>CM076578.1:1898300482-1899530696 GCA_034641835.2 Pinus albicaulis
CATCCTCTACAAGTATCAAAGTGATCAGTACTGAAATCTGGCACACCTGTAGTGATCTCCCGCAAAGTCCTCAAGGCTCCATGATGCATGTGCCCCATCCTGCGGTGCCAAATCTCACACTGCTCAGAACTGCTAGCTCTGCTGTCGGTACTACTGCTCAATGCCAAAAGGGATTGAAATGCAAACTTGTACACCTTTGCATGGCGTACACCTATCACTCTAGCTGAATCAGCTGGAGTGCCCCTGGGATACATCAACACCTGTCCTCCCCTGAATAGTATCTCATATCCTCTGTCCTCCAAAGCTGAGACGGATATGAGGTTCTTCCTCATCCCTGGCACATAAAGAACATCCGACACCTTCAAGGGAGGTTTGGACTCCCTCTGAAATGTCAATGTTCCCACACCGACTGCTCTAACAACTCTGTCATCACCGAGTACTACCTCTACATCGGTGCCACTCTCTGAAAGCTCTGAGAAGTACTCACGGACTCCTGTCATGTGACGTGAAGCCCCACTGTCCACATACCAGATACCCGAAGATGCTCCGCTAATCGAAGGAAATGCATGCTCCCTCTGAACCTCTATGGCAGATAATCCTGCACTAGAAGACTCACACGCAATGAACCCAAACTCCCGGTCAAAGCGATCTGCAAAGTCCTCAACCTCTGCTGAAGCTGCCATGCTCTGGTTCTTCCCCTTCTTCTTCTTCTTCTCCAGACACACAACTGCATAGTGTCCCATCTTCTGACAATTCCAACACTTCACTTTGGAATAGTCCTTCTGTGTGTTATCCTGTTTACCTTTACCTTTGCCTTTGCCCCACCATTGCTTGTGGAAGCCTGCTTCTTCCCTTTGCCTTTCTTGCGTCCTGCCAACAGTGCTACATCCTCATCCTGCTCAACTGGCTTGGCTGCCCCAAGCTGACCTTTCCTGATCTCTGTCTGAATGCGATCATCCCAAAACCTCTCCCATGTGGGAAGGGTCTCACGTGCACAAACTCCATCAGCAAAGTTCATCCATGAACGGGGGAGGCCATTCACTGCAATCCGCACCAACTCGGTGGGTGGAATGGCCTCTCCAATCGCTGCCAACTCATCTCTCACATTAGTAATCTTTGTGAGATATCCAGCTGCACTATCATTGCCCATCTTAATGGTCTTCATCTTCTCCTTCAGGACCATCTTCCGGTTCTCATTGGTACTCTGGTAGAGATTGGACAATGCTGTCCACATCTCAAGAGCATTTCTCTTCCCTCTCACATGAGGAATGCAATGGTCTTTGATTCCGTCTAGAATCAGCCTCTTACCCTTGTTGTTCTTTTTATTATATGCTGCCAACTGAGTAGCATCGGTAGGCACATTCACAGGGTTCTGTGTGGTATGTACCATAATGTCCCAGACTTCTGCCTCCTCAAAGATACTCTGCATTCTCTCCTTCCAAATGCTGTAGTTGGAATGCCCATCCAACCTATCCTCCACCCTCAGTCCCAATGACATCCTGTTGTCCTAAAACTGAAAAATAACACTGCTGTAGTAAAGGTAAAAATCTGCTGTTTGTGAAAAATCAGCTTGCTGGAATTTTCTGAGTGAAAAATCAGCAAGTTGTAATTTTCTTCCTTGCTGTCCCAAACTGCTCTTTCAGCACTCAAGCTCTGATACCATGTAGAAAATTCTATTTCCCACCCCGGTTTTCAGTTTTCGCCTTATTACTCCAAAATCGTTAAATGCCCTTTCCCATAACCATACATTCAACAACTGGAAAAATAAATTCTGCTGAAAACACAAATTCTGGAAATTTTTCAGAATGCTGTAAATGCAGAAATAAAATAACAGCAGTAACAAACAGTCATTCAACACATCATAACTCGGAAATTTTTGGTCAAGGTGACCCTGGAAAAACCCCCTACAACTCTTGGGGAAAACCAGTTCGAAAGCTCCTTCTTATTTCTGGAAAAATGCTTTTTACAGTGAGAGAAATATTCAGCAAAATAAAAAATCAGCAAACAGACTTTTACAACTTATCTCTTTTTCCGTGCTTAACCACCGCCTCGGAAAATGTACAAACAGCAAAAACAGAACAACAATAAATGCTGTACGTTCTCCTCGATTTGCGTGCCCAAAAATCTGCAATAAATGCAGCTGTACGGCCTCCTCAAAATCTGTGCAAACAACAATTAATGCTGCTGTCCAAAACCTCGATTTGCGTGCCAAAACTGCTGCAAAACTTTGCTGTACGGTACAGCCCCTTGCTGCCTCAATTTCCGTGCCCAATATTGCTGTACGGCTTGCTGTACGGCCCTGCTGTACGGCCTTGCTGTACGGCCTCCCTGCCTAGAAAACCATGCCAAAAATCTGCCTGCTGTTTGCTAAATCTGCTGTACTTGTCTTGCTGAAATGTCTTGCTGAAATGCTGCCTTGGAATGCTTGCCAAGCTGCTGCCTCCTTCTCCTCACTGCCCAGAAATCTCCCTTGCTCTCTTGCTCTCCTTCTCCCAATTTGCTCATGAAAGAATGAATGACCTTTTCCTCCTTTTCCTCCTTTAACCTAACCCTAAGTGACTTTTGGGGAATCCCTAAATCCAATGGCTGAGATAGATTGAGATCTAGAGCTGAGATTAAATGCTCATTTAAATCTCACTTTCTATTTTTTAATTCACCCCACTTTAATAAAGACCCACTTAGTCTTTTATTTCCAAAGTCACTCTTTCCTTTCTAATTTTATATTGACTTTATTAAAGTCACTTTAAAATTAGACTTTAGTAACTTTATCACTTAAAGTCACTTTTAAATTAGATTTGACTTTATAACTTTATAAAGTCACTTTAGTAACTTTATCACTTAAAGTCACTTTTAAATTAGATTTGACTTTATAACTTTACAAAGTCACTTTAGGAGAAAAATTAAATTCTTTTGGACACTTTTCCCTAGGCCAAAGATCAAAGCCTTAGGGAACCACCTGTCCTCCGGTACCAAATTTCAACACAAGATCGATCTAAAGATCATCTTGATCGGATGAGCAAAACATTTATTTTGAATTTATTCCACTTATGTGCAAGGTCGGCCAGAATTGTAATGTAGGCTTGGAGTCCCAACAAATGTGTCACACACCCTCACAGATGGATATATATTGGTCAAACTCGGAGGTCATTTTCACCATCACTCATCACACACTTCTCTCTTGTGTCTGATTGGTTCGATCATAATTTTGGAGGCTTCTCTTCTCACACGTGGGAAAACAGCAGCTAGGGTTTCGGATCTGATCTAGGGTTTTCAGCGCAGCTTTGACCAGCGTTGACTTTGGTCAACGCGACCTCAAACTCTCCCAAATTACCAATCTCTGCAGTCCGCATTTTTTGGCACAAAAGCCAAGGCTGGATGTTGACCTTTGACCTGCTGCGTTGACTTTCTGTTGTTGTTGTCTTGCGTTGACTGTTGATTGGACAACGTTGACTTTCGTTGACCTTGGGTTGACTATTGTGGAGCTGTCTTGAGGGTTGTGTGACACTTCTGGTTGGCTTACCGTGAGGAGACTTTGCTGGTTGAAGCATACTGTTGACCACCGTAACGCACCACAACACATAAATTTTGTTGATCAAGTTAAGTGTATGTTTGGCTTGTCTTCCGATGATCTATTGGTATGTTCTATCAGCATTTTACTTTCATGTTTATGTGATTGCTATTTGATATCGAGTTTAAAGTAAAGTTGCATCAAGCATAGAAGATCTACGAAAATTTACAACTAACAGTCGTAAGTCTTAGTGAAGGCCATGAGGAGAGAATGGATAAACACATCATTTTGTGTCTTCACCTGTGAAGACAGAATGGAGGATTGGGTAATCATCTAGCATCTGATACTCTTTGAGAATGAGATAGGGCATTCAAGATAAGAGTAGTCGGGGAATGATATTCTTTGAGGGTTGGGTACCCAAGAGAAGAATAGTCCAAGAAGGTCATACTCTGGGAACACCTGGGTGGAGTATGTACCTTGGATAGACAATGACTATGGTGTCTATAAGTCATGTCTCACCAGCATTGTAGCCCATTGTCTCGTTGAGAGATGGGGATGTTAGTCAAGGCCTAGCACTAGGACAATGCTGGTTGATATGATGTTATACAAATGTGATTACAAATCTGATTCTTCTTATGAGATTCTTCAGATTGAAAGTGACCATGTATTTGTATGAATACCTCCCTAGTTAAGAGGGAGTGTTGGAAAGTGTAACTAGGTTCGGTCTTCATATTGACCATGTAATTATGTATTTATGTAATGAAGAAGACAAAGATAATAAAATGTATTTTTGTTATGCTTGCTTCATGGGTTTCATGAGCAAGGTTTTTATTATAGGTCAAAAGACTTCTTCTTGATGTCTTTTAGGGATTTTCATCTTGTCATAAATGTACAAATTAAGAGTCATGTATATGAAAAGTCAAGACAATCAAGTATGCCTCAAGACCTTGTCAACAAAGCTTGAAGACATGGCTCAAAATGTTGGTCAAAGATCAAAGTTGGAATAATCTTCTAAACAACCTACAAGTCGACCTATTAACAATGATTAGGTTGGCTCTGTTAGTGTCTTTTACCAGTGATCAAATGTACTCATTCAAGGTTAGTTGATAGGGTCCTTGGTCAAATTTTATAGTTCCAAATAAGTTTTCAAATAAAATTTGATCATTGGTTGTTGTCTAGGTCAGTGCTACTCCCTCCATTTGTTCATTTTATCATCACTCATCATGGTCATGTCTTCATTCAAGTGTCTTGGGCCATGAGAAAGTTAACTTGTCATCATATGGGTTATGGTTTAGGTTTTCACTTAATTGGTCATCATAAGTCATGTAGGGAGTCGTGCCATCACCTTAGTCACCATCATGGGAGTTAGTAATTAGGGAAAAAGCGTTCAGAAAGATTTCGAAGGTAGATTTACCCTTCATGGAGATGTAACCTTGCCAAATAAAGTTATAAATCTGTAGTACACTACCTCATCACATCATTTCTCAAAAAGGACGTGATGCCATGCCATCATCAAAAGCAAAAGTCGACTTTCAAGCTATAAAAATACTATCCAAAGCATTCATACACATCATTCCATCTTCCTAGAGCTCTCATCCTCCATTAAGCCTCATCTCAACCTTCAGAGCCTTCATCTTTCCATCATCAAGCCCTAACTAGCTAGCACGCTGCGTTTCTGCCTAAGCACGTTGCATTTCTGGTTTTCGGATGCTAAAAGAGCAACAAAAAGGTTCAAACATCATTCTACAGGTTCAAGACACTTTCAGCAAGTATAGCTTCTCATCAGCTCTCATACAGTCATTTCCTTCAGCGAATGGTGAAATCCCTCTCCTAGGGGTTTCACTGCGTTTTTGGCTTTACTTGTTGTTTGGTTTGTTTCAGTGAGAAAACTCTTGATTTTTCTACCCTATCACCTTCCTATACCTCCCTAAACCATTTCCCACATTCATCTCCCTCATTTCTTTCATTTTCCCCTAAAACCCTAGCCCACGTTGTGTTTTTGTAGAGATTTTGGGTTAGGACTGTGTTTTAGCCTTTTTCCCCTCTTTCCCTTATCCATTTCAAGGAATTCCACTTGCACTGTGTTCCTAAAACACTCCCCTATCTCCCCTAATTTTTTCAGATTTTTCCCTAACTCCAATCCCCTTCATTTCCCTCCCTAAACTTGTTGCCCCATTTTCCCCTGTTTTCCTAGATTCCACCCTTTCCTTCCTTCCCATCAAGCTAGGGTTTCTATCATACAAACAAACACCATGGACAATGAGAATTAAAAGTACAACAAAGGAGGGCAAGTTTCCAGGTTTGAGCCAACTGAGACCCATGGCATCATTTTTAGAGTTTTGTGATCATTTGTTAGGGTTTACATTGCACATAGGGACAATCCTACTTCAAATTTATTTTCTGAAATAATGAAGATGAATTTGACAAAAGTGAAAGAGGTTTTTGTTAATCATAGACCAAAGAACAAAAACCTCCTCCAGTTTATGCATAGGTGTTATGATTTGAGAGAAATACCCAAAATACAGTTGCTCCAGGTCATTTTCTGCACTTTTGGATAGGTTGTCTTCAAGTCAATTTTCCAGGGGTTTGGAGTGTTGAGAATTTAAGGACTGGGGTTTAATTCAAATTCTCTTCTTGATAATTACTTGTGAGCTTGCTTATGTATTCTTTTAGTTAATCCTTCATCAAGTCAATTATCAAAGTATTTAAGATGTAGAGACAGAATTGATTTGTAACTGAATATCTTACAATGTGTTTAGGAAGGTAAATCTTTGATTTACCTTCCTAAATTTCTGTCACCTTTAATTGATTCCGCAAATTGTAGCCTTCAATTAATTCCGTAGTTTGTCAATCCGCATTCTGTTCTTCTCCTTAGATCTGCTTCTTTCAATGCTGTACAATCTTTGACTTATCTGCAATTCATTTCCTTCTCCAACGCTGTCCACTACAAACTTGACCGTAACCTTTATGCTTCTGTTCCTTACGCAAATTAGACTTCTGTACGTTCCGCAAATTATACTTCTGCTCCTTCTGCAGTTTGTCCCTTTCGATCTACATCAGACTTCCATCCTTATATCAACACCTTATAACCGCTATGATGCCTCAGATCCGCATTTAGTTACCCTTCTTTACATGCTGTTCACTGCAGACTTCACTGTGATTTCATTCTTTAGATATCGCACTTACTTAGAGACAAGTCCGCAAATCTTTGTTTTTAATGAACCGCAATGTGGACATATATATATAGGACTTCAACAGCTTTTAGGCCGACTATCCAAGTTGATGCTTAGGCCGACTTTTAGGCCGACTATCCAAGTTGATGCTTAGGCCGACTTTTAGGCCGACTTGTAGATTGTTTCTTTGGCATATTAAACACATATATTCCAAGATAGATGAAGGTTGATTCTGCCATATTTGAGCTTGACTTTCAACACCTTTTGGAGGGTTGTTTGAGAGTAACTTTACATGACACTTAATCCTATTTATACTTTAGAAGACAAGAACCTCACAGGCATCAAGAAGAAGTCTATCTACATAAAATATTTCTCATGAAACCCATGAAACAAAAATACATTTTTATTACCATTGTCTTCTACTTTTCATAATTACATAGTTATCATGAAGATCGACCTAGTTACATCTTACAACATGGAGCAAGGGTTTGCAGTGCTTGATGACTACATTGTGTAGCAGACATCCTAAGATTTCCAACCATACCACTTGCAGCCCAAAACTCATCTGGAAAGGCCTCCAAACTCCCTCTCAAAGACCACGCTATGCTTCTGCTGAGAGCACGCTACTCTTCTGCTGCAATTTTTAGTGATCAACTTCAAACTTGGATTCTGAACAAATGGGAAAGTATTTTTGAAAACTAGAGGATGTTTTTGTTCATAACATACCAAAGAACAAAAACCTCTCTCAGTTTTGCAAAAACCGTTATGGTTAGAGAGATATTCATCCATCTTTGAGCCCTATTTTGCAGAAATGTTTTGGAAAATTTTGGATTTTTGTTAAAATTTGACAATTTTGGATGTATAGAAGCATAGCGTGGCCATGCTACGCTTTTTCTTAGAGGCTCTAATGGAGGTCAGCATTACATGATTGGATTACTTTTGAAGTGTACATTCCAAATATGGTTTTGGTTTTTCATGACACCTCCTAATTTTGAAGAAAAACTCAAAATACTCCTCAATTTTCATGTTTCTGCCACTATTTTTCACTACAAGCTACGCTTCTGGAGTAAGCTTGGAAAAATGAAGTTTTGAAGGCCTTGCAGGTGGTATTTTGTCAGTTTTAAGGTTGGGTTGGATAGAGGCATCCAGGGCTACCTTACCTAATCTTCAGATCAGCAAAAAGATGCCTTAAACTCACCTAAAAACGCCCTCCAAGAGCACACGACGCTTCTGTGTTGGATGCTTTTTGGACAAGTGTCATTCACAAATGGTCAAAGTTTCGAGGTTACAGTTGTCTCTAAAGTTGTTTTATGGATAAGGAAGTCTATTTATGCCCCTCATTGTTGAGGAATCTTGTAATTACTCAAGGTGACAAAGACTCCTAGTTGTTAGCTAAATTTGGGGGGACTATTTCTAACTTCCCTAAATTCTAGGTAATGACTCATTAGGTGCATTTATGAGGTATTTTGGATCAGGTTTCGCCCCAATGAGGTGGCATCTTCTCTATTTTCTATATGTACTCCAAATTAAGTCTTTTTAGAGGTTGGATAGTTGATATTGCAGTGTGGGGCTTATGTACATCTTTTTATAGTGAAATCAAAGACATGTTGCAGCTATAATTTTGGGACTCCAGGGGTATGCTTATTAACATTGTTTTTTCTCAGTAACACCATCAAATTGAATGTTTATGCTTCCATGAAATCACATGTATGCTTCTATATGGTGATCTTATGAGTCTATATGCAAAATTCTTACTTTTGTCCTCTGTTTTATAAGATTTTCATAAATTTGTTCTACTTCCTCTGATGAATGAACTCGTGTTATATGCTCATTTTGATTCTCTCTTTTTCAAACCCTATACCACAACGACAATCTAAGTGTGTTTCTAAATATACCTACCTGGCCTCATCTTCATCTCTGTAGCTGTTCATTTGAAATCTAACCTTGAAATCCTAGACCTAGTTCCTAGACTGACACTTCCTATCCAACAAAATTCAAAACAAAACCCTAATCAAAATCACTGAGCTTATATCTAGCCTAAGATATTTTCCTTTCCAATCACCTCATTGACTGTGAAATTGACATCGAGAGAGCCCTCTCTGGTTTAGTAGGGCTAGCTACCAAATCTAAAGATTGGTTTGAGGTTACCTCCTTTAGTCTCCTTTCTCAGCCTTGGGAAACGGAGGGAGTGATAACGGGCACAATGAACAGTCACGTCTATTGACTGTCAGGTCGACTAATGTAGGGGCTGACCACTATATATACCCCTGTGTAATGCGCAAAAAAGATAGAACAAAATCTCGAACTTCTGTGATTTTCGGTCAAGGTCTCAGGGATAAAATTGAAGGAAGAAGTGAAGACAAGTCTGGGTCAACTTTAGTGTTATACATCTGCAATGATTACAAGGGCAGAACTGCGTTTAGGGTGAAGAAAAGAGACGGACTAATATATATATATACACACACGCACACACACACACGAAGCTGCAGATATGGGTTAAAATGCGAAATTATAGGACTGTACCTAGTGTGAAATTACAAGACTGTACCTAGTGCAAAGTTGCATGACTAAGTTTAGTGCGAAGTTGCAGAATGAGTTTAGTTGTGCGAAGTATGATATGTATGCTCAATGAAGTAATCCAACACCAATAAGGGTTCATTATAGTGGACTGTTCATCAAAAGGAATCAAGACATGTGTACGTTGAAGACAAGCCTGTAAGGTAAAGTGAAGGTGAAAGGTGTGCACAGGACAACCTATAACAAGGTGTTGATATCACGGTAAGGATCACATACAGCTAAAGAATGAAGAATACAAGTAGAGACCGAGCTCTCTAATCTTGGTGCAGAAAGGTGCAAATTGGTGCAGGAAAGAAGGATCAGCTCAAGGAGTCGATGAAGAAGCAATGACAAGGTCTTGGAGGCATACAAGCGTCAAGGGTCTGTGTCATGGTCTTGGTACTTGTCATCTGAAATTCTATAAGAAGAATTGCTTGTGGGTTTTCCTCTCCAAGAGGGAGAGGTTTTGGCCCTAGCTTGAAAAGCCTAAATCTGTGGCTTGATAAGCTAAGAAGAGAAGACATAAGTAAACGAAGTAAGCTCACAAGTAATTATCAAAGAGAGAATTTGAATTAAACTCTGCCCTACCTAATTCTCAACAGGGGGACTACTGTTACAATACCACTTTCTATATGTCCATCGATATGTCCCCTTTTCGTGCTTTGTATGGTTATGATGCATTGACATTTGATGATGCTATGTTTGGGGCAAGTAAGGCCCCTAGGGCCAAAGATTGGATCTAAGAGATTCAGGACATCCTCAGGGCTCTCAAGGATAACTTGAGGACAACACAAAATAAATAAAAGATGTATGCAGATTGGGGCCACGTAGAGAGGTAGTTTGAGGTGGGGGACTTGGTGTACCTCCGACTTCAGGCAATCTACGCTAAAGCAGAAGGGAGCTGAAAAGCTCAAACCTCGCTTCTATGGACAGTACCGAGTTTTCCGGCAGGTTGGAGAGGTGGCATATATGTTGGGGTTGCCACAAGGGAGCCAGATCCACAATATTTTCCATGTATCATGCCTGAAGAAGGCTTTGGGACAGCAGGTGACCGCAGCTACTAAGCTCCCTCCTACAGATAATGAGGGGCATTTGGTGCTACAACCCAAGGGCATTTTGGACACCAGAGAGAGGCACTTGAGGAGCAGGGTGGTGAAGGAGTACTTGATCCGATGGAGGAACCTCTCGGATGAGGATGCCACTTGGGAGGGGGAGAAGATTCTTCAGCACCCATATTTGCAATTGCTTGAGGGCAAGAAACATTTTGGCGGGCAGGACTGTAATATTCCAAATTAGCAGTCAGCGAATTGGAATATTAATTTTTGGTTAATTTTGGTGTTTCCTAATGTTGGGCAAAAGTAGGAAGGGGACCCACAAATAATAGCCAAGCCACATAAAGCACTTTTCCTATAGTCCCTAAGTAAAAATTGCAGCCTTAGTGGGGTCCATGTGGCTAGGAATCAAATGGGTGGCAGCTTCCTAGGTGGCTGTGTGGGAGAGGCTCGATGGTGGCAGCGCAATGAGACGCTGGATGAGGGGACAACGCAATACTTGGTGGGCCCAAGGAAATGTTGGAGGCTCAATTGACAAAAGGAAGTGAGGGCAGCTCATTTCCTCATTCATTCATCTAAGATTTTCTTGTCTTCTTGACTGAGCACGTTTGAGCCGGAGAGCCAAGTCAGCAGTGTTGTTCAGCACACAAGATCTTCAAGCGGAGATCTTAACCTCTGCCTCGGGTGACTTCGAGTGCCCGCTCAGGGGAGGAGTTTTGCAATTTTGTGAGGGAGTTTCACAGCCACACTAGCAGAGAGTGTGTAGTCCCCTCAGGACAACGCAGAGGCAGTCTAGATTGCACAGTGATTGCGCAGTCAAGTCTAGGGGAAGTGTCAGAAGTGGGGGAGCAAAGATGATTTCAACCGGAGGATTTAGAGGGGAGGCTAGCCACCTCCTACCAGGGATTTTGGTAGTGATTTGGAGGAATTTTCCAGTAGTTCCAACCAGGAGTTCGACTTCCCCAATAGAGCAACATGCCAAGCCTAAAGGGGCCAATTTCCAAGGTCGAGCTTTCAACAAACCCTTCACGATTTTTTGTGGGTCTAGTGAGGAGAGTCTGGTGACCAATTCTCGGAATTTTCTGAGCACGGGAGATAGACCAACCAGCAGTTCGAAGTCAGGTAGTAGCAGCGTTTTCTGGACTAGGCGGCACAGTGGATGAGCCACATAGAGCTATTTCAGCTGAGACTTTTGTTGGCATTCGAGTTGCTCTTCAGCCTGCCTTGAGCAGGCCCAGGTGTTATCTTTCCAAGCACCACACTGTTAGGATATTCTGACACATAGGAAATAGTTAAGTATAACTTGGTCTAGTGTAGAGTTAGGTAAATTGTGTTTCATTAGTATGTACTTTTGTAACTTATAATCCGATGGTCACGATAGGTAGTGATCCAACAGTTCATTCTCTCCTCAATATTACCATCACCTGATCTGTGGCTTAACACCCGATTGGTCCATGATCTCTATTTAAAGAGCATGGAGGGTCGTTTGTCCGGTGACCGTTTATGAGGTTGGTCTAAGGTTGTCATTGATGTCAATATGGGGATAAATATTCTTGTAAAGTCCTAATAACCCTAATGGAAAACCCTAGCAGTAACATCATGCAGACCTCATATAAGGATGTCCTTGCTCATGATGACAAGTACCTCTTGGTTAATAAAGATGTCATTAATGATGATGTGCTTACTCTTGATAAAGAAGCCTGGAACCAACATGATATCAAGATGGTGAATATTCTTAAGGTGCCAAGTGTCAATCATGTAACTTATTTGGTAACCTAGAAGAGTACATTTAATGATGTATCTAATATACAAGCCCTTGATGACATATGGAGGACTATACATGAATGACCTTACATTGATGAAATAAATCTCATGATGGGCACTCTGGATAGAAATTAATGGATGTTGCACTATGACATGGTTGGTAACATGATTGATGCTACACTTTCACACATAAGGACATACATAATAATGACATGGACAATGATGGGAGATATGACATGAATGACCTCACCATACTTGATGACATATAATGACATTATTGGATACATGACAATGGGGAAGACAGTAATGACCTCTTGCTGTCCAAATCACCTTCTGCACTAAAAAAAAAAATTCCTAACAGTCATAAAGAAAATTATTTTTTGACATCTTGAAGACATCATTTCAAAATGGCTCCTTCACCATCTTAAGGAGGACTCCTTCCTCTTTCCATAACTCCTCGTGGTTAGAAAGATATTGATATTTGAAGTTGTGCAATAATTATTTTTTTGGAGCCAACCTGTCCTAACCTCTCAAGTCGGTCTACATAACAGTGACGTGTCTCTTCGTTTGTCATCACAATAAAGACTATATATACACAGTCCGAAATTCATTTCTTTGGATCAATTTGGTCAAGAATTTCAGAAGACGTCTATAGGAGGCCGAGGAGCAAGAAGATAAAGTTTGGGCTAAATTTTGATTGGGTTATAGATCAAATAATTAAAAGAGAGCTACAGGCAGCCAAGAACACCTCAGACCTGCTGTAATAATTCTTGGTGCAACTCGTTTTGGACAGATCAGTGAAGAATCCCTTGCTGTTGTGTCATCTACATTGAAGATAAGAGGCTCAGATCCCTCTTCTTCAGACTGTGTCATCTAACACAGTGGCATAGCTTGACTGTGGTAGCTCGGACAGTGCATAACTAGACTGCGGACTGTGGTATAGTTCGGAGACTGTGGTATTACTCGAATTAATTACAGTGACTCTTTTGCTCAGAATGTAGAAGATTCCAGCAGCTTCTACTCTCTGTGAATTAAGCATTCATTTGGTGCAACAACTTACCTTGGGTCGGATCTTCTCTTCAGGCGGTGTAGTATCATTGACAATGAGATTCTTGAATCGGTGTGGACTCTGTTATCTATAACAGTGATAGCTCGGACTGTGATCTTTGGGTATGATTCTTGGATCGGATTTATTGGTTGAAAAGTCACAACACAGTAATACTACCACTCAGATCAGTGAAGCCCTTGTTGCTATGGCTTGGATTAATTGCTTTGACTGTGTATCATCACTCTTGGAACACAAAAAATATTGTTGAAGTGTTGGAGTTGTCCAACATCAAGACCAATGTTGGAGACCTATTTTGGATAAGTGAAGCATTGGACAATTCTTGGACAGCAGATTGAAGACCTGAAGGTTATCCTTGGATCAATTAAATACATTGTGCATTTTGTTGGGTATGTGTTATATTCTTTCCACGATTAGCCCCACGCGCTGTATGCTGCATCGGGCGTAGATGGGGGGTCACGAGGGGCGAAGCAGTCCCCACCGTTGGGGTCCGGGGCAGCGCCCCGGCCAAAATATATTTTTTGTGCGGACCTACTCATAGGCGGATCCGCCCATGGTTTTGTGCATGGTTTTGCACATGGTTTTGGGGTTCGATGGTTTTCGGCCCCTGGTATTTTTGTAGATCCGGTCAAGGGAACTACGGTTATGTTCTAATCCAGGGTTAATGGATTAGGGTTTATGTATGCTCCGGCATGTATATATATGTGTTGTAACACTAAAAGGAATATAATGAAAAATCAAGCTGGTCGTCCCGATTTGGGATCCAGGGGAAAATCTCTGTGTTTATCTGTTTTATGTTTTATGCTCTTGCTATTGTTTATTTTCTGTTATAAGAATCGTGTGTAGATATTTCTGTTCAGGGTTAAAACCTACATTTGGTTTCAGAGCTGTTTCGGCTTCAAGGGGACGCCTTTGTTGTTGAGGGTTTTTTGCTCGGGCCTGTGGTAGACCCTGTGCAGTGGGAGATCTGCGGGATCGATTCTTGCGGTGAAAGAATATGGCGAGCGACGGAAAGATAGAGATCGAGAAATTTAATGGTCAGAGTTTTGAGTTGTGGAAGCTCAAGATGGAGGATCTGCTGGTGGATAAAGATCAGTGGATCGCGGTAGATCCAGGTACTAAACCAACGACAATGTTAGATGAAGATTGGAAGAAGCTGGATCGGAAGGCAAAGAGCACAATACGATTGTGTGTCTCAGATTCAGTATTGTTGAATGTATCTGGGGAAGCTAAGATGAAGAATTTGTGGGAAAAACTTGGGACTTTGTACCAATCTAAGTCTATGGTGAATAAGTTGTTCCTGCGGAAAAATCTGTATAACTTGAGGATGAAGGATGGAGACTTGGTGACAGAGCATCTGAACGCCTTCAATACTGTGGTAAGTCAGCTGTCTTCTGTTGATATTAAAATCTCAGATGAAGATAAGTGCATCAGTTTGTTGTGCTCTCTACCAGACTCGTGGGACAGTCTGGTTATTGCAATAGGTAGCAATACAACTACCTTGAATTTTGATGACATTGTCTCAGCCTTGCTGTCGGAGGAAATGAGACGGAGAAATATGGTGGGTCAGAATGGAGATGCCTTATCTGTACGAGGAAGGTCCCAGAACAGAAACAAGAATAAGGTTTCGAGTGGGAGATCCAAATCTAGAGGGAGATCTAAGTCTCTTGGAAAGTTTGTAAAGGTGTCTTGGAAATGCGGAAAGGAAGGGCACTACAAAAGGGACTGCAGATCTAAAGCTCCTGAGAAAGGAAAGGGATCTGATGATGCTCCTTCTGCAGAGGCAAAAACCACCTCGAATGAAGGTGGGGATGTGTATTTGGCTTCTTCTTCAAATACACATGTAGATCGTGATTCATGGTTGATTGACTCGGGTACATCCTTTCACTTCACTCCCCATAGGGAGTGGTTCTGCGAGTATGAGAAATATGATGGTGGTGATGTATTCCTAGGGGATGCTAGGAAGGTCAAAATCGTCAGACGTGGAAAGGTCAAGATGAAGCTGCAAGGTGGAAGGATTAGAACACTTCCTAGTGTTTTTCATATTCCTGCATTGGCCAGAAATCTGATTTCTGTAAGCAAGATGGATGATGCAGGTGTAAAAATAGTGTTCGAGAAAGATGCCTGCAAGATGGTTTGAGGAGCACGGGTATAAATGCGGGTAGTTCGGACTGAAACTCTGTACAAGCTACAAGGTAACACTGTTATGGATGAGTGTAACAGTTCTGTGGTTCCTTAAAGTGGGATGGAAAGTCTAGCTGTCTCTGGAGAAAAGACCATGCTATGGCATCAAAGGCTTGGACATATTGGAGAGAAGGGCCTTCGGATACTGCATAGAGATGGTATGGTAGAAGGTATGTCTAATTGTTCTCTGGATTTCGATTTCTGTGAACATTGTGTATATGGGAAGCAGAATAGGGTGAGTTTTCCTTCTGGTGCTAAGAGGGCAAACAAGATATTAGAACTTGTGCACAGTGATGTGTTTGGACCTGTGTCAGTTCCATCAATAGGAAAATCTGTGTACTATGTTTCATTCATAGATGACTTCTCAAGGAACACATGGATATATTTCTTGAGGAAGAAATCTGAGGTCTTTGACAAATTTAAAGAATTTAAGGCTCTGGTGGAAAATCAGACAGAGAAGAAGATAAAGGCGCTGAGGACAGATAATGGTGGGGAGTTCTGCAAGAAGGAATTTGAAGAGTTCTGTAAGAAGTGTGGTATAGCACGGCAGAAGACTACTCCATACACACATCAGCAAAATGGAGTTGCAGAAAGAATGAACAGAACACTGATGGAAAAGGCAAGAAGCATGCTCAGTGGTACCGGTTTAGGACAAGAATTCTGGGCAAAGGCAGTGGAGACTGCATGCTATCTGGTTAACAGATCACCTTCATCAGTGTTGGAGGATAAGACCCCACATGAGGTATGGACTGGTAAGAAACCTTCTCTTTCACATCTAAGGGTATTTGGATGTGATGCATATGTACATGTTCCAAAGGAAAAAAGGACCAAGTTGGATAATAAATCTGAAAAGTGCATCTTTATTGGGTATAAGGATGGTTTAAAGGGTTACAAGCTTTGGAATCCAGAAACAAGGAAGGTTGTGTACAGCCGAGATGTGATGTTTAGAGAAGTGAAAGATGTTGTTAAACATGAAGTCCTACCAAAGGAACCTGAGAAGATAGAGTTTGAGCTAAAGGAGGATGAATCAGACTCTACAGCAGAAGAAGACTCGGAAGATGAAGAGCCACAAACTCCAGCTTTGAGAAGATCAGTTCGGGAAAGAAGGCAACCAGAAAGGTATAGTCCATCTGCTTTCTGTTCAGGTTTTGCCTTAACTATAACTGATGATGAACCCAGAACTGTCAGGGAGGCAGTAGATTCAGAGGATGGAAAACTCTGGAAAGAGGCCATGGTTGATGAAATGGCATCCTTGCACAAAAACGATGCATGGGATCTGGTGGAGTTGCCGGCTGGAAGGAAGCCCATTGGGAGCAAATGGGTGTTTAAGAAGAAGATGAATGTAGAAGGCAAGGTGGAGAAATACAAAGCTCGGTTGGTAGCGAAAGATTATTCCCAGGTGCCGGGAATTGATTTTGGTGATATTTTTTCTCCTGTTGCCAAAGTTACTTCTATTAGATTACTTTTATCTGTTGCTGCTGCATTTGATTTTGAGATAGAACAGATGGATGTGAAGAAAGCTTTTCTTCACGGGGATCTAGAAGAGGAGATCTACATGAAGCAACCTGAAGGCTTTATGGTGAAGGGTAAGAAAGAACTGGTATGCAGGTTGAAGAAGTCTCTGTATGGGTTAAAACGGTCACCAAGGATGTGGTATCAGAAATTTGATACCTATATACGGGGACTTGGCTTCACCAGAAGAAAGGAGGATCACTGTGTTTATTTTAAATTAATTGGTGACCGTGTTATTTATTTGGTCTTGTATGTGGATGATATGTTGTTGATTGGAAATGACAAAGAAATTATCCAAGATTTGAAGACCCAACTGTTCTTCAAATTCGACATGAAGGATCTTGGTGCTGCAAACTATATTTTGGGCATGGAAATTAAGAGAGATCGGGCAAAGAGGAAGCTCTGGTTAAACCAGAGGAAGTATGTTGAGACTATATTGCAGAGGTTCAATATGCAGGATAGTAAACAGGTGAATGTTCCTATTCCTGTAGGTGTAAAGCTGTCTGCTGAACAGTGTCCCAAGACACAAGAAGAAGAGGAGTATATGTCTCGTGTTCCATATGCAAGTGCAGTGGGTAGCCTGATGTATGCAATGGTCTGTACTAGACCAGACATTGCACATGCAGTGGGAGTATTGAGCAGGTTTATGTCAAACCCGGGGAAGGAGCATTGGACAGCAGTGAAGCGGGTTTTCAGATATTTACGTGGCACTAGTGATTATGGCTTGTGCTACCAGGGAAGACCAGGATTGGAAAGAATGTTGGACATTCGTGGTTTTGTTGATGCAGACTGGGCTGGAGATCCGGACCAAAGAAGATCTACAAGTGGGTATGTGTTTAGCCTATTTGGAGGTGCAGTCAGTTGGATGAGTAAAAGACAGTTTGTAGTGGCGCTTTCAACTACGGGCGAATACATAGCGACTCATGCAAGCGGGGAAACTGAGTTTGGTTGCAAAAGATTATTGATTAAATATGGAGTTAGTGTTTAAGGAACTATAAGGATAGACTGTGATAGCCAAAGTGCAATTTTCTTGGCTAAGAACCCTGCTTATCATTCAAAGACAAAGCACATTGATGTTCGATATCACTTTGTTAGAGATATGGTTGAGGCTAAAAGGGTGTTGCTGGTAAAGGTGGACACTTTGAAGAATGTTGCAGATGCATTGACGAAGTCTGTGAGCACTCAGAAATTCTCTTGGTGTAGAGAAACAATGGGTGTTGAAGAATTGGGCCAATGACTAAGCCCTCCTGTGGCCCCCCGTGGAAAGAAAACAACAAGTGGGAGAATGTTGGGTATGTGTTCTATTCTTTCCACGTTTAGCCCCACTGTTGTATGCTGCGTCGGAGGCGTATTTAAAAATTTTGAGGCAACAGTCCCAGATTGGGGCCGAGCGGCGCCCGCGTCCATTATTTTTTGTGCGGACCTCATGGGCGGATCGCCCATGGTTTTGTTGCATCGGTTTTTGCCACATGGTTTCAGGGTTCGATAGTTTTAAAATACAGTATTTTTAATAGTCCGGTCAAGGGAACTACGGTTATGTTCTAATCCAGGGTCAATGGATTGGGGTTTATGTATGATTCGACATGTATATATATGTGTTGTAACACTAAAGGGAATATAATGAAAAATCAAGCTGGTCGTCCCGATTTGGGATCCAGGGGAAAATCTCTGTGTTTATCTGTTTTATGTTTTATGCTCTTGCTATTGTTTATTTTCTGTTATAAGAATCGTGTGTAGATATTTCTGTTCAGGGTTAAAACCTACACATTTCTTGATTGGGCTTTGGGTTTGAAGTACTCTTGAAGGAACGTTATCTTGAAGATCTGTTTGGAGCACATTAACATCACTCTTGGAGCACCTTGTGAAGACACTCTTGAAGAATCTTGAAAGACATCTTGGAGTAACTTGAAGACATATTGAAGATCTTGTGGAGATAATGTTGAAGACAATGATGCATTGATGAAGCCATCATGAGGTAACTTGGAGAAATTGTTTGGGTACGATGAAAAGCAACGGTGACACCTTCTACGAAGAAAAGGTTGTCATTGATGACGTGATGTGTAGATTACAGTGAAGAGTAAGCTGAAGATTCTCAGGGCTCGTTGAAGAAGACATTGGGAGCCGTAAGTATAACCAAATATATCTTAACGAAACGAAGCAGGAGGGTTGGAGCCCTAGAGGATAGGAGTCCTCAAGGGACTAGGTTGGAGCCTATACCAGATCTAGGGTTGGAGCCCCTGAGGTTGGTGCCTCAAAATTGACAAGGTTGGAGCCTTGGAAGTCCAAGTCGGTGCATGGCAAATACAGGTTGGAGCCTGGGAGATTGAAGATTGGTGTCTTCATCTAGGTTTGGAGTCCTACATATATTGTACTTGATTTATTGTAAAGAAGAAATTAATAAAAGCATTTATTCTTACTGTTCATTTTGTGTTCTAAATATAAGTGATCTAACTGGTAAAAATAACAATTGAAAAGAAATACTGATTCACCCCCCTCTCAGTTTTTCCAACAAGAAGCTTATGTAAATTTTCTTTATTTATATTAATGAATTGCCTGAAGTGGTTGCGTTGGCTCAGGTCGTGGACTGTTTCCCTCTTCGAGGGTTTTAACCACATCTAATACTTGTGTATTGATCTATGATCTGTTTGTGAGCGATGACCTTTGGTGTTTGATCTAAGGAACTTACCCTGTAAATTCCCACATGGTATCAGAGTTGTTTTGAGGGCCGCATCCGTTGTTGATCCAAATTCGAAGCCGGTTTCACTGCATGTGACTGTCGTTTTCCAGATCTACTGTATCTGACCAAATTCGGGCCAGGAGAACTGCTCTGTTGTGTCCATAGAATCTGTTCCAGTAAGGAACCTCTTTCTTTTCATCCGAAAAGGTTTCCAGTTGCCCAAACTATGTCATTTTAGATCTGGAGGTATAAAGTTTTTTTGCAATTATATTTATTTATCTCTCTGTTTTATTTCGGTTTATAGTCTTTTTTTCTATTACCGGATCTACCCTCTTCCCTGTCGATGCTCTTTGCTCTGGGCTTTGTGCGATCTGGCAAACCAGAAACAGGAAGACAGGATTTTTCTCCTATGTATGCTCTTTCCCCGCGACTTGTTAAAATTTGGGTACTAGAGGACAAGTGGTTCCCTAAGGCTTTGATCTTTGGCCTAGGGAAAAGTGTCCAAATTTATTTGTACTTTTCTCCTAAAGTGACTTTATAAGTGGTAAATTAAATCTAATTTTAAAGTGACTTTATAAGTGGTAAAGTTACATTCTAATTTTAAAGTGACTTTATTAAAGTCAATGAAAAAAAGTGAAAAAGTGACTGGAAATAAAAGGCTAAGTGGGTCTTTATTTAAGTGGGTGAGTTAAAAAATAGAAAGTGAGAATTAAATGCACATTTATTCTCATCCCTAGATCTAAATGAATCTTAGCCATTAGATCTTAGGGTTACCCAAAAAGTCATTTAGGGTAAAAGGAGAGGAGAAGAAGAAAAGATCAATTCAGTTTTTCATGAGCTATTGAGAGAAGAGAAGAGAGAGCAAGGAGAAAATTTCTGAGCAGTGAGAAATTGAAGGAGAGCAGCAAGATTTGGCACGCATCCCAATGAGACATTTCAGCAGACCGTACAACAGCATTTATTTGGCACATTTTCCAAGGCAAAATCCGTACAATAGCTTTTGGCATGATTTTCCAAGAAGGTTCAACAAAGAAATTGAGGAAGAACAACATACTAAAGGCACAAATTTCGAGGTTGTTGGGCACGTTTTCCAAGGCAATAGGGCACAGATTTCGAGGAAGTACATATGTACTTTTTTGTACAGTTCGTACGGTTGTACAACTAAGTTTTGAGCACGATTTTCAAGGCTAACCGTACAACATTTAATGTTGTAAGTTTTTGTTTGCTGTTGGCATGTTTTCCAAGGCGGAGTTCAAGCACGGAAATCGAGATAAGTTGTAAATTGTGGTTGCTGGAATTTTCACTGTGTATTTCAGTTTCTCTGTAAAAGAATTTTCAGAAATAAATAAGAGCTCTCAAACTAGTTTTCCCCAAGAGTTGTAGGGGGTTTTTCCAGGGTCACATTGACCAAAAATTACTGCGTTATTTTCTGTGTGGCTGTCATATTTTGTTGTGTTTTATGTCTGCATTTTCCAGCAGTTGTGAAAACTCCAAATTTGTGTTTTCAGAAATTTCTGTCATTTCCAGATTTTAGTATTTTTATCATGCTTGGATTTAAAACTATATGCATGGAGTGATAAGGAAAACTGATAACCAGAGTGGGGGTTGAAAATTCTTCATGGTATCAGAGTTTGGTTGGCTGAAAAGTGCAGTTTGGGACAGCAAGTGAAAATTACAGCAAGCTGATTTTTTACACAGAAAACAGAAACCTTTACCATAGATTTGAAAATTTCAATTTGTTAAGACAGTGAATCATGTCTTTGGGTTTGAGGGTTGAAGACAGGTTGGATGGGCAGAGCAACTACAATGCATGGAGGGAGAGAATCCAGAGCGTCTTTGTGGAAGCAGAAGTCTGGGGCATTATGGTACATACCACACAGCACCCAGTTGCAGTACCTGCTGACCCTATACAGTTGGCAGAGTTTAACAAGAAGAATGCTAAGGCAAAAAGACTGATTTTGGATGGAATCAAAGATCATGTCATTCCTCATGTGAGAGGAAAGACTTATGCACATGAAATGTGGACAGCCTTGACCAGTCTTTACCAGAGCTCAAATGAAAACAAAAAAATGGTCCTAAGAGAGAAACTGAAGGCCATTAAAATGGCTAAAACCGATAGTGCTACAGCATACCTCACAAATATCACTTCAGTGAGAGATGAGTTGGTCGTAGGTGAGACCATTACACCCACTGAGTTGGTGAGGATTGCTTTGAATGGTCTTCCCAAGACTTGGGACAGTTTTGTGGATGGCATTGTTGCACGGGAGAACCTTCCCGGATGGGAGAGGTCGTCGGATGATTGCATTTAGAATCAGATCAGAAAGAACCATCTTGGGGTAGCCAAACAGGTGGAGGAGGATGACAATGTGGCATTGTTGGCAAGAGGCAAGAAAGGCAAAGCAAAGAAACAAGCGTCCACCAGTGGAGGCAAAGGCAAAGGTAAAGGCAAGCAGCAGAACAAAGAGGAAGACTATTCCAAAGTCAAATGTTGGAATTGTCAAAAGTTGGGACACTATGCAGTTGTATGTCCGGAGAAGAAGAACAAGAAAGAGAAGGAGAAAACCATGGCAACTTCTACAGAGATAGAGGGCTTCTCAGAGAGCTTTGATCAGGAGTTTGGGTTCATAGCTTGTGAGGCCTCCAGTGCAGGATCACCTGCCACACAAGTTCAGAGAGAGTGTGCACTCCCCTCTACTAGCAGAGCATCTTCTGGTTTTTGGTATGTTGACAGTGGCGCTTCTCGTCATATGACGGGAGTGAGGGAGTACTTATCAGAGCTATCAGAGAGTGACACTAACATTGAGGTAGTACTTGGTGATGACAGCATTGTTAGAGCAGTCGGTGTGGGAACACTGACATTTGATAGGGAACCCAAACCTCCCTTGAAAGTGTCCGATGTTCTATATGTGCCTAGAATGAAGAAGAACCTGATATGCGTCTCAGCACTTGAGGACAGAGAGTATGAGGTGTTGTTCAGGAGAGGACAAGTGCTTATATATCCTAGGGGAACTCCAGCTGATTCAGCTAGAGTGATTGGTGTGCACCATGCTAAGGTGTACAAGTTCTCATTCCAGCCCCTGATGGCACTAAGTAGCAACACCCGAGACAGGACCGACAGTAGATCTATCAGTTCAGAGTTGTGTGAGATTTGGCACCGTAGGATAGGGCACATGTATCATGGGGCCTTGAGGAAATTGTGGGAGATCACCACTGGTGTGCCAGATTTCAGTTCTGATAACCTTGATGTATGCAGAGGATGTGTTATGGGGAAGTTTGTCAAATCCCCACTTTGCAACAGTTACAACAGAGCGACAGGGATCCTTGACTTGATTCATACCGATGTGAGTGGTCGGATGTCTCATGTATCCTTGAGTGGCTATAAGTATTATGTTTTATTCATTGATGACCACTCCAGGAAGACCTGGATTTATTTCTTGAAGACCAAGAGTGAGGTCTTCAAGTGGTTTCAAGAGTTCAAAGCTCTTGTGGAGACCCAGACAGGTCGGAAGATCAAGGTCCTCAGGTCAGACAATGGAGGGGAGTATACCCTTGGTGAGTTTGTTGATTTTTGTGCTGAGGCAGGCATTAGGAGGGAGTTCACGGTTCCTTACAACCCCCAGCAGAATGGGGTTGAGGAGAGGAAGAATGGATCCATCGTAGGGGCTGCCAAAGCCATGCTTCATGATCAGGGGTTACCTTTATTTTTGTGGGCAGAGAGGCCTACAACACTGTTGTGTACTTGCAGAACAGGAGTCCACATCGTGCCTTGGGGAATGTGACTCCGGAGGAGGCTTTTTCTGGGAAGAAGCCTGATGTTGGGCACTTTCATATCTTTGGGTGCTTTACAT
The DNA here is from genome assembly GCA_034641835.2 of Pinus albicaulis. NCBI lineage: Eukaryota > Viridiplantae > Streptophyta > Pinopsida > Pinales > Pinaceae > Pinus > Pinus albicaulis. Next base: position 1,898,323,823 of record CM076578.1, read on the forward strand.
ATTCCTATGTCCTCAAGGAGAAGAGGACCAAGCTAGAGCCCACTGCAGACAAGGGCATCTTTGTGGGTTATAGTGAGACCTTGAAAGCTTATCGGATTTGTATTCCTGCGAAGAGAAAAGTTGTTGTCAGGCGAGATGTGAAGTTCGAGGAGAAGAGAGCTTTCAGGAGGTCACGAGAGTTGCATTATCTAGAGTCACCAGACCCTCAGGAACAGCTGAGTCAGTCACAGGGATCTAGTGCACAGGGTGTAAGAGGTCAGGGATCAAGAGGTGCATCGATTACAGTGTCAAGTCCATCAGTTAGCAGTGGCTCTTAGAGTCAAGTGGGTGGTTCTTCGAGCAGCATGCAGAGCAGTCCGCAGAGCATTTCACAAGGTAGTCCACTGATGGACAGTTCGCACGGTACTTCAACTTCTACAGGCACAGGTTCAGGCATGACGTCAGTTGGCAGTAGTTCAGGCTTCTGATGATGATGAGGATTCTTTCACTCCAGTGGGAGAAGTATCGTCAGGGAAGAGGAAGCCCAAGTGGTTTCAAGACACCTTGCGCGAGGCCACATCAGTTGTTGGGCCAAAGAGACAGGTTAGAGAAAGTAAACCACCTTAGCAGTTATGTAGCTACATGGCATTGGTAACAAGCATTGTTGACTACGAGCCTTCTAGTTATGAGGAGACAGCCAGCCAGCAGGTCTGGAGAGAGGCCATGATGGAGGAGTATTCTTCTATTATGAAGAACGATGTTTGGGAGGTAGTGCCAAGGCCCGAAGGTAAATCAGTTGTTACTTCCAGATGACTCTACAAGATAAAGCATGTTGCAGATGGCAGCATCGAAAAGTTCAAGGCTTGGTTTGTAGCGATAGGGTTCTCACAGGTAGAGGGAGTTGACTATCAGGAGACCTTCGCTCTCGTAGCTCGATATACATCTATTCACTCCATTATATCGATTGCAGCAGAGATGGGTTGGAAGATATACCAGATGGATGTGAAGACCGCATTTCTCAATGGCTTCATTCAGGAAGAGGTTTATATTGAGCAGTCGCAAGGCTTTGAGGTGCATGGGAAGGAGTCCCATGTATGCAGATTGAAAAAGGCACTCTATGGCCTGAAGCAAGCTCCTAGAGCTTGGTACTCGAGGATTGATACATACTTGCAACAGTTGCGTTTCACAAAGAGTGAGGCTGATCCGAACCTATACTTCATTGTGGTGGGTGAGGAGCCTCTCATTCTGGTGTTGTATGTTGATGACTTGGTAATCACTGGTGTAGAGAGACTCATTGAGGGCTGCAAGAGAGATCTTTATTCAGAGTTTGAGATGAAGGATATCGACTTGACGCATTATTTTATGGGATTTGAGGTGTGGCAGGAGTGGCATTTCTTCCTGGGACAGGGGAAGTACATTGTGGACATTCTTAGCAGATTTCACATGGAGGACTGCAAACCCATGTCTACACCTATGATCACTAACTGGAAGAAGCTTCATGCTTCAAATTCCGAGTTGGTGGATCCTACTCTATACAGACAACTGATTGGTTCATTGATGCATTTGGTCAACACTTGACCAGATATATGTTTTGCAGTTAACACGATGAGTCAATTCATGTGTGAGGCCAGGAGAGCGCATTGGGTGGCTGCAAAACACATTCTTCGTTACTTGCAGGGTACTGTGGATTATGGTCTGGATTATAGACGGGGTGATGGAGTGAGGCTGACAAGGTAGACTGATTCAGATTGGGCAGGTTGTGCTTCAGATAAGAAGAGTACTTCAGGGTGTTGTTTTGGGTTGAGTTCAGCAGTTGTGTCATCGTTCAGCGGGAAACAAAAGTCAGTTGCATTGAGCTCAGCTAAGGCAGAGTATATGGCTGCTATTTTGGCTAGTTGTGAGGCCATATGGCTTCGCAAGATGTTGTTTGGTCTATTTGGTTAGGCATTGAGACCTTCAGTGATTTACTGTGATAATCATAGTTGCATAAAACTCACGGAGAATCCAATTTTTCATGACATGTCAAAGCATATCGGGGTCAAGTATCACTTCATTAGAGACTATGTCCAAAAGGGAGCAATCAAGCTTGAGTACATTTCCACAGATGAGTAGGTAGCGGACATTTTCACCAAAGCCTTACCACGGGGCAAGCATGTCTACTTCAGAGACAAGATGGGAGTGGTGAGGAACACTTTCCTTGGTAAGAGGGAGTGTTAAAATTTGGGTACCAGAGGACAATTGTTCTCGAAGGCTTTGATCTTTGGCCTAGGGAAAAGTGTCCAAATTTATTTGTATTTTTCTCCTAAAGTGACTTTATAAGTGGTAAAGTTACATTCTAATTTTAAAGTGACTTTATTAAAGTCAATGAAAAATTAGAAAGTGAAAAAGTGACTATGGAAATAAAAGGCTAAGTGGTTCTTTATTTAAGTGGGTGAGTTAAAAAATAAAAAGCGAGAATTAAATGCACATTTATTCTCATCCCTAGATCTAAATGAATCTCAACCATTAGATCTTAGGGTTATCCAAAAGGTCATTTAGGTTAAAAGGAGAGGAGAAGAAGAAAAGATCAATTTAGTCTTTCATGAGCTATTGAGAGAAGAGAAGAGAGAGCAAGGAGAAAAAAATTTAGCAATAACAAGTTGAAGGAGAGTGTTTGGTCTAAAATGCAGATGCAAATTAGAGTTTCATTTACTATCAATCCGAGTAAGTAAACTTCGAGGATCATCCAATATATATGGACTTAGAGACAAATTAAACTAAGCTAGGTGAAGAAATGCCAAAGCTCCCTTACAGGAGGTTGCTCATTAGGTCTCCAACACCTATTTAGTTATTTAATCAAAATGAAATCTAAAGACATTGTGATAAGTGTAAGAAATATTAAGGCTCCTTTACAGGAGACTGTTCATTAAAATTTCTAATCATCTTAATCAACAAACTATTTAAACTAATGAAATTAAAACAATTAAATCTAATTCTAATTGACTGTATGAAATATGAAAGCTCTCTTACAAGAGACTATTCATTTATATCTCAAGCATATAAATCAGAAACTTAAACTAATGAAATCAAACATTAAATAACAAATCAGATTCATTGAAGGAAACATTATTACTTTCTTACGAAAGGTCATTCGTTAATATTCCAAACATATGAACCTCATAATTTAATCTAATGAAATTCACAAACAAACATAAAATAAAAGCCTACTAAAATAAAAGTGTACTTGCTAGGCAATGGGGATCCTTCCAAGGATTCACAAGCACACCAAAAGAAAAGTCAAATGTAGAGGATCCACGTAGCTCCATCTTATTTATCATCAATTGCAACCATTACATTGATTCTCCAATCTAACTTCTCACTACCAACCTATAAGATACAAAGATTACAAAATGAAGAAGAAGATTAAGATTAGGATTACAAATCAAAATTACAAATGAAGGAGATAACACTCCTATTTATACAAAAGCTATGATAACAAATTCATAAATGTGAATCCACTATTCCCTCCTTTGACCCACATATTTCTCAACCAATGGTGACACATAACCCTATCCTCCATGACCTCCTCCATGAGGTCCATGATCTCCTCAAATTCGAATTTGAACATAGAGTGTCGCATAAGGGTGCTTAGGAAGCTTCTTTTGTACCTACACACGTCAACAAACTCATTTTAATTGTTAGGTATAAGTATAAGCATATTATTTTCTAAAGTTTAACCACAAATCCAATTAAAATGTTAAGAATTAATAAACTTTGGAAAAGCATGGTTATAACCCAATGATGAGGTAAATGTAATGATGTGGAGGTGGAATGAAGGTGACATGAAGGTAATATGGAAGTAATGTGAAGGTATTGGTGAATAATGGAGTGAAAATAGGGACTATTTTGAGGCCCAACATACCCCCAAACTGAAAGTATTGCATGTCCTCATGCAATCTATTACATTACTTTTTGATACTTGAGTTTTGGCTTAAACTCTGCATGATATCATTTACTTAACTTTTGCAAAGTGTTTTTGATGAACTACAACTTGGTTGGTTCTTGTGTTTCAACCATATTTTATTTGTTGCATTCAATTTTAATTTATGATCTTTGCATAATGTGATTTTTATTGCAGAGTATTTTTGTTGGAATGCATCATGGTTGGTTCTTGTGTGACAACCATGATTGTGTTGGCATCCAATTATCTTTTAAGTACTTTCTACAAAGCCATTTATGTGCTCATGATGATGTAATAGTAAATATATTTGGAAAGTATGTGGGTTTTGAATGTGATATGAATGTTTTGAATGTTATATGAATGTGAATGTATTTCCCCCCTCAACTGACGGTTTTGGCAATTTGACAAAATGACGAAAGGAAGTGAAGTTTTTCCAAAAATTATCATTCTAACTTTTCAAGGAATTAAATGGTTAAAAGTTAGAAAATATCATACCTTAACTTACCCTTTCAAAAATGAATGAGAGTTGTGCACGTGTGGCTGCAAAATTCTGTTCATAGTCTTCTTTACTTGGTTGTGAAAATGGTGGATGAAATCGAAAAAGTGAATCTTTTATTGTTGCTGCATCTGCTGCTAAATTCGCTGCTGGATCTTCTGCTGAATGTTCGGAATCTATTGCTGAATGCGGTTGAAAATGTATAAGGCTTGGAAGGTATACAAAATTCAGAATTTACACTTCCCCCCCCAGCCTTATTTATTGACTTGTCCTCAAGTCATTTACATCAAAAACTGAAACACAATGAAAGGAAATCTGCTACATCTGTTACAAAATATGGGTCTTCAAGTCTTCAACGTTCGATGGCACAAATCTTGCTATGTGAATAAATGTTCTGGTGTCGAACATAGCAACAAATTGTTAACTTAGTGGCCATTGATGGATGTCACTAGTCAACACAAGAGCTCCCATATTTAATGTGGATGAGAGTCAAGATGCCTCGAACACATCTTTCTAAGTATGAATGAATTTGTTGTTGTCGAATACTCAGAAGATCCGATGAACAAGGGACATTGATGTATTCCCTTTGTTTATCAGTATGATAGCTTGCCCTTAAGGCATGCAAGCTTCAAAGTGTTTTTAGAAAAATATTTAGACTCAAGGACTATGGACTCAATGGTGTATGGAAGCAAGGTTTTATTTGCAAGTGTAGGAAAAAGGAGACTGACAATGAATATGTAAAGTGGACCAAAAAGCTTGTAGATGAGCTTTGTTGGTTTTATTGGTGGGTTAGAATTGAAGTAATGAAGTGTATGTGGTAATGGAAAATGGATAATGACTCTTGCTGAAAAAGAAAAAAAGAATGAATTATGGCATTCAAACTCTCAAATATAGCAAATCTGCTTCTTAATTCTGGACTGCCTGCTAAAATAGTTGAGTTTGACTAGCGTTGACCAGCTACTTGTAGACGTGGAATTCAAGGGTGGATAGGTATTTCACCATCCTTGTACATTTAAGAACAAACGCCAGCTCTTCGAATTTTTCTAATCTGTCATGCAACATGTCAAACCATTAAGCTATTACAGGAAGTTGCAAGAACTTGTAATTTTCTGGAAATTTCGGTTATGATCATGCACTGGTTTTTTAGAGTCTCATGAAATTTGTCTTTGGAAGACCAATTGTCGTCACAATGTAATCTCCTTACTGATCACTTGATTAACCTGTAACCTGCGAAAAAACTTGGCAGAAAGAAAACATAAGTGTGTTCAAGAATAAATGGCCATTTCCTTCATGATTCTTACGCAAAAATTCCATACCAAATAAAACAGATTAAGGACAATCAAAGTGTTTAAATTGACTCATTTCATGATATTAGTATCAACCCATTCTTAAAGAAATAACCATGAAAAGTAAATTTACTCCCTGTCTTTGTCAGCTAACTTTTGTGCATGGCGAAAAGCTTGGCATTATAGATTTGTTGTGTCCTACAGATTAGTACGTTATAAAAGCATACAACAATATGAAGTTGTCAACTCTAAGCAAGTTAATCAGCATTTAAATAATCCACCAAATGTTCTTTAAATTAATCTTCCAAATGTTCCATTATATGTTTTCAAATTAATGAAATATCAAATCTGTGTAAGATTTCCTAGGAAGACTTCGAAGTATCCTTCAAGTGAAGGAGTAAAAAGATCAGCAATGAAAGGGCATTTTGAGAATGACAATAGTGAATGATTTTCAAAAACGCTGTAGTGTCTGTTTTTTTAAATTTTGCCCTCAAACATGACCCTTTTCCACGAATGAAGTATTGTTGGTGAAACATCCACCAAACTTTTTTGATACGATTCTACCATTAACTTTAACCGTGACTAAACCCTCCTAATTGTATACACAACCTAAATAGACATCACGATACCATGTTCTCGAGACTAAAGTGGCTTTTACATACATAAAATTTAAAATCATAATTGTATTTTCTTCTAAAATGACAAATAAAATGTCAAATTATGTCATTATAGCATTTTTAAATTGTATAAACCTACATTTGTCAAAACATCTTTATGCTTGTGATTTGGTGTATTTCACAACAATTTTTAATGTTCTTCAGCATAAGTACAGCAACATACATATACACTATTAAATGTCTTTTGTCCGTCCAACCATGCTTAATACCTTTGAAATGACCGCTATTTCTGATTCTTGTTTGCAGTTTAGGTCAAAATTTTCCATTTCAAAAGGGACACGATTCACCTGCAATTGTAAGTTTTTCTTCCCCAGTTAATCATCTTTCCTTTTTAATCGAGTACATAATTAAGCTCTGCTCCAAATTAGGTGTTGTCTACTCTATCATTTGGTTACAGAATGCTACAGTGGTGCACTGTAAGTAATGATCAAAGACAGGAACAACCTTATCCCCGCATAGGGTCGATTTCGAATTTCTCCCCATATTCTGATTACTTTCAATAAATCGGACTGAGACAGAGGAAAACATTGATGTCTTTGCTGTCCACCACATTCAATGTGCTTCGAATCTCGTTGTCTATGCTATCAGTCGAATACTCTGCAATAGCAAATATGGGAATAATAACAGATTTGTATAGCAGTGTTGAAATTAGATTTAACGCATCCTGTGATTCACATAGGTCCATGTAGAAGCTTATTGAAACGACCACACCACAGTACAATATCCACGCTCACACGCTGCTCTGCATACACCTCCATGCTCGAGCATTTCTCCCACACGCAAAATGCATTCACACAACATGTTGCATGCTCTGTCGCATATCCTTTTGACTGCTTCGCTCACTACGCCTTCACAAGTTCTTACAGTCTGCACTTCACATGATTCACACACAAACCTATTCCTCTGACTCGCCCCCTTTGCTACGGCTCGCGTGTCTAACTGCACAGATCTGAATAGCAGAACGCGTGGCCTTCTACAAGTGAGAGGAATCCTTGAATGATCCCTTCTTCTATTTCCTTCATCTCGTCGATGGTAAGGAGGCCCAGAATGAAGGGAGATCAGGAGACGCTTTGAATGGAATCCAGTTGAGAAATGCATGGCTTTTGATGTGATGAGCTTCCATGGAAGAAGCCCAGTCTCTTCTCTGGCTCTTAACCTCCATTTACATGCCATGTCGAGCTCCAACTCCAACTCCATGGGTGAGCAGACAGGCATCTATGCTTATCTCAATTATTGACTCATGAAATGGATTTCAAATCTAATAATAAAAAATTGATCTACAACTCTTAGAGAGCTATATTCGATGGAAATTTGATTTTAATTCAAACAACACTGGAATTATTAATAAGACTTGGTCAAACCCAAGCGATGATTTCTTCTGGAAATAGAAGAGACTAAGTTCTGTGATGAGAACTACGGATTTTGGACCAAGCGGCATAGACTAGATCGATCAAGGATCTGTTGGGAGAAGATGTTTGAATTTCCGTCATAATCACCAAATCGCTCCAAATAAGGCTCAATAATTGGATCTCATAACTGGATTGCATATTTGGATAATGGTTGAATAATTAAATATATAAAATTAGCACAAAATCGAACTCATAATCTCCAAATAAATGTCATTCCGTCAATGTCTGACACAGCATTTAACAAGAATAGCATTTTCCGCATCAAATGAGTGAGATCCCACATCTGTAGTGATAGCCTTTTGACCAATTGTTGCTGGGTTCATCTATCAAAATAAATCGATAATGATGGGTTCATCTCTCGTTCTTTGAACAGATGCCGGAGCAAACTGTGGTGGCTTTCTCTTATTTTCTGCGATAGCTCCATACTCGGGTGTCTCTATTTGTAAAAAATTGAATACACCTGCATATGATTATCTCCTTAGCTTTTGTATTGTCCAGTAATCCAAAGATTTGTAGCAAAATCCATCTTAAATAGTTACCAACAACATGTGCATGCCCTCTGCAAAATATGTATCTAGCGATCAAAATTCGTAACAAGAACAATAGAGTCAATTACAAGAGAAAAACAAGGAACATCTCTCGATTGCAATCTCAATGTCCAATAGAGGTTGCAAAACTTTGGTCAAGACTTGAATTACATGAGGACAAAATAAAGTGAATATAGTCTTAGTGTTCAAAGGGACAATTTGGCATGCAGTTCTGAGCAATATAGCCATTGAAATTTAGGAAAGTTCACATGAGTGAAATAAAAGCAAATCGAAGTATGTGCAATTAAGGTAAAGCCCAGAAAACTGAAGTTAAGTGTAATTTCAATGTTCTTTTAGACAACCCATTGGGGGTAAGTTGTAACATACTCAAGATGTAATTACTTGGCAGAATTTTCCCTTTCTTCATTTATCTTGTCACTGGTGCAACAAAAGAAATGGGGCAGCTTGACCCTGCCACAACTCTTGCATCTCATAATCAATGGAGCTGGCTTGAGAGCTTTTGGACCATTCCGTATCCCTTTTCTATGCGGTGTCACCTTTCTCTTGGGAACTACCATGAGCCGCATGGAACCCACTGGAGCAAATTCCTCCATTCCCGATTCTTGCAGTTGGCACCTCTGATCGTTAATTGCCATCGATCCATCTGGACTTCTCGCGAACCCAAAAGTCCCCAAATCCTCATAAAAATGGCCTTCAGAGGGATCAAGATTAACTGATGTTGAAATAGCCCTTGAATTAGGAAGGGTCCATCTCATTAGGCTCACTCTAAAATCCAACGCTCCCGTGGGTCAAAGGAATAATACAATTCTTTTCTTTGATTTGGTGTTATGGGCTGACATTAAGTGATTTAGATGCAGATTCGGTTTTGGGTGAAAATTGCATGATGCTGCCTTCCTTTGGAGTGGATTCGATGCTTGATACCTTTGGAAAGTTTGAAGAAAGTGGAGATACAGGGTTGTTGTGTAGCTGCACTTGAAATCCTTAGTCTGATGGACAGGATACTACTGGCAGTCAGGTAATCTTCTCAAGTGACGAAGGAATGGATTGGTGAATAATAGGAATGCTTCCATTCTATGCAAATTCTCTCAAGCCGAGTTGGCAAGTGGTCTTAATGTTACAAGTTTTGGAGGGTTATTAGGCAGTGCTTGTGTGTTCTAAGATTGCCCAACAAACCAATTGAAGAATTTTCTAACAAGAAAAGCGCGATTTGGGTGTTGGGAATTCTGGCACTCCACTTGTTATTTTACATTTTGGGCCTATGGCATACTTCTTCAATGCTAAATTCAGACACTGCAAGGTTGGTATTTAGGCAGGTGCCGGTGTGCCATTTTGACAATGCAGTGAGAGATCCGATGACAGCCACTGAGAACGAAGAACAAATTTCTACAAGAGAAGTTTTTTTTTTTTTTTTTATTATTAGGACTCAAACGATCGATAGCAAATCTGCAATTAAATTTCCAGCAAGATTTTTTTTTATTATTTTTTAAATAATTCAATAGATTTTCTGATCTTCCTGATCGCTCGAAGCGCAAGAAGAGAACATACTAATTTCTTGAATTAATTTTATTTCTGCAGGTTAGCATGGATGGATAATAAACACAATCAAGATTTGCGACAAAACCTCGCATTGTCTATACTCTTTCTGCAATGTCGCAGGGGCGTTTAGACTCTCAGAAGACAAAGATTTCCGATAATCAAGCTCCTAGCTTAGCCGTGATACAGAAACAAGATATAGAAATGCGATGATGAAGCAGCTCTTACTGTGCCACTGAATTTATTCATTTATTCATGATGATTTATTATTTTTTATTTTTGAAAATAAGACTAAAAACTTCTAACGAGCTCATTTTATTTTCCTAATTTATTCTATCTAACTTGCTTGAAAGATTTTTTTATTTCCTAGGTAAAAGAATGCTTCCAATGAAGCCACCTACGGACTAAGAATTTGAAAATGCTCACATCAAGATTTAAAATTTTTACCTTATGATTTGCAAGAATGTGAGTAACCTGTCTTATTTTTGGAGTTTGCGCAAGGTTCTTTTGGAGCTAGTCTTCAAGATTATTCTTTTTCTCCAAAAAGTACCTGTTTAACATATTCAAATTCCTCATCTGTAGATGAGTTAGTAAGAAATGGGGGGTATAAAACTGAATTTGAAACTATCTAAGTATTAAAAGAAAAATCAAAAAGCTCAAATTAAACTCATTTAATAAGATCCTGCTGCCACTAGGTTTCACAAGTTAGTCCATAAAAAGAAATTGCAATAAAAATGTCTTCCTAAGTCTATCTCTAAATCATCCTCCCTATCAATGGCACCAAAATGTTTGGTCTAAAATGCGGATGAAAATTAGAGTTTCATTTACTATCAATCTGGGTAAGTAAACTTCAAGGATCATCCAATATATATGGACTTAGAGACAAACTAAACTAGGCTAGGTGAAGAAATGCCAAAGCTCCCTTACAGGAGGTTGTTCATTAGGATCTCCAACACCTATTTAGTTATTTAATCAAAATTAAATCTAAAGACATTGTGATAAGTGTAAGAAATATTAAGGCTCCCTTATAGGAGACTGTTCATTAATATTTCTAATCATCTTAATCAACAAACTATTTAAACTAATGAAATTAAAGCACTTAAACCTAATTCTGATTGATTGCATGAAATGTTAAAGCTCTCTTACAAGAGACTATTCATTTATATCTCAAGCATATAAATCAGAAACTTAAACTAATAAAATCAAACATTAAATAACAAATCAGATTCATTGAAGGAAACATTATTACTTTCTTACGAAAGGTCATTCGTTAATATTCCAAACATATGAACCTAATAATTTAATCTAATGAAATTCACAAACAAACATAAAATAAAAGCCTACTAAAATAAAAGTGTACTTGCTAGGCAATGGGGATCCTTCCAAGGATTCACAAGCACATCAAAAGAAAAGTCAAATGTAGAGGATCAAAGAAGCTCCGTCTTATTTATCATCAATTGCAAATTGCAATTGCAACCATTACACTGATTCTCCAATCTAACTTCTCACTACCAACCTATAAGATACTAAGATTACAAAATGAAAAAGAAGATTAAGATTACAAATCAAAATTACAAATGAAGAAGATAACACTCCTATTTATACAAAAGCTATGATAACAAATTCATAAATGTGAATCCACTATTCCCTCTGACCAACATATTTCTCAACCAATGGTGACACATAACCCTATCCTACATGATCTCCTCCATGAGGTCCATGATCTCTTCAAATTCGAATTTGAACATAGAGTGCCACATAAGGGTGCCTAGGAAGCTTCTTTTGTACCTACACATGTCAACAAACTCATTCTAATTGTTAGGTATAAGTAAAAGCATATTATTTTCTAAAGTTCAACCACAAATCCACTTAAAAATGTTAAGAATTAATAAACTTTGGAAAATCATAGTTATAACCCAATGATGAGGTAAATGTAATGATGTGGAGGTGGAATGTAGGTGACATGAAGGTAATATGGAAGTAATGTGAAGGTATTGGTGAATAATAGGGACTATTTTGAGGCCCAACAGAGAGCAACAAGCTTTGGCACACATCCCAAGGAGACATTTCTGCAGTGCGTACAGCAGCATTTATTTGCAACATTTTCCAAGGCAGAATCTGTACAGTAGCTTTTGGCACGATTTTCGAGGAAGGTTCAGCACATAAATCAAGGAAGAACAATAGACTAAAGGCATGAATTTCAAGGATGCTGGGCACGTTTTCTGAGGCAGAAGGGCACAGATTTCGAGGAAGTACAGTTGTACTTTTCCGTGCAGTCTATACGATCGTACAGCTAAGTTCTAGGCATGATTTTCAAGGCTGACCATATAACATTTAATGCTATAAATTTCTGTTGTAATTTTTTGCTTGCTGTTGGCACATTTTCCGAGGCGGAGCTCAAGCACGGAAATCGAGATAAGTTGTAAATTGTGGTTGCTGGAATTTTTACTATGTATTTCAGTTTCTTTGTAAAAGCATTTTCAGAAATAAAGAAGGCCTCTCAAACTGGTTTTCCCCAAGAGTTGTAGAGGGTTTTTCCAGGGTCACATTGACAAAAAATAACTGTTATATTTTCTGAGTGTGGCTGTCATATTTTGTTGTGTTTTATTTCTGCATTTTCCAGCAGTTGTGAAATCTCCAAATTTGTGTTTTCAGAAATTTCTGTCATTTCCAGATTTTAGTAATTTTATCATGCTTGGATTTAAAATTATATGCATGGATTGATAAGGAAAAATGATAACCGGAGTGGGGGCTGAAATTTCTTCACGACTTTGTGCGATCTCGGGAAATCAGAAATAGTGAGAAAAATATTTTGTTTTCGGGCGGACTAAATAGAAATCTAACATTTTGTCGTAAGGCTTGTGAATTTTTTTTTTTTTGTGTGTTTTTTTTGCAGGAAAAAGCACGTACCCCTAAGAGCCAAAAAAGACCCCTTCCTCCTTTCCAACAACTACTAAATCTTTTTACTAGCTCACTTGATCTAACGTTACTTTATGAGAATAGAGGTCTTGGGTTCAAATCTTCTCATCAGGTTACTTTTACTAAAAAGTTTTTTGTCAAGTAACTTTTTCTAAAAAGCTTTTTGTCAAATTATTTTTTGAAAAAGGGGATTTTTGTCGAGTTACTTTTTTTGAAAATTGAGTTTTTTGTCAAGTTATTTAAAAAAAAAAAATCACATGTAACTTATGTTTTAAAGTTCCTTTATGTAATAGTGTTTCTTACCCATTATAAAAAATGAGTCACTTACAGTCTAAAGTCACTTTATCTTTTATTTAAGTTACAGTGTACTTGGTCATTAGTTCATAAAGTAACATTGTAAAAGTGACACTCACTTATTTATAAAAGTGGGTCACATAAAGAGTTTTTTTTTTAAGTGAGCTTATTATATTAAGTTTGGAAAGGGGGGCATTTTGTTTTTAAAAAAAATACAACTTCATCATCAACCTTCAACCTATCACGTGACTACTCTTCAACCTATCACGTGACTACTCGGCATCTACTACAACTTTTCTTCAAAAAGGCATAATTTCTTCATCCAGAAGCCGTTTTTTTTAACCGGCCTAATTTTTGAGATCTTTCCATTGGAGCAGTAGTTTCAAACTTTACAGCTATTTTTAAAAATGGAAAGTACATGCCCAGTTATTCTTAACAATACCAATTACTTCCAATGGTTGTCCTACATGGTAGACTTACTTAGAAGTAAAGGGCTTTATAGAATAGCCTCAGGACTAGAATCTAAACCTACCGATGAAGATAAACATGCTCAATGAGAAAATAAACAACATCAAGCACGAGAGTTGATAGGAATGTCGATTGCTCAAAATCTTAAATTTCATATCCAAGAAATTGACTCCCCTGATGAAGCTATGAAAAAGATAGATACTGTTTTTGGCATTCAAAATGAAATCAGAGCCCATCAGCTTGAAAATGAGTTGCTTACTTTGGACCCCAATAATTTCTCCTCTATTGAAGATTTTTTGTCCAAATTCAAGACCCTTAGATTTCTCTAAGAAGGTTGTAAGGTCAAAAAGGAAGATGGTAGTCTTATCTATTCCATTCTTGCTAAGCTAGGCCCTGCATACTTTGTATTTGTTTCCACCTTCCATTCCACTAGAGAAGCCCTGATTTCTCAAGGAACACCCTACAAGTCCCCCTCTTTTGATGCCTTTTGCGATTCTTTGAAAAGAGAACAAGAAAAACTTGTACACTTTGGTCTTATTAATACTGGAAACTCTTCTAAGAAAGCCTTAGTAGCCCAGCAGCAACCAAATCCAAAGAATCCTAAGAAGCAGCATCCTAAAAAGAATGGTCCTAAACCAAACAAGGTTCTTAAGCAATCTCAGCTGCAAACTGAAAAAGCAACTCAACAAACTAATAAGTAAAATAAAAACAAAGGGAAGAAGACAGATAGGCATTGCAACTTTTGCAATCGTGATGGCCACGTAGAGTCAAAATGTTTTAAGAAGATGGAAGCCTTGGAAGCAGCAATGAAGAAGCACAACATCCATTTGGAGAACTCTTCGACTTCATCTTCGGGAATAACACTTTCTTACAATCCAAAGAAGGTATTACCCTTTCTTGGTCCAAGTATGCCTGTGATCTTCTACGCCACTTTCACATGGAAGACTATAATCCAGCCCCTTCTCCCTTTCAGTCTGGAGTCAAGCTTTCAGTCACTTGTACTTCCCCTAAAATTGATGCTACCTTAGACCGTCAATTTATTGGTAAACTTTTGTATCTAACCCATACTCGTCTTGACCTTTCCTTTGTCGTTGGTGTTGTTGCTCGGTTTATGCACAAACCTCATGAAAGTCACTAGAAAGAAGCTAAAAGAATACTTTGATATATTCAAGGTACACTTCAGTTCGGGATTCATTACAGTGCAGGAGCATCTCCATTGTTGATTGGTTTCATTGATTCTGATTGGGCTGGTGACCTTGATGATTGAAATTCTACTGCAGGTTATGTATTCACTCTTGGTTCAGGACCTATTACATGGTCTTGTAAAAAACAAAGTGCCATCTCTCTTTCTTCGACAAAAGTAGAGTATCGTGGTGCTGTTGAAGCCAACAAGGAAACCCTGTGGCTTCGTCAGATCCTGTCTGAATTTGGTCTTTATCAACAACATCCAACTACATTTTGGTGTGATAATCAGAGTGCCATTCAGCTATGCAAAGATTCAGTTCAGCATCAGCGCATGAAACACATTGAGCTACACATACACTTCATCAGAAAGCTCATTCATGATCGTATTCTTGAAGTGCACTATTTTTCAACCAATGATCAAGTTGTTGATATCTTTACAAGGGCTCTCACAGAAGCGAAGTTTACCAAACTTCGATCTATGCTTGGAGTTCGGGAAAGTTATCATTAAGGGGGGATAGGCTCTAATGCCTCCTTCCTTCTCCTATTGTGTCACCTTTGTAAATCCTTCAATCCTATCCTGCTAAGGGGGCTAGGATATTCAATATAGGAAATAGTTGGGGTATAACTTGGCTCAGCATAGTTAGTAGCAGGTTTTACATGTACTTTTGTAACTTATAATCCGACGATCACGATAGGTAGTGATCTGACGGTTCATTCTCTCCTCAGTATTACCGACACTTATCTATGGCTTAACACCCAATTGGTCCATGATCTCTATTTAAAGAGCATGGAGGGTCATTTGTCCGGTGACTGTTTATGAGAGAAGCTTATGTAAATTTTCTTTCTTTATATTAATAAATTGCCTGAAGTGGCCGCGTTGGCTCAGGCCATGGACTGTTTCCCTCTTCGAGGGTTTTAACCACGTCAAATACCGGTGTACTGATTTGTGATCTGTTTGTGAGCGGTGACCTTTGGTGTTTGAGATAAGGAACTTACCCTGTAAATTCCAACACACACTTGTACTCTTTCAGACAAATTAATAAGATGGCTCAGCGCTGATTTTTGTCTCCATATACTGTGTTTAATGGTGTTTTTATTTTTGTTGTAGTTTCTTGTCTATTTAGCCTTTTATTACTATTTAATCCCAATTTGGGATATTACACGC
This sequence comes from Pinus albicaulis, assembly GCA_034641835.2. Lineage (NCBI taxonomy): Eukaryota > Viridiplantae > Streptophyta > Pinopsida > Pinales > Pinaceae > Pinus > Pinus albicaulis. The sequence continues at coordinate 1,898,339,722 of CM076578.1, forward strand.
ATCAACATTTCCTTTACAGAACCTTGGGATTGGAAGATGGCATTAAGTATCTGGGGTACAGATTAAAGCCCAGCAATTATCGCATTACTGACTGGACTTGGCTTATTGCAAAGATTGAAGCAAGGATAAACATTTGGCAACAGTGTTAGCTCTCTAGGGCAGGTAGACTGGTTCTCATCAAATCAGTCCTAGAAGCCATTCCTGTTTTCTGGATGGCACTTGCTTGGATTCCAAAAGGAATCACAAATAGAATACAACAAATTTGTCACAAATTCCTATGGAGAGGAAGCTATGAAGGCAGAACTTTCGCCTGGGTAAGATGGGAACGTCTAGGAAAGCCAAAGAAGTGGGGAGGATGGGGTATGAAAGACATTATCAGTTTGCAAAAGCCCTTACACCAAAGATGGGTTGGCATCTCCTCACCTCAACCGGCCTTTGGCAAGAAGTGCTTCACCATAATACATATATCCCCTAACATTTTTGGAATGGTATCGCAGCCCTACCAGACTTAGACCTGATATCTCTAACATTTGGAGAGTTGTATTACATTCCATTATTGTTATAAAGCAGGGACTGGATTGGCGCATAGGATCTGGCGAGCAGGTACGAATTGGAAGTGATGCTTGGTCGGGCTGTGGGAATGCCCATCTACTTCCTCGTGATCTGAGAATTTATCTTGACTCGGTGGGCATCAAATATATATCCCACATTGTCGATGATGAAAACACTTTTATTTATAGACAAACTTGGAAATCGGCTAATGCATTAAGTATTCCTCTCCAATTTCGTTTGGAATGGGACAGGTATATCAACGCTCTTGCAGAAACCCATGTCAGGATCTTAGATAGAGGAGACGAGTTGATCTCGGCCATCTCCTCACATGGTCGTTATACCCCAAAAGAAGGATATCTTTTCATATGCGCGGACCAGGAACCTACTATTAAGGATTGGTGGTGGCGACCCCTCTGGAAGCTAAAATCCCCTCCCAAAGCCAAATTATTTATGTGGTGTTTGTTAAAAAATAAGGCCCCCACCAAAGACAACCTTTTGCGAAGATCCTCTCATGGACCCTCTCAATGTTGTTTATGTAAAAACATGACTGAATCCATCACTCATCTTTTTTTATCATGCCCCATTACACAGCATGGTTGGAATCAACTATATCAACTGCTTAATCTTTCTATTAGGTGGCATGGAGAGAATTTTAACTCCACTTGGCATCATTGGTGGCATAATGTAGATAATCACAAGCTTCGTAATCTTGCTATCTTGGTCTGTTGGGGCATATGGATTGCTCGCAACAAGAAAATATTATGGGACATTTCAAGTGATTGGTAACTTTGTTGTTCACAAATTCAAGGACTCTACAATTTAATCCCGGAGGAAGACCATTCTCATCGTGTGAGGAATATTATTCCTGGAACTATTGACAAGGCACACCCTTGGGATATTTTGATGGCTCAGCCCAAGCTGAAGGGTGTGGAGGAGGAGCAATCTTGTATCTTACAGAGACACATTTTTTTAAACTCAAAATGGGGTTGGGCAGGGATACAAACAACTACGCAGAACTAAATTGTCTTCGACTACTTCATATATTTGCACATGAGCAGCATTGCAGATGCATTTAGATTTTTGGCGACTCAAAAATTATCATAAATTGGTTCAATTCTATATCTCGATGTCACGTGCACACACTCAGAGGACTTTTGGAGGAAATATCAGCACTGAAGCTCCATTTTGACTATATTGTATGTAATCACAATTACAAAGAACGGAACCAAGTTTTTGACAGTCTATCCAAGGAAGTCGCGCACCTACACCTCGGCCAGTGGATGATCCAAGAGCATCAGGGGCACGAGTACCATCAGTATTATCACAGGTCTTTCATCGAACTTCAAGAGAATCTACAGCAAATTCCATGATTTACAGTTTTTGTCGACCTTGCTGATATATATTTTGTCTATTTAGATATGTTGTTGTTTACACTTACATTGTACGGATTATATCCAGTTTTTTGTTTGAACATACTGGACAATTGAATTGATCCAGATATTTAGCATACGCTATATGCAGTTGATACAACATGTAATTTTCACTATTTATTAATGGAAATTAAGATTTTTCCTTGGGGGAAAAAAAGAGGTAGTGTTGAAGAATGTAACTAGTGTCGGTCTTCATAATTGTATTTGAGTCATAATGAAATATTTTTATCAAAAGAAAGAAAGAAAAAAATTATTATTAAATAAATTGACTTATTAAAGCATGGATTTCATGCTTGGGTTAACTGTTTTTAGGTCAAAGCCTCCATTGAAGGCTTCTAGGGTTTATGTTAAGAGTCATTGTCTATGTCATATTGTAAATAACTCTTCTTGGGATTTATTTGTCAAAGAAGAAATTTATTTTATTGTAACAAAGGTCTATTAGGCCTCCTCCACCAAGTCGACCTCAAACTAGACAAGTCGGCCTAAACTGGGGGGCAGAATCACTATATAAAGGCAGCAACTCGACCTCATTTGTCACTCACAACAAGTTTGATCTGCAACTTCTGGGGCTAGAAAAAGTGTGAATTTCAAGGAAGAAGAGGAAGAAGGATAGCGAAAGAGAAGGAGGACTCTCTCAAGCATAAGAAGTCGAATCTTTCTCTCTTTTTCCCACACGTGTGAAGTTGTGAAGCTGCTGGAGGGGCCTGAATTCTGTAGTTGTTGGGGAGGCTGAAATTTTGAAGTTGTTGGTGAAGTTGGGGCTGAAATTTCTGGGTTGATGATGGGTTGATGTTGAGTTGAAGTTGTTGGAAAAGAAGAGATTACTGAAGTGTGCTAAAACATATTGGAAGGTTGACTTGGTGGAGGAGGAAGGTTTGTTGGTCTAGGGTCTTGGTCTATCTCATTTGAATTACTGAAGGAAGAGTTCTTGACTGGGTTTTCCACTATATAGGGGTTTTTCCCTGACTGTGCGCCTACATCTAGTGTTCTTGATCTTCATGTTTTGGTTTTGGCAATTCCTTGATGAACTAAGATAAAAGAACATAAGAAAGATAATAATAACTCAAAGAAATCACAAGTAATTATCAACAAGAGAAAATATTTCTGCCTTTCTGATTTCCCAACATTCTCAAGGTATGACCTCACTGGACCATTTCCTAATCCAAGGAAAAGTACGTCCTCCGGACCATTCTTTACCAAGTCTATGTATCCAACTTAGGATGTTAATCCTAGTCAATCACAATACATGACTCAAGAATGTACGTCCATGATGCTTATCCAATCCACCATTCTCCCTACCAAAGTTCTTTACCAGGCTTACGGTTGTTAGTCCTGGCCATAGTACATGACAAATGGAGAATACTATGTCCACCCTCACTCCCTCTCAAGCAGGGAGGAGATATCCACAAACCTAAGTTTGTCTCAAAAATACTCATCCTTTTCCAGAAAAGGAACTTCATCAATTCATCGCCTACTTGTTCTTCCGTGAAGATTTGTTGTAGCTTCTCGACCCCTATTTGCATCGCATCATAACGAGCTTCGACCTTCCTGGTTTTCTGACAATCTTCATATTGAATCCAACGTGTCATCAAATAGTTCATCAAACACCTTAAAGAGCCAAACTTCTTCCCAGTTGATTGTACAAGCCTTCACATCTTCTTTCTTCACATAGAATTATGCTTCACGCTCTTCAAAGAAATCATATCAGCTATTAATTTTGGGCAACTAGGGCCAAACTCCATGTTGCACTGCCCATATGACGATGGTCATATTTTTGTTGGATTCCTCTTTCAGAGAGGTGCAAGATTGATCTAAAGATCATCTTGTTTGGATGAGCAGAACATTTATTTTGAATTTATTTTCCACATGTGCAAGGTCGGCCAACTTTGTAATGTAGGCTCACATGCCTAATAGATGTGTCACACACCCTCACTGATGGATATAAATTGGAGAGACTTGGAGGTCATTTTATCATCAACTCATCACACATTCTCTCATTGTGATCAAATTGGTTCAATAGCCTTTGGAGGCCTTTTTCCCCTCCCACGTGTGGAGCTGAAGTCTGAAATTTGCGGATCTGTTTAGGGCTCTTTTGCAGCAATGTTGACCATGGTCAACCCTTGGTCGTTTACACTCAAACTTTGTAAATTTTTGTAGATGTTCTATGCTTGATGCAACTTTACTTTTTCTCCAATATCAGATAGCAATCACATAAACAATAAAGTAAAATGTTGATAGAACATACTAGTAGATCAACAGAAGACAAGCCAGAAATATATAAGTGTGTTGGTGCGTTACGGCGGTCAACAAGATGCTTCAACCAGCAAAGTCTCAATATGGTCAGCCAACCAACAATGTTACACAACCCTCTAGGACAGCCATACGGTCAACTCAAAAGTCAACCCAAAAGTCAACATTGTCAGTCAACAGTCAATGCAAACAGTAGTAGTAGCTAGGTCAACGCAGAAAATTCAAAGTCAACGTCTTGCCTCGAGAATAGTGCCAAAAAATGCGGATTAGGAAAATTGAACTTTTGGAAGAGTTTCAGGTCCTTTTGACCTTGTGTTGACCAAAGTCAACGTTGGTCAAAGTTTGCTACATAAACCCTAGACTGAAATCATAAATGTCTTGCTGCTGGAATTTTCCCATGTGTGGAGAGAAGAGCCACCAAGGTCATCGAACCAATCAGATGAGGAGAGAGAAATGTGTGAGGATGAGATGAGTGAAAATGTCCTCCAACGTTGACCAATATATATCCATCAATGAGGGTGTGTGACACAACTACTAGGGCACAAAACCTTAAGGCCGACCTGCACATATTTTGAATAAATTCAAAATAAATGTTATGCTCATCGGATTAAGATGATCTTTAGATTGATCTTGCACCTCTCCGAAAGAGGAGTCCAATAAAAATATTGGTATCTTCATCTGAGCATCACAACATGGAGTTTGGACCTAGTTGTCCAAAATTAACAAACTTCTGCCAAAATTCTGATTTTATGAGGTTGCACTGCTAGGCACCAAAATCAAGGAAATTCAAGTTGTTTGACCGAAGCCCTAATCTGTTGCGTTGACTTTTCTATTGTTGTCCTACAATGACTTTTCTGTTGTTGACTTGTGCTGACTTTTCTGTTGTTGACTTGTGCTGACTTTTCTGTGTTTGACTTTGGGTTGATCAGCGTTGACTTGTGATGAGCTATCTTTGAGGGTTGTGGGTGTGACACATGGAAGATAGGCTAACCAAGAAAGACTTTGTTGGCTGAAGCATCCTGTTGACTGTCGTAATGCAACAATATCTCATATCTTTGTTGGACAAAAGGAATTGTAAATCTAATTTATTTTTGGCTTGTCTTCTGTTGATCTATTATTGTGTTCTATTAGCATTTTACTTTCATGTTTATATGATTGCTATTGTGTATCGGGCCAAAAAAATATTGAAGTAAAATTGCATCAAGCATAGAACACCATGGTTATCTAAATTTAACATGGAATCAGAGTTGAGGTGAAGACAAAGTCCAAGAGTCCAAGCTAGTGTTAGAAGCAATCACTAAAGGAAGGAACCCTATCAAGGATAAATGGCCTCCTCAACCTACAAGGGTTTCAAGGTTGATGATAAATTGACTGATGAGTCTGATTACCATACATGGAAGATGTCCTTGGATTTGGTGCTAGAAGATCAAGATGTCATGGACTATGTGCAGGGGAAGATTCAAGAGCCTCCATCAAATGCAGTTGCTGCCACAAAGACAAAGTATAAAAAAGGGGAAATCAAAGCAAAGATGATTATCCAGGATTCTATTCATAAGCACTTGGTTGCTTACATTTCTGAGCTGAAGACAGCTAAGGAGATGTATGATAAGCTGGCGAGCATGTTCAAGGCTAGCAATGCTAATTAAATCCTTTTCTTCAAGAATCAATTGAAGAATATCAAGAAGGGCAAGGATGAATCTATTCAATCCTATTTTAGGAGGCTCACTGAAATCATGAATAACCTCCTAGCTATTGGGGAAGCAATATCTAATGGAGAGATGGTTCTTATTGCACTTGGAGGTCTCCCCTGTGATTGGCATGTATTCAATACCACTATTCTCAATAATAATGTGATTCCTGATTTTGATGAAATATTGACGAGATGCACTCAAGAGGAAAGAATAATGATGGAGTATGCCTCTAATGGTAATGGAAGTGACCCTACTGCCTCCGTCACTCATGCAAAGAAGAAGAACCATGGTGGCCCGAGAAATCAAAACCATGGTAGAGCGGGGCCCAAAGGAAGGAAGGGAAGATGTTACACTTGTAACAAGACTGGTCACTATGCAAGAGAGTGCCCTAATAGAAGGGACTCTCCCAGGGATGATGACAACAACAACTCGAGAGGGAATGGCAGGAACAACAGGTTCAAAGGAAAAAGGAAGGCTCCCTCTAATCGTAGTGGAAATGGGCAACCTTTCAAGAGGTCAAGAAATTCCAGTGGTGCTTCAAGGCACCTCACTGGTTATAAAGAAGTCCTCTCTGATTTGGTTGAGAAGGATACTAATCTGAAAATTATCCTTGGAGATAATGCCACCTATCCCGTGAAAGGGATAGGGACAGGGACTGTGACCCTCCATCTATCTCAAGGTCAAGTCCTCCGATTACAAGATGTGTTGTACGTACATGATTTGAAGAAGAACCCTGTGTCCATCTCGGCAATGGAAGACAAAGGGTTCAAGGTGGCATTCGTTGATGGAAAGCTACGTATCTGGAAGAAGAACTTCAAGGAAGCTCTTATTATTGGTTTTAGAGTTGATACACTTTACCAGGTTGGAGGAATCCCATTGAGGGTTATGTCATGTGATACAATTCTTCAAACAGAGTTATGGCACCGGAGGTTTGCACACCTCCATTACAAAGCCCTTCCCGAAGTAAGGAAGGTGGTGACAAGGATGCCCAAATTTAGAGATGATCATGAAGGTATATGTCAGGGTTGTGCCGAAGGGAAGCATACGAGGGGACCATTCCCCTCTAGTGTCACAAAGACAACTGATATCTTGCAGTTGATACATTCTGACTTATCTGGTATGTTGCCCGTGATAGTTTTGGGAAGATGTTCCTATTACATGACTTTTTCAGATGACTTCTCCCGCAAGACCTGGATATATTTTTTTTGAACAAGGACGAAACATTCAAATGGTTCCGTACCTTCAAGGCCTTGGTGGAAAATCAAACCGAGAAGAAAATCAAAGTTTTGAGCACCGACAATGGGACCGAATATGAGTCAAATGAGTTTAATGACTTTTGTAGAGAAGCTGGCATCAAGAGGGAGACCACAACTGCGTACAATCTTGAGCAAAATGGTGTTGCTAAAAGAAAGAACAAGACTATTGTAGAAGCTGCTCCCACCATGCTATGTGACCAAGGTCTTCCGAAGTTTCTATGGGGAGAAGCTGCAAACATTGTTGTGTACGTTCAAAATAGATGCCCGTATTCCGCTCTGGACTCCAAAACTCCCGAAGAAATCTTCTCTGGTAAGAAACCTAATGTTTCTCATTTTAGAGTTTTTGGTTGTCTTGTTTACTTTCATGTGCCGAAAGAAAAGAGAAGCAAGTTGGATGCTTCTGGAAAGAAGGGAATGATTGTGGGCTACAATGAAACTTCGAAGGCATATAGAATCTATGTGCCTGGTCAAAGAGAAGTGGAGATATGCCACAATGTCACCTTCGATGAAGATGTTGCCCTCAAGAAAGTGAGAAATCTTCCTAGCTCCAAGGAAGACAAAGAAGATGGAGAAGCAGGGAAGCAGGAAGAGCCGAAGGATGACCTGATGCTCAACGTTGAAGGACCTATGGATCCCATTGATCCACCTCCTTCAAATAATAGAAGACCCTCATAGCTCAAGGATACTCTCATAGATGCCGAGAGAGATATTTCCCCAAGGGGGACATTCCGTGAAAGCAAGAAGCCAAAGAGATACCAAGGGTATCTAGCAGCCATGAGTACGATAGTACAATGTGAGCTTGGATCATTTGAAGAAGTCGTAAAGCATCAAGTTTGGAAGGATGCTATGCACGAAGAATATGAGTCCATTATGAAGAATGATGTTTGGGAAGTGGTCCCGAGACCAGAGGACAAATCAATTGTCACCTCGAAATGGATCTATAAGATCAAGCACGGATTTGATGGAAGTGCTGAAAAGTACAAGGCAATATTTGTTGCACGAGGCTTCTCTCAAAAAGGCATAGATTATGATGGTATATTTGCACCTGTGGCCCACTATACCACCATCCGATCTATTATTGCCCTTGCTGCAATGCAAGGATGGAGTCTACATCAAATATATGTGAAGACCTCTTTTCTGCATGGTTCTATAAAGGAAGAGGTGTATGTGGAGCAACCTCTGGGGTTCGAAGCCCGAGATAGAGACAGCCATGTATGTAGGTTGAAGAAAGCCCTCTATGGGTTGAAGCAAGCCCCCAGGGCTTGGTAGAGAGGACAGATAGCTACTTGATGAAGTCGGGCTTCACTCGAAGTAATGCTCATCCGAACCTTTATTTTAAGGTTGATAGAGAAAGGTCTCTCATTCTGGTTCTCTATGTGGACGACCTCTTCCTGACAAGTGATGACCCTCTCGAGCTAGCTTCCAAGGTTGAGATGAAAGACCTAGGACTAATGCACTACTTCCTAGGTTTGGAGGTTTAGTAGAGGCCAAGCGAAATTTTCCTTTCTCAAGGAAAATATGTCATGAAGCTGCTAGAGAGATTTGGTATGGTGGATTGTAAGTTTGTGTCGACATTGATGGAACTCAACTTCAAGAAGTTGCGTGGAAACGTTGTTGGGCCCATGCTAGCAAATCCTACCGAGTATCAACAACTCATGGGGGCCCTGATATTCTTAGTGAACTCTCGTCCGGACGTATGTTTTGTAGTGAACACTTTGAGTCAACATATGGTTGATCCCCATCACATTCACTGGATTGGTTCCAAGAATCTGTTGAAATATCTTCAGGGCACAATCAACCATGGGCTAAGATACACTGCCGAGAGTTTGAGACTCCATGGATATTATGATGTCGATTGGGGTGGCAGTGTGGTGGATCGCAAGAGCACATCTGGATGTTGCTTCACCTTGGGTTCTACTTCGATATCTTGGATGAGCAGGAAGCAGAAGTCGGTGGCTTTGAGCACCGCTGAGGCCGAATACATTACAACGAGTATGGCCTGTTGTGAAGTTGTTTGGTTGTGAAAGCTCTTCAGTGAGCTGTTTGGGCATGTGCTAGATACCACCGTCATCCTTTGTGATAACCAGAATGGGATTCATCTTTCTGAGAATCCTGTGTTCCATGATCGATCCAAGCATATTGATATCAGGTACCACTTTATCCAGGATATGGTACAGCGAGGCGTTGTAAGGCTCGATCATATAGGAACTGATGAGCAAGTCACGGATATTCTCACAGAGCCCCTGGGGAAGGTCAAGTTCCAAACCTTCTGTGATAAGCTTGGAATTGTGGAAATACCCTATTCTAAGAATCCTGCTTGAGTTGGACTATGAGCTCTAGGAGCTCCAGGGAGCTTGGGGATAGCTTCTTAGAGCTATAAGCACAGACAGGGCTAGGCTTGTTGAACCTTGTTGTGCTTCTGCCCCTCTTTGATTTGTGCCCCACAGGCATCCTACCCATGGAGTTTCAGACTCATGGGAAGTACCTCTCATTTGGCCAATGAGGTGGGAAATGTGGATAGAGACCAATAGCAAGATTGATGGATGCATCGGAGATTGTCGTACTTTCTATGTCTAGGATGGCACGTGTCCATCACCTTGATCTGGGATCAAGTATGATGAGGTTCTTACCTCTAAACTGACTTCGGGTTAGTATGAGACTCTTTTTGAGTCCAAGAGAGGTTTTTACCTCTAAGCTGACTTCGGGTCAGCTGAGTGTGATGTCTTTGTGACTCACCCTTTTTGTTCTATCTGAGAATGAGAGCAAGCAAAGCAAGTTACGGCAGGATGGTGCACGATGTTTGGTAAAAGTACATGATGGTACAGATGGATGGCTCTTGTGGACAAATGGAGCTCTCCCTAGTTGAGAGAGAGTGTTAATTTTGGGCAACTAGGTCCAAACTCCATGTTGCACTGCTCATATGACGATGCTCATATTTTTGTTGGATTCCTCTTTTGGAGAGGTGCAATATTGATCTAAAGATCATCTTATTTGGATGGGCAGAACATCTATTTTGAATTTATTTTCCACATGTGCAAGGTCCACCAGATTTGTAATGTAGGCTCACATGCCTAATAGATGTGTCACACACCCTCACTGATGGATATAAATTGGAGAGACTTGGAGGTCATTGTATCATCAACTCATCACACATTCTCTCATTGTGATCTGATTGGTTCGATAACCTTTGGAGGCTTTTTTCCCCTCACACATGTGGAGCTGAAGTTTGAAATTTGTGGATCTGTTTAAGGCTCTTTTGTAGCAACGTTGACCATGGTCAACCCTTGGTCGTTTGACCTCAAACTTCTACCAAAATTCCGATTTTATGAGGTTGTACTGCTGGGCACTAAAATCGAGGAAGTCCGAGCTATTTGACCAAAGCCCTAATCAGCTGCGTTGACTTTTCTGTTGTTGTCCTGTGTTGTCTTTTCTGCGTTGACTTTGGGTTGATCAGTGTTGACTTGTGATGAGCTGTCTTTGAGGGCTGTGGGTGTGACACATGGAAGATTGGCTGATCGAGAAAGACTTTGATGGCTGAAGCATCCTGTTGACTGTCGTAACGCAACAATATCTCATATCTTTGCTGGACAAAAGGAATTGTAAATCTGATCTATATTTGGCTTGTCTTCTGTTGATCTATTATTGTGTTCTATCAGCATTTTACTTTCATGTTTATGCGATTACTATTGTGTATCGGGCCTAAGAAAGATTGAAAAAATTGCATCAAGCATAGAACACTATGGTTATCTACAATCATCAATAGTATCTCAATTGGCATTAGTACTGTCAACCCAATCAATGTGTTCTTGAATTGAACCAATCAAAGCTCTCTCTTTCCAGCTGAGGTAGTTGAACTTCTTTCATTAAGCCTTGTTTTCATGTAGCCATCTAATTGACTTCTTTGACGCATACTTCAAACTGCTTTCTTCTTGTCTTCGTGCTTTGCTACTTTCTTCCAATTCTTCCATTTGTTAGTCAAGTTTGGATAGATCTTGTCTTGAACTGCAACCTTTATTAAAAGACAATGAAAGGTAAAGTGTATAGACAAAATAGCAACAGTAATAATTAAAGAAAGTAGGTGTGGAATACTTATCTCTTTGAGGAGAGTCAACTCCCTCTTAATCTTGGACCTTTTCATCAACTTTGTCCTCACATCAACATGATGTCATTCCTATCATTCTCAAGAGCTAGGTTTTCTTTTTACAGCGGAAACGATTAGTTAGGGATTTTGTTCCTAAGGTTTTCTAACTCAATCATTTGCTAGGGTTTACAAACCCTAGATTCTCCAAAATCTTCAAGATCTGTTATATAAGAATTGTAAATTCTACAAACATACAAGAGAGTTGGTTGCAAAACTCTAGAGATGCTATAGTCAAGTTTTCTATGAGATGGAGATCATTTCATTCATTGATCACAAAAACCTAGTCTTCCTAAGCAAGGAAAGAATCAGAATGTTATGATATCAATTAAGTCACGATTTCTAATGTATCCATGCAGACCCTTTTATAGTAAGTCACTATCTTTCAACAAATCATTAACTTACTCTTTATGTCAATTCCTAGATGTGACTTCACCATGACCTAGAAAGCTTGGTAGCACTTGTAATATGATTGACATAGTTCACTTGATGCAAGTGAGCAAATTTTATATGTACCTTTTTCAATTTTACCTTATTCATCCTTGCAGAGATCAAATCCTATGACTTTCTCCAACAAAGGTGCCTTCATCCTTCAACCATTGTACTAGGATACAAACCATAGAAATTTTTTTGGGTTGCTTGCTTTGTCTGGCTTCATAGATAGGTTGGCTTCATTGATGTAAATCATCCTTCTTTTATGTATAGGAGAGTAGTATTGGTAACATAGTTGTATCATATACTTGTGTCACAGAGATATCTTTTCTCGGTTCTTCCACGAAGTTCACAAGGTTACAGCTTCTACAGAGATGTTTTACATATTCTTGGTCCCTTCCACTATATAATATATATCACTAACTTTTTTGGTCTAGCAATATAATCCTTCAAGTTCTCTCAAGCAAACTACCTCAGATCAAACTCACAGAGCTTGGATTTATGTCACTGGACTCGGATCAAATCTCAGGACTTGACATCAATAAATGTATCTCGGATCCAATAGTTATGAACTTATATTGTCCCTCTAAGGCTCGGCCTAGAGATTAATTTCATAATGCAAAGATTTTTTCATAGAGTTATAAAACTTGGACAAAGAGTAAACTCGGGACCTTTGCATATAGGTTTTATCACAGAGAAACGTCCTCAAAACAATATATCTCAAAGTCCTCATTGAAGCGCATGTATGTATGCAACAGAATTTGCATAGTACTTCACTCAAGGTGCCACAGAAATAGACTTCATGTACCTTTAGATAATAAGCTTCAGCCTTCTAATTCACTTGAGCGGAGATTAATTATAGTTTTGTTTTTTGTCCTTCAATAGTCCTTCTTTGTCTTGGATATGGAGTGCTTCAAATAAGTGAATTGCGTTATGAACCTCAGATGCCACAGAGATTATGTCACAATGTCATTGAAAATTTTGTATACCATAGTGCTATAGAAGGTTCAGATGCTACCACTGAAGATATGGATTTGTCACAACTTCAGACCTGTCATGTATACTTCTTGTCTTTTTTCATTGTAAACACTTGAGAATTATTTATGTAGATTGTATATATAAAACTCTTCTCCCAAAATTAGATGCTTCAGAGAATTCGAATACCATAGGAAATCAATATAGAAATTTTGATTGTCCCTTATTCTTTTCTTCATACAGATATGTACTTCAGTCTTATTTTCTTCTTGTACACTTCAAAGATTGCAAAGATAGATTATGTAGTAACTACCTTGGGTTGCTTGAATTAGTTCAGTCTGTATTTCCATGGTAAGGAGTGTTCCGTTATCTCAACACCTATATAGTCTTGGTCTCTTTCCATGCTAGAATTTTTTCTCTGGTTTCTTCCTGACTTAGTCTTACCAATAGGTCTTCACCATAGCTTTGATACCATGCTGAAAAATCAAGGGAAGCAGGATTAGGTTTGATTTCTCTATCTTGATAATTAATGTCTTCTAATTACTTCTTAAGTGTTATTCATCAAGCAATTATACAAATGTTCAAAACATAAAGATATCAAGAGACAAGAGACACCAGAAATTAGGCTCCAATCCAGGGAAAAACCCCATAAGAGGGGAAACCCAACAATCCTTCTCTTATAGAATCAGATCAAAATGAGATATCCAAGACCAAGACCAAGACCAAGACCAAGACCCAAAAACTGCCAAAATGTCAAGTCCAACCCTTCTCCAAGTCACCTCCAAATTCAGTCAACTTTAGTCAAAGTCAACAATGTTCAAACTGTCCAAATCTATCATCTTCCTGAAATTTCGGTCCTATCCTCAAATCTTGGCCCTGAAATTTTGGGCTTGCAATAGTCATAGACAATGCAGCCTTCTCTCAATGAAAATCTTCCACATATGTAAGCTCCTTCTTCTTGGTCTATTACTCCTTTAATTCGATTCTCTTTCTCCTTTTTGCTAGTTCAGAAATATGCTTCTTGAATTGTGAATGAATGATCTACCAATAGGTCGAACTGACTTATATATATATATATATATATATATATTTGTCCAGGAGGTCAAATGGGTGGCTCTTGGAGGCCCAAGCTGACTTGTTCCCAAGGAGGGCCTACTTAACAATTTTGGTGATCTTTGCCTCAATATAAAATTCAAAAATTATTTTTATTACAAATGTCCAAATGGGACATGACTCAATTACATGTTCTTTGATTCAAAATAATTTCTTTTGACTCTATGAGCATGAAGAACATGCTTTGACCTAAAAATAAAATATAATAATAATGAACATAATAAATATTTTGTTGAAATTTGGTTACTGGAGGACAGGTGGTTCCCTAAGGCTTTGATCTTTGGCCTAGGGAAAAGTGTCCAAAAGAATTTAATTTTCCTCCTAAAGTGACTTTATAAAGTTATAAAGTCAAATCTAATTTAAAAGTGACTTTAAGTGATAAAGTTACTAAGTCTAATTTTAAAATGACTTTAATAAAGTCAATGTGAAATTAGAAAGTGAAAAGTGACTTTGGAAATAAATGACTAAGTGGGTTTTTATTAAAGTGGGGTGAATTAAAAAATAGAAAGTGAGATTTAAATGATCATTTAATATCAGTCCTAGATCTAAAGCTATCTCAGCCATTGGATTTAGGGATTGTCCAAAAGTCACTTAGGGTTAGGTTAAAGGAGGAAAATGAGGGAAAAAGTCATTCATTTTTTCATGAACAGATTGAGAGAAGGAGAAGAAGAGAGCAAAGGAGATTTCTGAGCAGTGAAAAGGAGAATAGAACCTTGGCACGCATACCGAGGCAGCACTTCAGCAAATTCATATAGCAAGGAGAGGCACACAGATCAAGGCAGTTTGGGCACGAATTTCAAAGCAAAACCGTACAGTGGCTTGGGCACGTATTCCTAGGAGGTCGTACAACAGTTTGGCACAAATTTCAAGGAGCATTTTGCTGATTTTGAGGCACAATTTTCGAGACAGTCCGTACAGTGAGTTGTGTCCCTGTGCACGGAAACCAAGGCAGAAAACTGTACAGCATTTATTGCTGCCTCTCTGCATGCATTTTGAGGAGGTCGTACAGCAGCATTTATTGTTGTTCTGCACACTTTTCAAGGAGGTCGTACAGCAACATTTAATGCTATGATTTATGGGCACGAAATTCATGGAAGACCGTACAGCATTTAATGTTGTTTCTGTTTTGTTGTTTGCACATTTTCCGAGGCGGTGGTTAAGCACGGAAATCGAGATAAGTTGTATTTGTTACTTGCTGAAATTTTATGAGTATTTCTCTCTCACTGTAAAAGCTAAATTATCAGAAATAAGAAGAGCTTTCGAACTGGTTTTCCCCAAGAGTTGTAGGGGGTTTTTCCAAGGTCAAGTTGACCAAAAATCAGCGTGTCTATTTTTTGTGTGTGGCTGATTTATTTTTCTGAGTTTTATTTTTGCATTTCAGTACTGTGAAATTTCCAAAATTTGTGTTTTCAGAAAATATTTATTTTTTCCAGCTTGTTGAATGTATGGCTATGGGAATTGGCAGTTAATTTTATGGGAGAAATAAGGAGAAACTGAAAACCGGGGTTGGGAAAAAAAATTTCTACATGGTATCAGAGCTATTTTGCTGAAAATTGAAGTTTGGGACAGCAAGAAGAAAAATTACAGCAAGCTGATTTTTCACACAGAAAACAGTACCTTTACTACAGCAGTGTTATTTTCAGCTTATTAGGACAACAAGTATGTCTTTGGACTTGAGGGTGGAGAATAGGTTGGATGGGCATAGTAACTACAGTGTATGGAAGAAAAGAA
This sequence comes from Pinus albicaulis, assembly GCA_034641835.2. Lineage (NCBI taxonomy): Eukaryota > Viridiplantae > Streptophyta > Pinopsida > Pinales > Pinaceae > Pinus > Pinus albicaulis. Next base: position 1,898,355,290 of record CM076578.1, read on the forward strand.
TGCAGAGCATCTTTGAGGAGGCAGAAGTCTAGGGTATAATGGTGCATACCCAACAGCACCCTGTTAATGTGCCTACTGATGTTGTTCAGTTGGCAGACTTTAATAAGAAGAATAAAAAGGGTAAGAGACTGATTCTGGATGGTATTAAAAACCATGTCATTCCTCATGTGAGAGGAAAGAGATTTGCTCATGAGATGTGGATAGCCTTGACCAATCTCTACCAGAGTACCAATGAAAACAGAAAAATGGTCCTAAGGGAGAAGTTGAAGACCATTAAGATGGCTAAGACTGATAGTGCTACTGTATACTAATGTGAGAGATGCGTTGGCAGCAATTGGAGAGGTCATTCCACCCACTGAGTTGGTGCGGATTGCAGTGAATGGCCTTCCCAGTTCATGGTTGAACTTTGCTAATGGGGTTTGTGCACGTGAGACCCTTCCCACTTGGGAGAGGTTCAGGGATGATTGCATACAGACTGAAATCAGAAAGAGCCAGCTTGGGGCAGCCAAACCTGTTGGGCAGGATGAGGATGTAGCATTGTTAGCAGGAGGCAAGAAAGGCAAGGGAAAGAAGCAAGCTTCCACAAGTAGTGATGGGGGCAAAGGCAAAGGTAAAGGTAATTAGGTGAACACGCAGAAAGACTATTCCAAGGTGAAGTGTTGGAATTGTCAGAGGAGGGGACACTATGCAGTTGTGTGTCCAGAGAAGAAGAAGAAGGGGAAGAACAAGACCATGGCAGCATCAGCAGAGATAGAGGACTTTTCGGATAGCTTTGACCGGGAGTTCATTGCTTGTGAGTCCACTAGTGCAGGATCACCTGCCACGGAGGTTGAGAGGGAGTGTGCATTTCCCTCCACTAGGGGAGCATCTTCAGGTATCTGGTATGTTGACAGTGGGGCTTCACGTCATATGACAGGAGTTTGTGAGTACTTCTCAGAGCTTTCAGAGAGTGGCACTGATATAGAGGTAGTACTCGGAGATGACAGCATTGTTAGAGCAGTCGGTGTGGGGACATTGACATTTGATAGGGAACCCAAACCTCCCATGAAGGTGTCAGATGTTCTATATGTGCCAGGGATGAGAAAGAACCTCATATCTGTCTCAGCATTGGAGGACAGAGGGTATGAGATATTGTTCAGTAGAGGACAGGTGCTTATATATCCCAGGGGCGCTCCAGCTGAGTCAACTAGAGTGATTGGTGTACGCCATGCAAAGGTGTACAAGTTTGCATTTCAGCCCCTTTTGGCATTGAGTAGTAATATCGGCAGCAGAGCTAGCAGTTCAGAGCTGTGCGAGAATTGGCACGCAGGATGGGGCACATGTCTCATGGAGCCTTGAGGACATTGCGAGAGATCACTACAGGTGTGCCAGATTTCAGTCCTAATCACATTGATACATGCAGAGGATGTGCTATGGGCAAGTTTGCCAAATCCCCTTTTCCCCGCAGTGACAGCAGATTCACTGGGATGCTTGATTTGATTCATTCCGATGTGAACGGTCAGATGTCTCATGTTTCCTTGAGTGGATATGAGTATTATGTTTTATTCATTGATGATCACTCCAGGAGGACCTGGATTTATTTCTTGAAGACCAAGAGTGAGGTCTTCAAGCGGTTTTAGGAGTTCAAAGCTCTTGTGGCGACTCAGACAGGTCGGAAGATCAAGTCCCTGAGGTCGGACAATGGAGGGGAGTACACCCTTGGTGATTTTGTTGATTATTGTGCGGAGGCAAGCATTAGGAGGGAGTTCACAGTTCCTTACAACCCCCAGCAGAACGGGGTTGCGGAGAGGAAGAACAGATCCATCGGAGGGGCTGCCATAGCCATGCTACATGATCAGGGGTTACCATTGTTTTTGTGGACAGAGGCTTGCAACATTGTTGTTTATTTGCAGAACAGGAGTTCGCATCGTGCCTTGGGGCATGTGACTCTGGAGGAGGCTTTTTCTAGGAAGAAGCCTAATGTTGGTCATCTTCGTATCTTTGGGTGTATTGCATACTCCTACGTACCCAAGGAGAAGAGGACCAAGCTAGAGCCCACCGCAGAGAAGGGTATCTTTGTGGGTTACAGTGAGACCTCAAAAGCCTTTCGAATTTATATTCCCGCACAGAAGAGAGTTGTTGTTAGGCGGGATGTGAAGTTCGAGGAGGACAGGGGTTTCAAGAGGTCACGAGAGTTAGAGTATCTGGATCAGCCTAACCCTCAGGAGCAGCTCAGTCAGGCAAAGGGATCCAATGGGCAGGGATCAGGAGGATCTGGAGGTACATCGATTATGGTGTCAGGTCTATCAGTGAGCAGTGGCTCGCAGAGTCAGAGGGGTGGTGCTTCGGGCAGCATGCAGAGCAGTCCGCAGAGCAGTTCACTAGGGAGTCTACTAATGGACAGCTCACACAGTACTTCAGCATCTACAGGTTTAGGTTCAGGCAAGAGGACAGCAGATAGACAATCAGGAGTTCAGGTTCCTAATGAGGAGGAGTTGCATTCTCCGGTGGGAGAAGTGTCCTCAGGGAAGAGGAAGCCCAAGTGGCTTCAGGATACCTTGAGAGAGGACACATCTGTTGCTGGGCCAAAGAGGCCGATCAGAGAGAGCAGACCACCTGAGAGGTTTTGTAGCTATATGGCAATGGTTGCCAACATCATTGACTCTGAGCCTTCTAGCTATGAGGAGGCAGCTAGCCAGCAGGTCTGGAGAGAGGCCATGCAGGACGAGTATTCTTCTATCATGAAGAATGATGTTTGGGAGGTGGTGCTGAGGCCCGAGGGCAAATTCGTGGTTACTTCCAGATGGCTTTACAAGATAAAGCATGTTGCAGATGGCAGCATTGAGAAATTCAAGGCAAGGTTTGTCGCTAGAGGGTTCTCCCAAGTAGAGAGAGTAGATTATGAGGAGACCTTCGCTCCCGTGGCTCGATATACTTTGATTCGCTCCATCATATCGATAGCAGCAGAGATGGGTTGGAAGATCCACCAGATGGATGTGAAGACCGCATTTCTCAATGGCTTCATATAGGAGGAGGTGAACATTGAGCAGCCACAGGGCTTTGAGGTGCATGGGAAGGAGTCCCATGTATACAGACTGAAGAAGGCCCTTTATGGGTTTCACAAAGAGTGATGCAGATCCAAACCTATACTTTATTGTGACAGCTGAGGAGCCTCTCATTCTGGTGTTGTATGTGGATGACTTTTTCATTATGGTTGCAGAGAGACTCATAGAGAGCTGCAAGAGAGATCTTGCGTCGGAGTTCGAGATGAAGGACATTGGTTTGATGCATTACTTTTTGGGTTTGGAGGTGTGGCAGGAGGAGGGGCATTTCTTCCTGGGACAAGGGAAGTATATTGTGGACATCCTTGGCAGATTCCACATGGAGGATTGTAGACCCATGTCGACACCGATGATCACCAACTGGAAGAAGCTTCATGCTTCGGATTCCGAGTTGGTGGATCCCACATTGTACAGACAGCTGATTGGTTCCTTGATGTATTTGGTCAACACTGGGCCAGATATTTGTTTTGCAGTCAACACGATGAGTCAGTTTATGTGTGAGCCTAGGAAGGTTCACTGGGTGGCTGCAAAACACATTTTGCGGTACTTGCAGGGGACAGTGGATTATGGTCTGGACTACAGGCAGGGGGATGGAGTGAGATTGGCAAGTTACACTGATTCTGATTGGGCAGGTTGTGCTTCTGATAGGAAGAGCACTTCAGGGTGCTGTTTTGGGTTGGGTTCGGCAGTTGTGTCATGGTTCAGCCGAAAGCAGCAGTCAGTAGCATTGAGTTCAGCGGAAGCAGAGTATATGGCAGCGAGTCTAACTAGTTGTGAGGCCATCTGGCTTCGCAAGATGTTGTTTGGCTTATTTGGTCAGCGCTGAGACCTTCAGTGATTTACTGTGATAATTAGAGTTGCATTAAACTCACTGAGAATCCGGTATTTCATGACATTAAGGAAGCATATTCGCATGAGATATTACTTCATTAGAGACCTTGTTGGAAGAGGAGCTATGAAGCGAGTGTTTAGCATTATGAGCAGGTTGTAGATATTCTTACCAAAGCCTTACCATGGGGCAAGCATGTCTACTTCAGAGACAAGATGGGTGTGGTGAGGAACACCTTCCTCGGTAAGAGGGAGTGTTGAAATTTGGTTATCGGAGGACAGGTGGTTCTCTAAGGCTTTGATCTTTGGCCTAGGGAAAAGTGTCCAAAAGAATTTAATTTTTCTCCTAAAGTGACTTTACAAAGTTATAAAGTCAAATCTAATTTAAAAGTGACTTTAAGTGATAAAGTTACTAAGTCTAATTTTGAAGTGACTTTAATAAAGTCAATGTCAAATTAGAAAGTGAAAAGTGACTTTGGAAATAAATGACTAAGTAGGTCTTTATTAAAGTGGGGTAAATTAAAAAATAGAAAGTGAGATTTAAATGAGCATTTATTCTCAGCCCTAGATCTAAAGCTATCTCAACCATTGGATTTAGGGATTCCCCAATAGTCACTTAGGTTTAGGTTAAAGGAGAAAAAGGAGGGAATAGGTCACTCATTCTTTTATGAACAGATTGATAGAAGGAGAAGAAAAGAGCAAAGGAGATTTTTGAGCAGTGAGGAGAAGAAGAACAGAACCTTGGCATGCATACCAAGGCAGCGTTTCAGCAAATCCGTACAGCAAGGAGAGGCACACAGTTCAAGGCAGTTTGGGCACGAGTTTCAAGGCAAAACCGTACCGCTGCTTGGGCACATATTCCTAGGAGGCCGTATAGCAGTTTTGGCACAAATTTCGAGGAGCAGTTTGCTGGTTTTGAGGCACAGTTTTCGAGAGAGTCCGTACAGTGAGTTGTTGTCCTTGTGCACGAAAATCGAGGCAAAAAATTGTATAGCATTTATTGCTACCTCTCTGCACATATTTTGAGGAGGTCGTACAACAGCATTTATTGTTGTTCTGCACGCTTTTCAAGGAGGTCGTACAGTAGCATTTAATGTTGTAATTTCCGGGCACAAAATTGAAGGAAGACTATACAGCATTTAATGTTGTTTATGTTTTGCTATTTGCACATTTTCCAAGGCAGTGGTTAAGCATGGAAATCAAGATAAGTTGTATTTGTTACTTGCTGAAATTTTCTGAGTATTTCTCTCTCACTGTAAAAGCTAAATTATCAAAAATAAGAAGAGCTTTCGAACTGGTTTTCCCCAAGAGTTGTGGGGGGTTTTTCCAACGTCAAGTTGACCAAAAATCAGCGTGTCTATTTTCTATGTGTGGCTCATTTAATTTTCTGAGTTTTATTTTGGCATTTCAGCACTATGAAATTTCTAGAATTTGTGTTTTCAGAAAAATATTTATTTTTTCCAGCTTGCTGAATTTATGGCTATGGGAATGGGCATTTAACTTTATGGGAGAAATAAGGAGAAACTGAAAATCGGAGTGGAACAGAAATTTCTACATATTTTGATGATGAAACTACATTACATTATGAATATCGACACTAGTTACAATTTCAACAACCCCATAGAAAGAAATTTTCTACTACATTTGACATCCAGCTAGATGATATGCCATTTGCATCAACCATGTGCCCACTGCCTCTCACCATCCGGTATTAACACTTGGATGAATGTGGGTTGTTATTCAAAAGGTACTTTGATCATTTTGCAATCATGTGCTTATACTTGCTTGCTTTGGGAATTTTAGTATGCATAATGAGGTGACCTAGAAAATTAACATACCTTAACTATAATATTGTTCTCTCGCCTTACCAGGGAGAGGTAATATACCTAGATGTTGGTGGCAATGATTGTTGAAGTCCTCTGTGATGACCCTAGTAAAAATATACCCATCATTCAAATAAAATCTTGATTTGACATGTTAAGCTTTTTCAATCTTATTTTAATGCTTAGAGAATGATATTGATGATGAGGATCCCAATATAGGCAATGATTTTGATGATACATAGTTATTTGTTGTAGCATGATTTTTTTGGACTCTAAAGGCCATTTAGAGCCTCCTTGTTGATGTATTTTTGGTTTAAAGATCTATTGTAGTTGGTGTTATTTTGGTTGTATGCATAGTTTTAATATTGAATTTATATCATCATGATGTAAAATTATAAATGTTTTAGTTTCTAAATTCTAAATAGATTTGAATCTTTGTCTTTATTTCATTTTTGTATGTGTAATAATTCACTAATTTGCTTTATATATATATATATATATATATATATCCTCTATGTCTTGTTTCTAGGGTCAACATCTCACATGTCGGACACCCATATTTCAATGTCCTCCATGTCTCGTGTCATCGTGTCAGGTGACTTAGGTTTGTAGAATTTTTGTGTAATAATTCACTAATTTGCTTTATATGTATATATATATGTCCTCTATGTCTTGTTTCTCGGGTCAACATGTCACATGTCAGACACCCATATTTCCCTGTCCTCCATGTCTCCTGTCATCATGTCAGGTGACTTAGGTTTGTAGAAATTTTGACAGTAAATCCCTGCTGCTTTCAATTTTGGTTTTCACATCAAGTTTAATGCCCTTCCCTTCATGATTAGAAGCTGATATAAGCTTGAATTTAAATCTCAAAAGGAAACACAAGAGATTAACTCTACTTTTCACATTTGCTGAAAAATCACACAAACATTCGTGGAATTTGGACACAAACATTTTGGTCAAGCTGACCCTGGTAAAACCCTGAAGGGAAAACCAATGAGGAAGGGAGAATTTTATTATTCAGACAGAAATTTTACAGTAATTATAACAGTAGTTAATGCAACCACACAGTCAACTTATCTCCTAATTTCTTGCTTGGAACTCCTTGGGAAATGTGTTGACAATGGCTTGAAATTTGTGCCAGAAGCTCCTTGATTTTGTGCCCAGACTTGCTTGGAATTTAATGCTTGACAGCACCCTTGAAATCTGTGCCAGTTGCATGAATTTCCTAGCAAAACCTCTTCCTCGAAAATCATGCTGAACCCCTCAATTTCCATGCTGGTCTGCAGTTCTGACAAGCTGCAATAAATGTCTGTCAGACCTCGAAATTCACGCCTGAGATCTCAAAATTCACTATGTTCCTGGCAGCAATTAATGCAGCCCAGACTGCCTCGAATTTTGGCCCAGGTTGCCTTGAAATCTGCACTGACATAACTGCAATAAATACTGGGAGAGTACCTCATTTTTGTGCTATGCTCAAACAGAAATATATGCCCTCTCCTTGCTGTACATGTTGTTGTACTAGCTCTTCTACAGCTGTACATTTCCTCTCAGCCTCCTTCACTTCTCCAATCTCACACATGAAGAATGAATGCTCTCTTGTGCCTTTTCCCCCTTTTTGTTCTCATAATGAAGAGAAAGACCTAACCCTAAGATCAAGGGCTGAGATTAGATCTTAACATCTCTTGATCAATGGTGAAAATCCAATCTCATATTTGACCCCCTCAAGCCCCCTTTTCATTAATTGACCCTCCTAGTCATTTTAATAACATAAAAGGTACCATGTACTTTATGACACAACGTAAATTAAAAACATAAAGTCACTTAAAGTGTACCATGTACTTTATGACACATAGAGTAACTTCAAAACATTAAGTCACTTCAATAATATAAAACTGTACCATGTACTTTATAATCTCATAAAGTAACCAAAAGACACATGACTTTAATAAACTCATAAAGTCATTTTTCCTTCAAGGGGTTCACTTTACCACTTTTCCTAGGCTAGGCACAAAGCACTGGGAAACACCTCCTTGGTACCATTTCTCAAGAAGGTTCTTTCATATTTTCAGTTTTGTAATTACATCTTAGCCATGGCTAGTATAGCATCTAGATAGCCCAGTCAATTTTATATCATAGACTGTAGAGATTTGTTTATGACATAATAACAGTGATTAATGTAACAAAATGTGACAGTGCACAAGGAATTGTTGGTCTTACTGAAACAGCTTTTTACATTTCACTTTTTATCTGAAAACCCCGTGAAAACACAACATTTTAGTAATGCATGGCATGGAAATAAGATGGAAATAAAACAATACAAACAGGAACATGTAGGGCAACATTTTCAATGCATGGAAACTGACACAATAAAAACCAAACAATCATCCCCCACAGCCACACACACAAAAAAAACAACTCTTTTGACAAAATCACCATATTTACAACACGAAGTAAATAAAATAGTAGTAATTAAACAAATTCCAATAACACAAGTAAAATTTGATAGAAAATAAAAAAATCAATTCTTTAGTCACCAAGTTATTGTGAAGTGAACAAAGTTTGTACTTCTCGTTAAATGCTACATAAGACTTGGAATATGAAAATATCCATGAGGATACAAATAATATTATATAAATTGTATGAAAAATGATTGATTGATGTTACAAATGAAGCCCGCTTATATACCTAGGCAGGTGCCTCTTCACGGAAGGTCATGTCCCATTTAGACATGCCTCTTCAACCTGATTACTAATTAACTAATCATTATTTATTGGTTACACTATTTATATTATTTTATTCATAACATTGCCTTCCTCCTCAAAAGCTTTGTCCTCGAAGCTCGTTGATGAAAGGCTTCATCTCTTTTTTCTGCTACGAATGTCTTTTTTGTCTCGGGGCAGTCATCCTTGTCGATACAAGTTGATATGATCCTCTAAGTGACAAACAAAATTGTCGCACTAAGAAGAGATCAGACCATCCTAGATCAATCTTCTGTGGAATCTTGCGGAGACTGGGAACTTGTGATGAATTGTTATCACCTGAGTGGATTGCAGTGACATTAGTATTCTTCGAAACATCAATTTGTTGTTTCTGTTCTGAATACGTAGCATGATCGAGTTGTCTACTTTCGTGATTCGGATGTTGATAAGGAATTCTAGTGATTTGATTTTTCCTTATCTTTTTTATGTCATCTCCTTGATTTATTTGAAGTACCTAATTTCCTATAACCAAGGACGTTGAATGGTTAATTTTTGGATCTTCACTTGAATCTTTTGTTGTTGGAATTGCAACTTCTGAGTACATATTTACTTCATCTAGTTTGTCCTTTTCTTGAGTTTGGATATTGACTAGATCGGGGTTTGGATTTTTTTCTTCAACATGGACTAAAGACTTCGATACTTTTTCTTGAGTAAGTTTTTCTAACTTGACATTAAGTAGCTTCTTGTCACTTTTGAGCTTCTTTATTTACGTAAGAAGGTTTTGATTATGATTCCTTAGACATAAAAGTTCTTCGTTTTCTGAATTGTTGACTTTATCCTTAGTATTCTTCTCTTCATCTTTTAAACTTTTGATTTGTTCCAATAAATTTTTATTGAGGTTCTTTAGACGTAAATTTTCCTCTTTTTGTTCTGATAAGTGTTTCTTGAGTTCCTTCTTTGTGACCTTAGTCTTCTTGACTTGTGCAATTAATTTTTCAACATGGTCCTTGAGGTGAGAAATTTCTTCGTCCTTTTCCATTACTTGTTTGTAATGCGTATCTACAAGATCTTCATATTCTTGTTGTAACACTTTCTTGTTTTGCCGAAGTTCGGCTATTATGTCTTTCTTTTGATCTTTCAACTGCAATTTCTTGGTACATGGGATTACATCGTTTTGTAGGGATGATGAGGGGTGTTTATCTTGTAATTTAGATTCTGTCTTCTTCATTTCGTTATTAAAATCTGTATGTTGTTTCCCAATTGCTGCCATTAATTCTTACATCTATCTTGCTAATGTATGTTTTTCTGTATCACTTAGACATTCAACTAAGGTAAAAGCTTTGTCACATTTCATGCAGACGACGTTTTGATTTCTGAATGACTCGTGACAATTAGGATATCCTTCTGAGCAAAAAGGACATATTGTAAAGAAACTACAGTTCTTGTGGAAATCAGTTGTTTACCTTCTTTTTATTTTTCTCTTTCAAAGATCGAATCCCTTTTGTCTTTATCGATAATTTTATTAAATAATACTTTGACTCTTGGGATTTTTAATTTAATTACCTTAAAATAATCCTTGTTTTATTTTTCCCTTTTCAATATATATATATATATATATATATATATATATATATATATATAAAAGAAATGCTTTGAATAACCCTATTAACTATTTCAACGCCTTCTTTTAACTTTCTTCTTGATAATGAGTGCTTCGACTCTAATTAAACTTCTTTCCACTAACTTGTTATTTTCCTTTAAATTCTCTCTTCTTCTTCTTCTTTTTATTTTTTTAATAAAATTTAATTATATTATTCGTTCTAATTATATAGTAATTATAATTATTAACTATATAATTGTTTACCAATGAGGCCAAGTCGAAAATGTGCAACGTTTTGGGTGTCAAAGATAAAGTTGAACGGTTGGACGACAACGATTTACAGCGGAGGCAATGGCTACATCGGCAGGACAGGGCGCGAGCGACGGTGGTTCTACTTGCTACAAACCAGCAACCTGGTAAACATAGAAGAGATATTCCCTTCTTACTGCGTTATGTGGGGGCAGATTGCAGCAGGGTCGAGTTGTTTTGAAAAAATATGGTAGTTAAGGACAGTGGACGCGGCAGATAGGGGAAGACGGAAGCGATTCAGATGGAAAAATTTACTTCAGGATGATTAGAGGACGTCAGGCGACACGGAAGGATGAACGTCAATGGGGAAGGATGACAGATAGGGGACAGGGTATTAGCATCGACGGAGGGACGAGGGATTGGCGTTAGTGGAGGATCTGGTTCTGGAGTGGTGGACGGTGAAAGGGAGTAATGTATGGTGTGAAAAACTTACACTGGACGAGAGATTGCAGCAGGGTCGAGTTGTGGGGGCAGATTGCAGCAGGGTCGAGTTGTTTTGAAAAAATATGGTAGTTAAGGACAGTGGACGCGGCAGATAGGGGAAGACGGAAGCGATTCAGATGGAAAAATTTACTTCAGGATGATTAGAGGACGTCAGGCGACACGGAAGGATGAACGTCAATGGGGAAGGATGACAGATAGGGGACAGGGTATTAGCATCGACGGAGGGACGAGGGATTGGCGTTAGTGGAGGATCTGGTTCTGGAGTGGTGGACGGTGAAAGGGAGTAATGTATGGTGTGAAAAACTTACACTGGACAAGAGCGAATGTATTCGACTATGTGCGGTCTGTTAGCAGTAACAATAGCGCAGAAGTGTGCTAAGAGCCAGTAAAGGCAACAATGAACGTGAGCCAGTGAGGGACGCGACTGTTACATGTGGGTGTTGCAATAGTGGAAAACTTTGTGTATCGGCGACGATTGTTGTGAATGCGACCGACGTCTAGAGTTGGACCATTCGGTTATATACAACAACCGTGTCAGTGCTGTGTCGGGGAAGTTGTGGTGTTTGGATGTGGCGTCAATGTTGTGTCGAGGCAGTGCACGATGACTATGACTGTGTTTTTATTTTTTCGTATTTGTTTTTATATATTGTTTTTATCGTTATTTTTTATATAACCTTTTTTTTTTAATATATATAACCCTTTTTTTATATATATAGCTTTTTTTAATATTTGAATTTTTATTTTTCTTTTTTATTTATTTTTTTCTTTTTATGGCCAAAGGCCTAATAGCGCAAATGGAGACACTTCACAAACTTGTAGCAAAACGCTTCGATTATGACGGCAACAAAGTTGACGATTTTTATGGTCAATGACCTAGATCGGAGAGCTTTCTGTGCAGCAATGAGCGGCCAGAAGATCGAACTGCTCTGATACCAATGTAACGAACAAGGTTCGTATACTCAGAGGAATGCTCTGATACCAAATGAAGTGAACAAAGTTCGTACTTCTCGTTAAATACTCCAGAAGACTTGAAAGTTGGAATAGGAAAATATCCATGAGGATACAAATATTATTATATAAATTGTAAGAAGAATGATTGATTGATATTACAAATGAGGTCCACTTATATACCTAGACAAGTGCCTCTTCACAGAAGGTCATGTCCCATTTAGACATGCCTCTTCAACCTAATTACTAATTAACTAATCATTATTTATTGGTTACATTATTTATATTATTTTATTCATAACATATTGATGCCATAGCAGCCAATGCTAGCATCTGCCATCTAAATCCTCGACTCTTTAATGTTCTGTCTGCCATATATTATCCTGATCTCAACATGTCCATTTTGACTATTTCAAATAAACACAATAAAAGAAAAACAGAAAAAGAAGTACGTACTTGAAGTGCAGCATGGCGTTTAGATCGGGACATATTTCCAGCATGCTCCATCGCATTATGCCTCTGAAAATAAAATTGCATAATTATGTAGCTTAGATCCTTCCTGCAAAGGCATATGGGGGAGCAAAAAGCATGGCATAAACCCATGGTTTGAATGTAAAATCAAAGTTCATTCAATCGACTACCACAGCTATTGTTCCCTCAACTTCTCTGTTTTGGACAGTAAGCCTAAACGTTAGAGAAGTTTTATATCAACATCGGGATTAAAATTAACAGCACCTATAACAAATTATGAGAAGAAAATAAAAACCTTCAACTCTGCTTCTGATGCAAATACAAGAAACTTTTTTGCAAGGCAATCCATATTTTCACATAGGAAGTGTTCTCGACTAAAATGTTCCTGAAATAACATCATGCCACAATAACTCAAATCATCCATTCTTATGAAAGTATTTGGAATGGAGCAGTGACACATAATAAGTACTTCCCCTCAGACTACTTATTGATGACACCTTACCTCCAAATCATTGTAATTCCGATAATAAGCAAAGTCCCCAGGGTGCCTTCTGCAATTGCATATGAAGTTTGATGTTCAAGACTCTAATATATCAAACATTAAAACAAGTAATAATGCTACCAAACACTTTGCGTGCAAACAGACTCACCTTTTGCATATGTGGCAAGTGTAATGTTCACTTGACATGTGCAAGTAAATTTCATTGTCTCCGTAAAATCGTTTCCTGCAAAAGTTGCAAATTGGATGGCCCATGAAACCTCCCCTTTCTATCTCACTGCCATCCACTTCTGAGTCCCCTCTAGATAAATGTTGTTCTAGCTGAGCCCAGGTATAAAGCTTCTGTTCACAAATAAAAATCTGATTCCAATATTGGAATAAGCAACAAACCATGATGGCTGTTAGTTTGTATAGAACTACCAGAAATGAAATAGCAATGCAACAGATACCAGTTTGACTTAGGCTAGCCGCTATTCCTAAATGAAAAGAAGACTGTGTCTTCCAAGTTGAGGTATAAAACTTGCAGTCTGATATAATTTTTGTCACTAAAAAGATGAATCCTTATATTACAAGTGGAAAAAAACTGGATAAACTATAATTACTAATTTGAATGCTTTTAATATTGATTCAAATACTAAACTGGAGAAAATTAGAGACTCGCAGACTAGCTCTTCTATAAGAACCAAGCAAACCAAGTAGCAGCTAGAAGTACTGTTTTATATTTCCAATTCCGAAAACCACATTCAAGTAATGTCATCATCAAATGTCAAACATGTATAAATGTTTCCCTTGCCGTTTCATAGTAGCTGTGTAAATATAGAGGACCAAAGGGAAACAATTGATGTCTACAGCTGCAGCACATTCTGTAAATGTTGAGTGATAGGACTGTAAATGTCGAGTGATAGGAGGCTGGCATTTCTTGAATCATCAATATTTTTAACTTTAAATGAAAAATAAAGGTTAACTAAAAACCAAAATTATTCTTACCTTTCGACCTTCCAGGCATAAAGCACACATATGTAGTTTATGTGCATGAAATAAGTGCCTTGTCAACTGATCTTTGTCTTTGAACTCTTGAACGTGTTTTTTGAACTCTTTTTCTGGCTCTTGAGTCCCATTTGTATTGTCACAGGCACTGCAGCTCAACCTGCACATCGCTTTGATCATTTTGTAATGTTGCTCATCATCAAAATAAGCTTGTGTGTCTGAATGAAACCAATAATTGCCTAGTTTTCCCTCATTTGTCCCAACTGGTAGAGTACCAAAATCCCCTACTCCCTTGGTATAGTCTCCTAGGGCCTGCTGACATGCCACAGAAATCACCTTCCGTTACAAATTTTATATAATTGTAATCACTAGAAAGCAGTGTAGTTTTGGCATTCATCCACAAAAGGTACAGTGATTTGAAGTAACTATACCTTAGTTACCACAACAGTAGGGCATTCCTGTTTACAAATGCAACAAACTTTATCATCAAGGATAAACCGCAGCCTTGCGGTGCAAGTTGAGCACACATCGCGGTGGCCACATGGCCCGTAGGCCAACCACTCAAGTGGTTCTGCACAAACAGCACAGCACTCTTCCATTTCTTTGATAACTATTTTTTCAAATAAATCCTGGCTGAAACATTCACAAACAGCCCATTAATTATCTTTCTATTCTGTTCAGGAAAGAAATTAAAAATCTAGAGCAAAATCTAATGAATTACCCAGGGACCAATACATATAAAGCTACCTTCTTCCTTAACTCTTATATGAATAACTAATGTTTCCTCTAGCTGGTGACATATACTCACATGGCAGGACAGAACAGATTTATGATGGAGTTTTTAACTACGTAAACAAGTTTCTGATCTCTCCTAATTTGTAAAAGAAAGTGTCCCATGGAAGCAGGAGGCGTTTCTTTCCTCCTTCAAAGATACAGGTCCTGTGTTCACTCTGTCGCACCTCAGTTACTCTAAAGCAGATATCACTGATGTACATAAGATTCTAGAAGATTCGAATTGGTGATTTTTTGAAGTGATTTACCAAGTGACAGATGACTCAATTGGATATATGATGTTTTTATGTGGCAACAATTACTACATGACAGGGTCATAATGGAAACCAGTTTACTGGCCCTTGGTTTGCTAGTGAGGTTAATGTCAATAGAGTATTCAGTCATTCACTAAAGTTCCAATTTTTTTTTTAATGGAAACCAGTTTACTGGCCCTTGGTTCACTAGTGAGGTGAATGTCAAGAGAGTATTAAGTCATTCACTAAAGTTTATTTTTTAATTTTTTTAACTGTCTTCCCAAATAACCCAAATAGCATGTCAAAAAGGATGAAGTGCAAGTCGTAGACAAAGACAATATTGACAGAATATAAACCCTTCAAACCTAACACTAAATAAAATAAAGTCGATGTTATGCTTTGCTCCTTGAGTATTTAGAGCAAAATATCCCCGATAATTCTTATGCTCAGTCCATATCAAAATCAAATAAGTGCAAGGTCGCAACATGAACCTCAATCTATTGTGTCTCAGGAAGCTTCTAGGGTGTTGAGGAATCGAATAAACCCATGCAGCTAGCCCCTGCCAAGTTTCGTTCTCAGCCTGGCTCAGCCTACTCTCACAGATCTGACAGCAGACCGTGCCATAGGTACAACTGACTGTGTGCAAATGTAATAAGCACCAGGGTGCGAATGTAATAAGCACCAGGGCAGGGAATGCCACAGCTCACCTGACCCTTGACCTAAAAATGTTAATTTCCCTGGTTGGAGTTGACCATTCACACAGAAAAGCATCCTGAGCAGCTAGAAAGCAATAGATGGGACCGTGCTTCGCCTGTCGATTAATAGGTTGCACCCCAATCCAGATCTCCACCAGAAGTGGGCTCTGTTCCTGCTGCCATATGATGTCTCTTTTTATTGTGTCTAGCTGGTCATCTACTATGTTTATTTTGGCTTCGATTTCTGGCCCTCAGGGTAACAATTTGTTTTATTGGAGCCCATACACTGTTGAAAACAAGCAATTAGTAAGAAGGGGGGTGAAACAGTAATTGTGTCTTTTAAAGGACCAATTTCAAATTATTTTTGCAGCCTTATAACTCTTTCATTAATCAATTAGCAGATTTATATATGTGTTCAGCCTTTTAACCCTTCTTCAATGTATTGGCAGATTTATATATGTGTTCAGCAATTAACTATTAAGTCACAGAAAACATACAAGCAGCTCATGCAACACATTGAGACACCAGATATAAGTGGAAACCCATAAAGGGAAAAACCACAAATTTTGGTTGTTGTGATGTAAAGGCACACCCACTCCCTTTTTTACATCAATTTTTTACAAGCTTCTACCTACAGGACGCTTCTACCTCGATTTTCTTCTACAAACTACAATTTGCTGGGAAGCTCTTACTCTCTCTTCTACAGGCTCCAACGTACTCTTTTTCAGGCTACTACCTGAAAGGAGACAACAATCCACTGATATATAAAAGTTTTAATATGTTGGGTTACCTAGTCTTTAGTTCTGAATTCTTCTTTTCTATGGCTTTGTTCTGTACTATGTCTCTGTTCTCTTTGCAGCTGCTTATCTCTTGCACTTTCTCCTCAATTTTACTTCACATCTGCTCCACTTCCTCTTTCTCTCTTTGCCAGGCAGTTCATAAAGTAGTTCTCACAAAATATTGAATTCACTAGCAGCACTATCATTCATTACACCTCTTTTTATATACATAGTTTGATGATTGTTTGTATTACTATGCAGGAATCTAAAGTGAAAGGTTGTCTCTTTGTATTCCAAGGCTCTTTGTGGTCTACTTCTTCATTTCAGAAATTGAAGATGAAGTCAAGACAAATGGACCTTGAAATATTCCAAAAACTGGAATAATACAAGCCAACGATAATGATTGCACTATATGGCTTGGAAATGTAAATTCAGCATATATTATTTCACTATATAGTGTCTTCTTGCAAATGTAAATGTTAGGATATTCCAACACATAGGAAATAGTTAAGAATAACTTAGTCTAGTGTAGAGTTAGGTAAAATGTGTTTCTTTACTATGTACATTTGTAACTTATAATCCGATGGTCACGATTTGTAGTGATCCGACGGTTCAGTCTCTCCTCGGTATTAACGACACTTGATCCATGGCTTAACACTCGATTGGTCCATGACCTCTATTTAAAGAGCATGGAGGGTCATTTGTCCGGTAACCATTTATGAGAGAAACATATGTAACTTTTCTTTTTATATTAATAAATTGTCTGAAGTGGCCGCGTTGGCTCAAGCCATGGACTATTTCCCTCTTTGAGGGTTTTAACCACGTGATAATACTGGTGTACTGATTTGTGATCTGTTTGTGAGCTGTGACCTTTGGTTTTTGATCTACGGAACTTACCCTATAAATTCCTAAATGGTATCGGAGCTATTTTGAGGACCGCATCTATTGTTGATCCAAATCCAAAGCCGGTTTGACTGCATGCGACTGCCGTTTTCTAGATCTACTATTTCTGAACATTTTCGGGCCTAGAGAACTGCTCTGTTGTGTCTGGAACGTCTGTTACAGTGAGGAGCGCCTTTCGTTTCATGCGAAAAGGTTTCCGGTCCCAAGTTATGTCAGTTTAGATCTGGAGGTATAAAGTATCTGTTTTGCAGTTATATTTGTTAATAGTTCTGCTTATTTCGGTTCCCTCTGTTTATTTCGGTTTTTAGGTTTTATTTATTTGCCGGATCTATAGCCTCTTCTCTATGTATGCTCTTTGCTCTGTGCTGTGTGCGATCTCGGCAAATCAGAAACAAGAAGAAGGGATTTTTTTGCTACATATGCTCTTTCCCCGCGTCTTTGTGCGATCTCGGGAAATCAGAAATAGTGAAAAATAGGTAGTTGCCGGTAAGGCTAACCGAAAATCTAACATATTGCGTAAGGCTTGCATTTTTTTTTTTTTTTTTGCTCGCATTTTTGTGTTTTTTGTGCAGGAAAAAGCATGCACACCGAAGACTACAAAATAAAATAAAAAACCCCCTTCCTCCTTTCAAACAATTATAGAATCCTTTTACTATCTCACTTGGTGAGAAGTTAGTTTATGAGAATAGAGTTCTTGGGTTCAAGTCTCTTTCTCGAGCTTCTTTTTGTAAAAAGTTTTTGTTAAAGGGGTGGGATTTTTTAAAAGTTGAACTTCATCATCAAATTTCAAATCGTTCCGGTAACTATTCGGCATCTACAACTCAGTTTTTTTTCAAAAAAGCATAACTTCTTAATCCAAAAGTCGTTTTTCGAGCCATTTTTTTTTTATCGGCTTATTTTTTCGAGATCTTTCCATTGCATCAGTTAGTTTCAGCTCTTTTCAGCTTTAGTTTTTTTTTTCTTTTAAATGGAAAGTGCATGCTCGGTTATTCTTAATAGCACCAATTATTTCCAATGGCTACCTCACATGGTAGATATACTTAGAAGTAAAGGGCTTTATAGAATAGCCACAGGACTAGAAACTAAACCTTCCGATGATGATAAAGTCACTAAATGGGAAAATAAACAAGATCAAGCACGAGGGTTGATAGGAATGTCCATTACTCAAGATCTTCGATTTCATATCCTTGACATTGACACCCCTGATGAAGCCCTGAAAAAGCTAAATGCTGTTTTTGGCATTCAAAATCAAATTAGGGCCCACCAGCTTGAAAATGAGTTGCTTACTTTGGACCCAAATAATTTCTCCTCTATTGAAGACTTTTTGTCCAAATTCAAGACCCTTAGACTTCTTTTAGAAGGTTGTAAGGTCAAAAAGGGAGATGGTAGCCTCATCTATTCCATTCTTGCTAAGCTTGGCCCTACATACTCTGTATTTGTTTCCACCTTCCATTCTACTAGAGAAGCCATCATTTCTTCAGGAACCGCCTACAAGAACCCCTCTTTTGATGCCTTTTGCGATTCTTTGATAAAAGAACAAGAAAAACTCTTACACCTTGGTCTTATCACTTCTGGAAACGCTTCTAAGAAAGCCTTAGCAGCCCAACAACAACCATATCAAAAGAATCCCAAGAAGCAGTATCCTAAAAAGTATGGTCCTAAACCAAACAAGGGTCCTAAGCAATTTCAGCCGCAAACTGAAAAAGCAACTCACCAAAGTGATAAGGCAAATAAAAACAAAGGGAAGAAGACAGATAGACATTGCAACTTTTGTAATCGTGATGGCCATATAGAGTCCAAATGTTTTAAGAAGATGGAAGCCTTAGAAGCAGCAATGAAGAAGCACAACATCAATTTGGAGCACTCTTCACCTTCATCCTCGGGAATGGCACTTTCTGCTTGTGGTTGTCAAGCATCAAGACATGGCCAAAAATAAAGCCATGTTTTCTTCTTTAAATGATTGTAACACCAAACATATTTATGTTGGTGATGATAGATCTCTTAGTGTTGTAGGACCTGGAACCATTCATCTAGATAATGGTCAGTTTAATGATGTACTATGTGTTCCTACCTTGTCATGCAACCTTGTAAGTTTTTGTAGATGTTCTATGCTTGATGCAACTTTACTTTCTCTTCTATACTAGACTGCAATCACATAAATCATTAAGTAAAATGCTGATAGAACATACCAGTAGATCGACAGAAGACAAGCCAGAAACAAATAAGTGTGTTGGTGCATTACGGCGGTCAACAGGATGCTTCAACCAGCAAAGTCTCAATTGGTCAGCTAACCAGCAGTGTCACACAACCCTTAGATCAGCCAAATAGTCAACTCAAAAGTCAACCCAGAAAAGTCAACGTTGCCTAGAAAAGTCAACGCAGAACAGCAGCAAGTAAAAGTCAACGCAACATGGTCTACGGTCAACCTTTGACCTCAGTTCTTGTGCCAAAATGTACGGACTGCAGAAATCAAAGTCTATGCCAAAATTTAGCTCCTTTTGACCATGCGTTGACCAAAGTCAACACTGGTCAAACCTGCGGTGGAAAACCTAGCTGCAGCAGAAAATGTCTTCTTCCTTCTCCCACGTGTGAACTGCAGATTTGCCTCCAAGTAGCTCGACCCAATCAGAAGTGGAGAGAGAAATATGTGTGATGAGGAGATGAGTGAAATGTCCTCCAACGTTGACTTTATTTATATCCATCACTGAGGGTGTGTGACACATTTGCTGGGTACAAAACCTTAAAGCCAACCTGCACATATTTGAATATATTAGAAAATAAATTCAAAATAAATGTTCTGCTCATCGGATCAAGATGATATTTAGATCGATCTTGCACCTCTCTGAAAGAGGAACCAAATAAAAATATTGGTATCTTCATCTGAGCGTCACAACATGGAGTTTGGACCTAGTTGTCCAATTTTAACACTCCCTCTCAACAAGGGAGAACTCCATCCACCTGTGCAACTCGACATCGTGCGTCATCCTGCCGTAACTTGCTTTGTTGGCTCTTTATTTTGGAATAGAAATGGGTCAGTCACAAAGACATCATTCCCGACTGATAGATTCAGCCCAGAGGTCCAAAACATCTATAGGGCTCACAAAGAGTCTCATACCAACCCGAAGTTGGTTTATCTGACCCGAAGTCAGTCGGAGGTCCGAAACCTCACTTGTACTCAAGAGAGTCATATATAATAACCCGAAGTTAGTCTCACTAACCCGAAGTCAGTTGGAGGTTCGAAACCTCACATGGACTCAAAGAGTCACATAACAACCCGAAGTTAGTCTCCCTGACCCAAAGTCAGTTGGAGGTCCAAAACCTCACTATACTTGATCTCAGATCAAGTGGTTGGACACGTGTCATCCTAGATAGAGAGTACGGAAATCTCTTATGCGTCCATCAGTGTTTGCTACTAGTCTCTAGCTTTTCCCACCTCATTGGCCAAATGAGAGGTACTTCCCATGAGTCCGGAACTCAAATGGGTAGGATGCATACGGGGCACAGATAATGAGAGGTAAACCAACTCAATCATCACAACGGTGGGACGGCTTACACCAACAAGGTTTGGCAAGCCTAGCCCTGTGGTTGCTTATAGCTAGAAGCTATCCCAAGCCCCAGGGCTCAGGCTCATAGATCAACAGGACCCTCAAACTAGGGTCGTTTCACGATTCCAAGATTCTCACGGAAGGTTAGGAACATGACCTTCCCCAAGGGCATTGTGAGAATATCTGCAACCTGCTCATTAGTTCCTATATGATCGAGCCTTACGGCGCCTCGTTGTACCATATCCCGGATAAAGTGGTACCAGCCATCAACATGCTTGGATCGTTCGTGGAACACGGGATTCTGTGACAAACAAATCCCCCTTTGGTTATCACAAAGGATAACGGTGGCATCTAGCACATGCTCGAACAGCTCACTGAAGAGCTTTCGCAACCAAGTGACTTCACAACAGGCCATACATGCTGAAATGTATTTGGCCTCAGCGGTGCTCAAGGCTACCAACTTCCATTTCTTGCCCGAAGCAGATCTATGTGTGACACGTGTCATCCTAGATAGAGAGTATGGAAATATCTGATGTGTCCATCAGTGTTTGCTACTAGTCTCTAGCTTTTCCCACCTCATTAGCCAAATGAGAGGTACTTCCCATGAGTCCGGAACTCAAATGGGTAGGATGCATACGGGGCACAGATAATGAGAGGTAAACCAACTCAATCATCACAACGGTGGGGCAAAAGCACACCAACAAGGTTTGGCAAGCCTAGCCCTGCGGTTGCTTATAGCTCTGAGAAGCTATCCCCAAAGCCCCCCAGAGCTCCAAGAGCTTATCGTCCAACAGGACCCTCAAAATAGGGTCGTTTCACGATTCCAAGATTCTCACGGAAGGTTAGGAACATGACCTTCCCCAAGGGCATTGTGAGAATATCTGCGACCTGCTCATTAGTTCCTATATGATCGAGCCTTATGGCGCCTCGCTGTACCATATCCCGGATAAAGTGGTACTAGCCATCAACATG
This sequence comes from Pinus albicaulis, assembly GCA_034641835.2. NCBI lineage: Eukaryota > Viridiplantae > Streptophyta > Pinopsida > Pinales > Pinaceae > Pinus > Pinus albicaulis. Next base: position 1,898,376,861 of record CM076578.1, read on the forward strand.
CTTGGATCGTTCATGGAACACAGGATTCTATGACAAACGAATCCCCCTCTGGTTATCACAAAGGATAACGGTGGCATCTAGCACATGCTCGAATAGCTCACTGAAGAGCTTTCGCAACCAAGTGACTTCACAACAGGCCATACATGCTGAAATGTATTTGGCCTCAGCGGTGCTCAAGGCTACCAACTTCCGTTTCTTGCCCGAAGCAGATCTACGTGTGAAGCAGCATCTAGATGTGCTCTTGCAATCCATCACACTGCCAGCCCAATCGGCATCAGTATATTCAAGGAGTGTCACGCTCCCGGCAGTGTATCTCAGCCCAGCACAGAGATATCTCAAGAGTTCCTTGGCACCAACCCAGTGAATGTTATGATCAACCATGTGTTGACTCAAAGTGTTCACTGCACAACATACGTCCGGACGGGTGTTCACTAAGAACATCAGGGCACCGATACTCAGTAGGATTTGCTAACACGGGCCCAGCAGCCCTGCCACTCAACTTCTTAAAGTTGAGCTCCATCGATGTCGACGCGGACTTGCAGTCCACCATACAAAATCTTTCCAGAAGCTTCACAATGTATTTCCCTTAAGAAAGGAAAATCTCGCCAGGTCTCTGCTAGACCTCCAGGCCTAGGAAGTAGTGCATTAGTCCTAGGTCCTTCATCTCGAACTCAGCAGCGAGCTCCCTCTTGCACTGATGAATGAGAGAGTCAGCACCTGTCAGGAAGAGGTCGTCTACATACAGCACCAGAATGAGAGGCTTCTCTCTATCAACCTTGAAGTAAAGGTTCGGATCAGCATTACTACGAGTGAAGCCCAGCTTCATCAAGTAGCTATCTATCCTGTCGTACCAAGATCTGTGTGCTTGCTTCAGCCCATAGAGGGCTTTCTTCAACCTGCAGACATGGGTGTCCCGATCCTGGACTTCGAACCCCAGAGGTTGCTCTACATATACCTCTTCCTTTATCGCACCATGCAAAAATGCGGTCTTTACATCCATCTGATGAAGACTCCATCCTTGCGTAGCAGCAAGGGCTATGATAGATCGAATGGTGGTATATTGGGCCATAGCTGAAAATATGTCATCATAGTCTATGCCTTCCTTTTGAGAGAAGCCACGGGCAACGAACCTTGCCTTGAACTTTTCAGCACTTCCATCAGATCCATGCTTGATCTTGTGGAGCCATTTCGAGGTGACAACTGATTTGTCCTCTGGTCTTGGAACCACATCCCAGACATCATTCTTCATTATGGATTCATATTCTTCGTGCATAGAATCCTTCCAGACTTGATGCTTTACGGCTTCCTCAAAAGATCCAAGCTCGGATTGTACAATAGTACTCATGGCTGCTAGATACCCTTGGTATCTACTCGGCTTCTTGCTTTCACGGAATGTCCCCCTTGGGGCCATATGTCCCTCAACATCCTCGAGAGTGTCCCTGAGCCATGATGGTCTCTTCCCCAGTGAAGGAGGTGGATCAATCGGGTCCATCAGTCCTTCAACATTGGGCATCATCTCATCCTTCGGTCCTTCTTGATTTCCAGGCATTGCTTCATGGTCTTCCTCAGATCTCGGAAGATTGACTACTTTCCTCATGGAAGCATCTTCGTCAAGAGTGACATCGTGGCATATCTCCACTTCCCTTTGACCAGGCACATAGACTCTATAGGCCTTCAAAGTTTCGTTGTAGCCCACAAACATTGTGGTCTCCCTCTTGATGCTAGCTCCTCTGCAAAAGTTCTTGAACTCATTCGTATCATATAATAAGAACATCCTCCCAAGGATGTCACGAGCAGCATACCAGACATATCGGAATGTATCAATGCAAGACATCAGATGTCTTTGTGATGCTTGAGGGGAAAGGTCCCCTTGTGTGTTTTCCTTCGGCACAACCCTGCCATGCACCTTCATGATTATTTGAGAACTCGGGCATCCCCGTCACCACCTTCCTTGTTTCGAGAAGGGGTTTGTAGTGAAGGTGTCCAAACCTCCGGTGCCATAGTATCACATGTCATTGCTCCCAGTGGACTTCCTCCAACCTGGTAGAGTGTATCAACTTTAAACCCAATCGTGATAGCTTCCTTGAAGCTCTTCTTCCACATGCACACCTTTCCATCAATGAATGCCACATTGAAACCTTTGTCTTCCATGGCCGATATAGACACAAGGTTCTTCTTCAAATTAAGTACATAGAGTACATCCTGCAAGCGAAGGAAGGACTTGACCTTGAGACAAGTGGAGGGTCATAGTCCCAGTCCCTTTCATAGGATATGTGGCATTATCTCCAACGATAATTTCCAGATTAGTATCCTTCTCAAATATATCAGAGAGTGCTTCCTTGAACCCAGTGATGTGCCTTGAGGCACCACTATCCATCAACCAGACATCCATAGTGTCGGGTGGAGATGCAGCAGAGAGGGCAGATACAAGAATGAATTCATTTCTTTTATCAACAACATTTGATTCCTTATACCTGCAATTTCTCGACCTTTTGAAAGGTTGATCATTTACACCGGAGGGAGCCTTCCTCTTTCCCTTGAACCTGTTGTTCCTCATTCTTCCAGTTGTTGTTGTCATCATCATCAGGAGAATCCTTCTTGAAAGGGCATTCTCTAGCATAATGACCTGGCCTATGACAAGTGTAACACTTTCCCTTCTTTCCTTGGGCCCCTGCTCTTCCTTTGTTGTTTGGACCACCAAAGTTCTTCTTTCTAGAATGAGCAGCGTAGGCAGCATTTCCTTCATTTCCATACTCCTTCATTCTTGTCTCTTCTTGTACGCATCTCAATAGTACTTCGTCAAAGTCAGGTATCACATTATTATTTAGAATGGTAGTATTGAACACATGCCATTCGGATGGGAGCCCTCCAAGTGCGATGAGTACCATCTCTCAATCAGCTATTGTCTCCCCAATAGCCAGCAGATTGTTCCTGATTTTGGTTAGCTTCAGAAAGTATGATTGAACAGACTCGTCCCTGCCTTTCTTCAAACTCTTCAATTGATTTTTCAAGAATAGTACTTGATTCACATTATTGGCCTTGAACCTATTGACCAACTTATCATACATTTCTTTTGATGTGCCCAGCTCAGAGATGTAGGCAACCAGACTCTTGTGAATTCAGTCCCTGATCATCAGCTTTGCTTTGATCTCCCCCTTCTTATACTTTGTCTTGGTGGCAGCAGTTGCAGTTGATGGAGGCTCTTGGATTTTACCCTGCACATAGTCCATGACATCTTGGTCTTCCAACATAAGATCCAATGTCATCTTCCAAGCATGGAAGTCATCTTTCCCAGTCAATTTATCATCAGCCTTGAAGCCATTGTAGTTTGAGGAACCCATCCTCTTCTTCGGTAATTGCTACAAATTAGGGCTTTGTCTTCACCTCAACTCTGATACCATGTAAGTTTTTGTAGATGTTCTATGCTTGATGCAACTTTACTTTCTCTTCTATACTAGACTGCAATCACATAAATCATTAAGTAAAATGCTAATAGAACATACCAGTAGATCGACAGAAGACAAGCCAAAAACAAATAGGTGTGTTGGTGCATTACGGTGGTCAAAAGGATGCTTCAACCAACAAAGTCTCAATTGGTCAGCTAACCAACAATGTCACACAACCCTCAGATCAGCCAAACAGTCAACTCAAAATTCAACCCAGAAAAGTCAACACTGCCCAAAAAAGTCAACGTAGAATAGCAGCAAGTAAAAGTCAACGCAGCACGGTCTACGGTCAACCTTTGACCTCAATTCTTGTGCCAAAATGTACAGACTACAAAAATCAAATTCTATGCCAAAATTCAGCTCCTTTTGACCATGTGTTGACCAAATTCAACTGTGGTCAAACCTGCGGTGGAAACCCTAGTTGCAGCAGAAAATGTCTTCGTCCTTCTCCCACGTGTGAACCGCAGATTTGCCTCCAAGTAGCTCGAACCAATCAGAAGTGGAGAGAGAAATATGTGTGATGAGGAGATGAGTGAAATGTACTCCAACGTTGACTTTATTTATATCCATCACTGAGGGTGTGTGACACATTTGTTGGGGTACAAAACCTTAAAGCTGACCTGCACATATTTGAATATATTAGAAAATAAATTCAAAATAAATGTTCTGCTCATCGGATCAAGATGATCTTTAGATCGATCTTGCACCTCTCCGAAAGAGGAACCCAATAAAAACATTGGTATCTTCATCTAAGCATCACAACATGGAGTTTGAACCTAGTTGTCCAATTTTAACAAACCTTCTATTTGTTTATCAGATAACTCATTCAGGTGAAGGGAAAATAGTAGAATTATCACCTCATGATGTTGTAATCAAGGACCTCAAAGATCCTAAACATATTTTAGCTACTGGCATTGCTGATGATTCCACAAGGTTGTATAAGTTTGACAACTTTGGGTCATCATGTCTTCCCTCCGTTTTTGTTGCTCATAATGATGAAGTGAGCAAACTTTGGCATGAGCGATTTGGTCACTTAAACTATTGCTCTCTTCAAACTCTATGTAAGGAAAATATGGTGACGGGCCTTCCTATGGTATCTTGTCGAGATGGTGTTTGCTCCGGATGTGTACTCGGAAAACATCATCGGGATAGTTTTGACAAACGTGCCTCTTGGCACGCTTCAGCCCCTTTGCAGCTTGTGCACAGTGATTTATGTGGTCCACTTCCTGTTGTTTCTTTCTTTGGTTGCAAGTACTTCTTAACTTTCATTGATGATTTTTCCAGACGCACTTGGGTATACTTCTTAAAACTCAAGAGTAAAGTTTTTAACATGTTCTTGGCCTTTAAGGCCTTTGTTGAGAAACAATCTGGACATCAAATTCTCAAGTTAAGATCAGACAATGGAGGAGAATATGTTAACAACAAATTTATCAACTTCTGCACTGAGCATGGCATTCAATTGCAACATACTGTTCCATATACTCCACAACAAAATGGTGTAGTTGAAAGGAAGAATCACACCTTAAAAGAAATGGCTAATTGTATGCTTCAATCTAAAGGACTTGGTCTCAATTTTTGGGCAGAAGCCATTAATTGTGAAAATTACATAGTAAATCGCACTCCTACTAAGGTTTTAAAGAATATAACTCCAGAAGAAGCTTGGAGCTCAATCAAACTAGATGTAAGTCACTTTCGTGTTTTTGGAAGTGATGCTTGGGCCCATATTCCAGATGTGAAACATAAAGGCTTAGAACCTAAGAGTGAAAAATGCATTTTTGTTGGATATTTTGAAGATGTCAAAGGATATAGACTTCTTCAACCAAAATCCAAAAATATAATCATTAGAAGAGATGTAAAATTTGATGAAAAAATATCGGCCTGTGTTGAGGAGGTAAATCCCCTCTGCGGACAGAGGCGATCCCTACTAGCCCAGCAGGGGTCTAGCAACAAACAAACAATGCTATGACGCAAGCTCCTAGTTACGAAATGAAAGACTTGGGATAAGAGCCTACCTGGATTCCAACGCTAGATCTGAAGAAGAAGATGTCCCCGTCCTTCAGCCCTGGCAGATCACAATCCTTCCACGATCTCCGTGGATGAACACCTGCACACAGAAGAAACGAACAGATACATGCATAGGAACCGGCATACGTAACTAAACATCGGTCAGAAAAGATATTACTCGCATTAACATGATTGCAAAAGGAGTGGAACCATAATCATAGTCATCTATTAAAGTGATAAACGAATAGAAGTTACAATCGAGTTCTGACGTCGCGGCCTCCTTCGTACGGGTCCCCGGTTGTCCACGTCTCGCAAAGCTCGCCAAGGAAAGGGAAACCTCTCCAGAGTCTCGTAACAATGGTCTCCTTGCTTAATGGGCCTCAAGGGAAAGAAGGGATTCTTTACAGCACAAAGGCACTTGGGAATAGGGAGATGCAAAGCTTCAGCACTTCAAGACTATCAGCCTTTCAGCCCCTTCATCAATGGATGAAGGCTATATTTATAGAGGAGAGGAGGGGGTTGGGATCCCTACAATAGTGGAAGGGAGGCCTTATCCTTTGGGAGGTTCCCCGTATGGTGGAAACAAGAGGCCAAAGGAGGAAGGCCGTGGTTATTCAGGCGAAACCACTCCTGATGACTCATCCACGAAGTTGTTGTAATCGAAACTTCGCCTCCTTTTTAAAAAACTTTCCATAAACAGAGTGGCGCGGGTGCAACACTAGGACAAAGTGCCAATTGGCGCGGGCTCAGTGTTAATTTCCCCCCATTGGCGCGAGTACGTAATGGGATACCAGCGCCAAGGCAAAAACAGGTGTTTTTAGGGGTCTGCTCAGGAAATGATCAACATAAGGAATGTTGTCCTCATAGAAAGGGATGCAATGATGGTATTTGCAAGGCATGAAACTGCTTATTGGTCACAGAAACGACCCTCCAATGGGCGAGATGGGAATTGCAGGGACAGTGACAAATTACTGTGTAACAGATGCCCCCTAAAGCATGAGGCCCGAGAGAGAGAGGGGTGAAATGCTTTACGAGAACATGTTCAACTGAAGGCCCGCCGTCGGAAAACCTGCGCAGAAAGATACAACTGATATCTCAAGTACATGATGTATAAGTGGCATGGACGCAGCCATCCGAAACAGAGTATGCTATAATCCGGATCCAGGGTATGGGCGCAGCCATCCGACTAAGATCAAACCAATAGACTCAGGTATGGTCGCAGCCATCCAATCAGTGAGTCATGTACATAATGATAATAATCCACAATCGCAGCCTGGATTACAACAGACACAATCCAGGGTCTTGCGCTCCATCTCGACCCAACGAAGTACAAGTTCAAGCATGTGAATATGTGAGCTGAAGTCGAACATGCAAGAACATCGTCTGATTACCAACCAATGATGAAAGCTGTTAACAGACGCGAGAGAAACCACCAATAATGACAATGGTCCTCAAGGTACTACAGGTACAATCTATGGCGTGCGAATAAATGAGTTGACGTCGAACACCCGCAGAATCACTCGATCGGAGGCCAATGATGTAAACCTCACGTCGAATGCGACGAACCTGCCATTGAGGCATGCAGGCTCCAAGGTACCATAGGGAGTCTCTAGACCAACTTCCTGGATAATGAGCTGAAGTCGACAGGAAGTGACCTTGATCGAAGGTGGGCCATAATGTTTCCCACATCATCGACACGAGACAGAGTAACATGATGTTTTGTTGTGAATCAAGATCGTATGAGAATCAGAGGAAGGTTGATATTTACAGAGGCCAACTTCTCTTGAACATATGAACGGCACGACAGTGGACTTGGCAGTATTTGACATCAACGGATCAGAGGTCATGGTGACGAGGCAATGAGCAGAGGAGAGGTCAAAAGAGATTATCCAAACCCACGGAGGCAAAGTGAAGAAACGAGATGAGATGTCCCCAACCCGACACGAATGCGGACAAGTGCCATGTTCAAGAGCGACATACTGCCAATGACAACGACGATGGTTCCATTTTTCCCCCACCATTTCGGTGAGTACCTCTTTATTTTTACACAAGCTTGAAGAGGATACCATATGCTTGTCATATAAATCCGTCCTTTGGACGAATCCATCCTAGTACATTTAACGAGCCCTAGGAAGGAAAAACTCGAATAACGTCATTTCGACGAAATCCAATGTCATCAGGGTTTAACGAGTCTGACAAAGGAAGAACTCGGCGTCTTTTCATGTTTAGAGAGTTTGAAAAGATAGCGGAAAAGAAAACTCCACAGGTCCCTTTTCGTAAATAGTTTCCCAGATCCGAAAAGGTAGAAAACAATATCCAGGAAAACCTCCTAGTCGCGATAGGCTAGGGTATTCCTTTTTCGTAATCAATCCATCCCAGCCCGAAAAAGGGTTAAACTTATACTGGGTGAATGTCGATTCGTGTCCAATTTAACGAGATCAAAACGACAAGGGCCTCGGCAATCTTTTCATGTTTAGAGAGTCAGAAAAGAGCTGAAAGGTGACTCCTCCTAAAGGAACGAGTGGTATAAAGGGTAGCTACTGGTTCCGGTAATGGTGGAACTACTCTGAACAAATAAAGGTCGAGAGGCTGGCTAACAAGACCACTCATAGCAGCGGTTCCTCAGGAACGGGTAAAACAACCAAGTGAAGGCATATGATCGGCCAAGCAGATAATGACGATGGAGTGAGAAAACCAAGGCTCATCTGGAAAAATAGGCTGATAAGATGACAATCACAAGGGGTAAAATGGGAAAGGTTTCATTTTTACACAAGCTTGAAATCAGGAAACTTTGCTTGAAGTTGGTTTCATTTTTACACAAGCTTGAAACGAAAACAAACTATGCTTGAAAAAGTAAGCATGCCCCCAGCATGGTGACTCAATTCGAGGTACATGCCCCCCAAGCTTCAGTCCATATGAAAGGCAGATGGAGTGAAGGTTCAATTTACGAGATCAAGAGAAAGACTCGACTGGGATTTTACGAGATCTCATCAAAGACTCGAATTGAACGGGAACGTGTTTCATTGTTTTAACGAGGTTGACACATTAAAAGAACTATCCTCAGACATCCTTGTTTCATTTTTTAAGGGAGCTTGACACAAGACAAGGAACTATGCTCCGAGAACCTGGTTTCATTTTTTAAGGAGCTTGACACAAGACAATGAACTATGCTCCGACAACCTTGTTTCATTTTTTAAGGAGCTTGACACAAGACAAGGAACTCTGCTCCGACAACCTGGTTTCATTTTTTAAAGAGCTTGACCCAGGGAGGAAACCGTGCTCCAACCGACTTACATCAAAATGAACAAGAAGGCGGTGCTTCCAAGAGTTCCACTCCTGATGGAAGGGAAACATCCTGGAAGTCAGGACCCAATGCCCCCAGCACATTATGCACAACGACATCATCACCGAGCACAGGCACGGGGTAAGTAGCCACATAGTTGACCTGCGGTGGAGCAGATACAACAGGTGGATAGAAACCAGGAGGGGATGATGGTGGACCAGATGCCATATTAGGACCAAAGAACGAAAGCTGATCAATGGTCACGATCCGTCCTTCATGTGGAAAGCACATCACGCGAAAGAGGGAGGAGACAAGTGCTCCCATGGCATAGGTGTAATCGCGCCCCAGGAGCAGATTGAAATCCAAAGGGCCTGGAACGACCATCATGTCCATATGGACGGTTTTACCTCCCAAAGTAACAGGTAACCTTGGAAGGATCCCCAACGGTTGACTCGTCCTTCTATTGAATGCCAACAGATTCTGCGTAACAGGCGCAAGCGGCGGCGAACCAAAAGCTTGCCAGGGAGTTGAAGACAGAATACTAACAGACGCACCTTCGTCTATAATGGTGCTGGGTACAACCAGACCAAGAGCCTGTACTGTGATCTCGAAAGGCACATAAGACGGAAGGCGAAATCCTGCAAATCGATTCCAGTCAAAGGAAGCGACCAAACTACTCAGAGGGGCTACCATCGAAATGCGAAGGTCTTCCCCTGATGTTACGAAAGCAGAAGCCTCTTCCATGACCTCCATCTCGAAGGCGGGAGGAAAATCCTCCGTAGCCTCCATCTTGGGAGGCGGAGGAGAAACTTCTTGAAGCACAGGGACAGGAGAATCTTTCTCCAAGTCTGAAGAATCTGAAGAGATCAGAAGGACATGGGGGGTGTGAGGTCCACTCTCGACAGAAAAGACCTGGTGCATCGCAGATGGGGCCAGTTCAACCGATCCCACGACCAATGGTTGGTCGGGAACGGATTCCTGAATCTGAATTTCTGGAGGAGTGGGATCGACCAAGGATGACCCTTGACCAATCACGGCATCAGCCGGTGGAAGACTCAAAGAAAGTTGTTTATAACCAACCGGGAGGCGTGGTGTAGAAACAGTCAGGTTGTCCAAGACTCGCTTGGCTTCATCCATATAAGGACAAAGGTGAACAGCATGGTGCCCTTCACACAACTTACAGGGATTGGTGATCTTACCCTGCTTCTTAGGAGCCTTACCAGTGCCCCCAACCTGACTCCCGGAAGCCAAAGACAACGGTGGGCGACTGTTGGACCATACTTCGAGTACCTTGGGAATGCCAGGGCAGTCTCGAAGAAGATGGTCTCCCGTGCACAACATGCAGGGGAACTTGACTTTCCGAGGAGGGTTGGAAGGGTTATCAAGAGGAGACGTTTCAGGAGCAATAGCAGCACTTTTAATCTCGCGCTTATCAGACTTCTTCTTCTTTGTCTTCTTCTTCTTCTTCTTAGCCACCTGGTTACTTGAATCCAGACTTTCACCAGGCGAAGTAGAAGAGGAGGACGCAGAAACAGGCGAAGAAGGGGAGAGGTCCACCTTGGAATCAACATGAGGTTGTTCAGGTGGAGGAACCGATTGAACAGTAGTGGAGACATTCGGGACAACAGAGGTTGAGAACAACCAAACAGGCAACCCAACAGTTAACCCAGGAAGGGACAACGTCGCCATGTAAGGAGCACCAACATTTCCAAAAGGAGGAAAATGACCAGGATTCCCTTCTGAGGGGATTCCTTGGTTGGTGAACTCCGAAAAAGTTGCCATCAAAACTCAAAACCACACACGGGCTGAAAAAAGAGTTAAGACACACGATCAAACGGTCAACAAGCAATGTCTAAACGGGTGTGTAATCGTGGGCGATTAATTTTACCACATTGGAAAATAAGAAGTTCTACCGTTTCATGTTTCAAGAGTCGAGAAACGATAAAAAGATGACTCTATCTCTTTCAGAATTGACACAAGCGTGAAAGGACAAGCGCTTGACGGTCTTTTCAAGTTTAGGGAGTCAGAAAAGACCAAATGACTGCTCAAGAAAAACTAGGCACAAAGGGTGTACCAAATATCCGTGAACTGCAATATACACCTTGGTTTCAAAAATGAAACAGAAATCGACCAAGGACTTTCCGTACGTGCAGGTAGTCTCCCCGAATGCTGTGTTCGGTGTATCACGGGTATAGGGCGGCAGACTCGGCTTCTTATGGATAAAGGATTGCAAACCTAGAGGGGTCTCCCTTTATATACGCAACGGTACGGGGAGCGCAAGTCCGTACTAGCGCTGTCTAAAGCCAAGAGGCGAACGACAGCTGCTAGGTTTAACGACGCCGGAACACGTCTTTAGCCTAGACCTTCTAAATATGCTGCGTTAAGTTCCAATGTTGCCTTAGGTTAATTGAATAAATTTTACAGTTGATCTTCAATTAAGTTTCAATTTTCAGGCCCTATCGTATGTAGTGTCTCAAAAGACTCCTAAAAGTAAAGCTACATGAGAAAAGAAATCTTTTCAATTCGATGAATGCTATCTAGTTAAAGGAAGAGCTTCAAACAATGATGCAACAAACAGCAAAACTGAAAACGAAACTTTTCCAAACTAGATGACTTTCACTATCCAAAAGTATTCTAAAACATCCAACGAAGCGAATTATGCAATGTAATCTATGCAAAATTCTTTTTCCGAAAAATATGCAATTGTAATCTATGCACAATTTCCTTTTCTTTTCAAATAATACGAATGCACTCAATGCATTTTTCGATGAAATGAGAATCTACTTAATGCATACTTTTAACAAGAGAGAATGCACTCGAAGCGATTTTTAGTTTTCAATCACTAAACAATGTGATCTAAGTCCAATGATGAATCTCAAAAACACTTTTCGATGCAATGTGATCTAATGCATTTAAACGAAAAGAAAACTATGAGACGAAAACTAAAAGAACGCAAATATCCTTAAAGAAGGATGAAAGCAAAAGGGATGCGAACAAACACTAAGAATGCAATCGTTGTTTCAAAATACTTTGTGACGAAATTCCTCAAAAGGTGACAAAACACAAAGAGGACTTCCAAAGAATGAAATCAAAACAAGGCATTCATCCATTTTACATCAAACAATCATAGAAAGAAGACATTCCAAATAATGAGCAATGTAATCTATGCTCATACAGAGGAAAGACCCAAAGGGAAAGACACACTAGTGAAGGATTAAGGGAAAAAAACTCAATTTTCATACACCCTGAAAGTGGCCCGACTTGTACATTGACAACTAGCGCCACTGCCTGAAAATGAAAAAACAAAGAATTTCTCCCAACCAAAACCAGACTTCCCACTTCAAGCTGAATCTAAAACAAACCCAGAAGCAAAATACTAACCAAAAGAAACTTCCGAACAAGGATAACCCTACCACCTACAGGAAATGGCGCGACTGTCTGGCTGTAATCCGCGCCAGACAGGGGATGGCGCGAGTGATAAACTGGCAACCTGCGCCAACTGGCGCGATTGTCAGGGCTAAACTCGTGCCAATAAAGCCAACTATGAAAAGGTGAAAATTCGGAAAAGCAGAGGTCAGATCTGATCCTCTGGGGGCTGAACCAAAAGCCAAAACACAAAAAGAACCCAACCCAGAAGGTTCATCAAGCAAGGAAAAACGATCAAAGCGAAACAATCATAAACGAGACAAGGAAAACCGGACGATCCCCAGTGGAGTCGCCAATTTGTTGGGAAGGTAAATCCCCTCTGCGGACAGAGGCGATCCCTACTAGCCCAACAGGGGTCTAGCAACAAACAAACAATGCTATGACGCAGGCTCCTAGTTACGAATGAAAGATTTGGGATAAGAACCTACCTGGATTCCAGCGCTCGATCTGAAAAAGAGATGCCCCCGTCCTTCGGTCCTGGCAGATCACAATCCTTCCACGATCTCCGTGGATGAACACCTGCACACAGAAAGAACAAACAGATACAAGCATAGGAACCAGCATACGTAACTAAACATCGGTCAGAAAAGACATTACTCGCATTAACATAATGGAAAAAGGAGTGGAACCATAATCATAGTCATCTATTAGAGTGGTAAACGAATAGAAGTTACAACCAAGTTCTGACGCTGCAGCCTCCTTCGCGCGGGTCTCCGGTCGTCCACGTCTCGCAAAGCTCGCCGGGGGAAAGGGAAACCTCTCCAGAGTCTCGTGTCAATGGTCTCCTTGCTCGAATGGGCCTTAAGGGAAAGGAAGGATTCTTTTCAGCACAAAGGCACTTGGGAATAGGAGATGCAAAGCTTCAGCACTTCAAGACTATCAACCTTTCAGCCCCTTCATCAATGGATGAAGGCTATATTTATAGAGGAGAGGAGGAGGTTGGGATCCCTACAATAGTGGAAGGGAGGCCTTATCCTTTGGGAGGCTCCCCATATGGTGGAAACAAGAGGCCAAAGGAGGAAGGCCGTGGTTATTCAGGCGAAACCACTCCTGATGACTCATCCACGAAGTTGTTGTAATCGAAACTTCGCCTCTTATTTTAAAAAACTTTCCATAAACAGCGTGGCGCGGGTACAACACTGGGACAGAGCGCCAATTGGCGCGGGCTCAGTGTTAATTTTCCCCCATTGGCGCGAGTACATAACGGGCTACCAGCGCCAATGCAAAAACAGGTGTTTTTAGGGGTCTGTTCAGGAAATGATCAACAGAAGGAATGTTGTCCTCATGGAAAGGGATGCAATGATGGTATTTGCAAGGCATGACATTGCTCACAGTCATGGCAATGGGTCCTCCATCATGATTGGGGGAATGGTAGGGATGGTGACAAATTATCGTGGTGCAATGTACCGCGAGCCTAGTTCGGCGGGTGTGCCACCTTTGGCTTGCGAGCTTGATTCGGCATATTTGCCACCTCTCTCTCTCTTCTATTCTTAATATCATTCCTTCTAGTTCAAATGATGACGGCGAGGATGAAAATCCTCCTCCACCTCTTGAAATTACTCCTTACACTCCACAGCTTCCAAGATGGGTCCGCTCTACTCAAGATGCAGCAGGTTCTCTTGCAGGTGACCCTGCAGATCGACGACGTACACATTCTCAGTTCGAAAGAGACTCTTCCTTATTGGCTCAAGTACCAGAAAATCCTGATCCATAAACCTTTGAAGAAGCTTCCGGTCATCCAGATTAGGATGAAGCTATGAATGAAGAATATCGTTCCTTATTGGAAAACGATACTTGGGATCTTGTTCCTCTTCCAAAAGGAAGAAAAATTTTCAGATGCAGATGACTGTACAAAACAAAGTTTGGACCAGATGGAAAAGTGGATAGACATAAAGCTCGTCTTGTTGCTAAAGGATTTTCACAAGTTGAAGGCATTGACTATACTGAAACCTTCTCCCCTGTTGCCAAAATGAATTCTATCCGCCTTGTTCTTTCCCTTGCTGCCTCCTTTAAATGGGAAGTCCATTAGATGGATGTTAAATCCACCTTCTTACATGGGGATTTGCATGAAGAAATCTACATGGAACAACCCCCTGGCTTTATCCAAAACGACTCCAGCCTTGTTTGTCACCTTAGGAAGTCTCTCTATGGTCTCAAACAAGCTCCACGTGCTTGGTATGCCAAAATGGATAGATTTATATTAGATAATGGCTTTTCTAGGTGTCATTCTGACAACACTGTCTACACCAAGAAAGTGGGCAAGTCCTTCACTATCCTTGTTCTTTATGTTGATGATCTTATCCTTACTGGTAGTGATCCCAACCATATAACCCATGTGAAGTCTAGCCTCAAAAAGAAGTTTGAAATGATAGAATTAGGACACTTGCATTATTTCCTTGGTCTTCAAGTCTTGCAATCCAAAGAAGGTATTACCCTTTCTCAATCCAAGTATGCCTGTGATCTTCTCCACCACTTTCACATGGAAGATTGTAAGCCAGCCCCTTCTCCCTTTCAGTCTGGAGTCAAGCTTTTAGTCACTTGTACTACCCCTAAAGTTGATGCTACCTTATACCATCAACCTGTTGGTAAACTTTTGTATCTAACCCATACCCGTCCTGACCTTTCCTTTGTCGTTGGTCTTGTTGCTTAGTTTATGCACCAACCTCATGAAAGTCACTGGAAAGCAACTAAAAGAATACTTCGATATATTCGAGGTACAATTTAGTTCGGGATTCAATACAGTGCAGGGGCATCTCCATTGTTGATTGGTTTCACTGATTCTGATTGGGTTGGTGACCCTGATGATCAAAAGTCTACTGCGGGATATGTATTCACTCTTGGTTCAGGACCTATTACTTGGTCTTGTAAGAAACAAAGTGCCATCTCTCTTTCTTCGGCCGAAGCAGAGTATCGTGGTGCAATTGAAGCCAGCAAAGAAGCCATGTGGCTTCGTCAGATCCTGTCTGAATTTGGTCTTCATCAGCCGCATCCAACTACACTTTGATGTGATAATCAGAGTGCCATTCAGCTATGTAAAGCTCCAGTTCAGCATCAACGTATGAAACACATTGAGCTCCACATACACTTTATCAAAAAGCTCATTCATGATCGTGTTCTTGAAGTGCAGTATTGTCCAACCAATGATCAAGTAGTCGATATCTTTACAAAGGCTCTCACAGAAGCGAAGTTTACCAAACTTCGATCCATGCTTGGAGTTCAAGAAAGTTATCATTAAGTGGGGGATAGGCTCTAATGCCTCCTTCCTTCTCCTATTGTGTCACCTTTGTAAATCCTTCAATCCTATCACAATTTGTTCTTAAGGGGGGATGTTAGGATATTTTGACACATAGGAAATAGGCTCCTTTTGTGTCACCTTTGTAAATCCTTCAATCCTATCCCAAGTTGTTCTTAAGGAGGGATGTTAGGATATTCTAACACATAGGAAATAGTTAATAATAACTTAGTCTAGTGTGGAGTTAGGTAAAGTGTGTTTCTTTACTATGTACATTTGTAACTTATAATCCGACGGTCACGATTTGTAGTGATCCGACGGTTCAATCTCTCCTCAGTATTAACGACACTTGATCCGTGGCTTAACCCCCTATTGGTCCATGATCTCTATTTAAAGAGCATGGAGGGTCATTTGTCCAGTAACCGTTTATGAGAGAAACATATGTAACTTTTCTTTTTATATTAATAAATTGCCTGAAGTGGCCGCGTTGGCTCAGGTCGTGGATTGTTTCCCTCTTTGAGGGTTTTAACCACGTGATAATACTAGTGTACTGATTTGTGAGCGATGAACTTCGGTTTTTGATCCACGGAACTTACCTTGTAAATTCCTACAGTAAACTCGGCATATATCATACTAAAAACTAGTAATAACATTCATATTCAATGGAAATAAAATGTTCTTCAGTTCCCATGTACTCACTTTGCTTATGAACCAAACAACATCACAAACATTGCTCATTTGAGTTTAAATATTATTGATCTAAGTTTAAACATTGCTTATTCTTATGTTGTCAAGTCACTTCTTCTGTTGTCACTTCTTGTGTTCATTTATATTAAACCCACTGTCATGGATAAGGATTGTTAATTTAACATGTCCTTGCCTTCATAACCATTTGACATGTCGCTTGCCTTCGCAACCATTTGGCATGCTACTTGCCTTCATAGCCATATGACGTGTTGCTTGTCTTCATAACCATTTGACATCAGTGCCCACACTACCAACATCCTCCCCCTTTGGCATTGATGGAAACAATGGTTTTATCCTCCCCCTTTTGTTTTGAGAACCATTTCTCCTTACCTCCCCCTTTGACATCAATGGAAAGGGGTTCAGTTTACAATGAAAATCAAAAAGAAGATATCCTTCCAGTTATTGCACAAATTTTGAATATATGATGTGTCTACAAGCATTCATGGTAACAATCCTTTAGTGTTGATGCTTTGGATGAGAAAAACAATTGTCATATCCACAAACTCCAATGTTCGTCCAACCCAACTCTAGTATTCTTTCAGGTTCTTTCCTCATCAATTTCTTGGTCACCTTAACAGACTATATTATAGTTTAGATTGATTGGGCAATGTCATGATTTACAACTGCAACTATCAATGTAAGGCCTTGTCATCTTTACTATCACAACACAACACTGTCGAATAACAAAGTATAAGTTCACAGTCCAGATTGTATGGTCTTTGTCCCTGTCTCGTTAATGCAGAGATTATTTTACAAGAGATACTCATGGGCCACCATTCGACTTAAAACTGCTTATTTGATAGTTTGTTTTGGTACAGACTTCATCAGCAGAACAACTTTTGTCATGAACGAAATATTGATACATTGCAATGTAAAATCAAATGACTGCCTTGCTTGCCTATCTATTTTTGTATTTATTGTTGAATATAGCTCATTTTCCAATGCTTTCTTTCCCCAAGCTTTGGTACACAAAAAAAACAGACTTCTACGGTCAACGACTCGACTTAACTCAACTTGGAGATCTAACTCTGCTTCACGTAGCCATAGATGTTCTCATAGTTATTAACACGAAATTGGTATGTTTCTGCTCCATAATTATAATCTAATAGTTTTATTCTTGGAAGGAATCCAACTCCCAATAGTACACGTATGTAAATCATTCAGTTATGAAACACATATGTACTTCTTTGAGTTTTGAAACACGTATGTATTGCATTCAGTTTTGAAACAGTGGGATTAGTCCACTGCAAAGGATGAGATTAAAGGTGATCTACGCAAACCAAAGATTTGGAATTTTCTTCATAGCTCTGGCAGTCTCGAGTGATTAAAGGGGATCTGCACAAACCATAGCTCCGACATTTTCTTCATAGCTCCAACAGTCTCGAGTGATTAAAGGGGATCTGCGCAAACCATACACATGGGCATCGCTTCTTGATTTACGCAACTATACACCTGGGAATTGCTTCCTGATATGCATAACTATGCACCTGGGCATCGCTTCCTGCAAATAATTGTATCCTCGATATTCTCTGGACAAGACACCCTCAACACATATCTTTGGAGCCCTTTCGTATCCTCTGCTCAGGCATTAAAAAATATTTCTCTCTAGCTTCTTCTAACGCATACTATGTAATAGATATTCTAAGTGGTCTATGACATAATTTTGGCATTTGAAGTCTAAGTAGTGTTCCATTCAACAAAAGACTTGTCATAACGTCCAACTTGTAACGTCCTAAGTCATGACTAGGTTCGGCAGACCTCTGGCATATTCTAATTATAAAGCATCCATGTAACATTCTACTGGCATCTATGTGTCTTTGTCATTGCCAGTGTTTTAAAAACCGGCCGGTTTGAACCGGAAACCGGCCAAACCGGCCGGTTAGACTGCTCGGCGGTTGAAACCGGCCAAAAAACCCGGCCAAACACCACCCTTCGCCAATTTTTGAGAAAAGCCGGACCTAACCGGCTGGTTAGGAACGGAACCGGCCGGTTTCGTTCCTAACCGGCCGGTTAGGTGCTAACTCATCCGTGGACCCACATTTTCGGCGACAGTTATGTTTTAGGGCTGATTTGGAGCTAATGGGAGGGTTCATTTAGCTACTCTTTCCCTATGTGGACCCACGCACGGCCAGAAATGAGTTTTAGGGCTGATGTGGAGGTAAGGGAAGCATTGACATTTCATGGTAATGTTAAATTCTTAAAGTAAAAGTGACATTTCCTTTATTTTTCATTTTCATCTTTTTACTTAAATTTTTAACATTACCATGAAATGACTCGGGATGTTTAAGAGTGGTTTCAACCTCATTGGATTTCATATGGAGAAACTAGAATTTTAGGTTTCACTCAAAATTCAGCAGACTTAATGGTTTTCAGGGTTTCATGGTTTGGGAATTTGCAATGGTTCCATTTGATTCTATCATGTGTAAGGGTATGATATTGGCATTTGATCAAGAGCATGAAGTCCTTTAAGAACCTTGATGTACCCTTCAATCAAAGGAAAACATTTAAACAACTAGTTAGACATGCTAATCTTTTTCTATCCAATTTTAAGGTTGAGAAAATGAACCCTTCACTCAAACCAAAATCATTGGTTAGGCATGTTAAACTTTTTCAATTTCTATCATGTTATAAGGTTGAGCAATCCAAGTCTGAAGACTTTGAGCTAGATGATGTTTATGTATCTCTTGTTGATGATCCCATTTATAGTAGCGATGAATCAATGATGAGTTTCATGAGAGACCATGTTGCTCAGTGATTTGTAGTTTTGATGTCTATTTTTGCTACTACTACTACTACTAAAGTTGTAGAGGAGTTTTAGGAGTCCTCAAACTTGGAGCCATATTATTTATGTAGCTCATGTTGATGATCCCTTGTCTAGTAGTGGTGATGATTTTGATCATGATGAGGAGTGATCATGTTGTTGATCACTAATATGTAGTCTTGTATTATGCCAATGGCCTCATAGCTTGTAGCATTGTTTTTGGACTTTATGGGTCATTTGGAGCCTCATTGCTTATGTATTTTTCAATGATATGTATTGCACTCGGTGCCATTTTGATATATTCACCTTTGCATGGTATATAAATGAGAAAACTTTGCATATTTTGTCTCTATTGGCTTGGAATCATGGTTGCAAATCTTTAAAATAGTTTTTTTTATTAAAAAAATAATTATTTAATGTATTTTTTTAAAACCGGTTCATTGGCATCTGACCGCTCCCGGTTAGACCGGTTCCGGTTAGAAACCCGGTTCATTAGGCCACCGGTCCGGTCACCGGTTCCGGTTTTTAAAACATTGGTCATTGCTGAAGCTTTTCAGGTCTGCTAGCATATTCCATTAGTGACTTTCAATCCTCATGGTTCCCTCTTGTAACTGATGCATTGTCCTGATCCTCAATCATATATATATGTGTGTGTGTGTGGGTGTGTGTGTGTGTGTGTGTGTGTGTGTTTTTGAACTTAAGAGTTCCTTTAGGCCATCGATATTGTTAGTATTAGCCAATTGTTGCTCTGCGAATCGAATGTTTCTATGTTGGTAGTGTGGAAAGTCAATTACTTTTTACATTTTCTTTAGCCCAGTCACAAAGAGCTCGCTTGACTTGTTCATTGATTTATCTCTGCATTGAAATTATTATGTGAGGTTTTTGCGTTGGACATCTAGTCTCTCTGTATGTAGTCTCTGAAATCTCTGCATATATCATCTCTGAAGTCTCTGAGTATATAGTCTCTGAAATCTTTGTGTTAGATATATGTTTTTTGAGATCGATTGTTGGTTTCAATTACCATTCACATTTAATGCACCAAGTGACCATAGATGAGCACTAATACGGTTACTTCTGTAAATGAAAAATGTTTCTCTCTTATGTGCTATGTGTACAAGCTCTGCTCCTCTTGAGGCTGATATCTTTCTCAGTTGATGTCATAGCCTTTGCTGCTTATTTATCTCTTATCTCTCAGTTGATGCCAATAGCGCTAATTGCTTTCTTTGCATATATATGTATAATAGTTATAGTACTAGTAGGGTTGTCTTAATTTGCTAACATCGAAAGTAAGAAATTCAAGCTCTTAGTTTAATTCCAATGCTTCCTAAAGTTAGAAATCCAAGCTCTTGGTTTAATTCCAAAGCTCCCTAAAGTTAGAAATTCAAGCTCTTAGTTTAATTCCAATGCTTCCTAATTGTGTCTTTTAAATGACCAATTCCAATTTTTTTTTGTAGCCTTATAACTCTTTCTCTAATCAATTTGCAGATTTATATATGTGTTCAGCATTTTCACCCTTTCTTTGATGTATTGGCAAATTTATAACCCGTAAAGGGAAAAACCACAAACTTTGGCTGTTGTGGTGTAAGGCAATCACCCACTCCCTCTTTTACATCTTTGCAGGATTCTACCTCAATTTTCTTCTGCAAGACACAACTTGCTAGGAAGCTCCCACTCCCTCTTCTACAAAACTTCGACCTACTCTTTTTCAGGCTACTACCTAAAAGGAGACAACAATCCCCTGATACATAAAAGCTTTAATATGCTAGGTTACCTGGTCTTTAGTTATGAATTCTTCTTTTCTCTGGCTATGTTTTGTACTACGCCTTTGCTCTCTTTATAGTTGCTTATCTCCTGCTCTTCCTCCTCAATTCTGCTTCACATATGCTCCACTTCCTCTTTCTCTCTTTGCCAAGCAGTTCATAAAGAAGTTCTCACAAAAATTAAAATTCACTAGCAGCACTATCATTCAAAACAAATCTTTTTATATGCATAGTTTGTTGACTATTTGTATTACAATGTAGGAATCTGAAGTGAAAAGTTGTCTCTTTGTATTCCAAGGCTCTTTGTGGTCTATCTCTTCATTTCTGAATTTGAAGATCAAGTCAAGACAAATGGACCTTGTAATATTTGAAAAACTGAAATAATACAAGCCAGCAATAATGATTGCAATATATGGCTTGGAAATGTAATTTCAGCATATAATATTGCACTATATAGTGCCTTCTTGCAAATGTAAACTCAGGATATATTATTGCACTATATAGTGCCGTCTTGCAAATGTAAACTCAGCAAATCTCATACTGAAAGCTGATAATAATATTCATATTCAATGGAAATAAAAAGTTCTTCAGTTCCCATGTACTTACTTTGCTTATTGTTAAATTTGGCAACTAGGGCCAAACTCCACTTTGCACTGCTCATATGATGGAGATGATATTTTTGTTGGATTCCTCTTGCTGAGAGGTGCAAGATTGATCTAAAGATCATCTTGTTTTGATGAGCTGAAGTTGGATTTTGAATTTATTTCTCTCACATGTGCAAATTGTCAAGGTCTACCAGAATTGTAATGTAGGCTCACAAGCCCCAAAAGATGTGTCACCACCCCTCATTGATGGAATATAAAAAGGAGAGACTGAAACCTCATTTGGATATCATCTCATCTCACATTCTCTCTCCTTCTCATTGGTTCGTACAGCCTCAAGAAGACAATCTCTCTCCTCCGCATGTGTGAAAGGGCAACTGTAATTTTCAGATTGTTTTAGGGCTTCTGCAACAGTGTTGACCAGCGTTGACTTTGGGTCAACTTTGATTTTCTGACTTTGATTTTTGGGACAGAATCTGAGTTTGGGAGGCCTAGTTTGGTGGCATGAAAACCAAGGAAATATGAGTTGTTTGACTGCAGCTTTGACTGCATACTTTGACCAATGTGTTGACCAAGTTTGACCAAGAAATTCAAGACTGTTTTGGGCTGACTTTGACTATTCTTTGAGGCCGAATTTGACTGGGTTTGACTGAGCTCCATTGGGAGGAATATTGTTGGTTTGACCAGCGTTGACTTTGCTGGCTAGGGCATCCTGCTGTAAATTGTACTTTCTCTCTCTGCTGAATTTGAAGAATAATAAGAAGATTTGATCAAAGGGTTTTTCCCTGGCATCTGCCAAATTATGGTGTCCTCCTGTCTTGGCTTGTCTTCTAGTTATCTGTTTATGTTCTATCAGCATTTACTGTCAATGTTAATGTGATTGCTAAACAAAAAATTGAATTGGGCTAATAAGAAAAATTGAAGTAAATCGCTCTAAGCATAGAACATACCATCGTTAACTAAAATTAACATGGTATCAGAGCCGAGGTGAAGACAAAGCCCAAGCAAGAGTGAGAAAAGGAATCACTAAAGGTTAATTAGACAAGGACAAAGGTCAATGGCTTCGTCATCATACTTCAAATCTGATGACAAGCTCAATGATAAGTCTGATTATCATGCATGGAAAATGTCCTTGGATCTGACATTGGAGGAACAAGATGTTATGGATTATGTGCAGGGAAAGATCACTGTGCCTCCATCAAATGCACTGACTGCCACTAAAACAAAGTACAAGAAAGGGAAAAACAAAGCAAGGAAGTGTTGAGAATTTAGTAGGGTAGAGTTTAATTCAATTCTCTTACTTGATAACTGCTTGTGTTATACTTGTTATGCTTCTATTACTTGGATCTTATCTTTATTAGCTTATTATGTCTTTCATCAAGTCAATTATCAAAACACAAGAGACACAGAATTTTGGCTCTTCAAGCCAGGGCCAAAACCTCTCCCTCTTGGAGAGGAAAACCCGAAAGTAATTCTTCTTCTAGATCTTTAATTGACAAGTACCATGACCATGACACAGACCCTTGACACCAGTATGCCTCGAAGACCCTTGTCACTGCTCTTCTTAGCCACCTTATGATGAACTTCTTTTCTGCACAGTCCTGCACCAGCGCTAGGGAAGCTCGATCCTTAGCCTTCTATCCTTTTTTCCTTAATCTAGCTTCGATCACCTACACCATCCTTCTCGGCTTATCTTCTAGTACCCTTGTTGCACTAGTCTGAGACTTCTTTCCTAGTTGTGATGCCTTCTTCTCCATGTTGTGTATATGCCTTAGGCTCTTTCCAAACAAGGTGAGGCTCACACTGATTGCAGCCTCGTTTACGCACTGTATACTCCTGAGATATCTGAGATATAGCATCCAAGTAATAGACCTGAGTTACCTTCTCCTTGCACTCCTTGGAAGGTCCTTGTCTCTCACTGTCAAGGTACCCATTGCAATTCCGACGTGTAAAATAGAAATCTGAGAGTACTAACCCAAAACAGAGATCCAAAGAATCTTTCTTCCTGCGCTGGATAGGCCTCTTTCCTCGCTGTACTTGTCTTCTCTTCGTCGCATCAAACCGCAGACTATTCCTTTTTGTGATCTTAGACTTGACTAAATCCATTCCTTTATATATTGCAACTTCAGAATATACCTGAGTTGATATGTTATTCCTCTTCGCTGGAATGTCACCTTTTCTCGCACTAAGTTACAGCCCTGAACCTCACACTTTTTCCACAAAGGTGATCCGAACTACTCATTCAACAATGAGGCCGCAGTCCTATATATATAGGGATTGTCTTCCTTTGCCTGGGCCGACATGATCTCTGAGTATAGGCCGACTTCACCAAGGAGTATTCATAACATACTTTGAGCCAACTTCTTGGAGCACCATGACAAGGGTTTGGAGTATATTTGTACATCAATAATTTGTCTTTTGCAAGTGTAACAACATTTCTGTTAAATTTAGATAACCATGGTGTTCTATGCTTGATGCACTTTTACTTCAATCTTTCTTAGGCCCAATACAAAATAGCAATCACATAAACTTGAAAGTAAAATGCTGATAGAACACAATAATAGATCAATCGAAGACAAGCCAAATATAGATCAGATTTACAATTCCTTTTATCCAGCAAAGATATGAGATATTGTGGCATTACGGCAGTCAGCAGGATGCTTCAACCAGCAAATTCTTTCTCGGTCAGCCAGCACTTTCATGAGTCACACCCACAGCCCTCAAAGACATCTCATCATAAGTCAACGCAAGTCAAACCAAGGACAGTGCAGAAAATTCAATTAGTGCCCAACTGTACGGCCTCCTAAAATCGGAATTTCTGCAGAAGATTGAGGTCAAACAACTAAGGGTTGACCACGGTCAATGTTGGTCAACGCTGCAGCAAAAAAGCCCTAAACAGATCAACGCAAAAAACAGAAAGCCCTAAACAGATCAGCACAGAAAACAGCAGCTTCACTCCACACGTGTGAGGGAAAAAGGCCTCCAAAGGCTATCGAACCAATCAGATCACAATGAGAGAATGTGTGATGAGATGATGAGAAAATGACCTCCAAATCTCTCCATTTTATATTCATTAATAAGGGTGTTCTGCTCATCCGATCAAGATGATCTTAAGATCAATCTTGCACCTCTCCAAAAGAGGAATCCAACAAACATATGACCATCGTCATATGAGCAGTGCAACATGGAGTTTGGACCTAGTTGCCCAAAATTAACACTCCCTCTCAACTAGGGAGAACTCCATCTGTCCACAAGTGCCATCCATCATGTACCAAACCAAAAATCGTGCGTCATCCCGTCGTAACTTGCTTTGTTGGCTCTTTATTTCAGAACAAAAGGTGAGTCATAAAACTAACTCGAAGTTAGTTTACTGACCCGAAGTTATTTTATTGACCCAAAGTCAGTTTAGAGGATAAAACCTCATCATACTTGATCCCAGATCAAGGTGTTGGACACGTGCCATCCTAGACATAGAGAGAACGACAATCTCTGATGCGTCCATCGGGTTTTCTATGGTCTTTATCCACATTTCCCACCTCATTGGCCAAATGAGAGGTACTTCCCATGAGTCTAAAACTCCATGGGTAGGATGCATGCGGGGCACAGATCAAAGAGAGGCGAACCAACTCAATATCATAACGGTGGGGCAGAAGCACCACAAGGTTCGGCAAGCCTAGTCCTGTGGGTGCTTAGTGCTCCAAGAAGTTATCCCCAAGCCCCCTGGAGCTCCCAGAGCTCATAGTCCAACTCAAGCAGGACCCTCTGAATAAGGTCTTTCCACGATTCCAAGCTTCTCACGGAAGGTTAGGAACTTGACCTTCCCCAGGGGTTTTGTGAGAATATCCACGACCTTCTCATCAGTTCCTATATGATCGAGCCTTACGGCGCCTCGTTGTACCATATCTCGAATAAAGTGGTACCTAATATCAATATACTTGGGTTGATCGTGGAATACGGGATTCTCAGAAAGAAGAATCCCACTCTGGTTATCACAAAGGATAATGGTGGTATCTAGCACATGCCCGAACAACTCACTAAAGAGCTTTCGCAACCAAACAGCTTCACAACAGGCCATACTCGCTGCAATGTATTCGGCCTCAGCGGTGCTCAAAGCCACCTACTTCTGCTTCCTGCCCATCCAAGATATCGAACCAGAACCCAAGGTGAAGCAACATCCAGATGTGCTCTTGCGATCCACCACACTGCCATCCGAATCGGCATCCGTATATCCATGGAGTCTCAAACTCATGGTAGTGTATCTCAGTCCATGGTTGATTGTGCCCCGAAGATATCTCAATAGATTCTTAGCACCAATCGAGTGAATGTGATGAGGATCAACCACCTGTTGAGTCAAAGTGTTCACTACAAAACATACGTCCGGACAGGAGTTCACTAAGAACATCAGGGCCCCCACAAGTTGTTGATACTCGGTAGGATTTGCTAACATGGGCCCAGCAGCGTTTCCACTCAATTTCTTAGAGTTGAGTTCCATCGGTGTCGACACAGACTTATAGTCCACCATACCAAATCTCTCCAGCAGCTTCACGACATATTTTCCTTGAGAAAGGAAAATCTCGCCAGGCCTCTGCTAGACCTCAAGCCTAGGAAGTAGTGCATCAGTCCCAGGTCTTTCATCTCAAACTCGAAAGCTAGCTCCCTCTTACACTGATGAATGAGAGGGTCAACACTTGTCAGGAAGAGATCGTCCACATAGAGAACCAAAATGAGAGGCCTTTCTCTATCAACCTTAAAATAAAGGTTCGGATTAGCATTACTACAAGTGAAGCCCAACTTCATCAAGTCGCTATCTATCCTCTCATACCAAGCCCTGGGGGTTTGCTTCAACCCATAGAGGGCTTTCTTCAACCTGCATACATGGGTGTCTCTATCTCGGACTTCGAACCCCAAAGGTTGCTCCACATACACCTCTTCCTTTATAGATCCATACAAAAAAGCGGTCTTCACATCCATCTGATGTAGACTCCATCCTTGCATAGCAGCAAGGGCAATAATAGAACGGATGGTGGTATAGCGGGCCACAGGTGCAAATATATCATCATAATCTATGCCTTCTTTTTTAGAGAAGCCTCGGGCAACGAATCTTGCCCTGTACTTTTCAGCACTTCCATCAGATCCATGCTTGATATTATAGAGCCCTTTCGAGGTGACAACAGATTTGTCCTTCGATCTTGGGACCATTTCCCAGACATCATTCTTCATAATGGACTCATATTCTTTGTGCATAGCATCCTTCCAAACTTGATGCTTTATGGCTTCTTCAAATGTTCCAGGCTCATACTGTACTATCGTATTCATGGCTGCTAGATACCCTTGGTATCTCTTTGGCTTCTTGCTTTCACGGAATGTCCCCCTTGGGGCAATATGTCTCTCGACATCTTCGAGAGTATCCCTAAGCCATGAGGGTCTTCTCTTATTTGAAGGAGGTGGATCAATGGGATCCATAGGTCCTTCAACATCGAGTATCAGGTCATCCTTCGGCTCTTCCAGCTTCCCTGCTTCTTCATCTTCTTTGTCTTCCTTGGAGCTAAGAAGATTTCTCACTTCCTTGAGGGCAACATCTTCATCGGAGGTGACATCGTGGCATATCTCCACTTCTCTTTGACTAGGCACATAGATTCTATATGCCTTCGAAGTTTCACTGTAACCCACAAACATTCCCTTCTTTCCAGAAGCATCCAGCTTACTTCTCTTTTCTTTCTGCACATGAAAGTAAACAGGACAACCAAAAAATCTAAAATGAGAAACATCAAGTTTCTTACCAGAGAAGACTTCTTCGAGAGTTTTGGAGTCCAGAGTGGAATGCGAGCATCTATTTTGAACATACACAGTAGTGTTCGTAGCTTCTCCCCATAGAAACTTCGAAAGACCTTGGTCACATAGCATGGCGCGGGCAGCTTCCACAATGGTCCTGTTCTTTCTTCAGCGACACCATTTTGCTCAGGAGTGTACGCAGTTGTGGTCTCCCTCTTAATGCCAGCTTCTCTATAAAAGTCATTAAACTCATTTGACTCATACTCAGTCCCATTGTCGGTCCTCAAAACTTTGATTTTCTTCTCGGTTTGATTTACCACCAAGGCCTTGAAGGTACGGAACCATTTGAATGCTTCGTCCTTCTTCTTCAAAAGATATATCCAGGTCTTGCGGGAGAAGTCATGTAATAGGAACATCCTCCCAAGAATGTCACAGGCAGCATACCAGATAAGTCAGAATGTATCAACTGCAATATATCAGTTGTCTTTGTGACACTTGAGGGGAATGGTCCCCTTGTATGCTTCCCTTCGGCACAACCCTGACATATACCTTCATGATCATCTCTCAATTCGGGCATCCCTGTCACCACCTTCCTTGCTTCGGGAAGGGCTTTGTAATGAACGTGTGCAAACCTCTGATGCCATAACTGTGTTTGAAGAGTTGTATCACATGTCATAGCCCCCAGTGAACTTCCTCCAACCTGGTAGAGTGTATCAACTCTAAAACCAATAGAAAGAGCTTCCTTGAAGTTCTTCTTCCAGATAAGTACCTTTCCATCAACGAATGCCACCTTGAACCCTCTGTCTTCCATTGCCGAAATGGACACAAGGTTCTTCTTCAAATTAGGTACATACAACACATCTTGTAATCGGATGACTTGACCTTGAGATAAATGGAGGGTCACAGTCCCTGTCCCTTTCACAGGATAGGTGGCATTATCTCCAAGGATAATTTCCAGATTAGTATCCTTCTCAACCAAATCAGAAAGGGCTTCTTTATAACCAGTGAGGTGCCTTGAAGCACCACTATCAATCAACCAGACATCCAGGGTGTCGGGTGGAGATGCATCAAAGAGGGCAAATACAAGAATAAATTCATTTCTTTTATTATCAACAACACTAGACTCATCGTACCTGGAATTTCTTGACCTCTTGAAAGGTTGCCCATTTCCACTACGATCAGAGGGAGCCTTCCGTTTTCCTTGGACCCTGTTGTTCCTGCCATTCCTTCTCGAGTTGTTGTTGTCATTATCCCTGGGAGAGTCCCTTCTATTAGGGCACTCTCTTGCATAGTGACCAGCCTTGTTACAAGTGTAACATCTTCCCTTCCTTCCTTTGGGCCCCGCTCTACCATGGTTTTGATTTCTCGGGCCACCATGGTTCTTCTTCTTTGCATGAGCGGCGAAGGCAGTAGGGTCACTTCCATTACTATTAGAGGCATACTCCATCATTCTTGTTTCCTCTTGAGTGCATCTCGTCAATATTTCATCAAAATCAGGAATCACATAATTATTGAGAATAGTGGTATTGAATACATGCCAATCACGTGGGAGACCTACAAGTGCAATAAGAACCATCTCTCGATCAGATATTGCTTTCCCAATAGCTAGGAGGTTATTCCTGATTTCAGTGAGCCTCATAAAATAGGATTGAAGAGATTCATCCTTACCCTTCTTGATATTCTTCAATTGATTCTTGAAGAAGAGGATTTGATTAGCATTGCTAGCCCTAAACATGCACACCAGCTTATCATACATCTCCTTAGATGTCTTCAGCTCAAAAATGTAAGCAACCAAGTGCTTATGAATAGAATCTCGGGTAATCATCTTTGCTTTGATTTCCCCTTTTCTATACTTCGTCTTCGTGGCAGCAGTTGCATTTGATGGAGGCTCTTGGATCTTCCCATATACATAGTCCATGACATCTTGATCTTCAAGCACCAAATCCAAGGACATCTTCCATGCATGATAATCAAAATTATCAGTCAATTTATCATCAACCTTGAAACCCTTGTAGGTTGAGGAGGCCATTTGTCCTCGATGGGATTTCTTCCTTCAGAGATTGCTTCTAACACGAACTTGGAGTCTTGGACTTTGTCTTCACCTGATCTCTGATACCATGTTAAATTTAGATAACCATGGTGTTCTATGCTTGATGCACTTTTACTTCAATCTTTCTTAGGCCCAATACAAAATAGCAATCACATAAACTAAAAAGTAGAATGTTGATAGAACACAATAATAGATCAATAGAAGACAAGCCAAATATAGATCATATTTACAATTCCTTTTGTCCAGCAAAGATATGAGATATTGTGGCGTTACGGCTGTCAGTAGGATGCTTCAACCAGCAAATTCTTTCTCGGTCAGCCAGCACTTTCATATGTCACACCCAGAGCCCTCAAAAACAGCTCATCATAAGTCAACGCAAGTCAAACCAGGGACAGCGCAGAAAAGTCAATGCAGGCAGCTTCAGAAAAGCCAACGCAGCAAACTAGGGCTTGGGTCAAACAGCTCGAAATTCCTCGATTTTAGTGCACAGCTGTACGACCTCCTAAAATCGGAATTTCTGCAGAAGATTGAGGTCAAACGACCAAGGGTTGACCACGGTCAACGCTGCAACAGAAAAGCCCTAAACAGATCAGCACAGAAAACAGCAGCTTCGCTCCACATGTGTGAGGGAAAAAGGCCTCCAAAGGCTATCGAACCAATCAGATCACAATGAAAGAATGTGTGATGAGATGATGAGAAAATGACCTCCAAGTCTCTCCAATTTATATTCATCAATGAGGTTGTGTGACACATCTCTTAGGCATGTGGGATAAACCTTGCCGACCTCGCACACATGGAAAATAAATTCAAAATCAATGTTCTGCTCATCCGATCAAGATGATCTTTAGATCAATATTGCACCTCTCCGAAAGAGGAATCCAACAAAAATATGACCATCGTCATATGAGCAATGCAACATGGAGTTTGCACCTAGTTACCCAAAATTAACAATTTCATATCCAGGACTCTAAATTATATATTTATGACAAGATGACAAACCCTAAAGACATCAAGAAGAAGTCTTTGACCTATAATAAAAACTCCTTGCTCATGAAACCCATGAAGCAAGATTTACAAAATACATTTTATTATCTTTGTCTTCTTCATTACATAAATTCATAATTACTAGTCATTATGAAGACCAAACCTAGTTACACTTTTCAACACTCTCTCTTAACTAGGGAGGTATTCATAATGGTACATGGTCACTCCCAATCTGAAGAATCTCATAAGAAGAATTCAATTGGTAATCCATTTGTTATAGCATCATATTAACCAGCATTGTTACAGTGCAAGGCCTTGACTAATAGCTCCATCTCTCCACAAGACCATGAGCTACAATGCTAGAGAGACCAATGATTATAGACACCTTCATCATTGTCTCCAAGGTACATACTCCACCCGAGTGTTCACCGAGTATGACCTCGTAGGACTATTCTTATCGGGATAGCTAATCCTCAAAGAATATTCGTCAATTCATGACTACTCTTTCCATGGATGCCCTAATACATCCCAAAAGAGTATCGGATGCTAGATGATTACCCAATCCTCCATTCTATCTTCCCAGGTGAAGACCAGAATGACATGTCTATCTCTCCCTCTTAACTAGGGAGGACATATTCCACAAAGGAATATACTTATAAAGAATGTACCTAAGCTTTCTTCTTGGCTTAGGAATTACGGAGTTTCTTCCAAGTAAGAAACTTATAACCAGGCTCCCTCTTAATCAAGGACCTGCAACAACAATGATGAAAAACACCTAGCTGCTCATGAAGAACTCCTTCTGTTGATGTCATGAATTGCGAAGCCTTCAACTTGGGATCTCTTCATAGGGCACAGATCATCCATCACTTTCATCCAAGAGTCATGTCTTCTATCAGAAAGTGATCTATCAGTCTTTTTCATCTGATCTAGCTTTGTGCCATGCTACTTTCCTTTGGACCATATTTCTTTCAAGGATCTTGCCATATGGTTATCAATTGTGGAAGACATATACTTCTCTTTGGCAGCCCTGCATAAGCTCATCATATATTAATCAATTATAAATATGAACTTTTAAATCAAAAGTTACCCTGGTGATGATCTTTCACCATGACATCTTCTTTTTGTAGGCATCAGCATCCCTTGTTACAAATTAACACATCTCCTAAAGATATGTATTGTCAAGGGTCTCTATCTTTTCCAGACTTCTATCAGAGTTCACATATCTTCCCAAGAGATCTCCTAGTGAAATCTTCTTGGTTTCCTTGGATGTTGACTACATCTTTCCATGGTTGTGTTTTTCACGATCTCTTCCTTTTTCTTTCTTCACACAATTTTATTTCGCTCCCAGGCACTTCCACTGTGCAGTTCCTTGATAATGTATAATCACCTCATATTCCATATGAGGACATATTATGTTGATTTCATCTATAATGTAGATCATGCCTTCTGGCAACCTTTGCATCGGAAGAGTTTCTGCTTTCTATTTTGATCATACTTCTAAAGATAGAAGTATACTACCTGCAACCATATGACATAACTTCATAGCATCCAGTGTCATCATATATATACATGTACCTCATTCTTTTCCTTTTGAGTCATCCCACGGCGTATTTCCTTAGAATGAAGAGTTTCATTCCCTTGACCCGCTTCATCAATATGTCATCATATCCTAATCCCAGAATTCTACAAGTTAAAATTCTCGATGAAACCTTTTGCTTTCTTTCTTGTTGATAATTTGGAGGGCTAGAGATTATTACAAATTCTCTTCTTGATAATTACTTGTGAGCTGGCTTGAGTTACTTTTGTCTTTTTTTCCTTTAGCCTAATAAGTCTTTCATCAAGTCAATTATCAAAATGCACGAGACACACAATTAGGCTCCTAGAGCCAGGGCAAAACCTCTCCCTCTTGGAGAGGAAAACCTGCAAAGAATCCTTCTTATCAATCTTCAAATGACAAGTACCATGACCAAAACTCAGACCCCTAACCTAGATATGCTTCCAAGGCCTTGTCACAGCTTCTTCAAACTTGATTCTTCTCGTCTACACCAATCTTCACTGTTCTGCACTGGGACTACAGAACTCGGTCTCCAAATTTCACTTCTTGATGCTCAGTCAAATGTATATACATAATTATCTTCACTTGGCATATACTTACAGTTGAATTCCTTGAAATATAGTTAGGAAGGTAAATCTCAGATTTCCCTTCCTCACTTTCTCCCACCTTAAGGTCTACCTTTCTTCTTACAATCATTGTCTTAGCTTCAGCAAACTCTTCCTTCTCTTTTAAGACCTGCTTCTCAGTTTTGGAATCACACATCAATATGTAGAATAGCAGTTGTATATCTGCAGCCCTTTCCTTGCTTTAGGGTCTGAAATAGTTACCAAGATAACTTTGATGAGACCGCACTTTATACCCTATACATAGCTCCTTAAATCTGCACTTCATGCACAGTGAAATCCACACTTGTTCTCTGCACTATTGTTGGGTGTCGTAATTGTCGCATTTTTATCATGTTTATCCTCGCCATTCCTCACATTCCATCACCTCATTTAACGATTCATCATACCATTTTCATGGGTTCACCTCACTATTTTCCAAATTATTTATTTTTAATATTATAAGAGAATTTATGATTAATTATTGGAAAATTAACCTATTTCATTAATATCTCAAATGTGGATGAGTTTTGTAATGTGTAGGGTTATTTGAAAGGATTATTCAAAAATCTTCTTGAATATTTCCTCCACCATTTCAAGAATTCAAAGGATAATTGTTCAAGCTTATTCCAAGGAGAATATCATAGAGATTTCAAGGAGAAGATCATGGGGATTCCAAGGAGAAGATCATGGAGATGATCATGGAGATTTGGATAACATATCTCATCCAAGATTTGTGAGAGATGAGTCAAGATTTGAAGGGATCATATTTTGTAATTATAGGATATTGGTTGAGAGAAAAGTGGATTTGTAATTATGAGTTGCTTATCTTGTTTTCAAAGCACTCATGTATAAAAGCGAGTGCTCTCTCTTCATTTTGATATATAGAAATAGAGGAAAATTGATAGGGAGAATTAGAGTGTAGAATAAGTTTTGGTTTTGTAATCTTTCATTGTTTTTCTTCATCGTTAATATATGTTGACACAGGGTTACTCTTCACATGCTTTTTTATCTTATACGATTGCACATTTCCCATTTTTTATATGATGCGGTGGTAATGTTGTCGGAGTAGAATTGTTGAGGAAGGACGATCAGGTTCTCCTAAGTTAGGAGCCTCTTCTCTCGCTTTCTGCACATCACAAAATGCTTCTCTTTAGTCTCTCTTCTTAAGGACAGTAATCTGGGGAAGGACGACTAGGTTCTCCTAAGTTAGGAGCCTCTTCCGTCGTTTACTGCATCTTGAATCAGAGACGAAAGCATTAGACTAGGCTAGTTTGACTTCAGTCTTGCATTTCCAGTGCATGTGCTTCGTAAGTCTACGAAACCCTCGAATTGATAATTTATGTTAGGGAAACTATGTGACAACGATAGTTTCGCCCAACATTTTGGCGCCGTTGCTGGGGAAGCACAATGGATTGAGGTATAGGTTACTTTTTCCTGCAAGTGTGAATTTCAATTTCTGCAAGCGTGTTTAATTTCTGCAAGTTTGATTTTTGTGCAAGAGCATTTGATTTCTGCAACTGTGAAGAGTGATTGTTAGTGTTTTTAAAATGATTGAACAATGAGTATAAGTTTGGAACAACTCACTCAGATCCTAGCAGAAGTTGGGATCTCCTCTTCCTATGAAAAGAAGATCTTGACAGTTGCAAAAAGCTTAACTACTGCTCTAAAAGAGAATGAATCTACATATGAAAAATTATGTACATTTGATGAAAAACAATTGGTAAACCAGGAGATTAAGGAGGACAACGAGGAGTAGCGGCATGATTTGAAGGAGGAAAATCACGCCTACGAAAATCTTATTGAACAATGGTTCCAAGCGAGTGTGAGGTTAGATCAGTCGTTTTGTTTTTATTTAGTTAAATCAAAGTTATGACAAGTAAATTTGGTTATTTTTAGACATTTCCATTCATATGCACAACTGAAAGTGAACATATTTTTATTACTATTGTATGCATGGTTACACTGGAAGTTTGATTACACGTAGTGATTTTTAATATTCACTTAATGTAGAGTACGTAGAAAAAATAAATTAAAAAACGTTATTTTTAGTTTGTTTTTAGTTTTTTAATAAGTATGCAATCTCTAAAAAATAAATAGTCTCTAATAGTTTTCAGGAATAATTTTTTTTTAGATTTCTAAAATTTCTAGTTTTGTTTTCAAATTTTCTAATTTCATTTTTTTTATTAAAAATAAAACAAACAAAAAAAACATAAAAATTTTCATTTTAATTTTGTTTTATTTTAAATAAAACAAATTATATAATAATAAAAAAATTTGCTCTCGAATAAATGAATGATGATGTCGGATAACTAAGTAAACTGCAAGATGAGAGAATTATTTCATGTATTCACCCTACATTTGGTAGTAATAGTTCTTTAGAGTTGACAAAGCAAGAACAAAGTCATTTGTTGGGTAAATCACCTGCACCAGGAGAGCAATTGACCACAGGTTTTGTGCCATTAGAGCAGGTGGGAGTTTTGGATGTGTTGGTTCCTTCTGTTTATAGAGTTGTTGTGTCATTGACACCGACAGGTTCTACTATTCCTGATGATATAGCGTTCTTCTCTCCTGATGAGGTGGGAAACTATATACATGCAAGGGGCTTCTCAATTCATAATGTGTACCTACAGATTTCGAAATATGCAGAGAAATCATTGCAACAATTTCTTCGTATTCGCCCAAACTTGGCTCGCCAGGATCTATTACTGCATTGGATACAAACATACGAATCACTATTCACAAAACCTTGAAGTAAATAAGAACCAGTTCTGGCAATGGATCGAGTTTCCGATTTATTATTGCCTCCTATGATTCGTCCATATCACCAGTTACTTGTAAATAAAAATCTTTCAAGCCAGACTACAAGTGATTTTATCAGGATCTGCTCCTTCAAAACCGCAATTTCCCACAACGAATTGTTTGCGGGATTTTATGGTGAGAGAATCTGGTGCCAAGCATTAAGTTTAAATCTGGAAATGCCACACCACGTCTAGGCAACGGAGGGAGTTAAGGTTCATGGTGTGTATGGCTCCTTGCGCACTTGATGAAGTCAAGGATCAAATGGTGTATAGGTGCAATAAGTGGCAATAAGATTGTTAAGTACAAATATTAACAACCTATCTTCCCGATACACTCCCTCGACTTACGTTTGAAAAGGTCGCATTCACATGGATATGCACATCTACGATGGTGATGTGGATGCATGGTAATGTGATGAATGAGCTTGGGGCTACAAAACAAGACTCAATGTCGTTTCAAGCAAGTAGGATTCAATCCAGCTCAGTTGTTGCAGCAGTTACCGCAAATGGCTTAGAAGAAGTAAGAAATGGCTTAGAAGAAGGAAGAATAAATGGAATGCTTGCTTAGTCTTTGTTTTCTCTCGCCCAAATCCATGCCCAGCCGACGCAACGAACACTAGCCTTCTCTTTTGATGCCTTCCGCTAAGAGCTTGCAAGGGTTCCAAACTAGCTGAAAACTATGATTGCGCCTCGAAGTATGAGAAAATGGTTCAAAGTACCTTTGAAAAAAAAAAGTTTGAGGAGATTAAGCGAAGTGCATTCAGGGAGGCAGAGCTGAAATGCACAAGTATTCTTCAAAATATGGACAAGAAGTTGTGTTTTGCTTGTTATGCATCTGATGCAAAACTTGATCAAGTGTTACAGGTTTAAAATGTCACTATCGAAAGCACAAGAAGAACGAAACTGGAATCGTCGACAAAACTAGCATAAAGACAACAAAGTAAGATGCATTTTATTTTCCTGCATTTTATGTTTTTCAAAGATCTCATAGTTTTTATGCAGGAATAGTACTAAGCTTTTTCAGGTTCGAAGACGATCCAATTTCATGCAGAAGTGATTTTCAAAATTCACAATAAAACATACAAAAGCGAAAGCTGGGAGGAGCTAAAATTTTCATCGCACATGTCTGTCACATAGAAATTTTTGAAAAAAAATCCATTTCGCCATGACATGTCCAATAAACTCTTCTCCTTCTATGCTTATTAGCCATCCATATCGAAGTCCACCTTCATTATGACTTCACACATGCATACTTTCCAGAGTCGCATACATTCTTTTATCATTTCCAATTCATCTTTTGCCTCATAAATAAAACCAAACAGATCATTTTTCCATGACTACATTGCCTTGCTATCATTTTCCTAAAAACCTGTTTCTACTGTAATCATTTTCATCTATAGTCCTACCAACCATTTTGTACAAACTCGCGTTAACTGATGTGGGATTCCTTAAGGCCCACCTTTCAACAAGTCTCGACCCATCGACCTCAGCACCTTATCTGGGATAGAGACTAGAGTCATCATTAGTACCTTGAGGCTTGTATGCCCTAATGACAAGTTCTCTCGCCAACAGTCATGGGAATACATCAATGTCCCTTGATCGTTGGATTTTGCAAGTGGCTCGACATCAGATCATTTATTCGCACTTCGCAAGATGTACTTAGGTACCTTGGCACTCATTGACATCAATGGTGAGTTTGCCTCGCGTTGGTTAACGACATCCATTAATGGTCGGTAATCCAATGACTTATTTTCATGCTCGACACCGACACATTCATTCCCATGACTAGAATTGTACCATCAGGTTTTGTAGCAGGTGAAGACTATATGTATTTTTCATGACTCCATCAACAATTGCAACAGCATTCCTTCAGCCATATGAGAGTACGACAGTTCCACTTTCAGAAATCATCTTCAGATTCATACAACCAAGTAGCACTTCAGATTCTTTCACTTCATCTAGTAGCATGACATTTTCTCTCATCCAACAAAATCAGCATGACATTTTCCTGATCCAGAAGCAGCAGCAGCTACATTTATATTGCATAGTTTGCCATATGTTTGGGTAAGTGAAGGTATGTTATTTTCTAGTTTTTAATCAAACAATTTCTTACATGTTGAAAATAAATGAACTTGGAAAATTCCCTCACCATATTACATTATCTTTCTCCTTTTCGTAAACATAACAAATCTTCAGTTTGGGGGGGGGGGATATTCATTACCATTTCATTCCATTCATCACCTCATATATCGTCGACCAATATGACTCTTCCAAAGACTTCGTTGCAGTTGATTCAAAAACATTGATATCTATTTTGGCACGATTCAAAAATATGAGAAAAGGTTTTATGCATATTAATGACTTATCATTTCCAGCACATGTATTATAAAAAAAAAAAGAGAAATAAATGTTGTTAACACAAGAACCAACATTTGTTATATTCATGGTTGTTAACACAAGAACCAACCATAGAAAATATCAGTTGCAGTACATGTATTTCACATCCTGGAATGATACATTGTTAGAAACCATAATCATGCAAAGCCAAAAAATTTTAATCCATGCAAGGTTGCATGAGGACATGCAAAAAGTTCAGTTGGGGGGTATGTTGGGTGTCGTAATTGTCGCATTTTTATCATGTTTATCCTCGTCATTCCTCACATTCTATCACCTCATCTAACCATTCATCATACCATTTTCATGGGTTCACCTCACTATTTTCCAAATTATTTATTTTTAATATTACAAGAGAATCTATGATTAATTATTGGAAAATTAACATATTTCATTAATATCTCAAATGTGGATGAGCTTTGTAATGTGTAGGGTTATTTGAAAGGATTATTCAAAAATCTTCTTGAATATTTCCTCCACCATTTCAAGAATTCAAAGGATAATTGTTCAAGCTTATTCCAAGGAGAAGATCATGGAGATTTGGATAACATATCTCATCCAAGATTTGTGAAAGATGAGTGAGGATTTGAAGGAATCATATTTTGTAATTATAGGGATATTAGTTGAGAGAAAAGTGGATTTGTAATTATGAGTTGCTTATGTTGTTTTCAAAGCACTCATGTATAAAAGCGAGTGCTCTCTCTTCATTTTGATATATAGAAATAGAGGAAAATTGATAGGGAGAATTAGAGTCTAGAATAAGTTTTGGTTTTGTAATCTTTCATTGTTTTTCTTCACCGTTAATATATGTTGACACAGGGTTACTCTTCACATGTTATTTTTATCTTATACGATTGCACATTTCCAAATTTTGATATGATGTGGTGGTAATGTTGTTGGAGTAGAATTGTTGAGGAAAGACGATCAGGTTCTCCTAAGTTAGGAGCCTCTTCTCTCGCTTTCTACACATCACAAACTACTTCTCTTTAGTCTCTCTTCTTAGGGACGGTAATCTGGGGAAGGACGACCAGGTTCTCCTAAGTTAGGAGCCTCTTCCATCGTTTACTGCATCCTGAATCAGAGACGAAAGCATTAGACTAGGCTAGTTTAACTTCAGTCCTGCATTTCCAGTGCATGTGCTTCGTAAGTCTACGAAACCCTCGAATTGATAATTTATGTTAGGGAAATTATGTGACGACGATAGTTTCGCCCAACAACTCTCTTACCTTAGAGATCTGCACATATTCACCTTGATAGCTCATGCTTTTCTTCCTCTTAAATCCGCACTGTAAACTGTCCTTTTATCCGCAATATGTTTTAGTGATATCCGCACTATGTTTCAGTGATATCCGCATTTATGTTTCAGTGATATCCGCATTCCCTTCCTGCATTCATGTTTCAGATCTGCATTCTTGCTTGCCTTCTAACCGCATGACATGTGTATATATATATGGGGCACAGTCCTTAAATAGGCCGACCATACAGCTGAGTGTTAGGCCGACTTGTCCATGGTGAATTAGGCCGATTAGTGTAAGTTTATTCCAACATTGATGAGACATTTTTCCACTACATTTAAAGGTTGTTTTCCATCATTATTGAAGGGTTGTTGTGAGCTTCTTCCACAAGGTCTTGGAGCATATAGCAAGACTAGATTTGACACTTAACTTAAACCTAATGGACATCAAGAAGAAGTCCATCGACTTAATAAATCATGCTCATGAAACCCATGAAGCAAATACAACAAAAATATATATTATTTTGACTTCTTCTTTTTCATAAGTACATAATTACATAGTCAACATGAAGACCGACCTAGTTACACTTTTCAACACTCCCTCTTAACTAGGGAGGTATTCATACAGGTACATGGTCACTTTCAAACTGAAGAATCTCATAAGAAGAATCGGATTGGTAATTCCATATGTATAGCATCATATCAACCAGCATTGTCCTAGTGCAAGGCCTTGACTAACAGCCCCATCTCTCAACAAGACAATGGGCCACAATGCTGGCGAGACACATGACTTATAGACACCATCGTCATTATCTCTCCAACGTACATACTCCACCCGGGTGTTCCCAAAGTATGACCTTCTTGGACTATTCTTCTCTTGGGTAGCTAGCCTTCAAAGAATATCGGCCGCCGACTACTCTTATCTTGAATGCCCTAACACATTCTCAAAGAGTATCGAATGCCAAATGATTACCCAATCCTCCATTCTGTCTTCCCAAGTGAAGACCAGAATGATGTGTCTATCTCTCCCTCTGAACCAGGGAGGACCTATTCCAGAAGGGAATGTACTCGTTCCTATACAAGAACTGTACCTAAGATCATTCTTAGGAATTACCAAGTTTCTTCCAAGTAAGAAACTTATCACCAGGCTCCCTCTTAACCAGGGACCTCCAGCAGCAATGGTGAGACACCCAGCTGCTCATGAAGAATTCCTGCCCTAGATGTCATGGATTTCGATATTGAGGAATCTTCAACTTTTAGCTTCATAGGGCACAAATCATCCATCACTTTCATCCACAAGTCATGTCAGCTATCAGAAAGTGATTCATCATACTTCCTTATCTGGTCCATTTTATGCCATGCTGCTTTCCTTCGAATCATCTCCAAGGATCATAAATCCTTTCTCGTGATTAGCAGCGTTCAGTGATGATCTTTCACCATGACATCTTCATGTAGGCATCAGCATCCTTTATTCAGATTGACACATCTCCTAATGATATGCTTTTCCAAGGGTCTTCTTCTTTACCAGACTTCTGTTAGAGTCTACATATCTTCCCAGGAGATCTCTTAGTCACATCTTCTTGGCTTCCGGATGATAACTGCCTCTTGACATGGTTGCATTTCATGATCTCTTCCTTTCTGCACATTCTTCATTCCCAGGAACTTACAAATTTTTAGTTTCTCGTTCATATACAACCACCTCATATTCCATGAGGACATATTATGTTGATTTCATCTGTCAGTGCATCGAGAGATCCTTCTTCATAGATCATACTTCTAAATATGGAAGTTTATTACCCGCAACCATATGACATGACTTCACAGCATCCAGTATCAGCATATATATATACATACCTAATACCTATTTCCCTTGATTCATCCTATAGCAATTTCTCTAGAATGAAGAGCTTTATTCCTTTGCCCTGTTCCATCAATATGTCATCACATCCTAGAATTTTGTCTTCATGATGACCCTTGATCTGACTGCTTTACTTTAGTAGAGAGGTTTTCCAGAAGTTGTTTCACTGAGAGCTCCTTTCATGCTTCTATTGTGATGCTTATTAATGTACATTGCTTCCTATCATACTATTTTACAACCAATCAGAAATCACTTAAAGAGAAAGATGATCTCAATCATAATAGAGATCTCTCGCTTCCTCTTTCTTAGATCTCTTAGCATCAGGTTCTTCCCTTTCATTAGTGACATGGGCTTCTTCCTTTTTCCTCTTATCCTTTCCAGATTTAGGACAATCTCTTTTATAATGCCCAAGTTCATTACATCCAAAGCATCGTACGTTGTCCGTATTCCTTCTCTTATTCTGAGGGCCAAATTTTCTGAATCTTCCTTTCTTCCTATATGAGGCTGCAAAGGCATGATTCTTTTCACTTGGTCCTATATCAGCTTTGACCTTTAGTCTTGTTTCCTCTATTTTACATAGAGACCATAAATCATGGAATGGGGTGGCTTCTTTCTTCCCGTATAAACTAGAAGTGAAGTTTCCCCATTCTTCTGGTAGAGCATTCAGCACCATTGTAGTCATCTCAGTGTCGAACATTACTTCTCCCAGTTCCTGCAGTTGATCTCTTATTTCAGAAATCTTCATAAAGTATGGAGTGATTCCTTCTTCCCTTGATAATTTCATTTTGTATAGTTCTTCTCTCAAAGAGATTGCTTCTCCTGCAGTACTCACAGAAAATAGCTCCACCAATTTCGTATATATTTCTTTTGCAAACTTTAGTTTTGATACATAAGGAATGAGTGAGTCCTTAATGGATTCTATGAGAATCCTCTGGGCTCTAATTTCTCCCTTCATGTACTTGGCATGAGCTAGAGCATCTTCTTTTGGGGGTTGAACTGTAGATCCTTTGATATAGTCCATAACTTCGTCTTCAATTAAATTCAAATCTGTCCTCTTCTTCCATGCACTAAAGTTTGATGACCCAACCAGCTTGTTGCTTTCTTTACAATAAGGCATCTTAATAGATTTAAGTAGGCTCATAGATACTTACTTGAGTAGAGTGGCTTGCATCTACCTTGATGATGTTTGAAGATGAAGTCAAGGTTTTTCTTTAAGATAGGAATCTTCAATGTAGGAGATCTTGAATCCTTGATGAAGGATATCTTCAAAAGTTGAGGTCCTCCTTTTAAACTAATTTGATTTTCCAACCAAACTTTAAATTTTTGCTTCCTAGAGTGCCTCCTTTGTCAAGCAGCCCTTTAGTTCAGCACCTTAGCTCTGAAACCATGTTGATAATTTGGAGGGCTAGAGATTATTAAAAATTCTCTTCTTGATAATTACTTGTGAGCTGGCTTGAGTTACTTTTGGCTTTCTTTCCTTTAGCTTAGTTAGTATTTCATCAAGTCAATTATCAAAATGCACGAGACACGCAATTAGGCTCCTAGAGCCAGGGAAAAACCTCTCCCTCTTGGAGAGGAAAACTCGCAAAGAATTCTTCTTATAGATCTTAAAATGACAAGTACCATGACCAAGACTCAGACCCCTAACC
This sequence comes from Pinus albicaulis, assembly GCA_034641835.2. Classification (NCBI taxonomy): domain Eukaryota; kingdom Viridiplantae; phylum Streptophyta; class Pinopsida; order Pinales; family Pinaceae; genus Pinus; species Pinus albicaulis. Next base: position 1,898,419,021 of record CM076578.1, read on the forward strand.
TAGATATGCTTCCAAGACCTTGTCACAGCTTCTTCAAACTTGATTCTTCTCGTCTACACCAATATTCACTGTTCTGCACTAGAACTAGAGAACTCAGTCTCCAAATTTCACTTCTTGATGCTCCGTCAAATGTAGAGACAAAATTATCTTCACTTGGCATATACTTGCAGTTGAATTCCTTGAAATGAAGTTAGGAAGGTAAATCTCAGATTTACCTTCCTCACTTTCTCCCACCTTAAGGTCTGCCTTTCTTCTTACAATCACTGTCCTAGCTTCAGCAAACTCTTCCTTCTCTTTTAAGACCTTCTTCTTAGTTCTGGAATCACACATCAATATGTAGAATAGCAGTTGTATATCTGCAACCCTTTCCTTGTTTTAGGGTCTGAAATAGTTACTGAGATAACTTTGATGAGACCGCACTTTATACCCTATACATAGCTCCTTAAACCCGCACTTTATGCACAGCAAAATCCACACTTGTTCTCTACACTGTCTTACCTTAGAGATCCGCACATATTCACCTTGATATCCCGTGCTTTTCTTCCTCTTAAATCCGCACTGTAAACTGTCCTTTTATCTGCAATATGTTTCAGTGATATCCGCAATATGTTTCAGTGATATCCGCATTCCTTTCCTGCATTATTGTTTTAGATCCGCATTCTTGCTTGCCTTCTGACCGCATGACATGTATACGTATATATATACAAGGCACAGTCCTTAAATAGGCCGACCATAAAGCTGAGTATTAGGCCGACTAGTGTAAGTTTATTCTAGCGTTGATGAGGCATTTTTCCACTGCATTTAAAGGTTGTCTTCCATCGTTATTGAAGGGTTGTTGTGAACTTCTTCCACAAGGTCTTGGAGCATATAGCAAGACTAGATCTAACACTTAACTTAAACCTAATGGACATCAAGAAGAAGTCCATCTACTTAATAAATCATGCTCATGAAACCCATGAAGCAAATACAACAAAAATATATATTATTTTGACTTCTTCTTTTTCATAAGTATATAATTACATAGTCAACATGAAGACCGACCTAGTTACACTTTTCAACATTTCTAACCAGTGAATCCAAAGAGGATTCCATTAGAAATGTCAGCACCTGTTTCTATATTGATTATTGAATGATGAACCCTGATCTAGATGACTACCTTCCATAAGTGTTGTTTTCAGTGAGGTACCCAGGAGTTGCTTATCTCATAGCATAGTTGTCACACACCCTCCTATGACGAGTGCTCCTCCTTCAATGCTTTCATCATGATGCCAATTAATATACAATGCTTCCTAACATACCATTTTACAACCAACAGATACATCTTAAAGAGGAAGATGATCTCAATCATAATAGAGATCTTTCACTTCTTCTTTCTTAGGTTTCTTTGAATCTAGTTCTTCCATTTCTCCAGCGACATGAGTTCCCAAGTTCATTACATCCATAGCATCGTATCTTATCCATGTTTCTCCTTTTCTTCTAAGGACGAAACTTCTTGAATCTTCCCTTTCTTCTTGACATGGCAACATAGGCTTGATTCTCTTCATTTGATACTATATCAATTTTAGCTTTTAACCTCATCTCTTACATAGAGGCCATAAATTCTGGAATAGTGTTCCTTCTTTCTTCCCATAGATACTTGAAGTGAAGTTTCCCCATCCCTCCGGTAGAACATTCAGCACCATTGTAGTCATTTCTCTATCAGACATTACTTCTCTCAATTCCTGCAGTTGATCTTGTACTTCATAAAGTATGAAGTTATTCCTTCTCTTGACATCTTCAACCTGTATAGTTCTTATCTCAAAGATATTACTTCCCCTACAATTCCATCGAGAATAGCTCCACCAATTTGTCATATATTTCTTTTGATGATTATAGTTTTGTTACATAGGGGATGAGAGAATCCTTTATGGATTCTATAAGAACCCTCTGGTCTCTTATTTCTCCCTTCATGTATTTGGCATGAGCTTGAGTATCTTCTTTTGAAGTCTAGTTGATGACATTTTGAAATAGTTCATGACTTCATTCTCAATAAGAATTGGATTTGTCCTTTTCTTCCATGCAAGAAAGTTTGAAACCACAACCAGTTTGTTGCTTTCTTAGCAAAAAGACACTTTGACAGATTTAGATGAAGTCATAAATATACTTACTTGAATAGGTGCTTTTCTTCTACAACCAACTTCCTTGTTGATGATGATGAAGATAGCAGCAGAAGGTCCCTCTTAGATTAGCTTCTTCAATAGTTGTGAATGAGAGCTAGATCACCTTGAATCCTTGATGATGATGATGACTTCAACAATTTTGATTTGATTTCAACACCAAATAGTTGTTGATGGCTTCTACACGGTGTACTTCTTGATGTATAGGTCCTTGATCTTGATGGATTTCCAATTTCTACAAACTGCCTCTTTAGAACTGAATGTAGATCTCTAACTTTTGCTTTGTTACCTTCCAAAAAACTGATCCTTGATCTCTTGGTACTTGAGTGTCTTCTTGTCAAATAGCCCTTTCTAGCACCTTAGCTTTGCAACCATGTTGAGAATTTAGTAGAACAGAGTTTAATTCAATTCTCTTACTTGATCACTGCTTGTGTTATGCTTGTTATGCTTCTATTACTTAGATCTTATCTTCATTAGCTTATTATGTCTTTCATCAACTCAATTATCAAAACACAAGACACACAAAATTTTGGGTATTCAAGCCAGGGCCAAAACCTCTCCCTCTTGGAGAGGAAAACCTGAAGTAATTCTTCTATAGATCTTCAATTGACAAGTCCCATGACCATGACACAGATCCTTGACACCAGTATGCCTCCAAGACCCTTGTCACTGCTCTTCTTAGGCTCCTTATAATGAACTTCTTTTCTGCACAGTCCTGCACCAACCCTAGGGAAGCTCTGTCCCTAGCCCTTGATCCTTTCTTCCTTAATCTAGCTTCGGCCACCTACACCATCCTCCTCAGCTTATCTTCTAGTACCCTTGCTGCACTAGTTATGAGACTTCTTTCCTAGCTGTGATGCCTTCTTCTCCATGCTATGTATATGCCTTAGGCTCTTTCAAAACAAGGTGAGGCTCACACTGATTGCAACCTCCTTTACGCACTATATACTCCTGAGATATCCGAGATATAGCATTCAAGTAATAGACCTGAGTTACCTTCTCCTTCCACTTCTTGTAAGGTCCTTGTCTCTCGCTATCAAGGTACCTATTGAAGTTTCGATGTGTAAAAGAGAAATCCGAGACTACTTGCCCAAAACAGATATCCAAAGAATCTCTCTTCCTTCACTGGATAGGCCTCTTTCCTCGCTCTACTTGTCTTCTCTTCTTCGCATCAAACCCAAACTATTCCTTTTTGTGATCTCAGACTTGTCTGAATCCATTCCTTTATACATTGCAACTTCATAATATACCCGAGTCGATATGTTATTCCTCTTCGCTGGAATGTCACCTTTTCTCGCACTAAGTTATAGCCCTTAACCTCGCACTTTTTCCACATAGGTGATCCAAACTACTCATTCAACAATGAGGTCGCAGTCCTATATATATAGGGACTGTCTTCCTCTGCCTGGGCCGACATGATCTCTGAGTATAGACCAACTTCACCAAGGAGTATTCATAACATACTTTGAGTCGACTTCTTGGAGCATCGTGACAAGGGTTTGGAGCATATTTGTACATCAATAATTTGTCTTTTGCAAGTGTAACAACACTTCATATCCATGACTCTAAATTATATATCTATGACAAGATGACAAATCCTAAAGACATCAAGAAGTCTTTGAGCTATAACAAAAACTCCTTGCTCATGAAACCCATGAAGCAAGCTTTACAAAATACATTTTATTATCTTTGTCTTCTTCATTACATAAATTCATAATTACTAGTCATTATGAAGACTGAACCTAGTTACACTTTTTAACAAGAAGATCATCAAGGATTCTATTCACAAGCACTTGGTTGCTTATATCTCCGAGTTGGGCACATCTAAGGAGATGTATAATAAGTTGGTTAGCATGTTTAGGGCTAGCAATGCTAATCAAATTCTCTTTTTGAAGAACAAGTTGAAGGACATCAAAATGGACAAGGGAGATTCCATCCAATCCTACTTCATGAGGATCACCGAAATCAAGAATGATCTCTTATCAATTGGAGAGGTCATAGCTGACTGAGAGCTCACTCTCATTGCACTTGGAGGTCTTCCTCGGGCATGGTATGTATTCAATACCATTATTCTCAACAATAACATCATTCCTGATTTTGATGAATTGTTAACAAGATGCACTCAAGAGGAGACGAGGATGATGGAGAGAGACAAACCCTCAAATGGAAATGGAAGTGAACCTACTATCTTCACCGCTCATGCAAAGAAGAAGAATAATGTTGGTTCGAGAAATCAAGGTCAAGGAAGAGCGGGTCCCAAAGGAAGGAAGGGTAGATGTTACAATTGTAACAGGTTTGGTCACTATGATAGAGAGTGTCCCAATAAAAGGGACTCTCCCCGAGATGATGACTACAACAACAATAACAACTTCAGGGGAAATGGAAATCAAAGGAACAATAGGTTCAACAACAAAGGAAAGAGAAAGGCTCCCTCTGATCGAAATGGAAATGGAAACGGTCAACCTTTCAAGAGGTCAAGGAACTCCAGGTATGATGAATCTAATGTTGTTGATAACAAGAAAAATGAATATATTCTTATATCTGCCCTCTCTGTTGCACCTCTTCCCAACAACCTGGATAAATAGTTAATTGATAGTGGTGCCTCACGGCACTTCACTGGATATAAAGAGGCCCTCACTATTTTGATTGAAAAGGATACTAATTTGGAAATTATCCTTGGAGACAATGCCACCTATCCCGTGAAAGGGACATGGACTGTGACCCTTCATCTAAATCAAGGGCAAGTCCTTCGTTTGCAAGATGTGTTGTATGTACCTGACTTGAAGAAGAATCTAGTGTCTATCTCGGCAATGGAAGACAAAGGATTCAAGGTGGCATTCATAGATGGAAAGGTGCGCATTTGGAAGAGGAACTTCAAAGAAGCATTCACTCTTGGTTTCAAGGTTGATAGACTCTATCAGGTTGGAGGAAGTCCGTTGGGAGCCATGACATGTAACACAACTCTTCAATCCGAACTATGGCACCGAAGGTTTGCATACCTTCATTATAAAGCCCTTCCCGAAGCAAGGAAGGTGTTCACAGGTATGCCCGATTTCAAAGATGATCATAAAGGTGTATGTTAGGGTTGTGCCGAAAAAATCATACAAGGGGACCATTCCCCTCAAGTAACTCCAAGACTTCTGATATTCTACAATTGATTCATTGTGATCTATCTAGTATGTTGCCCGTAACATCGTTGGGAGGATGCTTATATTATGTCACTTTTATAGATGACTTCTCCCACAAGAAATGGATATACTTCTTGAAGAAAAAGGACGAAGTATTCAAATGGTTCCGCACCTTTGAGATAGGAAGATCTCTGACCTTCATAAGGGAAGCATCTTCGTCGAAGGTGACATCATGACATATCTCCACTTCTCTTTGACCAGGCACATAGATTCTATATGCCTTCGAGGTTTCACTGTAGCCCACAAATGTTCCCTTCTTTCCAGAAGCATCCAATTGTGAGCTACAGTGAAACCTCGAAGGCATATAGAATCTATGTGCCTGGTCAAAGAGAAGTGGAGATATGTCATGATGTCACCTTCGACGAAGATGCTTCCCTTAGGAAGGTCAGAGATCTTCCTATCTCAAAGGACGACAAAGAAGAAGCAGGAAAGCAGGAAGAACCGAAAGGATGAACAGATGCCCAATGTTGAAGGTCCAATGGCTCCTATAGATCCACCTTCTTCAATTAAAAGAAGACCGTCATGGCTTAGAGATAATCTCGAAGATGCCAAGAGACATATTGCTCCAAGGGGAACATTCCGTGAAAGTAAGAAGCCAAATAGGTACCAAGGGTACTTAGTAGCCATGAGCACCATTGTACAATCTAAGCCTGGAACGTTTGAAGAAGCCATGAAGCACCAAGTTTGGAAGGATGCAATGAATGAAGAATATGAATCGATCATGAAAAATGATGTCTGGGATGTGGTCCCTAAACTGATGGACAAATCTGTTGTCACCTCGAAATGGCTCTATAAGATCAAGCATGGAGCCAATGGAAGTGCTGAAAAATTCAAGGCAAGATTTGTTGTCCGATGCTTCTCGCAGAAAGAAGGTATAGACTATGATGAAATATTTGCACCTATTGCTCGCTACACCACCATCCGTTCGATCATTTCCCTTGCTGCATCGCAAGGATGGAGTCTACATCAGATGGATGTCAAGACTGCCTTCTTACAAGGTTTGATCAAGGAAGAGGTCTATGTGGAACAACCTTTGGGGTTTAAAGTTCGAGATAGCGATACACACATATGCAAGTTGAAGAAATTCCTTTATGGGTTGAAGCAAGCCCCCGGGGCTTGGTATGAGAGGATCGATAGCTACTTGATGAAGCTGGGCTTTACTCGAAGTGAAGTTGATCCAAACCTTTACTTCAACGTTGATAAGCCTCTCATTCTGGTTCTCTATGTGGACAATCTCTTCTTGACAGGTGTAGACCCTCTTATTCATCAATGTAAGAGGGAGTTGGCTTTTGAGTTCGAGATGAAGGAACTAGGACTGATGCACTACTTCCTAGGCCTAGAGGTCTGGAAAAATCCAGGTGAAATTTTCCTTTCTCAAGGAAAGTATATTGTGAAGTTGCTGGAAAGATATGGGATGGTGGACTGCAAGTCCGTGACTACTCTGATGGAACTCAACTTTAAGAAGATGTGTTGAAGTGTTGTTGGGCCCGATTTGGGAAATCCTATCGAGTATCGTCAACTCGTAGGGGCCCTGATGTTCTTAGTGAACTCTCGTTCGGACATATGTTTTGCAATGAACATGTTGAGTCAATATATGGTCGAGTCTCATCGCATTCATTAGATTGGTGCCAAGAATCTCTTGAGATATCTCCAGTGCACAATCAACCACGGACTGAGATACGTTGCCGAGAGTATGAGGCTCCATGGATATACTGATGTTGAATGGGCAGGCAGTGTGGTGAATCGTAAGAGCACAACTAGATGTTGCTTCACCTTAGATTTTTTTTCGATCTCTTGGATGAGCAAGAAGCAGAAATCGGTTGCTTTGAGCACCACCGAGGCTGAATACATTGCAGGCTGCAGCAAGTATGGCCTGTTGTGAAGTTGTTTGGTTGAGGAAGCTCACGAGTGAGCTATTTGGGCATGTGCTAGATACCACCGTGATCCTTTTTGACAACTAAAGTGGGATTCGACTTTTAGAGAATCCCATGTTCCACGACCGATCCAAGCATATTGATATTAGGTACCACTTTATCCGAGATATGGTACAGTGAGGCGTCATAAGGCTCCATCATATTGGGACTGATGAGCAGGTCACAGATATTCTCACTAAGCCACTGGGGAAGGTCAAATTCTTAACCTTCTGTGAAAAGCTTGGAATCGTGGACAGACCCTCTTATGAGGGTCTCGCTCGAGTCAAACTTTGAGCTCTGGGAGCTCCAAGGGGCTTAGGGATAGCTACTTGGAGCTATAAGCAACCACAGGGCTAGGTTCGCCTTACCTTGTTGGTGTGTTATTCCCCCACCGTTATGATATTGAGTTGGTTCACCCTCTCTTGATCTATGCCCCACATACATCCTACCCATGTAGTCCAGGACTCATGGGAAGTACCTCTCATCTGGCCAATGAGTTGGGAAATGAGGATAGAGACCATAGCATTACTGATGGACACATCGTGTATTGTCGTACTCTCTATGTCTAGGATGGGTTGTGTCCAACAACTTGATCTAGGATCAAGTTTGGTTGAGGTTTTGTTAATTTTGGGCAACTAGGTCCAAACTCCATGTTGCACTGCTCATATGACAATGGTCATATTTTTGTTGGATTCCTTTTTCGGAGAAGTGCAAGATTGATCTAAAGATCATCTTGATCAGATGAGTAGAACATTGATTTTGAATTTATTTTCCACATGTGCAAGGTCGGCACACACCCTCATTGATGAATTTAAATTGGAGAGACTTGGAGGTCATTTTCTCATCATCTCATCACACATTCTCTCATTGTGATCTAATTGGTTCAATAGCCTTTGGAGGCCCTTTTTCTTCTCACACGTGTGGAGCAAAGCTGTTGTTTTATGCGCTGATCTGTTTAGGTCTTACTATTGTTTTCTGCGTTGATCTGTTTAGGGCTTTTCTGCTGCAGCGTTGACCAACGTTGACTGTGGTCAACCCTTGGTCGTTTGATCTCAATCTTCTACAGAAATTATGATCTTAGGAGGCCATACAGCTGGGCACTAAAATCAAGGAATTCTGGGTTGTTTAACTGAAGCCTCGTTTTGCTGCGTTGACTTTTTTGAAGCTGCCTGCGTTGACTTTTCTGCGTTGTCCCTGGTTTGACTTGTGTTAACTTGTGATGAGCTGTCTTTGAGGGTTGTGGGTGTGACACATGAAACTGCTGGCTGACCGAGAAAGACTTTGCTGGTTGAAGCATCCTGCTGACTGCCGTAACAGAACAATATCTCATATCCTTGTTGGACAAAAGGAATTGTAAATCTGATCTATATTTGGCTTGTCTTCTATTGATCTATTATTGTGTTCTATTAGCATTTTACTTTCAAGTTTATGTGATTGCTATTTTGTATTGGGCCTAAGAAAGATTGAAGTAAAAGTGCATCAAGCATAGAACACCATGGTTATCTAAATTTAACATGGTATCAAAGCTAGGAGAAGCCAAGCCCGAGAAAGAGTTTCGGATGACAGATTCTCTGAGGTTTGTATGCAATGCGTTTGGGTCTCAGCGTTAATCAACTACAGTGTTGTCAATATGTCTCTTAAGTTGCTCTAGTTTTGGCATGGCGACGATAGAAAACATCTGCTGTTGAAGGTTTTCCTCGCAGTGAGAGTTTCACAGAGGATGAAACACTCTATGACATCTTCGCTTGATTGACATAATCAGTATCAGTAGTATGGTTTGTCAGATCAAGGATGGCCTTCATTGGCATCATAAATATGATTTCACCATCATCTCAAACCTGTTTGGCAATAGAGTGATATGGCATTACAGCATGGATCAATATGTCTCTATTTTGAGATTTTCATCTATCTTATTCTATGAAAGGGATCAAGGAATCACATCTCTTTTGGCACAAGCATATGCATTTCTTATTACCTCAAAACTCTCGCTGCTCAATGGATTGGGTCTTTTAATGATTGGATGTGCATCATTGTCATGCTCTCAATCTTCAAATGTTGCATCTCTGGGATAGTAAAAGGCCTCATTTTAGAACTCTATCTATGTCACAGATTCCGATTTAATGGCAAGACACAAGCACAGTTCTCCGCTATATGCACCATTCCGTTTTCTTTATGAGATCTAAAGGATGTACTCTAATCCGCTTGCTGGTTCCTCATCTTGAGATTCGCATCCACTCTCTGAAGACTCGCATTGTTTTGCTGTCACGTGGATGGATGGCTCGATGAACAGTATCTTGCTCACTTTAAGTAGTTTGGCGACTTGTTTAGTTATTACTGCCTATTATGGTTTCATATACCCATGGGCATCACCTTTCTAGAAAGACCCGCCAACCTATAGTAGCTCGTTCTCTATTATTTGTATTAAGATCACTAAACAGTTACATAAGAATATGATCTTTGCTATGATAATAAAATGTTGAGGATGATCTCATTGCATTTTAATGAAGGAAAGAACCCCAGTCTATAAAAACTTGTTGTTAATCTCTACTCCTTGATATCAGTGACATAATTCTCATTATGATGGCAGTCTTCTAAAAGTTCAAAGGAAGTAAAAGTATTTCAGAAAACTGGGAAAAGCTATATATGAACTCTTCTTCATACATAAGTAGTTGAATGAATTAATATCTCCTCTTGCCCATTGACTATTTTTAAGAAAATTGTCCATGTAATTAGGACTGATAACCAGTTGCAGATTTCTCATTGGGCAAGAGCTCTTTTCACACATTAAGAGGGAGACCACAACTGCGTACACTCCTGAGCAAAATGGTGTTGCTGTAAGAAAGAACAGTGCATTATGGAAGCTGCCCGTGCCATGCTATGTGACCAAGGTCTTCCGAAGTTTCTATGGGGAGAAGTTGCGAACACTGCTATGTATGTTCAAAATAGATGCCCGCATTCCGCTTTGGACTCCAAAACTCCCGAAGAAGTCTTCTCTGGTAAGAAACCTGATGTTTCTCATTTTCGAGTTTTTGGTTGTCCTGTTTACTTTCATGTGCCGAAAGAAAAGAGAAGCAAGCTGGATGCTTCTGGAAAGAAGGGAATGTTTGTGGATAGAATCTATGTGCCTGGTCAAAGAGAAGTGGAGATATGCCACGATGTCACCTTCGATGAAGATGTTGCCCTCAAAAAAATGAGAAATATTCCTGGCTCCAAGGAAGACAAAGAAGATGAAGAAGCAGGGAAGCTGGAAGAGCTGAAGGATGACCTAATGCCCGATGTTGAAGGACCTATGGATCCCATTGATCCACCTCCTTCAAATAAGATAAGACCCTCATGGCTTAGGGATACTCTCGAAGATGCCGAGAGACATATTGCCCCAAGGGGGACATTCCGTGAAAGCAAGAAGTCGAAGAGATACCAAGGGTATCTAGCAGCCCTGAGTACAATAGTACAATCTGAGCCTGGAACATTTGAAGAAGTCGTAAAGCATCAAATTTGGAAGGATGATATGCACGAAGAATATGAGTCCATTATGAAGAAGAATGTCTGGGAAGTGGTCCCGAGACCGGAGGTCAAATCTGTTGTCACCTCGAAATGGCTCTATAAGATCAAGCATGGATCTGAGGGAAGTGCTAAAAAGTACAAGACAAGATTCGTTGCCCGAGGCTTCTCTCAAAAAGAAGGCATAGATTATGATGATATATTTGCACTTGTGGCCCGCTATACCACCATCCGATCTATTATTTCCCTTGCTGCTACGCAAGGATGGAGTCTACATAAGATGGATGTGAAGACCGCTTTTCTGCATGGATCTATAAAGGAAGAGGTGTATGTAGAGCAACCTCTGGGGTTCGAAGTCCAAGATAGAGACACCCATGTATGCAGGTTGAAGAAAGCCCTCTATGGGTTGAAGCAAATCCCCAGGGCTTGGTACGAGAGGATATATAGCTACTTGATGAAGTTGGGCTTCACTTGAAGTAATGTTGATCCAAACCTTTATTTTAAGGTTGATATAGAAAGGCCTCTCATTTTGGTTCTCTATGTGGACGATCTCTCCCTGACAGGTGCTAACCCTCTCATTCATCAGTGTAAGAGGGAGCTAGCTTCCGAATTTTAGATGAAAGGCCTAAGACTGATGCACTACTTCCTAGGCTTGGAGGTCTGGTAGAGGCCAAGCGAGATTTTCCTTTCTCAAGGAAAATATGTCGTGAAGCTGCTGGAGAGATTTGGCATGGTGGACTGTAAGTTTGTGTCGACACCAATGGAACTCAACTTTAAGAAGTTGAGTGGAAATGTTGTTAGGCCCGTGCTAGCAAATCCTACCGAGTATCGACAACTCGTGGGGGCCCTGATGTTCTTAGTGAACTCCCGTCCGGACATATGTTTTGCAGTGAACACTTTGAGTCAGCATATGGTTGAACCTCATCACATTCACTGGATTGGTGCCAAGAATCTATTGAGATATCTTCGGGGCACAATCAACCATGGGCTGAGATACACTGCTGGGAGTTTGAGACTCCATGGATATACTGATGTCGATTGGGCTGCCAGTGTGGTGGATCACAAGAGCACATCTGGATGTTGCTTCACCTTGGGTTCTGCTTCAATATCTTGGATGAGCAAGAAGCATAAGTCGGTTGGCTTTGAGCACCGCTGAGGCCGAATACATTGCAGCGAGTATGCCTATTGTGAAGTTGTTTGGTTACGAAAGCTCTTCAATGAGTTGTTCAGGCATGTGCTAGATACCACTGTTAACCTTTGTGATAACCAGAGTGGGATTCGTCTTTCTAAGAATCCCGTGTTCCACGATCAATCCAAGCATATTGATATCAGGTACCACTTTATCCGGGATATGGTACAACGAGGCGCTGTAAGGCTCGATCATATAGGAACTGATGAGCAAGTCGCAGATATTCTCACGAAGTCCCTGGGGAAGGTCAAGTTCCTAACCTTCCGTGAGAAGCTTGGAATCGTGGAAAGACCCTATTCTGAGGGTCCTAATTGAGTTGGACTACGAGCTCTGGGAGCTCCAGGGGGCTTGGGGATAGCTTCTGGGAGCTAATAGCACATACGGGGCTAGGCTTGCCGAACCTTTTTGTGCTTCTACCCCACCATTATGATATTGATTTGGTTCGCCTCTCTCTCGTCTGTGCCCCGCACGCATCCTACCCATGGAGTTTCGAACTCATGGGAAGTAGCTCTCATTTGGCCAATGAGGTGGGATATGTGGATAGAGACCATAGCAAGGTTGATGGACGCATCGAAGATTGTTGTACTCTCTATGTCTAGGATGGCACGTGTCCAACACCTTGATCTAGGATCAAGTAAGATGAGGTTTTATCCTCTAAACCGACTTCGAGTCAGTAAACTAACTTCGGGTTAGTAGGAGACTTGTTTTGAGTCCGAGAGAGGTTTTTACCTCTAAGCTGACTTCAAGTCAGTTGTGTGTGATGTCTTTGTGACACACCTTTTGTTCTGAAATAAAGAGCCAGCAAAGCAAGTTACGGCGAGATGCGCACGATGTTTGGTCTGGTACATGATGGATGGCACTTGTGGACAGATGGAGTTCTCCCTGGTTGAGAGGGAGTGTTAATTTTCGGCAACTAGGTCCAAACTCCATGTTGCACTGCTCATATGACGATGGTCATAATTTTGTTGGATTCCTCTTTCGAAGGGGCGCAAGATTGATCTAAAGATCATCTTGATCGGATGAGCAGAACATTGATTTTGAATTTATTTTCCACATGTGCAAGGTCGCCCAGATTTATCCCACGTACCTAAGAGATGTGTCACACACCCTCATTGATGAATATAAATTGGAGAGACTTCGAGGTCATTTTCTCATCATCTCATCACACATTCTCTCATTGTGATCTAATTGGTTCGATAGCCTTTGGAGACCCTTTTTCTTCTCACACGTGTGGAGTGAAGCTATTGTTTTCTGCGCTGATCTGTTTAGGCCTTTTCTACTGCAACGTTGACCGTGGTCAACCCTTGGTCGTTTGACCTCAATCTTCTGCAGAAATTCTGATTTTAAGAGGCCATACAGGTGGGCACTAAAATCGAGGAATTTCGGGTTGTTTGACTGAAGCCTCGTTTTGCTGCGTTGACTTTTCTGAAGCTGCCTGCATTGACTTTTCTACGCTGTCCCTGGTTTGACTTGCGTTGTCTTGTGATGAGCTGTCTTTGAGGGTTGTGGGTGTGACACATGAAAGCGTTGGCTGACCGAGAAAGACTTTGTTGGTTGAAGCATCCTGCTGACCGCCGTAACGCAACAATATCTCATATATTTGTTGGACAAAAGGAATTGTAAATCTGATCTATATTTGGCTTGTCTTCTATTGATCTATTATTGTGTTCTATCAGCATTTTACTTTCAAGTTTACGTGATTGCTATTTTGTATTGGGCCTAAAAAAGATTGAAGTAAAAGTTCATCAAGCATAGAACACCATGGTTATCTAAATTTAACAGGTTTTTACCTCTAAACTGACTTCGGGTCAGTGGAGAGTGGCAAGGTCTTGTGACTAACTCTCGATCAAATCTTTTTCATTATTTCTTCATGATTCAGCAAAGCAGAGTTGGCAAAGTACAGGGACAGCAGGATGACACAGGATGACAGGATGATGTACATGATGGTACATGATGGTACCTGATGGTACAGGATAGTACAGGATGACAGTTGCACAGGTTGACAGGTGGAGTTCTCCCTAGTTGAGAGGGAGTGTTAAATTTGGCAACTAGGGCCAAACTCCACTTTGCACTGCTCATATGATGGAGATGATATTTTTGTTGGATTCCTCTTTCCGAGAGGTGCAAGATTGATCTAAAGATGATCTTGTTTGGATGAGCAGAAGTTGGATTTTGAATTTATTTCTCTCACATGTGCAAAAAAGTCAAGGTCGGCCAAAATTGTAATGTAGGCTCACAAGCCCCAAAAGATGTGTCACCACCCCTCATTGATGGATATAAAAAGGAGAGACTCAAACCTCATTTGGACATCATCTCATCTCACATTCTCTCTCCTTCTCATTGGTTCGTACAGCCTCAAGAAGACATTTTCTCTCCTCTGCACGTGTGAAAGGGCAGCTGCAATTTTTCAGACTGTTTTAGGGCTTCTGCAACAGCATTGACCAGCGTTGACTTTGGGTCAACTTCTATTTTTGGGACAGAATCCGAGTTTGGTGGCACGAAAACTGAGGAAATCTGGGTTGTTTGACTGTAGCACTGACTGCAGACTTTGACCAGCGTTGACTTTGCTGGCTAGGGCATCCTATTGACTGTTGTAAATTGTACTTTCTCTCTCTGCTGAATTTGAAGAATAATAAGAAGATTTGATCAAATTGTTTTCCCTGGCATCCGCCAAATTATTGTCCTCTTGTCTTGGCTTGTCTTCTGGTTATTTGTTTATGTTCTATCAGCATTTACTGTCAATGTTAATGTGATTGCTAAACAGGAAATTGAATTGGGCTAATAAGAAAGATTGAAGTAAATTGCTCTAAGCATAGAACATACCATCATTAACTAAAATTAACACTTATGAACCAAACAACATCATAAACATTGCTCATCTAAGTTTAAATATCGCTGATCTGAGTTTAAAAGTTGTTTATACTTATGTCGTCAAGTCACTTCCTCTACTGTCACTTCTTGTGTTCATTTATATTAAAGCCATCGTCATGGATAAGGATCATTAATTTAACATGCTAATTGCCTTCATAACCATTTGACATGTTGCTTGCCTTCATAGCCATCTGACTTGTTGCTTGTCTTCGTAACCATTTGACATCAATGCCAACACTACCAACATAAGACATGTTTGATGTGGCGCTCGAGGCAGATTCTAGTTGCCAGGTTTATTTTTCCAGTGGTTCCTCTGCTTGCTGCTGGTTGTGGCCTGTCTTTCTTCTTTTTTATTAAATGAAATGCATATATCTGATTTTTCTTTTAAAAAATTAAAAGAAACATTTTATTTATCTAAAATCTTGCTATGCAAAATGTTAAAATTGGGCTTGGAGCATGCCCTGAAACTGCTTCTCTTTGGCAAAGAGGTAGATGTAAGGAAAGGAAAGAGGTTAACAGCCCAAGAGACAGAGGAGGCATCTGGCAGGAGCAAGAGCTTGCTGAGCCTATGAACCACCAGCACGTAATTCCAACCACCAGCGGGCAATTCCACGTGACATACTTTTCCTTAAATAATAGTGATGTGTCAACCTGATAGCAGGCAGTGATGGTTGACCCACTGCACTGAATTATGATAGGTTCAAATGTTAGAATGGTAAAACTGATGAAGTATCATATTGAAGTGTCCCGTACTGAACAGAGAAGGTAACATTCCATCTATACTAATATGACTTATCCCACGTGTGTTTAATGTGTTCAATCCTTTGTAGACCGACGAAAACCAACTCCCGACTCCCGCAGGTCAAACACCTTTAGAAGCCTGTAAGATATAAGATGTGACAAGACATTCTACACGGCATGGTCATGATGGACTTCCTACCCAGACCAACGCATACATGCAATCATGTAAAACTGATAAGAAAGGACCAATTAAAATCATAGACAGTAATCCCCGCCAATTAAGCCTTTATGCATCACCAGCCACGGGAATTAAACGGAGAACCTAAGTCCGGCAATCGTATGATCATGAAGTACCCTACCATTAATTGAATTAAACGTTCAAATCTGGACAGATGTAAACTCAAAAGACGCTGTAAGAAGCCAGAGCCTGTAAAATACTTACCCGAAATCGTCAAAGTTGAAGTCGATCCATTAATGGACAGATCAATCCGCTGTCGGCAAAAGAAATCCTGATTAGAATATCTCCGAGACAAGTGGTAACCAGAGTGACATCAATAGATCGACTTAGGTCTTACCGTGCAGCTCAGACGAGACCACGAAAGGTAAGAACAGAAAGCGGACCTGCAGCCTGGGAAATGAACGTTTCTATTGAGCCTGGGGAAATTAACGTCTATGTTGAACTCACGGCTCCTAAAGATGTCGCTATGTATTTATTGAAGTAATTAACAATAAAAACACCTTATGTCAAGGAATTCCTTTTCCCACTGTTCCTTCATGGATTGGTTTTTTTACTTAAATCTTTTTAAGTGCATCTTGAGAGATTGGATCTTTTTTAGCGCTGGATATGAGTTAAGATAGATCTAGATCAGTTTCAGTCATACAAAATAAATATGTCTAATATATATTAAATATATCTAAGATTAATTTGATCACTTTAATTTTAAATGTGTTAGATTACTTCAATTTGTTAAAATAATAAAAACTATTCCCAGTACATGAAAGACATGTTATCAAATAATGTTACATTAAAAAAAAGTAATATGTGTGTCGGCTAATTTATGTATATGCTAGAAATGTATGTAATGTTACTTAAAAGTAATAATAAAGTTACTTTAAAGATCAATGTCCCATTAATAAAATATTTCACTTTATTTTATCAAACTTTATATTACTTATAAAAATCAATGTCCTATAAATAAAATACTTTATTTTATTTTATCAAACTTTATATAGTGAAATAAAGTAATTGAAATTTTAAAATAATAATAATAACTTTTTAGTATGAGGGATATAAGTAATTTCTTCATTGAGCTAAGATCTAATGTCTATAATATGTTAGAAATGTGTAATATAATGTAATGTAAACATTTTAACTAGATGAATATAAAAATTAAAATAATCCTATAAAAATAAATTAAGAATCCATGGTATTGAACAATAATATTTATGTGCAATATAATTTATTTCAAGAGATGTTGTGTTGAGATACATAATTAGCTATAGAAAATGATGGTGTTGAACCCATATAATCTATAAAGTGAAACTTTTTTTTATTGATATGTTCATGTTGGGCATTTGTCTCAATTTGTTTGATTTGTTTAGAGGTGGGAGAAATATTAGGAAAAAAATAATTATTACATTTTATCTAATATTTTTTCCTACTCCATTCACTTTTTACTAAGTCATATTGGGTAAAATATAATATAATCACTCCATTCACTTTTTACTAAGTCATATTATATCATATAATAGGAAAAAATATTAGGTAAAATGTAATAATTACATTTTTCCCCTTAATTGGTCCATTTTTATTGTATTTTTTCTTTATATAGAGTAAAATAAGGTGTGACGGGAAATATTAGGTAAAATTTAATGATATTAAATTTTAATTAGTATTTCTCGTGAGCCCCCACCCCCAGCCACTTTTTATTGGATAGGGGTGGTAATAAATATTGTAATATTACATTTTATCCAAGATTTCCCCTCACTCAATTCACTTTTTACTAAAATAAATAAATAAATCTTTATATTTGAGGTTTTGATGGCAAGCAACCCTGCTAATACCCACATTCTCAATCCTTAACTATGCATATAAAAATGCATCCCAAATTTATTCTCAAATCAAAATCAAAGTCTCGGCAAATTCACAACTTTTGCCAAAGCTTTTATATCTCAAATCACAGATTTGAGATATTAAAATAAAATTCTTATGGTTATAAAAAAAACCACACAACCCAAATCTCATATCAATATTTATGCGGAAGCTCTTTCTTCTTAATTGCTCTATGGTTATAAACCATAGACATTATCCAGGCATGCAGTCAAATAAATATTCAAATTCTGTTTTAAAGCCATAACAATAATGTTCCACAGCCAACACACTTACCAGCTCCTTTATGTTGGCTCCACCTCCATTTGTTGTCAATAAACACTAACATTATTCAAGCTGTACTTTTCCCTTCATGTATATTGGCTCACATTATATAATTTCAAGCTTTAATTAATCAAATATCAATATGAATATTTGATATCACCAACTTTGGATTAAACTCAATTATGCGCTCATCTTACGAAACCCAAATGCATATATCCACCAACCCATATCCATTAAATTGACTCTCCGTAGCTTTGACACACAACAAAACAACCATCGCAATAAAAGAGGGTCCCAGCATTTAACATATCTTTCCATCTAACGATGGATGCATTCATCGCACTTCACCTTACCAAATCAATGGTCATCGCGTTACAAAGATACACGCCCTTAGACCTTCCAATTTCACGCGACATTTGTGGTTTTTAAAATACCACCTCTGCCACGTGTAGACCAATGAACATTATTGCGTAAATTTGAGAAATATTACTTACCCCTTATTCGTGGTGCGAGACTACCGGTTTGGTCTTTCAAAACAGCCTTCATGGTTCCACTTCATTTCTTGATTCCGCCCTTCCACGTTTATATCTGCATTTCGAACAGAGTTTTAAACCCTTTTCTTACTCGCTTCTACTGCGCCATTCTCGTTTCACCGCCCTTACTCAAGGTTTTCCCAACGCTTGTTTCATTTCTATCTGAACATTGGAACGGCAACTTCATCGAGACATGGTTATAACTTCACACAATAATTCTGCCACGTTGGGTGCTCAGTTCTGCTTTAAACATTTCATTTCGGCCTTTCTATAACGCTTAGACTCCAACGCATCTCAGCATTCTGTCATTCCTTTGCTGTTCATCAATGCTATTAACGCATAGCATCTACTCATCGCCTCTTCTACCCTGCAAAATGAGAATCTATTCAAACTATTCCAATGGTATTCAGAACCATTGTTCAAACAAATGATGGAGTTTATTTCAAAACCCTATTACTCTGCCAGCCACTCTAATGAATCAAATGTCGAGTTAAAACCCATCTCTTTTCCTCTGACCAATTCAATTAACAAACACAATATCGATATTTAATATCAATTGATAGAATTCCCCTATCATCGCAATCCAAAGCCGATATGCCCAAATGTCAAACCTGAATTGAAAACTTGACTTCAGTTCTCCTCATGGGTGATCGATCCTTCCAGTGATCGATATACTCTAATATGTATATTTGCATAGATTTATATGCAATCCTTCTATGCTCTAAATCATAAAATTGATATTAAATATGCAATTAACATCAATTCCCAAATCCTATGCACAATCTCAACTCAGACCCAATTACAGAGTTTAAATATACACTTGCTTATTAAACAGCATTCACTACGCATACATTCCACATATCAAACCCTTAACACAGGATTTTACCCAACATAATTCAATCAATTGATGCACATATAATTCCAAAACAGGTTCTTTCATATAAATGAAATTACTTACAGAAATCTCTGCTTCTAGCCTGATTTTCAATCAATGGCCCTTTTTACAATTGCATGTAAGCCTGACAAACAAAACTCTATTTGTCCTATTCTAACTCCTGTCTCCTACCTCTCTGATCTATCTGCCTTTTAGGCTTATTACATTTATACAAATTATGATGAACCAATTTAGGTTCAAATCCCTTTAATCTCTCAACAAAAATCCTCAAAATCTGCAACCCCTAAAATCTAGATTCTATCCCTAAAATCTTGAAACTGAATCTAAATTAGGATTTATAATCAATTCCTAAATATCTCAAATCTAAACTATCTAATTTCCCTCATGTTCTCCAATCATTTGGGAACATTTACAAATTCCTCACACTATTAATATCTCTCATTTAATTAATTAAAACACTCAAAACCCATTAATAATTACATAAGAATCAATATTCTTAAAAACTCAAGACCCCCTATGTCTACTAAAATACAAAATATTTTTCAGAACCTAATGCCCCTGCATCAGGTTTATAAGTAAACTTAACTCCTATGTAAACATTTGATGTTGTAATCTTTAACATTTTTACTTAGTAAAAATAAAATAAAAAACATAAAATTAATAATTATAATTATATTTATAATTATAATTAATTATAAATAATAATTAAATAGATCCATCTTAACTCTGGATCTAGCAATGGTTGAGAGGGATAAAAATTCTTGAGATGCAAACCTCTTTTAAAGTGAAAAGAGATTTTATCCCTCTCAGCACTTGGTAGATTTGGAGTTAAGATGGATCTAGGCTGGTAATAATGAAATAAAAATTTTGAATGCAAAGTGACAATGTAACAAAAAAAATTTGAATGCAAAGTGACAATGTAACAAAAAAATTTTGAATGCAAAGTGACAATGTAACCATGTTGAACGATAGAAAATGTGAATAATCGACCATCTTAACCTTGAATCTTTCAAGCATCGATGGGAATCAAATCTCTCGATATGCAAACCTCTTTTTTGAGTGCAAAACTTGAGGAAAGGTTTGCACCTCTAGAGATTTGATCCCTCTCGGCGCTTGATAGATTTGGGGTTAAGATGGATCTAGGTTGGTTTCAGTGTGGGCGCACATACAAAATTTGCTAAACATCTAATTATTTTGATCATTTAAATATTTTAAATATGTCCAAGATTAATTTGGTCCACTTAATTCTAAATTTTTTCAACAAACTGATAGAGATTGTTAATAACTTAAATGATAGAGATTGTTAATAACTTGAATGATGAAATAAAATTTTTGACTGCAAAGTGACAATGTAACAATGTTGAATGATAAAAAATGTGAATAATAAGAATGTAGTCGATTACAAACAGGCTTCATTGTGATCAATCTCAAACTATTTTCTTCTATTGTTCTTATTGTCACAACTATTAGTTTTTTCATCTTTTCATAAGATTCATATGAAAAGGGCACTTGAAATCATAGACCATTCAAATATTTAACTCAATTTATTGTATTAAATGGCATACCTCTTCTCTCTTGCTCTCTTGCTCTCCAATATTAATAGTAGCTTTGTCCAAAGTCAATCATTGTGACTTATGGAGTGTTAAATCCCTTGTAATTTTCAATGGTAGTTGTTTCCTATTACCTCGTTTGAATGCAAAGTGACTAACAATATTGAATGATGGAAAATGGGAATAATAAGAATGTAATCAATTACAAATAGTTTACAGTTTCAAGAAGCAAACATTTTGGGTAAGTGAACATTTTATTTAGAATGAAAATTCAAGTATTTTATTTATGGTCGAATTACTGTAACACGGGACTCAATGCACATCTGATCCGATCACAAGTCGAGTACTACTCTAACCATCGTTTACGGTGTGAGGATATTTTCATTGACTGTGGCTTATACAGGTTTAATTGAGCACATTATTTTGTCAAATATAATTATTAAACATACATAAATGAACTTAAAATATCAAGAAAACACATGCAAGTAAATAAGAGAGAGACAACCGATGTTGGTAACGGAGTTCACCCCTGCATCTCGCTAGGGCTACATCTCAGGACCTGCTTCAATTGGAATGAATATCTTCTATATTCCTTCTTCAAAGTAAGCTCTCTTACAGTCAAGCACTATGGTCGGTCATTAGCTAAGCACTATGGCTCTCAATAGCTAAGCACTCTCTCCTTTCTTCTCCCTTTTACATGGCTCACATAAGGAATATATATAGTTTTTCCTCACTCACTCTCCAACAAAGAGCATTAATTACAAGACCCATAATTGTAGGACCTAATTACAAGGAAGGAAAAACAAGACACATGAAAGTAGGATCTCCAACTATCTCATGCTCATGATTAGGAAAAGTCTCAAAACCACCTAAAGACTCTTCAACCATGCCCTTGATTCTCTCAACCTACAATTTGAGAAAATAGAAAATTGGTGTGAAGTAATTTCTCACATAAAAACCAATTTCCATAATTACATTAAATGAATAATATGTGAGACAAATTTTCTCTCACAAATATTAATCATTTATATCAAAAGTGAATAATAATGCATGAGTTTAATAAAGGCTCATAAACTGCATAATTAAATGCATGATCATCTCATGAAAAGCATTAATCATTATTTCACCCACTTAAGCACTTTGTCACCAACTTCAAATCAACATAACAAAAAGCTCTTTCACATGCAAAGATCCTTTCGGATCACACCTCCCCACAAAGAAACTTTTGGTCTCCAAAAGTATTAGCTTCAATCCATCATCAACTGCATGAAAATGTATCTAAAAGGCACATTCCCACATGACTCCTTCACCTGACGTACTTCAAAATCGGAACACAATGCCAACACCTGCAATTGCTGCAATGCAAATGTCTGAAAAGGCACATCCCTTGAAGACTCCTTCACCCAATGTACTTCGAAATCAGGATGAAAAGTCAACACCTGCAATTGTTGCAACACAAATGTCTAAAAATGCACATCCCTTGAAGACTCCTTCACCCAACGTACTTCGAAATCAGGATGCAAGGCCCACATCTGCCTAAAGCTATAACACAAATGTTTGAAAAGGCACATCCCTTGAAGACTCCTTCTGTTATAGGTCAATTTGGGCATCATTCCCAATGACTTGGTCAAACTGGACATCATCCCCAGGACCAATGAAATAGGGTCTATCATCCCCTATCATTTCAGTTGCTACATGCCCTAAGAGAAGAACAAACTATTCATGACTTCTATTACAAGGTTTCCAAGGTTTGAAGTATATGTTATATCACTTATGAGCTCATTAATGCTGCCTCTCAAGGGACTAACTGTGTTGCATATGCAACTCCCTCCATTCAAGGGTGCTTTGTAAAGCACTTCCCGACATTCAAGAGTGTGTTGGTCAAATGGGAGCAAAATTCTCATTGTTATGGAATCTCCACATGGCCAGTGCCTGCTAGAAGAGTCCATATGTGTCAAACTTCGAATCCATGTGTCCATCTAACACCTCTGAGCTTGGGAACATGTCTTTCCTATTATTAGAAATTCGTTGATTGAGAAACTACCTTCAGTTGCCCTATAAATTGAGCACATATCCTAGTGCTAGGGAAGGAAGAATTTTGGTAAAGAAATGTTGTTGGATTCTCAATTAAGAGAGTGATAGGAATGATATGTTGTTGGTGAGATGTTGATTGTGTTGAGGCTAGGATGAAGTTGGAGTTGGTGACATCAAATCGATCATTGGTTGTAACCTCCCCCTTCTACTCATTAATAAATATTGTTGTTCATTTTCCCATATATGTATCTGTTTATGTAACTATTTCTCGTACAATGGATTCTTAATTGATATATATGTTTCATGTTCAATTGATTTAACTGATTAAGATAAATAGACATTTGTATATTGCAATCCCTCTAATGTTTACTGTTTATACTTGCAAGAACTAGTCTGGCGATCTAAGTTCGATTGGAAGCTACAGCAAAAGCGACAGAAGGAGAATAGGAAGTTCTTGGATCACAAGTAGGTTCCTCTTTCTTTATGTGCATCTATTTACTCTTAGAGAAAGTGTCTACAAAGTCTTTCATTTTTTGTTCTAAATTCATAGCACCACATTTAGGGAATTTATTTTATCCGTAATTCACAATTCCGCATAAAAAATTGGCGACTCCGCTGGGGAGTTTCCTTATCATTCTTGGTGTTTTTGCCTCTGTTTATCCACCCAGTAGCATCTACTGTCAAGTATTAGACTTTTGAATCAAAAAATTGCATTAGAAGTGTGTTAAGTAGCTTGAATTTTGAATCTTTGTAGCGCCCAACGCAATGTTGGTCAAGACACAGTGCTTTTCAGAGCATTGTCTCCCACTCAGGGCTGCTTTGCAACCGCATTGTCTCCCTTTAGAGACTGTGTTGCCCCCTAAGCCAACTAAATTCCATTTGAATTTGTCATTGCCATCATACTTAGCCTTTTGTTTGTTGTGTTTTCAATTGTCTGATGCCTCATAGAGACCAGTGAATTTTCCTGATTCTTCCTCCTTTGAAAAGTAAGTTTGTTCAATGTCTCTTTAAGTGTTTTTCTTTATCATAGAAAAATAAAATTCAAAGTATTATCTCTGCATTATATCCATTTGCTTTTGTAAAGGAAATTGTCATTAAATTCTTCATTTCCTGTAGGAAAATTTGTAGTTCCATTCTTCGTTTTTCCTAAAAGAGAAATTGTTGTTAAATTCATCGTTTCTCAAAGAAGAAAGCATTTGTTTTTTGTTGATTTGATGCATATATTTTCCTTTTTGCATTCACATTAAGGGGACTAAAAAGAAAAACCTGCATTTGCATATAGTGAGTTGTGTGTTTTGCATAGGAACAAGTTAGGAAAGCTACATATTAGTTTGTGCTCTTTGCTGTTTGCTCTCAAAATTGATTGCTCTTTCCCTTTAGTAGCTAGGATTTTCATTGAAAAAACTAAAATTGAAAATTTTACTTATCATTTTAGTTTGCATTTTAGGCATTTCCATTACATCATGCGGTGAACCTTGAAAGGCAAAGTGATAAACAAGATCAACTTAAAATTTGCATCAATTTACCTAAAAAAGCATTGGAACCATAACGATAACATTTAGAACGTCTAGGCTAGAGACGTGTTCCGGCGTCGTTAAACATAATAGTTGTCATTAATTGTCTGCGATACATTCCGAGTGTGATACCTCACTCCACGTACGTAAGTATATCGTAGCTCGTCCATGTACTTTCGGGTATATCGGGCAGTGTTATAGTACGAAAAGTATAAAGGGGTGCTCTCACTGTGCGGTTTCACATTAGACAACGCTAATACGGACTTGGGCCTCCACGTACCTTCGGGTATATTTGGGAGGACAACGTTAGATTGCTATCCATCCATAGTGAACCGAGTCGGCCGCCTTGTAAATTGTGATATGTTAGGTTCCTATAATAATAGGTATCATAATTTTGAATTGGCTATGTTTGGTCTTGTAATATTGTACATACCTTTGCTTTCTACAAATATTTTCCCATATTAAAAAATGAAAAGAGGGTGTGTCCTAAAAGAAAAATCAAAGTATCAAAAAAAAGAAATATAAAAAAAAAAGAATATTAAATATGAACCCCACAAAAAGAAACAAAAATAAATTCTGAAAGTGTTGCACATTCAAATGCCACTACTCTTAGTTTACTTTACTTTTGCAAATAAAATTGTGTGCAGCTTGCTCAAAATGCCACAATTCATGATGATCATGAGTTTAATCTTGATACATTCATGCCTTTAAATTTAATGTCATGATAGTTAGTGAATAAATATCTAACCAAACCATTTAATCTTGGTAGATCAGTAGTTAGGTTGAGAATAAAAATGAGATCATCAGTTTAATCTGAGCCATTGGAAGTTATAAGGCTAGAAATAGGTTAGTTTGCTTATCAAAAGAAAATAAAAGGGTCAGCAAGCTCAAATGCACCCAATAAAGGAAATAAAAATGTTAGGGTAAATAAAGGGTGGGTAGATTACTTTCACAAGTAATGAAAAACATCAATTGGTTTATCTTTTATCACTAATATCCTTCTAAACACATTCCCCTAGCTAGAAACCCTATTTCCACTGTTGGAAGTTAATTCCCCTTGTAAAAATCCCTTTTCTTTTGATAAATATTTGTTTCCCCTTATTCTAACCCTTTCCCTTTCCTAAAACCCCTTTCCCTAGTTAAAAACCCATTTCCCTTTGAAAATTCACTCCACCTTTACTAACTCCCCTTTTCCATTAAAAACATGTAAAACCCACTTTTACATAGTTTTTAAATACTTAAAATTTATCAGGCCCCACTTAAAAAACCCCTCCCGATATCATTTTAAAACCTATTCCTAATCATATTTATAACATCCTGCCATTATATTTTCCAACCCCCCTTATGCTTTTTCACAAAGGAAAAATTCGTAACTTTTCATTAAAAGATAAGTTACATGTTACATATACTGGTAGTGCACTACTGATTAGGCCACGAGAGCCAATAACCCCCCTTATGCTATTTTAGCATATAGTATATATATTAATTCCCTAACCCATCTCATATTAGAGGGGTGGGTCTACCCTTAAGGACTCTGTGCTTCACATACTATTCCTACCCCTTAAAAATTCACTGCCTTATACAATTGGGGATAATATATAAGCCCTCCCTCACTATGGATAGGGCCTTTCTTTCCCACCCATAGTGATCATCGTGAAATACCTTTATAGAGTGGGTAAATCATAGAAGGTAGGGGAGATATATGAAGGTACAACCCCAATTCACCCTTGTACCCCTAGAAGGAATCCAGCTGATCAGACCCGAAAAAGTGGTATACATAATTAGATCATTAATGAATTATCAATTCATCCCTAACCCACCTTATATTAGACCTTTCACATATATTAATTCCCAACCCCACCTCTCAGAATCCTCAACTAATCCCGCAACACCCATCAACCGTCTGATTGGCGCCACCCAGATATAACCATTCCCGAACCCTTTCGCACTCCCCATTGTCTGTTGTTTAAAACCAATGTGGTGGGGGGGGGGGGGGGGGCGGGGTGGTGCGAAATGGGTGGTTTCCCACCCCCACGCCTTTTCCATGCGACACTCCCACAGCTTATCGCACCCCCCATCCTAATAACCACTCAACCGCCTTTTTGTGTGCGATAAATCGTCATACTACCTCTGCGTCTTGCGATGAAAACCATTGTTGTTTGAATTAAACCCCCATGCCATTGCAATTGAACAAAGTTCAAAAGTAATAAGTCCCATCCCTTTACAATTATA
Organism: Pinus albicaulis; assembly: GCA_034641835.2. Lineage (NCBI taxonomy): Eukaryota > Viridiplantae > Streptophyta > Pinopsida > Pinales > Pinaceae > Pinus > Pinus albicaulis. The sequence goes on from CM076578.1 coordinate 1,898,445,712, forward strand.
CCCTTATTATTGTTTATTTGCGAAAAAAGACCCAAAAACCTTTACTGACCAAGTTTGAAGCCATTGCCGACTGGAATTAAGGCCTGCTGCCGCCTGAACCTTCTATATGACCAAATTCAACGATTTTCCAGGTAATCGTCAGTGCCCGACACCATTAATTAAGCACATAAAGTAATAATTGAACAAATTAGTTGCTTCCCAAAGCATTATATTCGTAAACCCTCTGCAACCACCGATAGTAGATATTGACCACGCCCCTCTAGCTGATAAAGACTTCAAAATCAGTGATACAATGACTGATTTCAACCTTTTGGAGCTCCACTGCTGGAGCCATGACAAATTCATTGATCAGGCTAGTGATATCCACCTCTGGGACTCAAACCTACCCAGATAGATACATATTCCCATAGACCTTTCAGTTCCTAGAACTCATTAGACTCTGCCAGACAAGCTATTTACCCAATGAAAGAGCTTTGGTGACCCCAAACCAAGAAATACTCTTCAAAATCACTGTTAAATCCATCAATAATATGCTACAGATTCAACCAAAACCTGATGAAGTGCCATTATCCATTGAAACCCTTAATGAACTCTACCTGAAGCTAGACTTTCCTAAAAGATTCCAAATATTCCAGACTTTCCTTCCTCCATCAGTAGAAACCCCTAAAAGAAATCCTCCATACTCAACTTCCATATTTTCAGAGATAACCAAGAAGAACAGGAAATGTACATGTTACAACAATTACAATTGGATTTTGGAGAGTCCTTTGACTATAAAAAAGGTTATGAATCTGCTATCAATGAAGTTCATAAACAGTATAACCTTAGAAGCAAAAAGAACACAGAAGCCCCTACTAAGAAAATAGTCCAAACCCAAACTAAGAAAACAGTAGAAGCTCCTATAACCAAAACTCTACAAATTCTCCGTAGAGAAACTCATAATACTTCCAGTCCAAAGATTGCAGCTAGTCCAACGATTTTAGACATAAGACCATCTACTACTCAAACATAAACTGTGGCTAAAACTTCAATTGATACTCAAACTGTTCCATATAAGAAAATTGAAAAGAAAACAGTCGAAACACAAACTGAATTACCAACTATTGATAAAAAAGACAAAAACACACAAACTACAATAGGTAAAGATGAAATAATTCAATTAGGCAAAACTCAAATCCCATTTAATATCCAAATTGAGATAGTCAAATTGAAAATGCCAGTTCCTTTAACAGAGCTGGTGAAAAATGATGCATACAAGGCCCAAATCACTGAAACACTAAACATAGGTGAAGGCAAAGATGTTGTAAACCTCAATGATGATCAACATGAGTTACTATTTGGTCCCGAGGTAAATGAAAAACATCAAGAAGGTGGTTTCCCTCCATTCTACATTAGCTTAAATGTTCATGATAAAATCTTACGCAATGCTATGTTGGATTCATGAGCATCTCATAACTTAATGCCTAAGGCAATCATGGAAACATTGAACTTAGATATCACCAGACCATACAAAGACCTTTTCTCCTTTGATTCTAGTCAAGTTAAATGTCTTGGCTTGATAAAAGACCTTTGTGTAACTCTAGCCTAGTGCCCAACAAAGAGTATTGTAATGGACATAGTAGTTGTTGATATCCCTCCCAAATATGGTATGTTACTATCTCGCTCATGGGGAGAAAAATTACAGGGATCTCTGCAATTAGATATGCCATATGCTACCATTTATCTATTTGGTCAGCAAAGGAAGCTTTACAGAGAAAATTTGATGAAATACATGGTCAATAGTGTAGAAAAACCACAAAATTATCCTATCTATTCTATGCATTTTGATATGGACTCATTTATCTTATGTAATTCAGACACTGACGAAGACAAAATCATAGCTCTAGAAAAAAAACACAAAGAAGCTGATTCTGATAATATAACTCATGAGTCTATGTGGCATTTAGATTTTGATGGATCTGTAAATATATTAGGAGCAAGAGCTGGAGTATGGATCTATAATCTAGAGAATGATAATTCTGAAGGACATGCTTTTAGGTTAAATTTCAAATGCACTAATAACATGGCAGAGTATGAAGCATTAGTGTTAGGACTGCAAATTGTAAGAAAACTTGGAGCCAAAAGAATTTTTGTCATGGGAGACTCGGAACTTATCATAAAACAAATCAAGGGAGAGTATCTTGTGAATAATCCTAGACTTAGCCTATACAGAGAAACCATTCTAGACTTGATAAATTGTTTTCTTGAAACTAATTTTGTTGTTATTCCAAGAAGGCAGAATATGCAGGCACATAGTTTGGCTACTTTTGCCAACACATGCAGATTACCTTTTCAGCCAAATCATCAGTACACTGCTGAGGTAAGACATAGTCCAACCATACCTTATAATTTGAAGTATTGGCAAATATTTTCACAAGACTCACAAATTTATGATTTTATGAATTGTGAAGGAGAATTTCAGAAATGTAATATAGACACTAACTATACAGCAAATTATACCATGAATAACGAGCTAGATGTAAATGATGTAAATAAAAAAGAACCAACTAGATTTACTAAAGTAGAAATTGACAAATTAGAAACAGTAGAAATAGAGGAAGTAATTAATGATGAATTTGAAGTTTTAAATCTTAAAGACAACATTTTTCCTAAGGGGTTAGTCCCATTAGAAGATCTCTTTGACTCCAACGATGTAGTTAGAAAACAAAAAATGGAGCCCCTAAGGTCATATATAGAGGAATTTAACATAGGAACAGAAGAAAATCCCAAGCTTGTCAAGTTATCCAAGGCATTACCACCAGCTAAAAAGTTGAAGTACATTAGTTTGTTTAAAGAATTTCAAGATGTCTTTGCTTGGAGTTATGAAGACCTCAAGTCTTATGACACAAGCATTATCTAGCATAATATACCAATTAAAGAAAATCAGAAGCCCTTTAAACAAAATATTAGGAGAATTAACCTTATTCTTATGCCATTGATAGAAATGGAAGTTAAAAGGGTGTATGAGGCTCAAATCATAGCACCCATTAGATATTCTGATTGGGTCTCTAATTTAGTTCCCACTAAAAAGAAAATAGGAGAAATCAGACTCTATGTTGATTTCATAAACTTAAAAAAAGTGTCACTAAAATATAACTATCCTCTCCCTAAAATGGATCACATTCTACAGAGGGTAGTAGAGTCATCGAGAATTTCATTACTTGATGGATTTTCTGGATACAACCAAATCCTAGTCTAACCTGAAGATCAAGAAAAAACTGCATTTACCACTCCCCGGGGAACTTTCATGTATTTTAAAATTCCCTTTGTATTGATGAATGTTGGAGCTACATTCCAAAGAGCTATGGACATAGCCTTTTCTAAGGAAATGCATGGCTTTCTAGTCATTTACCTAGATGATATCACAGTGTTTTCCAAAACAGATAATGAACATCTAGATCATTTAAGAAGAGTATTCATAAAATGCAGAAAGTTTGGCATATCCTTGAATCTTAAAAAGACACTTTTTGGATTAAAAGAAGGAAAAATCATAGGACACATTATGTCAAAAGAGGGAATTAGAATTGATCCAGCTAGAATAGAAGCAATCCTTAATATCAATCATCCTAGGAACATTAAAGAGTTACAAGCATTTCTAGGAAAAATAAATTTTCTTAGAAGATTCATCTCTAAGTTAGCAGAATTACTTAGAAATTTGAATAACATGTTGAAAAAATATTCAATACTTAAGTGGACAGTAGAGGCTAACAATATTTTGAAGCAATCAAAGAAGCACTTACTAAAACACCTGTCCTCATAAGTCCTAATTTCAAAAAAGATTTCATAATTTTTTCATTTGCTTCAGAACACACCATTGCAGCAGTCTTGTTGCAAAAGAATGATGAGGGTTATGAACAACCCATTGCCTTTTTCAGTAAATCCTTGAGAGATGCAACACTAAAATATAATATCATGGAAAAACAAGCACTTGCTTTAGTGAAATCTATAAAAGATTTCAGAGTGTACATTTTATACTCTCACATAATTGCATATGTTCCAAACTCAGTTGTAAAGGAAATTCTAACTCAAAATGGGCTTGATGGAAAGAGAGGCAAATGGATTGCCACTATACTAGAATATGACATTGAAATCAAGCCTACAAAATTGATCAAAGGCCAAGGTTTAGCCAAACTCGTGGCTGAATCGAACTGTGAGGCCTTAGCCATAAATTTCATTGCTCAACTAGATGATCAGGAAGAGATGACGACTCCACATATCAGTGAAGCTTTCTTAGATTCATCCTGGTATGCAGACATTATATTTGTTTTACTCAATTTACAAGCTCCTCCTAGTTTATCTAGAACTAAAAGCATATTCTTGAAAATGAAAGCAATGAAATATTGTATTTTAGATAATGTTTTATTTTGGAAAGATCATGGTGGCATTCTATTAAACTATTTATTAAAAGATGAAGTTGATAAAGTCATGCAGGAATTTCATGCAAGAGATTGTGGAGGACACTTTACTGGAAAACAAATGTTGACAAAATTTTGAGGGCAGGTTTTTACTGGCCCACTCTTTTGGCAGACGTGAGAAAGTATGTGACCTCTTGTCACAAATGCCAGATATATGAAGGGAAGAAGAAACTCTTACCATTACCCCTCAAACCTATCTCAACAGAAATGCCATTTCAACAATGGGGTTTAGACTTCATTGGTGAAATTCACCCACCCTCTTCTACCCAGCATAAATGGATTTTGACAGCCACTGATTACTTTACCAAGTGGATAGAAGCCATCCCTTCTAGACAAGCCACATACTTTGTCATTATTTCATTCCTTGAGAACAACATCCTTTCTAGATTTGGATGCCCACAAAAGGTCATTACTGATAATGTTGTTGCCTTCAACTCCAAGAAAATGATTGAATTTTGTAACAAATACCATATCAACCTTGGCCATTCCACTACCTATTTACCCTCAAGGTATTAAACAAAACCCTAGTCAACATCATCAAGAAACTGTTAGAAGATAACAACAAAACATGGAATAAAAAGTTGGTTAATGCCTTATGGGCAGACAAACTAACTACCAAGAAATCTATTGGTACATCTCCCTATCAATTAGTATATGGGATGGATGTTGCTTTTATATCTTCATTAGGAGTACCAATGATGAAAATGATTCAAGAGCTGCAAGTAGAACCAAATGACATACAAAGGAGAATAAATCAGACAATTCATTTACAGCGAACCAGGGAAGAAGTTTATGTCAAATCTCAAGTAATCCAAGACAAAATTAAGAATATTTTTGACAAGAAAACTAAAGAAGATGATTTTTTCATAGGTGACAAAGTACTCAAATGGGATTCCATAAGAGAAGAGAAAGGGAAACATGGGAAATTTGATTTTCTTTGGAAGGGCCCATACATCATTTCTGGTTATAAAGGCAACAAAGCATTTTTATTGAAAGAGTTAGATGGAACAGATCTACCAGGTGGACCAGTCAATGGTAGAATGTTGAAGCACTAATTTTCACCAAATTAACCAATAGTTTATTCATTTGTTTACTTTTCTCATTGTAAATACCATAGCAAAAGTTTTGATTGGATTAGATGATTGTCTTCTAAAGTTGAAGCCTGAAGAGAAGGCCCTAAGCTTTAAAATGTATAGCATCATATGTTTGAATAAAGGAGATCACAAAGAACAGTTCCAAGACAAGCAAAGTCAAAGTTCCAAGGCCACTGATCAGAAAGATCTTGACATCTCACCAGGAGATGACATCCCCAAGTGGAGCCATTGTTAGGGTCCTATAATAATAGGTATCATAATTTTGAATTGGCTATGTTTAGTCTTGTAATATTGTACATACCTTTGCTTTCTGCAAATGTTTTCCCATATTAAAAAATGAAAAGAGGGTATGTCTTAAAATAAAAATCAAAGGACCAAAGGAAAGAAAGATAAAAATAGAGAATATTAAATATGAGCCCCACAAAAAGAAACAAAATTAAATTCTGAAAGTGTTGCACATTCAAATGCCACTACTCTTAGTTTACTTTACTTTTGCAAATAAAATTGTGTGCAGCTTATTCAAAATGCCACAATTCATGATGATCATAGAGTTTAATCTTGATACATTCATGCCTTTAAATTTCATGTCATGATAGTTAGTGAATAAATATCTAACCAAACCATTTAATCTTGACAGATCAGTAGTTAGGTAGAGAATAAAAATGAGCTCATTAGTTTAATTTAAGCCATTGGAAGTTATAAGGTTAGAAACATGTTAGTTTTCTTATCAAAAGAAAATAAAAGGGTCAACAAGCTCAAATGCACCCAATAAAGGAAATAAAAATGTTAGGGTAAATAAAGGGTAGGTAGATTACTTTCACAAGTAATAAAAAGCATCAATTAGTTTATATTTTATCACTAATATCCTTCTAAACACATTCCTCTAGCTAAAAACCCTATTTCCACTCTTGGAAGTCATTTCCCCTTGTAAAAATCCCTTTCCTTTTGATAAATATCCATTTCCCCTTATTCTAACCCTTTCCCCTTCCTAAAACCCCTTTCCCTAGTTAATTAAAACCCATTTCCCTTTGAAAATTCACTCCACATCTACTAACTCCCCCTTTCCATTAAAAACATGTAAAACCCACTTTTACATAGTTTTTAAATACTTAAATTTTATCAGGCCCCACTTAAAAAACCCCTCCCCGATATCATTTTAAAACCTATTCCTAGTGTATTTATAACATCCCGCCATTATATTTTCCAACCCCCCTTATGTTATTTTAGCATATAGTATATGTATAAATTCCCTAACCCATCTCATATTATTCCCCGACCCACCTTATATTAAACCTTTCACATATATTTTTACCCGACCCCACCTCTCAGAATCCTCAACTAATCCCGCAACACTTGTCAATCGTCTGATTGGCGCCACCCAGATCTAACCATTCCCGAACCCTTTCGCACTCCCCATTGTTCGATGTTTAAAACCAATGGGGGGTGCAAAATGGGTGGTTTCACACCCCCGCCCCTTTTTCATGCAACACTCCCACAGCTTATCGCACCCCCCATCTTAAAAACTGCTCAACCGCCTTTTTGCGTGCGATAAACTGCCATACTACCTCCGTGCCTTGCGATGAAAACCACCATTGTTTGAATCAAACCCCCGCGCCATTGCAATTAAACAAAGTTCAAAATTAATAAGTCCCAACCCTTTACAGTTATTCCCTTATTGTTTTTTATTTGCAAAAGCTGTTTATTTGCGAAAAAATACCCAAAAACCTTTACCGACCAAGTTTGAAGCTATTGCTGACTAGAATTGAAGCCTGTTGCCACCTGAACCTTCTGTATGACCGAATTCAACCATTTTCCAGGTAATCCTCAGTGTAAAACACCATTAATTAAGCACAGAAAGTAATAATTGAACAAATTAATGGCTTCCCAGTGCATTATATCCGTAAACCTTCTGCAACCACCGGTAGTAGATATTGACCACTCCCTTCTAGCCGATAGAGACTTCAAAATCAGTGATACAGTGACTGATTTCAACCTTTTGAAGATCCATTGCTGAAGCCATGACAAATTCATTGACCAGGCTGATGATATGCACCTATGGACTCAAACCTACCCAGATACATATTTTCACAGACCTTTCAGTTCCCATAACTTATCAGACTCTGCCAGACAAGCTATTTACCCATTGAAAGAGATTTAGTGACCCCAAACCAATAAATCCTCTTCACAATCACTACTAAATCCATCAATCGGATGCTAAAGATTCAACCAAAAATTGATGAAGTGCCATTATCCATTGAAACCCTTATTGAACTCTAGCTGAAGCTGGAATTTCCTAAAAGATTCCAAATATTCCAGACTTTCATTCCTCCATCAATAGAAACCCCTAAAAGAAATCCTCCATACCCAACTTCCACATTTTCCGAGAGAACCAGAAAGATTGTTACCATGTTGTCATCTATTTTAGGGTAATTCATCGATGAACATGTAGATGCATCTATCCTTGGTTTCCTATCCATATTTTTCCCAGGTCAGCCTCTAGCTTCAACCTTCAATTTTGCCCAATACCTATCAGATGCAATCCATGATTAGCTGGTCAAATTACCAGAAGGAGTATTTAAGTACTCCTTAGTTTTATTTCATATGTTTCTATATTTCCAATCAGAAAGGTTTGCAGTTAGCCTCCAAAAACTAGACACCGAGGGTAAACCCCAATCAGTTGTCTTTTGGACATCCTTGATCAGAAAGGATTCCACTTAATTCAGTTATAAGGACTTCATTGATTCATTTTTTTATCCAGTAGTTAATATGCTAAGCAGTAGCATTCAGCTTAGAATCAGTGAAGAAATAAAGAAGGTGTTACAGTTGTCAGATCAGAGTAAAACAGGAGACTGGTAATTATACCAGAACCATACAAAAATCAGACTGTTACACCAATTTTTGGTTATCTAACCTGTTACTATTAGATGGACCAAAGTACACCATGTAAGACCAATTTTACCCTAAGTAAATTTGCTTTCACTATGAAAAATAACTTCGTAATCCTTAATTTATTAAGTTGTTTATGGTCTAAACAAGAAACCCCATGAGGAAATATTGAATAAATCCATATTTGTTTGATTTTTCTCAAGGAATAACTAATTAAACAACAATTTAATTAATATTCCTGGTCATATTTAACCCAAAACAAGAAAATTAATGAGATAAATCATTATTTATCTTATCATTTTCTAGGAATAATTATTTAAACATTATTTAAATACTATTCCTTGTTAAATTTGACTAAATTATTTATAAATAATTGAATAAATCACTATTTATTTAATTATTACTCAACCACATCCTTAAAATAATAAATAAATCATTTATTTATTTATTATTTACAAATAAAGGGGTTTGACCAAATTCAAATTCTTTTTCCCTCCAACAAATATAATAAAATTTTCCATAAAAGTTGGATCTAGATTTGGTTAATAATATTTTAATTATGCACCAATATCTAGACTAACTCAATATTTTGTTATAAATAGAAGGGTTTTTCCATTCACTCACTACTTTTGTTGCCTAAAGATCACTCTGGATCTATACTTTTGGTCTGACTTTGATCCTCCATCATTGTCATATTATGCTACCATTTTTCTTGTGAGCTCCCTTTGAGTTCTATTTTTTGTCTGGGTTTTCTACACCATCAAGAGAGAGAGATCTTAGATTTGAAGTGCTGAGGACATACAAGAACCCATCCCATTGAGGGGGACTGGTAAGAACTTTCTATGTTCCCTTCCCAGGTGTCATAAATACAAAAATTCTTTAAAAATATTCTTGTCTTGTCTATTGGATGCATGGGGCAACTCTTGCTTTTATTTACTGCTTAATGTCTTTTACTGCATAGATCTGGAATTTATAGCATTTATCTTGGTCAACTAATTGCAGATCTAAAGAAATTGGCAACCATCTTTGATGTTAGGGCTGTTTGTTATGCACAGCTAAAGTGAGCTTTTTTCGTATGCTTGCGATTAGAATTCACACTAACAACTGGCGACTCCATAAGGGTTTACGATTACGACCTCTGTTGTTTTTCAGATCCCTGCATGACCAGCTGCTTCAAACTCGAGAATTTTTCTTCAACTTCTTGTTTTTCTTTTCTTGATGTTGTTTTTAACCTATAAAACCCTAAAACAGTAAAAATTCTAACTTTCGTGTGTTTCCCAACCTATTGCGTAGGTGACAGGCATCAGCCGCAACTGAGACGACACTTTTTTCTGAAACCTGCTCCCAAGAGTGCTGGAAGTGCAGGTCGCACTTTTTGGGCCAAAACCTGTGACCTCAACCTTTAGGACAGAGAAAACAGCCTCAAACTTTCGACCTCTGCAGAAAACAGGTCAGAAACTGCGACCTGTGCTTTTTGCGGGATTTTTTATGATATTTTTGTGGGTTTGTCTGGGCTACTGTTCAGGGTTGTTTGACCTCTATCTCCGCCTATTTTGGACCTGTACTTGCTCTGTTTTACTCGTCGAAGTGGGAACCTAGCCCCCTAGGGCTTCAGTACGCTTCTGCCTTTCTACGAGGAGTTTAGCTGAAGTAGGTCATCTGAGATTTCAGTGTGTTCAACCCATTTTTCAGATCTGATCCTGTACCTTCAGATCCATTGCAGATTGGTTATTAATCCATCCAAAACACCTCTTTTTAGTTTTTTTTGGTCATCCTCTAGGGTCCCCTCTGTTTCCCTTTAGGTTGTAGCCTTTTCGCCACCTCATTTGCAGCACTTTTCCCTCTGGTTTTTGCTATTTTTTGCACCTATTTCCAGCAGATTTGACCTTTAGATCATTGTCCCTCCCAAATTTAGATCCATTGGAAAATGCTACAACCTAGATGGTGTTCCTATGGTATCTTGCCGAGATGGTGTTTGCTCCTGATGTGTACTCGGAAAACATTATCGGGATAGTTTTGACAAACGTGCCTCTTGGCACGCTTCAACCCCTTTGCAGCTTGTGCATAGTGATTTATGTGGTCCACTTCCTGTTGTTTCTTTCTCTGGTTGCAAGTACTTCTTAACTTTCATTGATGATTTTTCCAGACGCACTTGGGTATATTTCTTAAAACTCAAGAGTGAAGTTTTTAACATGTTCTTGACCTTTAAGGCCTTTGTTGAGAAACAATTTGGACATCAAATTCTTAAGTTAAGATTAGACAATGGCGAAGAATATGTTAACAACAAATTATCAACTTCTGCACTGAGCATGGCATTCAATTGCAACATATTGTTCCATATACTCCACAACAAAATGGTGTAGTTGAAAGGAAGAATTGCACCTTAAAAGAAATGGCTAATTGTATGCCTCAATCTAAAGGACTTGGTCTCAATTTTTGGGCAGAAGCCATTAACTGTGCAAATTACATAGTAAATCGCACTCCTACTAAGGTTTTAAAGAATATAACTCCAGAAGAAGCTTGGAGCTCAATCGAACTAGATGTCAGTCACTTTCGTGTTTTTGGAAGTGATGCTTGGGCCCATATTCGAAATGCAAAACATAAAGCCTTAGAACCTAAGAGTGAAAAATGCATTTTTGTTGGATATTCTGAATATGTCAAAGGATATAGACTTCTTCAACCAAAATCCAAAAATATAATCATTAGAAGAGATGTAAAATTTTATGAAAATATATCGGCCTGCGAACCTATTTCAGTGGTTGTGCCACCTTTGGCTTGCAAGCTTGATTCGGCATATGTGCTACCTCTCTCTCTCTCTCTCTTCTATTTTTAATAGCATTCCTTCCAGTTCAGATGATGACAATGAGGATGACAATCCTCCACCTCTTGAAATTATTCCTCTTACTCCACAGCTTCCAAGATGGGTCTGCTCTACTCGGGATGCAACAGGTTCTCTTGCAGGTGACCCTGTTGGCCAAAGTTGTCATTAATGTCAATATGAGCATTGTTGAAGATGGTAAAACCCATATCTATTAAACCCTAATGCCTAGATTCCTAAATGTATACCCTATTCAAAATCTTAGCTCTATCAATCCCCTATTTCTTCATTCATGCCACCTTATTTTTATTCCTATTAGAACACCATTAAAAAACTCCTACTAATTAATCCTATTTCTATGAATGGGCTACATAATCCTTGACTCCGAATATATTTTGAAACAATACCAAAAATTCCTTTGATTAATGGCACACAAAGCATGTTCTCTATTGTTATAGCATCATTTCTCACCTTGACATGATTCATGATTGCTTTATGGATTTTGGGCACCCATTCCTACAGACTTGGACAAATTCACTTAAAAACAGTGTAAAATCCCCCATACGCGACTATGCCCGTGTTTTTCCGCGTGTATACGCGAGTACAGCTAGACTTTTCCGCGTATGCCATTAAAATGATTAAAAAATATATAAAATATCCCTAATTTCGCGCTGGGTTGATGGTTACTCAGGTAGTTCAACCACCCCAGCACGTGGCCAACTGTTTCCAACTGTTGAAACTACTTGGAGGGAGTATAAAAACCCCTCATTGTATGGCCTAAGGGAGAGAGAGAATGTATTGATATTATACTCTGTTGGTATTCCCTATCCAAGTCTGATTCCCTGTGCCTCCTACACTTTCCCAATTCATTATAGGAAACCCTTGTTTCCTTGAGATGCACATCCCTTTATATGTCATCTTGTATGCACCAGTTTGGAAGGAGTCTTAGTGAGGCAAGGGCTAGACGGATCCGGACGACGGTCTGCTCGAAGGCCGTGGAAGGATCAGGTGATCTCTCCACTCGTTACTTTTGTACATGCTATTTATAATACAGAAGTACCATGTTGTCCCCGAAATAAACGTGTTAGTGTATGCTTATATGTATGAGAATATTTGTTATACAAGCATTCATTATGATTTATTTAATGTTTTATATGAATCTCACTAACATTTAGAGTAGACATATGCTGTACAACTTGTTCTTCGTGCTTGTTTCTTCTTGTTTTGCAGGTTAAGAAGGAAGGACGGTTGCAGGGGGTTTGGACCCCACGTGGATCTACTTCAACCGTAGGACCTACGGGTAACTTTCTCATTCTACTCTATTTAGTTTTTCTGAACGTGCATGGTTGTGTGAGTCTCTGTTAAGTAGCATGCCCCTACTATGTGGAGGTTGTACCCCAACCAACCTCCAGGGTGAGATTTCCCCGAAACAGAACTGGCGACTCCGCTGGGGATCACATTCTTGTGATTCTCTTGTTGGGTGGTTTCAGCTGTTTGGTAGGTTGCTGACAGTTTTAACTTTCATTTGCAGTCCAGTTTATTTTCGTGCAGTCAGTCTGAAGTCCTGGTTTCTTTTCCAGGCTTGTCCTTTTTGTTTTTCATTATTTACCTTCGCATACGCGCTTTTTTCAGCACACAGTCGCGTATACACGCAAGTTTGTCTAAAGGAACCCACGTATACGCGAGTTTCCCTTAGCACAGACGCGTATGCACGCTGGTTGCATAGCCGTGAAGTAGCGTATACCTAGGCAGATTTTGAATTTTTGGGTTTATTGACTTTTTGGTCCTTTCTGGCTATGGAGCACTGTTTCTACAGTGTCTCTGTACTTACTGGAGTGTGAAGGAATTGGTTTTAGATCTTTTCTCTCTTTCGTTTGATTGAAAACTAGTCTTTTTGGCAAAGTGTTGTTACTGGTGTTTGCACTTCTGGATTGAGTTCCAAGATCGCTTTCTGAGCATTCTTGGCTGTTCTGCTTTATCAGAACAGAGAGCTTCTGCTCATTGACTCGCTCCTATCTTTGTGTTGTGCTTCGCATTGCGATTTTTGCTTCGTTTTTGATTGGTTTTCTTGAGTTCCATAGGCTAGGTTTTGTTGCAATTTTCGAAGAGCTTTTCTTGCTTCTTTGGAGTTTTTGTTTGCAACGAGTTTGCACTATTTGTCTAGGCTGATTGGCTGAGTTTTCTGGTCTTCTTTTGCTCTTATTGATCTTGCTACGAGTTAGACTTATAAGGTTTAGGAGCATTCTTGAAGTTTGTGCTTGAAATTCGGTCTCGTTTGGTTTGGATTTTGATAGTTGTGCTTGGTCTTTTCGAGCTCTTTCTCTATAAAACAAAAAAGCTCAAAAAACATTTGCTTTGCTTTTTGTTTTTGCATTTCAAAGGCTTAAAAAACATTTTGTCTTGTTTTTTCTTTTGTTGTTGCATTTTCATTTTCGTTTGCTACAACTTTTGAAGCTTTTGTGAGGTTTCTTGCTTTTAGTTTTCGGCTTGATTTTGAGGAGGAGTTGTCATTTGATTTCTTCTTCTTGTTTTTAAGTGTTCCTGGTGTCCTTATTTTAAGAGTTCTTGATTTCGAGAATTTGCTTTCTGGACAACAAGAGGGGAGTTAAAACTGAAGGAGATTTTTGGGAAATTTCACTCTGTTTTAAGAGATTTTTGCATCTTAGGATTTACATGCTTGGAGTGATTTGCATTATGTGCATTTCAGCATTTAGTTAGCTTCTTAGTTTTTGTGAGTGTGAGTTTGCTATTCGAAAAGAAAAAAAACAATTTTTAGTCTCGTAGAACCTGTATAGAGATTACTTTTCATCAAAAGACAAAGAACTGCATGTGCATGTAGTTAAGTTTTTATTAATTTCTTTTGCGTCAAAACACCATTGGTTTCATCTCCATATCCTTGTGACTTAATATAACAGCCCATAAAATAAGCGATTTAATCTAAAATCAACTAGAAAGTTTTACTAAGTGTCAATCACCAACTAGCTAGGTTGTAGGGCCTTGGAATAGGTGAGTGGAGAGTTAACTCTCCAAGGCCGCTCAAACAAACATAGAAGTTGATTAATTGAGCGAAATCCAACTCCGTGAGGTGGACTGGGAAAGCTCTCATCCGAGAGTCGAGCGCGAGGGGAAGTGAAGGTTAAGAAGAGGGATACCCCCCCTCCGATTAGCTGAATCTAACCTCAAGACCGTTCCGCCCAGCTTCTGATACGGATTGGTGTCCATAGTTGCTGTTCCTAGGTTCCACACAGGTGACTGCGGGGGGGAATACCCGTGGTACCTGAGGCGGACGTCGCATCACTTCCAGCAGTACTTCTGGGGGGTGCCCTTGCGAAGCTTGGGTGCTTGAGCCGGCAAAGGCTGTTGTTAGGAGGTCGGCGTAACTGCTTCTGATACCTTCGCTAGTTGTTTTGGGCCCTAATCATCCCAGACTGCTTTCGGAAGGTCCTATACTTCGCTTTCCTGTATTTTGGTGTCCGGTCCTCATCACCCGGAGCGGAAATACTTGGAGGCTGTTTGCTTGCTGTTTCTCAGGGATTTTTATTTTAGAGAGTGCTCTTTGCTCCTAGCTTGCCTAGCTTTTCACTTTTTTGAGTCTAATTTATAAAAATCTATAAAAGTGGCTGATCAAGCGCCTCGACGTTCGAGGAGAATCCGGGGGTTATCTCCCGAGAGTCCAGAGCCTTCTTCGAGAAGGCGTAGGAGTGATTTAGCAGGTGGTTACCACCCTGTGGCGTCTGACGCGGTGGAGAGTGATCCTCCACAGAGGTCTGAAGGTTTCATAGCTGATTCTGGTGTCGGCCCCGAGAGGAGCGTTCCGCTCACCTCGCGGTATTGTTCCTCGGAAAGGTGCCTGGGATAGAAGATATACACGGCCTCCCTGCTCGGAGTCCATCTCCTCTTCCTCCTGATCATCCGTTTGTTCTTCAGTACATCGGACCGGAGTCTGAGAGACCGCCGGATCTTCCGTATCATTCTTATCTTTCGATGGCCACGACTGGGAACGCGGCTTCTACCGTGAGTGCTGCAGGCATTCAGACTCCTGTTTCTGTTGAAGCAGGGGGCACTATTGCTTCGTCTTCGATTGCTTCTAGTGCTGCTGTGTTTGGCTCTGGGTTCACCCAAGCACATGCTTCTCATTCTGGTCCCTTCTGTTCAGGGATGTCCATTAGTGGAAGTCCCTCTTTTACCTTTTCTGCTGCTTCAGCTGGATCTACGCCCATGTCTAACATAGCTAGTGGGTCAGCTTCGTTTCAGGGTTTCCCCTTTGGGACTGGGCACATTCCTAGTTCCAATCCTTCTTTAGGGTCATTTCCGTTTATGTCCCAGACCCAGAGTTTCAACCCTTGGTCTGGGGGGCAAAGTTCGACTACTTTTACGGGATGGAATCTTGTCTTTACTACAGCGGGGGCAGGGAATCAGTTTTACGCAGGTCATCAAGGGAATGCTTCTTTCCCTTCATCGAGTGCTTACCAGTCCTCTTCTCCTCTGTCTAATGCTTGGAACCCCTATCGGGGGCTTTCCTCTTCATTTAACCGCCGGCGGGGGGGCGGTGCCGGGCTTTGGTAACTCGGCGTGGGGAGGAGGTTCTTCTCCGTTTTCTCGAGTCCTTTTACGCGACTGGTGCCTCATCAAATCCGTTGTTCTTTTCGAGAATGTTGAGGAATCCATCCCCTCGAGGATGGAATTCTCGAGCTCGCCTCGCTGAATCTTGCAGCGACTTTAAACTTGTGAGTTGCCGAAAGTTGACTGACGGCCAATTCGGTATAGTCGGGGTGGCCTCGGTCCGGCAAACTTCCTTGAGACATTCCAAAGTTTGAAGGTAAGAATGGAGAGGATCCGGCTGACCACATCACTACTTTCCACTTATGGTGTTCTTCGAACTCCCTGATCGATGATTCGATTAGGTTGAGATTATTTCAACGCACCCTAACTGGAAATGCTGCCAAATGGTATATCGAGCTCACTGGGGGTAGTTTCGCTACATTTGGGGAACTGGCTGTCACATTTCTAAACCATTTTCAGTTTCCTGTCAGATATGAGGCTGGGACCGAACTCCTGGCTAATTTTAAGCAGGATGAGGCAACTCACATTTCTGATCACATTCAGGAATGGAGGAGAAGGAAGAGGCTTATCAAAGCTCATATTCCAGGTGAATTCCTTCTCAAGTGGTTGATAGGTGACCCCAGCGGAGTCGCCAGTTCTGTTTCGGGGAAATCTCACCCTAGAGGTTGGTTGGGGTACAACCTCCACAGAGCAGGGGCATGCTACTTAACAGAGACTCACACAACCATGCACGTTCAGAAAAACTAAAATAGAGTAGAATGAGAAAGTTACCCGTAGGTCCTACGGTTGAAGTAGATCCACGTGGGGTCCAAACCCCCTGCAACCGTCCTTCCTTCTTAACCTGAAAGACAAGAAGAAACAAGCACGAAGAACAAGTTGTACAGCATATGTCTACTCTAAATGTTAGTGAGATTCATATAAAACATTAAATAAATCATAATGAATGCTTGTATAACAAATATTCTCATACATATAAGCATACACTAACACGTTTATTTCGGGAACGGCATGATACTTCTGTATTATAAATAGCACGTACAAAAGTAATCAAGTGGAGAGGTCACCTGATCCTTCCAAGGCCTTCGCAGACCGTCGTCCGGATCCGTCCAGCCCTTGCCTCGCTAAGACTCCTTCCAAATTGGTGCATACGAGATAACATATAAAGGGATGTGTATCTCAAGGAAACAAGGGTTTCCTACAATGAACTGGGAAAGTGCAGGAGGCACGGGGAATCAGACTTGGATAGGGAATACCAACAGAGTATAATATCAATAATTCTCTCCCTTAGGCCATACACATGAGGGCTTTTTATCGTCCCTCCAAGTAGTTTCAGCAGTTGGAAACAGTTGGCCACGGGCTGGGGTGGTTGAACTACCTGAGTAACCATCAACCCAGCGCGAAATTAGGGATTTTTATATATTTTTTAATCATTAAAATGGCATACGCGGAAAAGTCTAGCTGTACTAGCGTATACATGCGGAAAAACACGGGCATAGTCGCGTATGAAGGATTTTCCACTGTTTTTAAGTGAATTTGTCCAAGTCTGTAGGAATGGGTGCCCATAAAGCCATGTAGCAATCATGAATCATGTCAAGGTGAGAAATGATGCTATAACGGATGCCCCCTAATATATGAGGTCAGAAGGGGTACATGATGGCCGAAATGTATTATGCACATAGAAAGAACTTCGCAAGGACAAGAGAGGACTTCACCAGATTTCAGCCTGCCAAAAACCAATGAAAGAAACGAGAGAGTCAACTCATGCTGAGGCGGGCATACCCATGCTCAGTCAAAAATACATCATATATAGAAAGTACTGAATAGATCCAATATGTATACAAGTATAGCTGAACTGAAAGTACACAATGAATCATCTGAGCATGGCCCGGAAATATAAGTCTGAATCAATGTCCAAGTATCACATATAGAAATCTGATCAAAGATGGTGCAACTGGATGTCTAATCATATAAGTAACTGAATCTCCAAGTACCGAATCATAAGTGGTGGAATCAAACGGTACAATCACGCAACTCGGGTGCCAACATATAGGATGATGCTGTACTGAACTGCAACATATAAGGGTGGACGACATCATTGGCAGAAACTGAATGGACTGTCAAAAGTGAACCGAAAAATGCTGATGCAACCCGAGGTCTTCACCGATCACTATGGCACAATTCTACACAATGGGAATAAATGAGCTGAAGTCGACCATGTGAGAAATCGTTGGATTACCGGGCAATGATGTATCCCGTTAACCAATGTGAGACAACCCACCGATAATGATAATGAGTGTCAAGGTGCCCCAGTACAATCTGACAAGTGCGAATGAATGAGTTGAAGTCGAACACTTGAAAGAATCTACCAATCAGGAGGCAATGATGAATCCCCACTGTCGATAGCGAAGAGTCTGCCACTGATGACTGCAAACCCTAAGGTACTAACAAAAAGACTCTAGACCTTATTCCCAAAGCAATGAGTCGGAGTCGATGGGAAAAGATCTGCTGGAAGGAAGGCATTAAGGCATCCCACTTCAGTCCAGCGCGAGTGTAACCCGCAGGACAAGATTTGGAAGGAATCGGACGAAGTTGAGTGATGGAACCAAAACCGAAGTACGTTTCCGACATGCACAAGATGAAGCTAGCGCACGGAAGAAACCCTCTGAACCAACCAATAATGAAAGCTGACATAGAGGCGAGAAATCCACCGATAGGGTCAAATGGAAATCAAGGTACTGCACGAATCCCAAGTGTGATAATGTGTGTTGACGTCGAACACAGGGGAAACCACTCAGTCAAAGACCCATGATGATGATCAAATGCTGAGCACGAGGTCACCTATCAATAATGGAAATAGGCCCAAGGTGCGGCTCTAGGTTTGCTCTCAGCCCTTGCCTTGCTAAGACTCCTTTTGACCTTGACTTTCTGCACAAGTTAACCATTGCATGCACTTAGCTATCACGACTTGACACCTTTGTACCCATGGATGGAACGTTCCTCTGAGTATCACTTACTAGTTTTTCGCCTCCTTGCATTGAGCATAGGATTGTTCCAGACCCAGGAACTAGTGCATCTGATTTCTTGATACTCGTTCTATCCATTGTACCATAGCATTCTTTTATTCTTTTTCAGGCTTATTATATGAAAAAGACAAAAAAATCAAATATAACAAAAAGAGCGGGAATGGGATGTATCTTCATTATTTTGATGGCAGTACAGAGTCAGTTTTTTCGCCCTTGAACAAAGCACATATACTTATATATATTTCCTTCATTTGGGATGGTTCTAGTTTTGACCTAGGTTCAGCCTTTACCATGTTTCACTTGTCAGTTCTCCCCCGGTTGGTTATCTCTTCCAATCATATGGAGAGTTTGTTGTGCCTCCCGCATAACAGACTTATACAGTGTCACTTTTTACTGCCTTGGTCATCATAAGTCGTGCTTTTGTTCAAGGGAAGTCTAGCCTGAGTCGGCCATTCTGCGGTGTCTCTTGACTCATTATTCAGTCGGCCTTCCCGGTCTTGTCAGTATCATGTTCTATCACATCAGATGTTTTGGTCTTTTGCTCGTGCTGGTTTGAGAAGGTCCCCATTGACTTCTTGCCGGTGGGTTTGTCTCTTATCGACTACGACACATTTCTTTGAGAGCAAACCTAGAGCCGCACCTTGGGACTATTTCCATCATTGATAGGTGACCTCGTGCTCAGCATTTGATCATCATCATGGGTCTTTGACTGAGTGGTTTCCCCTGTGTTCGACGTCAGCACACATTATCACACTTGGGATTCGTGCAGTACCTGGATTTCCATTTGACCCTATCGGTGGATTTCTCGCCTCTGTGTCAGCTTTTATTATTGGTTGGTTCAGAGGGTTTCTTCTGTGCGCTAGCTTCATCTTGTGCACGTCGGAAACGTACTTCGGTTTTGGTTCCATCACTCTCCTTCGTCCGATTCCTTCCAAATCTTGGCCTGCGGGTTACACTCGCGCTGGACTGATGTGGGATGCCTTAATGCCTTCCTTCCAGCAGATCTTTTCCCATCGACTCCGACTCATTGCTCTGGGAATAAGGTCTAGAGTCTTTTTGTCAGTACCTTAGGGTTTGCAGTCATCAGTGGCAGACTCTTCGCTATCGACAGTAGGGATTCATCATTGCCTCCTGATTGGTAGATTCTTTCAAGTGTTCGACTTCAACTCATTCATTCACACTTGTCAGATTGTACTGGGGCACCTTGACACTCATTATCATTATCGGTGGGTTGTCTCACGTTGGTTAACGGTATACATCATTGACCGGTAATCCAACGATTTCTCACATGGTCGACTTCAGCTCATTTATTCCCATTGTGTAGAATTGTGCCATAGTGATCGGTGAAGACCTCGGGTTGCATCAGCATTTTTCGGTTCACTTATGACAGTCCTTTCAGTTTCTGCCAGTGATGTCGTCCACCCTTATATGTTGCAGTTCAGTACAGCAGCATCCTATATGTTGGCACCCGAGTTGTGTGATTGTACCGTTTGATTCCACCACTTATGATCCGGTACTTGGAGATTCAGTTACTCATATGATCAGACATCCAGTTGCACCATCTTTTGATCAGCTTTCTATATGTGATACTTGGACATTGATTCAGACTTATATTTTCGGGCCCTGCTCAGATGATCCACTATGTACTTTCAGTTCAGTTTTACTTGTATACATGTTGGATCTATTCAGTACTTTCTATATATGATGTATTTTTGACTGAGCATGGGTATGCCCGCCTCAGCATGAGTTGACTCTCTGTTTCTTTCATTGGTTTTTGGCAGGCTGAAATCTGGTGAAGTCCTCTCTTGTCCTTGCAAAGTTCTTTCTATGTGCATAATACATTTCGGCCATCATGTACCCCTTCTGACCTCATATATTAGGGGGCATCTGTTATAGCATCATTTCTCACCTTGACATGATTCATGATTGCTTTATGGCTTTTGGGCACCCATTCCTACAGACTTGGACAAATTCACTTAAAAACAGTGTAAAATCCTCCATACGCGACTATGCCCATGTTTTTCCGCGTGTATACGCGAGTACAGCTAGACTTTTCCACGTATGCCATTAAAATGATTAAAAAATATATAAAAAATCCCTAATTTCGCGCTGGGTTGATGGTTACTCAGGTAGTTCAACCACCCCAGCCCATGGCCAACTGTTTCCAACTGCTGAAACTACTTGGAGGGACTATGAAAAGCCCTCATGTGTATGGCCTAAGGGAGAGAGAGAAAGTATTGATATTATACTCTGTTGGTATTCCCTATCCAAGTCTGATTCCCCGTGCCTCCTGCACTTTCCCAGTTCATTGTAGGAAACCCTTGTTTCCTTGAGATACATCTCCCTTTATATGTTATCTCGTATGCACCAGTTTGGAAGGAGTCTTAGCGAGGCAAGGGTTGGACGGATCCGGACGACGGTCTGCGAAGGCCTTGGAAGGATTAGGTGATCTCTCCACTCGTTACTTTTTTACATGCTATTTATAATACAGAAGTACCATGTTGTTCCCGAAATAAACGTGTTAGTGTATGCTTATATGTATGAGAATATTTGTTATACAAGCATTCATTATGATTTATTTAATGTTTTATATGAATCTCACTAACATTTAGAGTAGACATATGCTGTACAACTTGTTCTTCGTGCTTGTTTCTTCTTGTTTTGCAGGTTAAGAAGGAAGGACGGTTCTTGGGTTTGAATTTGCGTGGATCTGCTTCATTGTGGACCTCACAGTGCTACTCATTCTACTCTATTTAGTTTTTCTGAACGTGCATGGTTGTGTGAGTCTCTGTTAAGTAGCATGCCCCTGCTCTGTGGAGGTTGTACCCCAACCAACCTCTAGGGTGAGATTTCCCCGAAACACCTATGACCATACATGGCAGGCATAATGTTTAATGCTGGCAACATGGTGTACAAACATGACATGGATATTCCTACATGGCAGACATAATGTATAATGCAAGCAGCATGGTGTACAAACATGGCATACATGTTCCTACATGGCAGACATAATGTATTATGCAGGTAGCATGGTGTAATGCATCACTCACATGGCAGACAAGGTCTTTTTGCATGGTTTTTTATATGATCCATCTTTCACATGGCAGACCAATATTTGACATGTCCACTCAAGAAGCATATCCATATATTATCACCACGTATAATACAACGAGACTAATTGAGAGATTTTATCCATTAAAATTAGTTTCATTGTATGTTAAACTCTCCATAAAATAAAGGAGTCGTATTATATCTTTATCATGATATAAGAAAAGTGTACTTTGTATTGGTCGACTACAAATTAATCATGTCGGCTGTCTATAAATTTGTGTCTCTTGAAATGAGGCAAGCCACTATATATATAAGCTCAAACACTTCATTTCAAGCATAAAAAAAAATTCGGTGAAGAACATAGAATTCATATTAGAAGCTCTTAAGTAACCAAGAAGATTAAGTTTGGGATAAGTATGTTTTAAGACTTGTAGCTGCAACAACAAGGCGTGAAGCCTTCTCTCAAGCTTGGAGTACACCAAAAAATTTTGGAACTCGGATCAATTGCAAAAGATATAAAAAGGAACAACAAAGGAGTATAGGAGATCAGTCTTCATATCTGTGTGTAGACATATAACATTTTGACAGTCCTTAACTCTTCAAACTTGTAGCTTGAGAAGGGAACCAAACAATGGACTATTATCTTTGTACAAAGCTTAGTTGAAGGCTTGGAAATAGGCTCGAATCTGCTGCTGTGTGTGACAGCCATCTATTGGAGAAGTTCAAAGGCAACAACCTGTGTGTATATCTATGAACTAAGCATGAAGGCAACAAACCTTGATACTTCAGACCTGTAATAATCTACAGGAGTTTGGATTTATTTCTTGAAGCTGTGTCTTGGATAGCTACCTTGGAGGTTAGAACTGTGTCATATCTCCAATTTGGACCGTCACCATAGAGGCTCAGGATTGGACTTAAAAAATTGCTAAATTGTCTTAAGCTCAGACCTTCAGTTTTGTGAGGAAATCTTTAAGCACTCTTTGAGAAGACATCATAGAAGTTTCTTTAAAGAAATTTCCCAGCCTTGTTGTAGTAGGCTTGCAATATTCTTTGAGCAGAAATTGAAGAGGAATAAAGGAAAATCTTTATCTTGAATTATTGCAGACCTTGGTTGGAAGATTGGAAGTTGGCACTGTTTTGCAGACCTTGCTTTGGAAACATCTTTTGAAGTCTTTTGACCAACTCCTGAAGACAACCTTGGATTGAATCAATTTAAAATCCTTTTGCATTGAGTTGAGGATTTGTGTAGCAGCCTTGGAGCAGTGAAGTTTTTTGGACATTGGAGTATTAGGAGCCTTGGAGCAGTGAGGTACTTGGAACTCTTGAAGAGTCCTCGGGGCAGCATATTAAAGACACTTTGAATATTTCTTGAAGACACTTCGAAGGCATCCTTGGAAATCATGATGCATTGTTGAAGGCCCTCATGATGTAACTTGGAGAAATTGTTTGGGTACGATGAAGAGAAGCGGTGATACCTTCTAAGAAGAAAAGGTTTTCATTAATGATGTGACGTGGAGACTAAGTGTGACAGGGCTCGCTGAAGAAGACTTTGGGAGCCGCGAAGAATAACCAAAGATATTTTGACAAAGTGAAGTTGCGGGTTGGAGCCTCATAAAGACAAGGTTGGTGCCTTGGAAAATAGGGTTGGAGCCCTAGAGGATTGGAGTCCTCAAGAAACCAGGTCAGAGCCTGTACGAGAGATAGGGTTGGAGCCCTAGAGGTTGGTGCCTTAAATTGACAAGGTTGGAGCCTTAGAAAGACCAATTCGGTGCTTGGCACAATACAGGTTGGAGCCTGGAAGATTGGAGTCTTCATCTAGGGTTGGAGCCCTATATCATTATTGTACTTTACTTATTGTAAAGAATAAATTAATAATAGAATCTATTCCATCATTGTTCATTTTTTTTCTTTCTAAATATAAGTGATCTAACTGGTAAAATTAAAAATTGAAAAGAAATATTGATTCACCCCCCTCTCATTATTTCCAAAAATTGGAATCAGAGCCAGTACCTTCACTCAAAGCCTAATAGCTTGAAGGTTGATCATTAGAACAAAAATGGAAAAACCAAGGAAGAAAGTCTCTAATCCTCCTAAAGATGTGTTTTCCTCAACCATCAAATTGAATTCAATCTATTTGCAAAGGCCCCATTGTTCAATGGAAACTTTGATATATGGGAGGCAAGAATGAGGAATTTCTTAAAGACTCAAGGAATTGAAGTTTGGAAATCAGTGATTAGTGATAGCACGATGGAAGGAGAATCCAAAGAGTATAATACAAGAGCAATGAAACAAATCTTGAATGGGCTACCTGATTCTATGAAGGCCAATTTTGAAAAATATTCATCAGCAAAAGTCATATGGGACAAAGTTCATGATCTTCACTCAAAAGGAGCGTTGACAATTATCTCTAGTCAAGAAGATGATGGAAAACAAGAAATAAGTACAAAATCCATCAAGGAAGTTGAAGATAAGAGAGATGACAACAAGGCTAAAGAAGACCTAGAAGATGAAGAGAACAAAGAAGACTTTGAAGAAGATCTCCTGAATAAATTTATGGCTTCTATGGAAGAGATTAACAGTTTGAAAAAGGAAAATGAGGAACTTAAGAAGAAAGCACAAGATGGTAACCAAGACAAGACAAGGAAGGAAGTTGACTTTGTCAAGCTTCAAGTACAAGAAAGAGATGGGGAGCTCACCAAACTTAAAGAGGAATTTCATCAAAACAAACAAAAACATCATGAAGAAGTCATATCTATGACAAATCAATTGGATAAGGCAAAGAAAAGGGAAGAAACTTTGTCAATCCACCTTCAAAAAAGACTTAAGAGCTTGAACAATATTGAAGTAGAGATTGGTCAATACAAGGAAGAGGTCTCCTCTCTTAAATCTCAACTAGAAGAAAAGGATGAAGAAATATTCAAACTAAAATCAGACATCAATCTTCTCAAGGCCGAAACATGTGAAGCTACAAGAATAAAAGAAGAAATGGAGAGCAGTCTAGAAAAGGAGAATGAAGAAGTCTTCATAATGAAATCAAATATCATCTCCGTTAAAACCGAAGCACAAGAAGCAACAAGGATGATGGAAGAAATGAAGAAGCAAATAGTCATGAAAGATGAAGATTGTGAAAAATTGAAAGAAGAAATCGTCTCTCTTAAAAAGGAAGTTGACTTGCTGAATAAGAGATTGAAGAGTTCTCAAACCCTAGATGACATCCTAAGTCATCAAAGATCCCCCCTTGATAAATCAGGTTTTGGCTATGCAGGTGAACCCTCAAGAAAGAATGATAATGCTTCAAACAACAAGGATGTAAGGAAGCCAGTAAGAAATGATACTCCAAATTCCAGCAAAGGAAAGAGTCAAGATGACATTAGAAGAAACCCTACTCCAAGGATATTTATATATGATCTCAAGAATACAAAAGGAAATGAATATCATCAAATAATTCCAAGGCAAAAATACTTTAGAAGTACTTCAAGGAACTCTTCATCTCCTAGGTACCAAAGTATATTTCTTGGTTATTGCTATTCTTGTACAAACTTTGGGCACATGGCAAAAGATTTTAGGGCATATCACAAAGACATATATAATGGTCTCTGTCAATCTCCTAGAAGCGATTTTGCAAGAAGAATTCATGATCTCTCATTCATGAACAAGATGGAGTGCTTCAATTGCCATAACATTGGACATATGGCTCGTGATTGTAACTTGACTTGCATTCCTCTAGCAAGCTAAGATTATGTCAACCAAGCTAGAGAATAAAGTTACACAAGTATGGAGAAGGAAGAAAATTGGATCCAAAAGTATCTTAAACACTCAAGCCAAAAACACATGTTGTTGATTTGATGAAGACATCCTTGGAAAATGTGGTATTTCAAGTGTTTGATGATGAGACTCTGGCAAAAGGGAGACCATGCATACTATTAGGGGTAGATGGTGATTCATGACTATTCTTACAGAAGTCTTCCATGAAAAGGTGTTATGGAATCCATGATGAGTCACACTTTGACAATCTTGACAAATCATCTCTCGGGAGTAACTCCATTTTAGAAAATAATGGAATTGTGAAGATTTCTTCCACTTGATCACAAGGCAACAATCTTTCTTGTTTAAAAAAGCTAGAAGAGCTTATGCATGTAGGGGGAGTAGGTTCATCCATGGAGAAATGTAAACACATCTATCATGGAACACATTTCCAAAAAGAAGAGCACCATGACAGGGGGAGCATCGTACCTATGAAGAGCTATTATTGATGCAGAAAATATGATAAGGGAAGCAACTTGAGAGGGGGAGTACTTGAGCACCCATTTTTTCCATTGATGTCAAAGGGGGAGAGAATGTTGAAGGGAAAGAATATTGCCATTAATGAAAAAGGGGGAGATTGTTGGCCAAAGTTTTCATTGATGTCAATATGAGCATTGTTGAAGATGGTAAAGCCCATATCTATTAAACCTTAATGCCTAGATTCCTAAATATATACCCTATTCAAAATCTTAGCTCTATCAATCCCCAATTTCTTCATTCATGCTACCTGATTTTTATTCCTATTAGAACACCATTAAAAAAATCTTACTAATTAATCCTAGTTCTATGAATGGGCTACATAATCCTTGACTCCAAATATGTTTTGAAACAATACCGAAAATTCCTTTGATTAATGCCACACAAAACATGTTCCCTATGACCATACATGGCAGACATAATGTTTAATGCTGGCAGCATGGTGTACAAACATGACATGCATATTCATACATGGCAGACATAATGTATAATGCAAGCAGCATGGTGTACAAACATGGCATACATGTTCCTACATGGCAGACATAATGTACTATGCAGGTAGCATGGTGTAATGCATCACTCACATGGCAGACAAGGTCTACTTGCATGGTTTTTTATATGATCCATCTTTCACATGTCAGACCAATATTTGACATGTCCACTTAAGAAGCATATCCATATATTATCACCACGTATAATACAACGAGACTAATTGAGAGATTTTATCCATTAAAATTAGTTTAATCCTATGTTAAACTCTCCATAAAATAAATGAGTCGTATTATATCTTTATCACGATATAAGAAAAGTGTACTTTGTATTTGTCGGCTACAAATTAATCATGTCGACTGTCTATAAAGTCATGTCTCTTGAAATGAGCCAAGCCACTATAAATATAAGCTCAAATACTTCATTTCAAGCATAAAAAAAAATTCGGTGAAGAACATAGAATTCGAATTAGAAGCTCAAAAGTAACCGAGGAGATTAAGTTTGGGATAAGTATGTTTTAAGAACTATAGCTGCAACAGCAAGGTGTGAAGCCTTCTCTCAAGCTCAGAGTACACCACAGAATTTTGGAACTCAGATCAATTGCAGAAGATATAAAAAGGAACAACGAAGGAGTATAGGAGATCGGTCTTCAGATCTGTGTGTAGACATATAACGTTTGATAGTCCTTAACTCTTCGAACCTGTAGCTTGAGAAGGGAACCAAACAATGGACTGTTATCTTTGTACAAAGCTTGGTTGAAGGCTCAGAAATAGGCTTGAATCTGCTGCTGTGTATGACAACCATCTATTGGAGAAGTTCAAAGGCAACAACCTATGTGTATATCTACGAACTAAGCACGAAGGCAACAAAACTTGATACTTCGAACCTGTAATAATCTACAGGAGTTTGGATTTATTTCTTGCAGCTGTGTCTTAGACAGCTACCTTGGAGGTTGGAACTGTGCCATATCTCCAATTTGGACAGTCACCATAGAGGCTCAGGCTTGGACTTAAAAAATTGCTAAATTGTCTTAAGCTCAGACCTTCAATTTTGTGAGGAAATCTTTAAACACTCCTTGAGCAGACATCAGATAAGTTTCTTTAAAGAAATTTCCCATCCTTGTTGTAGCAGAATTGCAACATTCTTTAAGCAGAAATTGAAGAGGAATAAAGGAAAATCTTTATCTTGAATTATTGCAGACCTTGGTTGGAAGATTGGAAGTTGGCACTGGTTTGCAGACCTTGCTTTGGAAACATCTTTTGAAGTCTTTTGACCAACTCCTGAAGACAACCTTGGAGTGACTTCATTTAAAAGCATTTTGTATTGAGTTGAGGATTTGTGTAGCAGCCTTGGAGCAGTGAAGTTTTTTGGACATTGGAGTATTAGGAGCCTTGGAGCAGTAAGGTACTTCGAACTCTTGAAGAGTCCTTGGGGCAGCATATTAAAGACACTTTGAATATTTCTTGAAGACACTTTGAAGGCATCCTTGGAAATCATGATGCATTGTTGAAGGCCCTCATGATGTAACTTGGAGAAATTTTTTGGGTACGATAAAGAGAAGTGGTGATACCTTCTAAGAAGAAAAGGTTGTCATTGATGATGTGACGTGGAGACTAAGTGTGACAAGGTTCACTGAAGAAGACTTTGGGAGTCGCGAAGAATAACCAAAGATATTTTGACAAAGTGAAGTTGCGGGTTGGAGCCCAAGAGGTTGGAGCCTCATAGAGACAAGGTTGGTGCCTCAAATTGACAAGGTTGGAGCCTTGGAAAGACCAAGTGGGTGCTTGGCACAATACAGGTTGGAGCCTGGAATATTGGAGTCTTCATCTAGGGTTGGAGCCCTATATCATTATTGTACTTTACTTATTGTAAAGAAGAAATTAATAATAGAATCTCTTCCATCATTGTTCATTTTTTGTGTTCTAAATATAATTGATCTAACTATTAAAATTAACAATTGAAAAGAAATATTGATTCACCCTCTTCTCAGTATTTCCAACAAACCCTGCAGATCGACGACGTACTCGTTCTCAGTTCGAAAGAGCCTCTTCCTTATTGGCTCAAGTTCCAGAAAATCCTGACCCAGAAACATTTGAAGAAGCTTTCGGTCATCTAGATTAGGATGAAGCTATGAATGAAGAATATCGTTTCTTATTGGCGAATGATACTTGGGATCTTGTTCCTCTTCCAAAAGGAAGAAAACTTGTTAGATGCAGATGGGTTTACAAAACAAAGTTTGGACCAGATGGAAAAGTGGACAGACATAAATCTCATCTTGTCGTTAAAGGCTTTTCACAAGTTGAAGGAATTGACTATACTGAAACCTTCTCCCCTGTTGCCAAAATGAATTCTATCAACCTTGTTCTTTTTAAATCTGCCTTCTTACATGGAGATTTGCATGAAGAAATCTACATGGAACAACCCCCTGGCTTTATCCAAAATGACTCTAGCCTTGTTTGTCACCTTAGGAAGTCTATCTATGGTCTCAAACAAGCTCCTCGGGTTTGGTATGCCAAAATGGATAGATTTCTTTTAAATAATGGATTTTCTAGCTATCATTTTGACAACACTGTCTACACCAAGAAAGTGGGTAAGTCCTTCACCATCCTTGTTCTTTATGTTGATGATCTTATCCTTACTGGTAGTGATCCAAACCATATAAACCATGTGAAGTCTAGCCTCAAAAAATAAGTTTGAAATGATAGACTTAGGACACTTGCATTATTTCCTTGGTCTTCAAGTCTTGCAATCCAAGGAAGGCATTACCCTCTCTCAGTCCAAGTATGCTTGTGATCTTCTACACCACTTTCACATGGAAGACTGTAAGCCAGCCCCTTCTCCCTTTCAGTCTAGAGTCAAGATTTCAGTCACTTGTACTACCCCTAAAGTTGATGCTACCTTATACCGTCAACTTGTTGGTAAACTTTTGTATCTAATCGATACACATCCTGACCTTTCCTTTGTCGTTGGTCTTGTTGCTTGGTTTATGCACCAACCTCATGAAATTCACTGGAAAGCAGCTAAAATAATACTTCAATATATTCAATGTACAGTTTAGTTCGGGATTCATTACAGTGCAGGAGCATCTCCATCGTTGATTGTTTTCACTGATTCTGATTGGGCTAGTGACCCTGATGATCGAAAGTCTACTACAGGATATGTATTCACTCTTGTTTCAGGACCTATTACTTGGTCTTGTAAGAAACAAAGTGCCATCTCTCTTTCTTCAGCAGAAGCAGAGTATCGTGGTGTAGTTGAAGCCAACAAGGAAGCCATGTGGCTTCGTCAGGTCCTGTCTAAATTTGGTCTTCATCAGCAGCATCCAACTACACTTTGGTGTGATAATCAGAGTGCCATTCAGCTATGTAAAGATCCAGTTCATCATCAGCGTATGAAACACATTGAACTCCACATACACTTCATTAGAAAGCTCATTCATGATCGTGTTCTTGAAGTGCAGTACTGTCCAACCAATGATCAAGTAGCTGATATCTTTACAAGGGCTGTCATAGAAGCGAAGTTTACCAAACTTCGATCCATGCTTGGAGTTCAGGAAATTTGTCATTAAGGAGGGATAGGCTCTAATGCTTCCTTCCTTCTCCTATTGTGTCACTTTCGTAAATCCTTCAATCCTATCCCAAGTTGTTCTTAAGGGGGATGTTAGGATATTTCGACACATAGGAAATAGGCTCCTTTTGTGTCACTTTTGTAAATCCTTCAATCCTATCCCAATTTGTTCTTAAGGGGGGATGTTAGGATATTCCGACACATAGGAAATAGTTAAGAATAACTTAGTCTAGTGTAGAGTTAGGTAAAGTGTGTTTCCTTACCAAGTACATTTGTAACTTATAATTAGACGGTCACGATTTGTAGTGATCCGACGATTATCTCTCTCCTCGGTATTAACGGTACTTGATCCGTGGCTTAAGACCTGATTGGTCCATGATCTCTATTTAAAGAGCATGGAGGGTCATTTGTCGGGTAACCGTTTATGAGAGAAACATATGTAACTTTTCTTTTTATATTAATAAATTTCCTGAAGTGGCCGCGTTGGCTCAGGCCGTGGACTGTTTCCCTCTTTGAGGGTTTTAACCACGTGATTATACTGGTGTAATGATTTGTGATTTTTTTGTGAGTGGTGACCTTTGGTTCTTGATCTAAGGAACTTAGCCTGTAAATTCCTACATTTACTAGATTTTTGCCCACCCATAGACTAGCTGTTGGGAAGCCCTCCTCCTTGGGTTTAGATTGATGCATCTTTAGCTGTTTATTTTCTATTATATTCAGTTACTTTACTATTATTTGAAGATTTATTTACAGTTATGCGGGACACTTTTTTTTTTTTTTTGTCTACACACATTTGGGTTTAAAAATTAAAATTAACACACTTTAACACACACACCCTAAGTAAAGAGCACCTGGTTTACACCACCAGGAAAATACTATAACATTGTAATCATTTGATCCCGCACCTCTCTACCCTTGTTTCGACATTGTAATCATTTGATACTGCACCTCCTCGCCCTTGTTGGTCTCTCTTCCTTTTGTGATCCGTGTTTGTTCTTCCATCATTGCGCCCCCAAGGTGTTTATCCCAAAGACTTCTTGGCCTTCATCCTCGATTTCCGTTAGGAAGACTTACTCCTCTGCGTAGGATTCGAGTTAGTCCTCCATCGAGTCCCCATTTCGACTCCGCTTCTAGTTCATTGGGTTCCCCTTCTGGTTTTATCCCCGGTTCTCCCCCTATCACCTTCACCATGTCTGGATCAAGACCTAACGCTGGTGGTAGCCTTGACCCTAATGCTGGGAATACTACTAGTGGGACCGCAACAAGAACTATCCCGACTGCTCCCTTGCTCCCTTATATGGCAGGCCTTAGTCTTCCTGATTTTAACCAGTTGATCAATGATCCCATACACCGTGATCCTGGTTGGCCTGCTATGCCAACCAAGCTCCCTTCTGACATCCCAAATTTTGAAGGTCTTATTGGAGAAGATCCTATTCGATATTTCCACATGTGGTGTTTGTCTAACTCCATTACCGATGACTCTGTCTGTCTTTGGTTGTTCCAACGTACGCTTACCGAAGAAGCTTCTAAGTGGTATGTTGACCAGGCCTCCTCCTCTCATATACTTTTGCGACTCTTGCCCGGGCCTTTCTGTCTTACTTTCAGCTTCCCCTTCGTTATGACATTGGTACCGAACTTTTGACCTCTTTCCGTCGATCGTCTGCGACCCGCCTATCCAATCATGTCTAGGAATGGCAGAGAAGAAAGAGCCTATGTCGAACCCCTACGTTCGAAGACCGTGTCTACATGGAATGGTTTCTCAGATCCCTTTTTCCTACTATCGGCAAAGATGTCGCATCTCATTTCCCTTAGACCGAAGAAGCTGCTCTCCAGATTGCGTTGAAATATGACCTGATCTATGCACAGTCTGGTTATGTTTATACCATCTTACCTGATCTCCCTAGGCCTAGTGGTGCCAACGCACCGAGGGCATCCCATGCCTCCAATGGTATTTTTGGAGCCCTTTCTCATCCGTACACTCATCCCCCCATGGGTTATGGTTTCCCTCAGGGAGGGGCCAACTCCTCCAGCACTTTTCCCCCTTCCGGTAGCATGTATCCAGGATACGACATGCCTCCTTATTTTTCCCAACCTATTTACCACAATGTTTCCCAACCTCCTTATTATCAGTATCCGCAGCCTGGTGCTCCAGCTCCTCCAACATTAGCACCCCCACCTCCCTTGCCTTCTAAACCCCCGCAACAGCAACCACCACCCCCCTAGGGGCAGGTGTATGCATAGAAGGGCACGAATAATCCTCCTACTTCCAAAAAGAAGAGGAAAGGCACCCAAAATCAATCTACCCCAGGTAATCCAGGACCAAATCACCAAGGGAATGTACCTAATACTACTAACTAGCAACAAGGCATTCAGCCCAAGCAGGACATGCATGTTCGCACGAATAAGACTTGTTCTTGTTGCGGTGTCTATGGTCACTACACCCACGATTTTCCTCTTTTACCTCAGATGCGTCAGATGTGGGAGACTCCAGCAACATCGCGAGGAAAACAAGCCTCCCCTTCGGTTCCTCCCAATGCTGCACCTATCCAGTCGACTATGTTTACCAATCCTTTCCCCCAACAAGGATTTGTGGCTACCTAACCCCCTAAAGGTCAAGCGGCCACTCAACCTCCTCCATCTGGTACCTCTGATTACCAAATTCTCATGATGAACTCTGACCAACCCATTACTGTTGACCTCAACCTTCAGAGTCGGTTCCGTCAGTACAACAAGCCTCCCATTACGTTTGCCCCCGAGCCCCCTTCTTCAGGTTCCACAAAGCCTCTTTCAATAACCAATGGTCCTTTACAGATATCTCAGCCTAAGGTAGAGGTTCATACCAAGATCCCTAAGGAACCATTACGCCGAAACGCTAATTTTGGAAAAGCATCCCATTCATATAATATAGTAGATGATTTGGCGTAATCTCCTGCTGCCATCCCAACACTGGAACTCCTCCAGTCATGCACTTCAAAACGAAAATCTCTACTAACTTCCATGGGCGCTATGGATCGTTCAGATGATCATTTGATCATCTTCGATGTTGACCGGTCATAACATCCTCCCCTTCCTACTTCCTTCGTCTTCCAAATCCCCATCAAGATCTAGAATGCCAACGTCTCCCGTTGTATCATTGATGAGGGGGCATCCACCTATGTGATGTACGCTTCGGTTTGGAAGCAACTCGGATCCCCTGAGTTGGCCCCTTCCACTATCACCCTCCGAGCATGGGATGGCCACTCTTCCCAGCCCATTGGCCTCTTCTGCAATTGTCCTTTTACTCTTGCGGGCAAGACTGTTTGTGTTGATGTAGAAGTCATTGATGCCCCCTTAGATTACAACATTCTATTGGGTCATAGCTACACTTATACGATGTCTACTGTCCCATCTGCGACTCACTGTAAGATTTCTTTTCCTCATAACGGAAAGATAGTCACCATCGACCAGTTGACATATTACGAACCGAAGTCTCAGACCTCCCCTGAGTCCATCATCTCTTTAGTGGCCAACAAGAAAATAGTCGAACCTTTGACCAGTGTCTCACCCGGAGTCTACAAAGAAACCTCTTTGCTTGGTTCTTTCCTTGGTCTTCCTCCTGTGTCTGATCCTAGCTCGTCGAACATTTGCATGATGCAATCATCTCGGGCTTCCCTCAAGCGGCCCGCTTCGACTAGTCAACAACCTCGCCCTCCGCAACCTGCTCCTAGCACCTCGACTCAGCCTTCAGGACCCCCTCCTCAAGGCCCCTCACCTACAGCTGGTATCCATGAGCCTCTCTACCCTTCCGACACGGTTCCTCTAGGCCTTAACCATCTTGGAACTGTCCTGCCTAGCCATTACCCCTCCGGTCAGATACCGTTCCTAGCTCCCCCTCCTAGAGTGTTTTCGGTACCTATTATGGCTACCTTATCCCTTCCTAACCTGACCCTGGAGATCCCAGTCTGGTACATTGATCCCCCAATCGTTATCCCGCCTGGTCAGCCCAAACCTTATCTTGCTTTAACCTCGGTTCAACCAGTCCCCATGACCCCTCAGCCACCTCAACAGGAACCTCCTCCTGTTGCGAAAACTTCGAGTGAAGGGGGAAAAGCTTGCAAGAAGGCACCTAAAGACAAGGTTGCCCCAAAAAACCCTGCTCCTCCTCATCCTCCAAAGCGTACCCCCCCATGTGCTTTGTGTGATGTTTTCGGTCAAGCCACCCATCATTGTCTCGAATTGCCTATATCAAGCCCATGGTCAATGTTGCGTTCCATGAGTCTACAGTCCCTAAAGCCTCTGTTTCTTCCTCGACTGCAGCCAAGAACCCTAAGAATATTCACATCAACCAACCTTGTGCTTTGTGTGATATCCATGGCCATTATACTCGTTGTTGTCCCCGCCTTACGCATTACCGTGCCTCTTTGGAGGTAGTTCAGGAGTACGAGATTGAATAGAACCAGTCTGCCTCTCCCATCCTTACGTAGTATGCTTCGAGCCAACTTGAGGATTTACTCGCTCCCATTGACATTACCCCTCCTGATTTCGAGATGATGGAGCCTGTGGCCACCATCCTCTACCTATCATCATTCATGAGATCCATGGTGGAAACTTCCTCTGAGACTTCCCCTTATATTTCGCTTGACCTCGCTTCAACGATCACCCTGGGCTCAACATCAGTGGATCCCTTATCTGCTTGTTCTTCCATCACCCCCCGTGACGATGCGCATGTGAATCTTTCTTCTCATGATGATGAGTCAGGTAGCTTCACCGCATCATGTGGTCTCTCTTACTCCAATCACCCCATCTTCTACTATGATGACGACATCATGGAAGCCTTTTCCACCCCTGACTTCATCTTTCCCGTCCATAAGCAGAATGGCACCATCTATGTCTATGGTGACTTTCACGACTTGAGCACAAGCTACCCCCAAGGCATCTCCCACACACCACCTACCCATCAATGTGCGGGTGGTAGACATCCTACCCAGAGCACTCCCTCTAGTAGCGTTTGTTTGATTTCTACCTTGCGTACAGGTTGCCAGCATTGTTCATCATCCTCTCATTTGTTGTCTTGTGACACCTTTCAGATGGACCCCCTGTCCACACCTTATATCGGTTATGCCGATGGTGCAAGTTGCTACTCCCAAAATCTAGCCTCAGCAGGTTGGGCCATTTTTACCCCTTTACATTCGCTCATTCTCTTGAACGGTGTATGCATTGGTATTGTTATCACTCTAATAATTCCCAAAGTTGTGAGATTTTGAGTTTATAGTTTTAAGAATATTAGAGGTAACCACATACCTACTTTCAAGCTCTAGGTTTTAGCCTTCCTAAGGCTCAGAGAGGGTTCTCTCTATAAGATTTAACTTTGTTTTTGTGTTTGATTTTAGGCTAGTTATATGGGAAATTGGGTTTTGATATTTGGTTTGGTTTGGTGAGAAAAAATCACTTACTAAGATGGATAGTGATAGATCTGTTTTTCCATTGGGAAAATAGAGTCAATGTGTCAAGCAGATAGGTCAGGATCAAGGTCTAAAGTCAAATGTTTTCAGGGCAAGATAACATAGTCACTTAAGATATTTGAGGCTGATTGGTGAAGTGGTTTAATCGGGATAAAGAGCAATCAAGGATTCTTTGATTCAGATAAGGAGTGAAGAGAATAGAGGTCATTCGAAAGAGGGAGCAATTAAGGGTTCCCTACTCTGGAAATCAGCAGAAAACATTAAAATGAAAACCAGTAAATAACATAGTGCTATTAACAAATTATGACATATCACTTCCTGATTTCACATTTAAATTTAGAGCACATATATGTATGAATGGAAAACATAAGAAGATTTAACAAATAAAAGTAGAAAGTACTTCACTTAAGTTAGCCCAACACATGAATCCTGAAACATTATGCTTTATTGATTTGATCCAGCCTTGCTGACTTGCAACTTGGTACAAAAGACCTTCAGGTATAGAAATATTGACTGTAGGAATCTTCAACAATTTATTCCACAACAATACTTCAAAGAGTGAAGTATTTATACAAAAAGTGTTACAAAATATCCTCGAATACTCATAGGATTTTTCTAAGGAAAATAAAATATCTTTTAGAAAAAAATAGTGACAACTGCTTAACAAATAGCAAGTTGTCCTATTTATTAAAATAAAATAGAAATGTTGTTTGGATTGGGTGCAGCTAGCTGTTGTGTTGTCTTCAATGCTGGCAAAAGATCTTTTAATCTGTTTTGAAACTCTATGTTCTCATCTGATACTCTTTCATCTGATATACTTTAACCATTGATACTCTTTAACCACTGTTTTGACTGCCTTACTGCTGTAAATTTCTGTTTTTACTATGTAAAAAAACAATCTTAAATTTATCCTCTTCGACTATAAAACTGTATTTTACAACAAATCAGTAAGCTTTTGCCAAAATTATTCATCAGGTAACTTTATCTTGGTAAGTTTTCTGTAATTTTCATCAACCTCTGTGTATTTAACAAAGGTTGGTTTGACCACAAAGAGATGTTTTATCTCACGCTATAAATAAAACAAATCTTCAATTCTTTTGTGCAACACTTTGCCTATAGGTACTCCTTGCCAATCTGCCTTGTTTACTTGTTCATTGGCAAAATCTCTGATCTTCTTGTTGTAATCCTCTTGCTTCATTAATTTATCATTTAGAACAAGAATGTTTGGCAAGCATTTTTGCCTCAATATACCAAACTTTACCATAAATCTAGTTATGGCCAAATCCATGTTCTGACATTTCTCTTCTAGTTGCTTCATCAAGTTTTTCTTTGTAGTTACCTTTCTCACTTCAAGAATTGTTTCAGTTCTATCATTTATCCCAATCTCATCAAATTCTTGTTTGTTTTTGGTGTTGAGAAATTTGATTATTTCTTGGGCCTCTTCAGGTTTGGCACCAAGCTCTTCCTTCGTCTTCACAATTTCTTCTTTGGCTGCTTTGACCAAGTCTTTTTGTTCATAGATTACCTGAATGGAAGGCCAAGTGTCATTGATTGACTCAATGATCTTGGACCACAATTGATCTTTTATGTAAGCCATTGGTTCTTTTCAAGGTTAATTCTATTTCAACCTTATTCAATTGCTCACTTAACCTTTTGGCTTTCTGTTCCTCTGTTTTAGCATTGATTTGAGCTAATTTCCTGGCATCTTCCAAGTTGTTTATTTGTTCTTTCAACCTATTGATCTCATTATTCTGAATGGACATATCTTCCATAGCTTTTATAAGCTTTCTTGCCTCATCTGTTTGTTGCACTGCTGAAGTAGATGATTCTGTAGCAGAAGTAGTGGAAGAAGTCATTAGCATAGTGGTAGCCAATGGGGCTTTTGGTGCTAATTCCTCTGCTAAGTTTGAAGGAAATTTTGTAGTTACCATAGCGATAACTGTGGGAGGAGCACTTTGAGTTTTTGTAGCTTCTTTCTCTGGGACAAGTTTGTCCATTTCTATCTCCATTTCTTTAATTTGTGCTTTCATTTAGAGTATGAGACTCATCAACTCATCTTTATGATTTGCCTCCTGCACAATTTATTTTGCCTATGGATGTTCTGTTGGAGGAAATTTTAGTTGCTTTCTAAGTGCTGCAATGTCAACATTCTTCTTTTTCACCAATTCTTCTGCAGCCTTTACATTTGCTGGGTCATACCCTACTTCAATTACCAATTCTTCTAACGAATTGATTCTAGTGTCCTTAGCATAAGAGGAAGCTTTTTCAATCCTAATTTGATCTCTCAAATTGGTTATAGTGTTCTGAAGCTTTTGGGCACTCATTGCCTTGGTAGTCATAGTAGAATAAAGCATTTCAAAGCTTTGCTTATGAAACTCAATTTGATCTAAGGGATGAATGCTATCAACTGGTACTTCGAAGTCAACTTTCTTGTAGTCTGCTATTGTTGTAGGTTTAGGCACTGTTGGATGTAGTATTGTCATAAGAAATTTCTTGTTCATGTAATCAAGGGCTGAGAGTAATCCGTTTTGATTTCCTAGAGACTGCTTTAGATACTGTGAATAAATCTCATTCTTTAACTCTTCATTTTTAGCCTTGATTTATTTATATTTCTCTTTAATATCACTGTCTGTATTCTCTTCTTACTGAGATGAGGATGCCTCCATGTTTTGTTGTTTTTCAATCATCTGAGTGTCCGGAGTATCCTTTTCCTTCTCATTTACAACAATTGTAGCAGCATCTGTGTTCTTCTCTGTGTTTTCTTCATCTAGCACCTCAATTGTTTCTTTTTCCTTGTTCACTGGATTGAGCTTAGGTTTCTTATTATATCTGATTTTAAACCTAGTCTCTATTGTTGTTTCATCTGTGTAGGTGCCTTCTTCCTTGATTCTCTTAGTGGCTTTATCCTCTTGATTTACAATTTCCAAGGTGTGACTAGTATCACCCTGTTTAACTGTTTCTATCAAGGTATTTTCCAGCCATTCTGTTTGATTAGAAAAATGTTCAATCTCAGGCCTTTTATCATGGATATAAGGGGTCAATTTTGATTTTACCCTCATTTTAATGAGTATTCCCTGAGGATCATAATTCCACAAGAAACTGTTGAGATTGCAACAAGATGATGAGCTTAGTGGAAAGAAGTCGCCTTCATTAAGTGGGCCCGCAGGCTATTTTTGGTGCAAAGTCTATTTTTAGACTATGTCTATTTTTAGACATGTCGATCATATTCTATGAGTTGCAGGATGCTATTTGTGGATGGTTGGTCAAGTTGGAAAAATAGATGGACTTCTATTTTTAGACATATTGGGCAGAATCTATTTTTAGATTGCCAGTCTAAAAATAGATATGTCGAATATTATTAGCTCTTAATAATATTTGGACTATAAACATTCTCTTATTATTTTGGAGCACTTCAGTTAACTGCAAAAATGTGGCACAAGAGCTAACAGAAGGAATTACGCTATTCCTGAGGGTTAATTCGAGCTATTGCATGGAGACTTCAGTTAGAACTCATGTGACAGAGTTTGGTGGAGTTATTGAGGTAGTTGGTGGAGTTGTGTTCAGTTTAACTGAGTTAAACATAGTTGAGCTAGTTGTATCTAGTCTAAATGATTGATACACTAGTGAGAGTGGTGTGAATTAATTATTAATTAATTCACTAATTATTAACTCATTAATCAACTAAAGAATATATCAGTTAACTACAGTGCATGGACAGTTTCAGTGGAGACCAGTGAAGAGGTAGGTGAAAGAGCAGTGTGACTATGGTGTTGCATGATTTGCAACACACAGTGGTTGGAGATGCCAATGAGGATTGTGTGAGCAAGGCTGGACCAATTCGAGTTCATTCAGAGCCATTATTTAGCAGTGATTGTGCAGTAGAGGCAGGCTAGCAGGTGGCAAAGACTGGAGCATGAGATTTGCTAGATCGGACCTGATTAGTGTGTAGCAATTAGAGATTGTACTGAGAGCTTGTGAGGAGCTTTGTATGATGATTGTTACATGATATCTATGACATATAATATACAGATAGTTGGGGGTTTTTCAAATTTAAGCTTTCCCATAAAATACTGTGTTCATATGTGTGAATGTTTATGGTTTTAATGTGTGCATGTAATTGATTTTATTTCCGCAATTAATGATCAATGGTAGAAGAGACTCTGTATTGTGCATGAAGTCAAATAGTGTGTGATCAGGAGAATCTAAGATTTATAACATATCAGTTATATAATTTCTACATGGTATCAGAGCGATATTGATCATTGGAGCAATTGCAAAACATTGAAGCGGTTGAGTTTTGTGTTGGTGGAATTCGAATTTGTAGCAGTGTTTTCTTGGTGTCGAAGTTGAGATGTCTTTCAACGGATTGCGATTGGATTATGCCCTTGAGGGAAGCTTGAATTATATTGCATGGAAGGACAGGATGGAGGTGGTGCTGGCTAAAAATGGGTTGAAGGAGTTCATAGATGCAAAAATTCCAAAACCTGCTTCTAGCGATGCTGCTGCACTTGATGCATGGCAAAAGAAGACAGCAAAGTGTCGAAGGATTCTGTTGGAAGGTGTGAAGGATCACATAGTGTCCAACCTTCATGGTAAAGCTTCTCCATTCTTGATGTGGAAAGCTTTGATAGACTTGTTCCAAAGCAAGAGCGACTAGAGGAAGTTAGCGCTCAAGGATAAACTCAGGAACATAAAAATGGAGAAAGGCGACAGTATACCCAAGTACCTCATGAAGTTTGTCCAGTGCAGGGATGAGCTAGGAAGTGTGGGGGTTATTGTAGATGATGAGGACTTGGTGAGCTTGGCTCTCCTTAGGCTTCTGAAGAGTTGGCATTCCTATCATGACTCTGTCAATGGTCGGGAGAAATTGCCAGGATGGGAGCGAATTTGGTCGGATCTTGTGCAAGAGGAGATAAGGCGGAGTACTAGGGACAGATATTCATCGAAGAATGCAGATGAAGAAAATTGTGCTTTGGATGCCAAAGCAAGGAAGGGGAAGAGCAAGAAGAATGCTTCTCAATCTGGTGTGAAAGGCAAGAAGCAGGACATGTCCAAGGTGAAGTGCTTTCACTGTCACCAACACGGACATTATGCCACTAATTGTCCACAGAAGAAGAAAAATAAGCAGGCTGCTAGATCTGCAGCTGGAGAGGCCTTAGCCTCGCAGTTTGAGCTGTATTTTTCGCTGATCGCATGCTTGGTCTCAAGTATGATGGATTCAGTGTGGTTTCTTAACAGTGGTGCGTCTTTTCATATGACCGGAGACAAGGATTTGTTTACTGATATGGAAGATCTTGGAAGTGCACATCGAGAAGGGCGATGATGGTAGATACAGTGCGACCAGTATCAGTACCATTTCCTTTGAGAGGGAGTCTGGTAAACCCTTCGTATTGAAGGAAGTGATGCATGTTCCAGGATTGAAGAAGAATTTGATCTCGGTGGCCATGTTAGAAGACAAGGGATATGATGTTGTATTTAGTGAGGGAAAGGATTTCCTGGGCAGTAAGGCAACTGGTGAAACCCGGAGGATAGGGGTTCGAGTTAAGAACCTTTATCAGTTGCAGGTAGATGGCTGCACAGCAATGGCAGGCAAGGCAGAAGGAGTGGTGAGCCGGGATGAGGGCACAAGAGATTGGGCCATCTTCACCATGGTGCTTTGAAAATTTTGTAGCAGATTTCTACCGGGCTTCCCAAAGGTACACTTGCGCATTCAGATCAGTGCAAGGGATGTACTTTGGGAAAATTTGTGAAATCCACCTTTGACGAGAAGGATAGTCACGCCATGACGATCCTTGAGAGAATTCACATAGACGTGTGTGGACCTTTCTTAGTAGCTTCGACAACAAAGCACAGGTACTATATGATCTTTGTTGATGATTTTTCTCAGAAGTGCTGGATCTTCTTCATGCAGAAGAAGAGTGAGACATACTCAAAGTTATGTGAGTTCAAGGCACTGGTTGAGAAAGAATCGGGGAAGCAGGTGAAGGCTCTTAGGAGCGACAATGGTGGTGAATTCATCTTTGGCGAATTCAAGGACTTTTACAGCGCAAAAGGAATTCGAAGAGAGCTCATAGCGCCTCATAACCCATAGCAGAATGGGGTCGCTGAGCGGAAGAACAGAACGATAGTGGGTGCTGCACGGGCGATGTTGCATGATCAGGGCCTTCCCATACACTTGTGGGCTTAGGCATGCAATACTATGGTTTATGTGAAAAGCCGTTGTCCTCACAGGATACTTGGCATGAGTACACCCGAGTAGGCGTTTTCTGGTAAGAGGCCTAATATTTCCCATTTGAGGATTTCTGGTTCACCTATTTACATTCATGTGACTAAGGATGCCAGGAAGAAGCTGGAGCCGACCGCAGAGGTTGGGATATTTGTGGGGTACACTGATACACCCCAGAACTATCGTGTGTATTTTCCAGACATTCGGAAGACTGTTGTGCGACGGGATATCAAATTTCATGAGGAGAAAGCCATGAAGTGTTCACTTGAGAGGGAGCCATACTTGCATGCAGATGAGGAGCTATTATTTCCTAAGGATAAGCCTCAGGATGTGGATCAGCCACAAGAGGAGGTTCATGGAGTGGAAGAGACCACTCATGCAGCGCCAACCATCAGAGGGCCGAAGTGCACTATAGAAGTTGAGCGATTGATTCAGGATGCAGAGAATATTGTAGGAGCACCTACATCACAACGAAGACAGAGACAGTCACCTGACCGGTATACTGGATACATGGCTCTTATGAGCAAGTGTATCGTGACAGAGCCATCCTCTTTCGAGGAAGCTGTGGAGGACCCCGCATGGGTAGATGCCACAGACAATTAATGGCTCGATTGTCGAAATGAAGCATTATTGATTGTCCCAAGGCCAGAAGGGAAATCATTGGTAGGTTCGAGATGGATCTACAAAGTGAAGCAAGCAGCTGACAGGAGCATCGAGAAGTACAAGGCAAGATTTGTTGCCCGAGGCTTCTCACAGATCGAGGGGATCGATTATGAGGAAACCTTTGCACCTGTCGCAAGGTATTCTTCCATACAGACGATCCTAGCTCTCTCAGCGCAGATGGGTTGGCACATTCATCAGATGGATGTGAAGACTACATTCCTCAACAGAGTGATTGAGGAGGAGGTGTACATAGAGCAGCCCGAAGGTTTTGAGATCTTCAACAGCGAGTCATATGTGTGCAGGCTCAAAAGAGCGCTGTATGGGTTGAAACAAGCACCTCGTGCTTGGTACACACAGATTGACAGTTACTTTACCGAACTTGGATTCTCCAAGAGTGAGGCGGATCCGAACCTATACCAGATAGTGGTGGAGGGTAAGTTGCCGATCATTGTACTTTATGTAGATGATTTGATTATGACAAAAAGATGAACTCGTTGATACACTCAAGGCAAGGCTATTCTTTGCAGCGGAGTTTTAGATGAAGGACTTGGGCCTCCTTCATTATTTCCCGGGATTGGAAATTTGGCAAATACAGTTGGATGGATCGTTCAGGTCTCAAGGCAAGCATGCCCTGTGGAGATATCGGAGAAGTTCAACATGCATGGCTGCAAGCCTGTTGATACTCCTCTTCCTGGAGGTTGGAGGAAGGAGGATGCTACTTCAGCAGAAGTAGTGGATGCCACTGTTTATCGACAGTTGGTTGGGTTGCTTATGTATCTGGTCAATACACGACCTAATATATGCTATGCCGTTAACTAGCTTTCACAAGCTATGGTTAAGCCTACCAAGCTCTTCTGGAAGGCAGGCAAGCATGTATTGCGTTATCTTAGAGGCACATTGGGATATGGCTTGTGGTACAGACAGTCGGATGAGGTGAAGCTATGTGGCTTCACGGATGCAGATTGGGCAGGGAGCCCAACGGACAGAAAGATCACATCCGGAGGGATTTTCAATATCGGGTCGACAATAGTTTCTTGGTACAACAGGAAGCAGAGATCCGTGGCACTCAGTTCAGCAGAGGCCGAGTATATGGCAGCGATTTTGGCTGCATGCGAGGCTATATGGATGAGGAAGATCCTGGTCGGGTTGTTCGGTTCACACTTAGATCCTAATGTGATATATTGTGATAATCAGAGTTGCATAAAACTATCGGTTAATCCAGTATTTCATGATAGATCTAAACACATTGAAATCTGGTATCATCATATCAGAGATTGTGTGCAGCGGAAGATCATGTTACTTTCATACATTCCCACGGAGGATCAAGATGCTGATATCTTGATGAAGGCGCCTACCGTCAGAGCAAATTCAAAATACACCAAAGGGGCAGGATCGGGGTGCAGTATAATCCCTATCTTGTTGAGAGAAAGTGTTGAGATTGCAACAAGATGATGAGTTTAGTGGAAAGAAGTCGCTTCACTAAGTGGGCCGACAGATATTTGGCGCAACTATTTTTAGACATGTCGATCATGATTCTATGAGTTGCAGGATGCTATTTGTGGATGGTTGGTCAAG
This sequence comes from Pinus albicaulis, assembly GCA_034641835.2. Lineage (NCBI taxonomy): Eukaryota > Viridiplantae > Streptophyta > Pinopsida > Pinales > Pinaceae > Pinus > Pinus albicaulis. Next base: position 1,898,489,843 of record CM076578.1, read on the forward strand.
TTGGAAAAATAGATGGACTTCTATTTTTAGACATACTGGGCGGAATCTATTTCTAGATTGCCAGTCTAAAAATAGATATGTCGAATATTACTAGCTCTTAATAATATTTGGACTATAAACATTATCTTATTCTCTTTGAGCACTTTAGTTAAGTGCACAGATGTGGCACAGGAGCTGACAGAAGGAATTACGCTATTCCTAAGGGTTAAGTGGAGCTATTGCATAGATACTTCAGCTAGAACTCATGTGACAGAGTTTGGTGGAGTTGATTGAGGAGTTAATGGAGTTGTGTTCAGTTTAACTAATCTAAACATAGTTGAGCTAGTTGTATCTAGTCTAACTAATTGATACAATAGTGAGAGTGGTGTAAATTAATTATTAATTAATTCACTAATTATTAACTCATTAATCAACTAAAGAATACATCAGTTAACTACAGTGCATGGACAGTTTTAGTGGAGACCAGTGAAGAGGTGGGTGAAAGAGCAGTGTGACTATCAGTTGTGACTATAGTGTTGCATGATTTGCAACACACAGTGGTTGGAGATGCTAATGAGGATTGCGTGAGCAGCACAGACCAATTCGAGTTCATTCGGAGCCATTCTTTAGCAAAGGATTACAAGAAGAGAGAGGCGGTGCTGGGGCAGCAGGAGACTGGTATTGAGATTTGCCAGATCGACCTGACGAGGTGTGTGGCAATTGGAGATTGTACTGAGAGTTTGTGAGAGATTTGTGTTGATGATTCAGTTACATGATATTTACGACAGCATAATATATGACAGTTTGGGGTTTTCAGCCTTGTGCTCCATAAAATACTGTATTACATAAAGGAATGTTTATATTTTAACACAGTGTGGCAGCAATTGATTTTATTTCCGCAATTAATGATCAATGGTAGAAGAGATTCTGTATTGTGCATGAAGTCAAATAGTGTGTGATCAGGAGAATCTAAGATGTATAACATATCAGTTATATAATTTCTACATGGTATCAAAGCGATATTAATCATTGGAGCAATTGAAAAGCATTGAAGCGGTTGAGTTTTGTGCTGGTGGAATTCGAATTTGTAGCAGTGTTTTCTTGGTGTCGAAGTTGAGATGTATTTCAACGGATTGCAATTGGAGTATGCCCTTGAGGGCAGCTTGAATTATATTGCATGGAAGGACAGGATGGAGGTAGTTCTAGATGACAATGGGTTGAAGGAGTTCATAGATGCAGAAATTCCAAAACCTGCTTCTAGCGATGCTGCTGCACTTGACGCATGGCAAAAGAAGACAACAAAGTGTCGAAGGATTCTGTTGGAAGGTGTGAAGGATCACATAGTGTCCAGACTTCATGGTAAAGCTTCTCCATTCTTGATTTGGAAAGCTTTGATAGACTTGTTCCAAAGCAAGAGCGACTAGAGGAAGTTGGCGCTCAAGGATAAACTCAGGAATATAAAAATGTAGAAAGGTGACAGTATACCCAAGTACCTCACGAAGTTTGTCCAGTACAGGGATGAGCTGGGAAGTGTGGGGGTTATTGTAGATGACGAGGACTTGGTGAGCTTGGCTCTCCTTGGGCTTCCGAAGAGTTGGCATTCCTATCAGGACTCTGTCAATGGTCGAGAGAAATTGCCAGGATGGGAGCGACTTTAGTCGGATCTTGTGCAAGAGGAGATAAGGCGGAGTACCAGGGAGAGATCTTCATTGAAGAATGCAGATGAAGAAAATTGTGCTTTGGTTGCCAAAGAAAGGAAGGGGAAGAGCAAGAAGAATGCTTCTCAATCCGGTGCGAAAGGCAAGAAGCAGGACATATCCAAGGTGAAGTGCTTTCACTGTCACCAACACGGACATTACGCCACTAATTGTCCACAGAAGAAGAAAAATAAGCAGGCTGCTGGATCTGCAGCTGGAGAGGCCTTAGCCTCGCAGTTTGAGCTGGATTTTTCGCTGATCGCATGCTTGGTCTCAAGTATGATGGGTTCAGTGTGGTTTCTTGACAGTGGTGCGTCTTTTCATATGACGAGAGACAAAGATTTGTTTACTGATCTGGATGAGAAAGATCTTGGAGTGCACATCGAGATGGGTGATGATGGTAGATACAGTGTGACCGGTATTGGTACCATTTCCTTTGAGAGGGAGTCTAGTAAACCCTTCATATTGAAAAAAGTGATGCATGTTCCAGGATTGAAGAAGAATCTGATCTCGATGGCCATGTTAGAAGACAAGGGATATGATGTTGTCTTTAGTAAGGGAAAGGATTTCCTGCGCAGTAAGGAAACTAGTGAAACCCGGAGGATAGGGGTTCGAGTTAAGAACCTTTATTAGTTGCAGGTAGATGGATGCGCAGCAATGGCAGGCAAGGCAGAAGGAGTGGTGAGCCAAGATGAGGGTGAGCTATGACACAGGAGATTGGGCCATCTTCACCATGGTGCTTTGAAAATTTTGCAAGAGATTTCTACTGGGCTTCCCAAAGGTACAATTGCGCAGTCAGATCAGTGCAAGGGATGTACTTTGGGAAAATTTGTGAAAGCCACCTTTCACGAGAAGGATAGTCACGCCACGACGGTCCTTGAGAGAATTCACACAGACGTGTGTGGACCTTTCTCAGTAGCTTCGACAGCAAAGCACAGGTACTATGTGATCTTTGTTGATGATTTTTCTCGGAAGTGCTGGATCTTCTTCATGCAGAAGAAGAGCGAGACATACTCAAAGTTCTGTGAGTTCAAGGCATTGGTTGAGAAAGAATTGGGGAAGCAGGTGAAGGCTCTTAGGAGCGACAATGGTGGTGAATTCATCTCTGGCGAATTCAAGGACTTTTGCAACGTAGAAGGAATTCAAAGAGAGCTCATAGCGCCTCATAACCCACAGCAGAATGGGGTTGCTGAGCAGAAGAAAAGAATGATAGCGGGTGCTGCACGGGCGATGTTGCATGATCAGGGCCTTCCCATACACTTGTGGGCTGAGGCATGCAATATTGCGGTTTATGTGCAAAACCGTTGTCCTCACAGGATACTTGGCATGAGTACACCCAAGGAGGCGTTTTCTGGTAAGAGGCCTGATATTTCCTATTTGAGGATTTTGGTTCACCTATTTACATTCATGTGACTAAGGATGCCAAGAAGAAGCTGGAGCCGACCGCAAAGGTTGGGATATCTGTGGGGTACACTGATACACCCCAGAACTATCGTGTGTATTTGCCAGAAATTCGGAAGACTGTTGTGCGACGGGATATCAAATTTCATGAGGAGAAAGCCATGAAGTGTTCGCTTGAGAGGGAGCCACACTTGCATGCAGATGAGGAGCTATTAGTTCCTAAGGATGAGCCTTAGGATGTGGATCAGCCACAAGAGGAGGTTCATGGAGTGGAAGAGACCACTCATGCAGCGCCAACCATCAGAGGGCGGAAGCGCACTACAGAAGTTGAGCGACTGATTCAGGATGCATAGAATATTGTAGGAGCACCTACATCACAGCGTAGACAGAGACAGTCACCTGACCGGTATATTGGATACATGGCTCTTATGAGCAAGTGTATTGTGACAGAGCCATCCTCTTTCGAGGAAGCTATGGAGGACCCCGCATGGGTAGATGCCATGGTGGAAGAGTATGATTTGATTGTCAAAAATAGTGCATGGGAGATTGTCCCAAAACCATAAGGAAAATCAGTGGTAGGTTCGAGATGGATCTACAAAGTGAAGCAAGCAGCTGACGGGAGTGTGGAGAAGTACAAGGCAAGATTTTTTGCTCGGGGCTTCTCACAGATTGAGGGGATCGATTATGAGGAAACCTTTGCACCTTTCACAAGGTATTCTTCCATACGGACGATTCTTGCTCTCTCAGCGCAGATGGGGTGGCACATTCATCAGATGGATGTGAAGACTGCGTTCCTCAACGGAGTGATATAGGAGGAAGTGTACATAGAGCAACCCGAAGGTTTTGAGATCTTTAGTAGCGACTCGCATGTGTGCAGGCTCAAAAGAGCCCTGTATGGGTTGAAACAAGCACTTCGTGCTTGGTACACATGGATAGACAGTTATTTCACCGGACTTGGATTTTCCAAGAGTGAGGCGCATCCGAACCTATACCAGATTGTGGTGGAGGGTAAGTTGCTGATCATTGTACTTTATGTAGATGATTTGATTCTGACAGGTGATGAACTGTTGATACACTGATGCAAGGCTGATCTTGCAAAGGAGTTTGAGATGAAGGACTTGGGCCTCCTTCATTATTTCCTGGGATCAGAAATTTGGCAGTGTAGTGATGGATTGTTTGTGTCTCAAGGCAAGTATGCCCGGGAGATACTGGAGAAGTTCAACATGCATGGCTGCAAGCCTATCGACACTCCTCTTCCTGGTGGATGGAGGAAAGAGGATGCTACATTGGCAGAGGTAGTGGATTCCAATGTTTACCGACAGTTGGTGGGGTCGCTTATGTATCTAGTCAATACACGACCTGACATATGCTACGCTATTAACCAGCTTTCACAAGCTATGGTTAAGCCTACCAAGCTCTTTTGGAAGGTAGGAAAGCATGTATTGAGATATCTCAGAGGCACATCGGGATATTGATTATGGTACAGACAGTCGGATGAGGTGAAGCTGTGTGGCTTCACGGATACAGATTGGGCAAGGAGCCCAACGGACAGAAAGAGCTTCTCTGGAGGGATTTTTAGTATTGGGTCGACAACAGTTTCTTGGTACAACAAGAAGCAGAGATTCGTGGCACTCAGTTCAACAGAGGCCGAATATATGGCAACGAGTTTGGCTACATGCGAGGCTATATGGATGAGGAAGATCCTGGTCGGGTTGTTCGGTTCACACTTAGATCCTACTGTGATATATTGTGATGATCAGAGTTGCATCAAACTCTCGGTTAATCCAGTATTTCATGATAGATCTAAACACATTGACATCCGGTATCATCATATCAGAGATTGTGTGCAGCGGAAGATCATGTTACTTTCTTACATTCCTACGGAGGATCAGGATGCTGATATCTTGACGAAGGCGCTCACCAGGAGCAAATTCGAATACGACAAGGGCAGGATCGGGGTGGTAGATAATCCCTATCTTGTTGAGAGGGAGTGTTGAGATTGCAACAAGATGATGAGCTTAGTGGAAAGAAGCCGCCTTCACTAAGTGGGCCCACAGGCTATTTTAGGCGCAAGTCTATTTTTAGACATGTCGATCATATTCTATGAGTTGCAGGAGGCTATTTGTGGATGGTTGGTCAAGTTGGAAAAATAGATGGACTTCTATTTTTAGACATATTGGGCGTACTCTATTTTTAGATTTCCAGTCTAGAAATAGATATGTCGAATATTGTTAGCTCTTAATAATATTTGGACTATAAACATTATCTTATTCTCTTGGAGCACTTCAGTTAAGTGTACAGATGTGGCACAAGAGCTGACAAAAGGAATTACACTATTCCTGAGGGTTAAGTGGAGCTATTGCATGGAGACTTTAGTTAGAACTCATGTGACAGAGTTTGGTGGAGTTATTGACGTAGTTGGTGGAGTTGTGTTCAGTTTAACTGAGTTAAACATAGTTGAGCTAGTTGTATCTAGTCTAACTGATTGATACACTAGTGAGAGTGGTGTGAATTAATTATTAATTAATTCACTAATTATTAACTCATAATCAACTAAAGAATACATCAGTTAACTACAGTGCATGGACAGTTTCAGTGGAGACCAGTGAAGAGGTAGGTGAAAGAGCAGTGTGACTATCAGTTGTGACTATAGTGTTGCATGATTTGCAACACACAGTGGTTGGAGATGCCAATGAGGATTGTGTGAGCAATGCTGGACCAATTTGAGTTCATTCATAACCATTCTTCAGCAGTGATTGCACAGTAGAGGCAGGCTAGCAGGTGGCAGAGATTGGAGCATGTGTTTTGCTAGATCGGACCTGATTAGTGTGTAGCAATTGGAGATTGTACTGAGAGCTTGTGAGGAGCTTTGTATAATGATTGTTACATGATCTCTATGACATATAATATACAGATAGTTGGGGGTTTTCAGCTTTAAGTTTTCCCATAAAATACCGTGTTCATATGTGTGAATGTTTATGGTTTTAATGTGCGCATGCGATTGTTTTTTATTTCCGCAATTAATGATCAATGGTAGAAGAGATTATGTATTGTGCATGAAGTCAAATAGTGTGATCAGGAGAATCTCGGATGTATAACATATCAGTTATATAATTTCTACATGGTATCAGAGCGATATTAATCATTGGAGCAATTGCAAAACATTGAAGCGATTGAGTTTTGTGCTGGTGGAATTCGAATTTGCAGCAGTGTGCACTTAATACAATGGTGGTCCCATTTTTAAACATGTACACTTAATACTTAGGATACATTGTATTTTGTGGGTTTTTTGAATGGTTTTGCATGAAATGAGATTAGTTAAGAGGAGTTTTTACTTTCTCTAAGAAAAAAGGTAATTTTAACTTAGGAAAAGGGAGTGATGTTGAGGAAAAGGGTGATTATGTTGAGGAAATGGGTTTTTATGAAAGAATTCAATACTTATTACCAATCAATTACTAAGCCTTGGGTCCGGTCCCAACAAAAGTTAGAGAAATTCTCCGAGCCTTTTTAACTGAAGGTTTTGATTACTGAATACTTTGAGGGGAGGGAAATTAGTAATTTTTCCAGATGATGTTTATACATGCTTTTGTGAAACTACTTTATTACCTACCCATCATCATTCTAACATTTTTTCATTATTTGCATGGGTGCATTTAAGCTTGCAACCCTAAATCCATTTTTCTTTTAAAGTAGGAAACTATCTAATTCTAACCTTATTTCATCCGAGGGCTCAGATTAAACTGTTGAGCTCCTAATTTATTTTCTAATTATCTACTGATTTGTGAAGTTTAAACTGTTTGACAGATCTTTATTCTCTATCTATAAACATGAAATTAAAAGCATGAAAATGTTAAGATTAAACTATTTAACTCATCATGGATCATTGCGTTTTGAACAATCTGCACATAATCACTATTCTTGCAATAAAAGTAAAAGTAGTGGCATTTTGACTTGCATCACTTTCATGTCTTATTCTTATCTCTTGTTGCTTTTTGGGTCCATTATTTATTATTTTTGATCTTTTATTTTCACGTCCTTTGATTTTTCTTTTAGGACTTTTACCCTCTTTTCATTTTTTATTATTTTCAAATATGGGAAAACAACTTGCAGAAAGCAAGGTATGTACATATTTACAATACTAATCATAGTCAATTCAAAAATTATGAACCCTATTATTATAGGACCCTAACAGGTACTGCCACCAATAACCAGGTCGAATATGATGCAGTGCAAGGTTTATTAGTCGATGCCATTTCCCATCGCATCCTCCACCTTCATGTTCGTTTAGATTCCCCGCTTCTTGTCATGCAATTGAATGGTGTCTATCGTGTGCATAACCCTATCCTTTTTAGAATATATTTATGAGTGAATATTTTGATGCGTGAATTTGAAATCATTAAATTTAGTCATGTACCTAGAGCACAAAATCACTATGTAGATAGCATTGCAAACAATATTCTAGATTGGCACTTAGCACACGCATTTAACACAAGACAATAACATAAAACCATCAAAATGATGCATATCCATTTTATGTGTCGTATAAAATGTTTTAGAGTCCATTAACTCTGATACATATGACATGCCCATAGCATGTTACATCCCGAGCCAATGGCCCTGCTCTTATAGCTCGTAGATCGTGCATCCCCTGTCCGGCCATTGCCATGCGCCGCATGATCCCTCGCCACTCCGAGGGGAGACCAATACATGGCTCTATGTACTGGTCATCCAAGTCTTTCTAGTCGCACTCTAAAACACTGGTTAGAAGCCTCTCACATCTATGACATATTTCCTCCAGGAGGGCCATTGCATCCTCATTTTGCGGTGCTCTCGATCCACTAGGTCCTGTAGGTCCTGATACTGGAGGCCGTCCCATGTACTCGACCAGTTTTACCGGTGCTATATCTGCATACCAAAAGTGAATGAATCAGTACCATATACAATATTCTTAAACTTTAAAATGCACATAAAAGATGAGCAACTTGTCACTTACCATCGAGCCCCCATACTCGACCAGGCGGTAGTGGCAAGTCTGGGTCCCCACGATAACTCATTCCACTATAGGGATAATCATCTATGTACAGTGGCATTTGATCCCAACGAGCGAAAAAATCGGGTCGGAACACCCGTCCGACTGCCCCACCTCCTCCTCTGCACAATATCGAGCCCCAGTGGCACATCTTGGGCTCTCTCGGGCCCCCATCTTGGATCTGTATGCAAGGTCGAAGTGTCAGAATCTTCCCAAAGAAGAGCGAGCACAACACTGTGCCATATGCATAGTCATGGTTCACTTGCCGCTTGCATAGCGACAACTGTCGTTTCAACGACGACAACATCATTTGGGCCCACCCATAGTAGGTCCCACTCAACACACTCTCAACAAGCATCATTTGACCCCCAGTGATGTGGTGGAGTGCCTAGTTTCCCAGGATCCGCAGCACCGCTGCGGCCACCGCACGGGTCTCTAACCTCTCTAGATCCTCGATCGGTATCTATGTCCCCTTGACATGGAGACCTGGTTGGAAATGATGCTCTACAAACTCCACGATGTTTCGCCCTCGTGGTAACACTGGCTGCGTATTCCCCACCATCCCAAGTGGTGGGAGACTAGTTAGAAAATATATATCCTGGACCGTCATTTCGATCCGGTGCCCTTGCACTATAAATACCTCATGGTCCAGATCCAAATAACTAACAATCCGGGCCAACAAGGGCTCCCCAACTCTCATCAAAGGGTTCTCCACAAACTTCAGGACCCCAAACCTAGCTAATGTACTGCGGACACCATGATCCCCTCGGATCTCAAACCATAATGTGTCTAGGTCTCTCTCTCTCCAGTTGATCCACAATTCTGCCATATCTGCACAAAAACATCATATTTGTCAGTGTATATAAAGGAAATAATGCATTCAACCATAAAAAACCAGCTCTCAGCCAAGAAACAACATTAAAAGACACCTCTCTTTTAGGTTGCACTTTTTAGGCAAAATCCTGGGACAGGTTGCAGTTTTCTGCCCAAAACCTACTACCCAGGTAGCAGATATTGCCCCAACAAGTGCGACCAGCCATGAAAAAGAGCAGAGGCCTGTTCCTGAGCTCTAGGCACCTAAAATGAACTTTCAATCCACTAAAATGAAAGAGTATGGTTAGGCCTCTTACCTGCAACTGACGAATCTCGATTCCAACGGTCGGTTTGTCCACTACGATCATTGCAAGGCTTAGGACCTTCTATCCTCTCTACATTCACCACAACTACACTTGCAAATGAGTGAATTTGGAGAGAAAATGCCTTATTAAAAGAGAAACCACAAATTTTTATTTCGCCCACTGCAGCCAAATCATAGCTCAGTTTGACAAACCGTCCATACCATTGGAAAGCTCTCATCGAGCTCTCAAATAGGTATCCTTTAGTTTTTTGTGATTTGATACTTCACTCGGACACATTTTGTTTAAGAAGGGTCACTTCACCACTCCTCAAAATCAAATTTATTCACTTGCAACACTTGTACTTGGGGCACCATTGTGCCTTTATACTTGTCCATGCTCATGTCATTTTTCATCATGAGTAACCATCTCGTACTCATGTTTTTATGGTCCCCAACAGACCTTTTCTGTGTGGCAGCATCATCAAGTCGCCCTTGTTTAGAGAATCCGAGTTGAGTCATCATCACATCCATGGAGTCTATCCTGAGTCCCTTTGTATCCTGCTATAGTCCTCCATCCTTCATTGCGTGGTTCCTCTCTCGTGTTAGACATTGTGGCCTTCAGTCGTACTATCCCCTATCCCCTTTGATATTGTGTCAGTTTCTTCCAGGTCATCTATGCCCTTCATGCTCTAACAAGGGAAGTCGTTAGCCCGCTACTCAGTACCCCCCATTCCATCATCATCCCTATTGTCAGTCTGTTCGTCGCCCTACTATTATCTCTTGTGCCTTAGTTGAGGATCCCTTATTGCCTCACCTATGGCGGACCTCCTTCTATCGACATCAGCTCCTTCATTCCATAAGACAGGTCTAGAGGGTGGTGTACCTTGGTTCCAACATCAACTCTTATTCGGTGCGTCGGATCAAGCAAAGGGACCCCTTATTTCCCTTTGACTTTATTTTTTCTCAGCTCCACCTCCATACGACATGATCGAGATCCATATAATTGATGGTTCAGTGATGTAGTAGATTGTACCAGTGATCCCCGGGTGTGTGTGAGATGTTTCAGACCTCATGAGGGGGTGGCCCTTCAGGTAGCCCCCCACATACCCGGATGACCTCTTCATTACAACCTTCGATGCAGCTCCACAATGGTTCCAGCACAGCCGCGTGCAGTGCCTTTTAGTTTAAATGTATCATTCATATTTTCAGAGCCCTCTCCTATTTACAGGGCCTCTTTGGTTGTACTTATATCTCATGTACTTAGATATTATTGTATAAGTCCTCGCTGTTATCCCAGGCACAGTATGTACGTGGGATTCATTATCATGTTTTTATCTGGCTCATGTTCATGCCAACATGTACTATATAATTCAGTCCCTTGTTTACTGGACACATTATTCTTTGTACTTTGTCTCGGTGGGCATAGGTATGCCTCCCCCGCCTCTTGTAGCACAAGTACTCACTCATAAAAAGGGACATGTTGCATCTGTAAGTCTCGCCTCCTCAGGGTCTTGTCCTCTAGCTCTTTGGTCTACCTTATATTTCTCTCTCTCTGACTTCCCCTTCGGTGCCTAGTGATTGAGTTCTTATAATGTACTTCGGTCATACGATTAGCTCCTAACGCTCGCATGCTGGGGGGCAATTTGTTACACCAATTTTTGGTCATCTAACCTGTTACTATTAGATGGACCAAATTACACCATGTAAAACCAATTTTACCCTAAGTAAAATTGCTTTTACTATGAAAAATAACTTAGTAATCCTTAATTTATTAAGTTGTTTATGGTCTAAACAGGAAACCCCATGAGAAAATATTGAATAAATCCATATTTGTTTGATTTTCCTCAAGGGATAATTAGTTAAACAACAATTTTATTAATATTCCTGGTCATATTTAACCCAAAACAGGAAAATTAGTGACATAAATCATTTTTTTTTTCCTGGGTTTTCTACATCATCAAGAGAGAGAGATCTTAGATATGAAGTGCTGAAGACATACAAGAATGCATCCCATTGAGGGGGACTGGTAAAATCTTTCTATGTTCCCTTCCTAGGTGTCACAAATACAAAAATTCTTTAAAAATATTTTTGTTTTGTCTATTGGATGCATGGAGCAACTCTTGCTTTTATTTACTGCTTAATGTCTTTTACTGCATAGATATGGATTTTGTAGCATTTATCTTGGTTAACTAAGTGCAGATCTAAAGAAATTGGTAGCCATCTTTGATGTTAGGGCTATTTGTTATGCACGGCTAAAGTGAGCTTTTTTTGTACGCTTGCGATTAGAATTCACACTAACAACTGGCAACTCCACAAGGGTTTACGATTACGACCTCTGTCGTTTTTCAGATCCCTACATGACCAGCTGCTTCAAACCCTAGGATTTTTCTTTAGCTTCTTGTTTTGATTTTCTTGATGTTTTTTTTAACCTATAAAACCCTAAAACAGTAAAAATTCTAACTTCTGTGTGTTCCTGGACCAATTGTGCAGGTGACAGGTATCAACCGTAGCTGAGACGACACTTTTTTATGAAACTACTCCCGAGAGTGCCGGAAGTGCAGGTCGCACTTTTTGGGCCAAAAATTGTGACCTCAACGTTCGGGACACAAAAAACAGCCTCAAACCTACGACCTTTTCAGAAAATAGGTCAGAAACTGCGACCTGTACTTTTTGCGGGAATTTTTCTGAGATTTTTGTGGGTTTGTCTGGGCTATTGTTCAGGGTTTTCTGACCTCCGTCTTCGCTCGTTTTGGACCTGTACTTGCTCTGTGTTACTGATCGAAGTGGGAACCTAGCCCCTAGGGCTTCAGTACGCTTCCACCTTTCTAGGAGGAGTTTAGCTGAAGCGGGTCGTCTGAGATTTCAGTGTGTTCAACCATTTTTTCAAATTTGATCCTTTTCCTTCAGATCCATTTCAGATTGGTTATTCATCCATCCAAAACACCTCTTTTCAATTTTTTTTGGTCCTCCTCTAGGGTCCCCTCCGTTTCCCTTTAGGTTGTAGCCTTTTCGCCACCTCATTTACAATACTTTTCCCTCTGGTTTTTTGCTATTTTCTGCACCTATTTCCAGCAAATCTGACCTTTAGATCATTGTCCCTCCCGAATTTAGATCCATTGGCTATTTTTGTGTGTTTTGACTAGATTTTTTCCCACCCATAGACTAGTTGTTGGGAAGGCCGCTTCCTTGGGTTTAGATTGATGCATCTTTAGCTGTTTATTTTCTGTTATATTCAGTTTACTTTACTGTTATTTGCAGATTTATTTACAGTTATGCTGCACAATTTTTTTTTTCTCTACACAAATCTGGGTTTAAAAATTAAAATTAACACACTTTAACACACACACCCTAAGTGAAGAGCGCCTGGTTTACACCGCTAGGCAAAGAATATAACATTGTAATCATTTGATCCCGCACCTCTTTGACCTTGTTTCAACATTTTAATCATTTGAGCCTGCACCTCCTTGCCCTTGTTGGTCTCTCTTCCTTTTGTGATCCGTGTTTGTTCTTCCATCATTGCGCCCCCAAGGTGTTTATCCCAAAGACTTCTTAGCCTTCATCCTTAGTTTCTGTTAGGAATACTTACTCCTTCGTGTATGATTCGAGTTAGTCCTCCATCGAGTCCCCATTCCGACTCCGTCTTCTGGTTCATTGGGTTCCCCTTTTGGTTCTATCCTCGGTTCTCCCCCTGTCACCTTCACCATGTATGGTTTAGGACCTAACGTTGGTGGTAGCCCTGGCCCTAATGCTGGGAATACTACTAGTGGGACCGCAACATGAGCTATCCCAGCTACTCCCTTGCTCCCTTATATGGCAGGCCTCAGTCTTCCCGATTTTAACCAGTTGATCAATGACCCCATACACCATGATCTAGGTTGGCCTGTTATGCCAACCAAGCTCCCTTCCGACATCCCCAAGTTTGAAGGTCTTGTTGGAGAAGATCCTACAAACCATGTTCGATCTTTCCACATGTGGTGTTCGTCTAACTCCATCACCGATGACTCTGTCCGTCTTCCGTTGTTTCAACGTACGCTTACCAGAGAAGCTTCTATGTGGTATGTTGACCAGGCCTCCTCCTCTCATACTACTTTTGCAACTCTTTCCTGAGCCTTTCTATCTTACTTCCAGCTTCCCCTTCGTTATGACACTGGTACCGAACTTTTGACCTCTTTTTGTCAATCGTCTGTAACCCGCCTATCTGAAAATGTCAATTTGTTAGGGTCCTATAAATATAGGATTCATAATTTTGATTTGACTCTGTTAAAATTCTTGAAATATTGTACATACCTTTGCTTTCTGCAACTGTATTCCCAAATTAAAAAATGAAAAAGAGGGTTTGTCCTAAAAGAACAATCAAAGGACAAAAATAAACAAAGATCAAAAGAATATTAAATATGAACCCCACTAAAAATAGATCATGAAAGTGTTGCAAGTCTAAATTCCACTACTTTAGTTTAATTTTGCAAATAAGATTGTGTGCAGCTTGTCCTAAATGCCACAATCCATAAGGGTCAAACAACTTAAACTTGACCTCTCATGCTTAAAATTTCATTTTGTTAGATAGAGAATAAAGATCTGTCAAACTGTTTAAACTTGACAAATCAATAGATAGTTAGAGAATAAATGAGGAGCTCAATAGTTTAATCCGAGTCCTCGGATGAAATAAGGTTAGACTTATATCGATTTATGCTTTGAAAGAAAAATGGATTTAGGGTTGCCAGCTTAAATGCACCCATGAAAATGAAGTAAAAAATGTTAGAATAATGATGGGTAGGTAGAAAACAGTTGTGCAAGCATGTAATAAAGCATCATCGGGCAAAAATCACTAATTTCCCCTCCCCTACAATTATTCAGTATTCTAAACTATCAGTTAAAAAGGCTCAAAGCATTTCTCTGACTTTTGTTGGGACCGGACCCAAGGCTCGATGACTGAATGGTTAAAAATATTGAATTCCTACATAAAAATCATATTCATCAACATTCAACCTTCATCCATTAATCATAATCCCCTTTTCCTAAGTTAAAACCCTAAGTAACTAACTTCATTGTCCTTTCAAAAAACATTAAAAAAACCCATAAAAATGCATTTATCCTAAGTTAAAGTGTGAAAAAATACAACAAAGACAAGCTATGCTTATTTTCACTTTACTTGGAGTTAAAACATGTATTTCCATTCATTATATACATTGTCACTTTCCATATTAACTTCTAACTTATTTATTAACTCCTTAAACTACACCCATCCATATAGTATTAAATACTTTTATTTTAAATAACCCACAAACCCTTTATTTTACATTTAAACCAATGATTAAATATCCCATGTGCGAAATATAAATCCCACCCCTATCCCATTGGTTTTAACATATCAAAATAACAAAAATATCCCTGTCCCCTATGGTTATTTAACACTCATCAAAAAGCTTAAAAACTATATAATAAAACCCATGCTTATGTATTAATTAAACATTGTGAAATGTTATAATTTATGCATATATGACTTTACCCCTCCTCCCATCATATAACCCAAGGTTTAAAATTATAAATTTATATTTATAACGTTTGAAACCCATCCTGTCGCGTTAATAAACCCCGGACCCCACCTCTGAATGTCGTGCTACTCCTAGAACAAATCTCAACTGTTTGCATAGACCCTTCCCGATCCAACGATTGAAATCCCATATCGCAAATAAAGTCGCGCGATGATAACACTTTCATTTCCACATGAAATAGGTGGTTTTCGAATCCTCTCCCTCCTCCATGTGGCTCATTCCTACTGGATCACATTCGATCCATTCCAAACCTCTTACCACCCAAATGTTGCGCGATAACCATTTCCGGTTTTATGCCTTAAGCACCAAACTGCCCTCTGCTTTTACATGATCGTCATTCAATGCTTATTTATAAACCTAAAACCTTATAAAAAGCTTCATATTATGTGTAGAAAAGCCCTTTTTTTTTATCCATGCGTTCATCCTCCCGATTGAAAAGAAACAAGACTTGTACGTTGTTTTCACTCCTATAAAAGACAGAAAAATATATTGCAACTGCTATCAAGACCACTGGAAACCTCAGTTTGTTTCAGAGACCTCCAAAGCCATCAATACCTCTCCAACGCCTCAGAAACCCTGATCAAACCTCAAGTTTCGAATACTTTAACCTATTTTAATCAAAGTTGAAGAAATTTAGCCTTTTTCAGACCTTTAGAAACCCTTTGAAAGATTCAAAATCTTTTACCAATGCTCAGAATCTGGAGTTGTAACACTCAATTACTCAGTGCCAACAGAGTTAAAACCTCCACAGCCAGATCTCATTCCTTAGGTCTTTCAAAAGCCTTCAATCACCTCCTTGCAGACCTCTGTTTAATTAACAATTATTTTGTTTTGCAAGTCAGTAGAAAAATGAGAATTTGGATAAAAAAATCTAAATACTAGTTAAAGATTTGTTTCACTCTAAGAGTTCATGAAGAAATGAATTTTAAATGATATTCCTTAACAAAATATTCCAGGCAGCAGAACAGAAAAAAGTCATTTATGCAGAGAGAGATAAATTTTCACAGTGAATGGTAAAAGTGAAATAAGAATTCACAATGACAGTGAAAACATAAACAATCAAAGAGCATCAGAGTTGAAGTGTATCAGATGAAAGTCACAGTAAAGGTTAAACACAGTAGCAGAGCAGAATGAAGAAATTTACACAAGTGGTCAGAACAGAGGATGAAAACATTCCCATCAGTAATTCTCCAGGACATATTTTACTCACTCTTACTATAAAAGGTAAAAGTGAAAAGGTAACAGAGCAGTCAAGGTAAAATAGTAAAAGTTAATACAGAGGCATTAATAGTTAAACAGAGATGAAAAATACTTTCACCAAAAACAATGAATTGTATCTAAAGTAAAAGAAAAACAATTAAAAGAACAAAAAGGTTAAAAGATGAAAACAGAGCAAGAAGAGACATTTTTGCAGAAATTTCCTGTTTAAGTCATTGTTTTGCAGAAACTATTGTGACCAATCCGAGTTGAATTTTGAAAAACTGAAGGAGGTTTATGTTCCTAATATTTCCAACTAGAAAAAAATCTCTCACTTTTCTAACAACCATTATGGGTTTGGAAATATTAAACAATATTTCAAAGCACTTTTTACAGAAAATTCCTGTTAAGTCATCATTTTGCAGAGAATATTGTGGCCAATCAGAAATACATCTTACAAAACGGAAGGCGGTTTTTGTTCCTAAGAGATCCATATACAAAAACCTATCTCACTTTTTGCAGATATATTACAGAATGTGAGATACATACACATATTTACAACCTATTTTTCAGACTGTGCAAAGCTCTGTTTTACACATCTTTTTGCAGAGCCTATTGTGACCAACTGGAGCAGCATTTTAGAGAACTGAGAGAGGTTTATCTTATTAACATATTTATCTACAAAAATATCTTTCACTTTTTAGTTATCTATTTCGGATTGAGACATACAAAGGTATTATTGGATCTCAAATTTGTAGAATTTCTGGAACATAATGCACAAAGAAAGGAAACAGTTAGTGACTTGGATTCCTCATCATCAACTAAGAGTTGATATCAAATTCGAATTCTCTTCTTTGTCACCATCAATCCATAAGTATAGTTCCAAATAGATTCATTAGTTTTGAGTGTCCTTTTATTAAGTTCTATTTATGTAATATAGTTTGATATATTTGTAAACCAATCTTGATAATTTTTCAAGATATTCTAGTTTAGAATTTGTATATATACTTCATCTTTTGAAGTATTTTTGTGGAATAAATTGCTGAAGATTTCTATAGTCATTTTTTGTGGACTTGAAGGCTTTTTGTGTTTAAATTTCGAGTAGAAGGCTGGATCAAACCAATTGGCATCATACTTTAGGATTCCTGTGATGAGCTATTTGGAGTGAAGTATTTCGTTACTTGTCATTGTTATCTTTCTTTATTACATGCATCCATCTATGTTTTTTTCTAAATCTGAATGAATAAATAGGAGTATTACTATAGGATTTTTTAAGAGCACCCTATTTTTAACTAGTTATCATTTATATGTTTTCCTCTGATTTCTAGTGTAGGGAACCCTTAATTGCTCTCTCTTTCGTTTGACCTCTTCCTACTACTTCTTTTTCCGGATCAAAGGATTCTTAATTTCCCTTTATCCCGATCATATCACCTCATAAAAACAACTTTCCAAGATCTTCAAGGGTTATCTATCTTGCCCTGAAAACATTTGACCTTTTAGCCTTGATCCCAGTCCTATTTTCTTGATTTTGACTCCTTAGTCCAATGGACAAATAGATTTCCCGCTATCCTTTATTTCAAGTGATTTTTGCCACCAAATCTATCAAGACCAAAACCAAAGCTGCACATTCATAACTAGCCTAATATTTACAAATTGAAACAAAGTTAAATTTTAAAGAGAGAGCCCTCTTTGAACCCTAGGAAGGCTAGATCCTAGAGTTTGAAGTTGGTTTGTGGTTACCTCGGTGAGTTCTCTCTTGAACCTAGAGAAATTACTGAGTGATAGCATACTGGTGACTCCACTGGGGAAACTAACATTTTCTTCAGAAATATTGATCTATGATGGTGGACAGCGATCAGACACACAAAGGTTAAAATCATCCACCTGGCGACTCCAAATCAATTTCACAATCAAGACTCCACTGGAGGAATGAACATGAAAGAACAATATGGAAAGATCAGGCTTTTAACTTGGATCTTAATCAAAGACATTATGTTCTTTCTCATTAAGAAAGTTTTTCAATGTATAATGTATTTTAGAGAAGATCTTAGATTAGTTTTTGATTATTTTCCTTCAAAAATTGCAAATACTAATTCTCCTAATCTCTTTGAGCAACTTTCTTCTGAATCTAATGATGATCATTTTTCAATTAAGAAGCCTCAAATAATCAAGACTGATCTTACAATCCCTATACATATTCCTCTACCATATAAAGTTTCAGATAGATATAAGCCCCTTATTTTACCTCCTATACTCCATGATTTCCCTTATAACTATTACAAATTTCTTCCCAGGTTTGATGGAGAAAATAATAACATCACTGCCCAAAAACATATTCAAGGTTTTGAAAATTATATGGATTTATTTGAGATTGATGAAGATGATGTTAAAATCAGACTTTTTTCTCTTTCTTTGCAAAATAGGATAAAAAATTGGTTCAAGAATATACCTATTGCAAGCATCTCAAATTTCCAACAAATTTCCAAACTTTTTCTTGACAGATGGATAATTAAAGTCAATCTTTTTGTGATCATAGAAGAATATAATCAGTGAAAAATACATCCAAATGAAACAATACAACAATTTTCTGACAGATTTAATCAAGTTTATTATTCAATGCCAGAAAATTAGACCTCCTCATGATTAAGTTCTCTTTCATTATCCAAGTGCCTTTGATCCAGAAATAGAATTTCAGTTAAGAGAAAGAGATCCAGAAACACTTGTACAGATGCAGAACATTGCAGTTGATGTAGAAGTTAATTTGCAAATTAGACAGGAAAAATTGAAAGTAGAAGAACAAGAGAAGAAAAACATTGCAGAGATAAAACTCAGCCTTTTGGTAAGAAAAATAGATGAAATCATACAAAAGATCACTATGAAAGATGATTTTTTTGTTCAAAATCACCATGAAGAAATAGAAGAGGTTGATAGCCATGAAAAAATTCCTGCTAATTCCAATTATCATAGATCAGAAAATGGATTTACAGATCAATATGTGAATGAGGAATCTACCGATTTAATGTGTATGTTTGATGAAATTCCTTCTTTTGATGATTTGCCTAAGTATGATCATTATGATGATAGTTATGTTC
This sequence comes from Pinus albicaulis, assembly GCA_034641835.2. Classification (NCBI taxonomy): domain Eukaryota; kingdom Viridiplantae; phylum Streptophyta; class Pinopsida; order Pinales; family Pinaceae; genus Pinus; species Pinus albicaulis. The sequence goes on from CM076578.1 coordinate 1,898,508,907, forward strand.
TCCAAACTCAAGCTAAATTTACAGAGCTATCAGAAGATAGTTTGGAGGATGAAGAGATGTTGTTTCAACAGATTGAAGACAATAATCAGCTAATGCAAATCAACTATGAGAGTGAGGAAGAAAAAGCACAAAATTTGGAAATAAGTGAAGGTTCTTTACCTCTTTGTTTTGCTTCATTTCAATTCATTAGAGACAACTTTCATGCCATCAATAATCAACAGTCTTTAGGAATTATGATTGACAACAAAGAAGATAATGAAACTCTTGATCAGGATATTTTAGTTTTACAATTACAATTATCAAATTTTATTGAAACATCTGATCAAATGACACAAGAAAATTCCATACCACTATGTTTTGAACCATTTCAGCTTTTAAAGGAAATGTGGTATAACATATTTAAAGAAAAGGATGAGCAACTTGTTGAAATGTATGAAGTCCCTGGAATTCCATATCCAATAGATTGCAGCCATCCTCACAAGTTTTTCATGATCCAATAGCAGATATGTTAGATATTGAATGCATTCAATGCTTGCCTCCATTAACTAACTATGAGTTTCATAATCAAGATGATAAAGGTTTCAACAGTCAAACATTACAATCAGTAGGAATATCATCACAAAGTTTATCTGGAAGTTTGCAGGGAGATAAAGATGAAAATAACATTTCAGTTTCATGGCATGGAGGCCATCCAAAACAGATGTACAGTTGTTTAGAAAATTTAAACATTAGTGTGTATATCTTGGAATATCCTTTTGAAAAGTTTCTAGAGTCAACAAAGGAAATCAATTATTTCCTCATCCTCTCATTTGTTGACAAGTTTCTAAGGTTGCAGAATTACAGTTTTGATAATCAACATGAAAATGCAGCAAAATCTATCAAAGTATATAATGCTTGAATGGTTGCATTGGCTGTTTGATTTTACCTAACCAGTAGTTGGAAAGTTGATTAGAGTAAGTAGGTAGGATTTCAGCTTATTTCAGTTTTCAATTTTCAGCTAGTTTTGAAATAATTCATTAATATTTGAAGCCAAGGAAAAGGCCCTAAGATATTGATGATTTAGTAGTTTGGTTTGAAGGTTGCAACACCTTTTAGTCTCAAATCAGATTTCAGTTTGCAGAAAAAGGTGTAAATTTAGTTCAAGAGTTTTCAGTCACATCATATGCATGTTTGGGATTGGCCCAATGGATCAAGCTACTAGTTGACGGTGTTCTTGACATCTCACAAGGAGATGCCATCCCCATGAAAAGCTGCTGTTAGGGTCCTATAAATATAGGATTCATAATTTTGATTTGACTCTGTTAAAATTCTTGAAATATTGTACATACCTTTGCTTTTGGCAAATGTATTCCCAAATTAAAAAATGAAAAAGAGGGTATGTCCTAAAAGAACAATCAAAGGAAAAAAAGAAACAAAGATCAAAAGAATATTAAATATGAACCCCACCAAAAATAGATCATGAAAGTGTTGCAAGTCTAAATGCCACTACTTTAGTTTAATTTTGCAAATAAGATTGTGTGCAGCTTGTCCTAAATGCCACAATCCATAAGGGTCAAACATATTAAACTTGACCTCTCATGCTTTAAATTTCATGTTGTTATATAGAGAATAAAGATTTGTCAAACTGTTTAAACTTGATAAATCAGTAGATAGTTAGAGAATAAATGAGGAGCTCAATAGTTTAATCTAAGCCCTCAGATGAAATAAGGTTAAACTTAGATAGATTTATGCTTTGAAAGAAAAATGGATTTAGGGTTGCAAGCTTAAATGCACCCATGAAAATGAAGTAAAAAATGTTAGAATAATGATGGGTAGGTAGAAAACAATTGTGCAAGCATGTAATAAAGCATCATCGGGAAAAAATCACTAAGTTCCTCTCCCCTACAATTATTCAGTATTCTAAACTATAAGTTAAAAAGGCTCAAAGCATTTCTCTGACTTTTGTTAGGACCGGACCCAAGGCTTGATGACTAATTGGTTAAAAATATTGAATTCCTACACAAAACTCATATTCATCAACATTTACCCTTCATCCATTAATTATAATCCATTTTTCCCAAGTAAAAACTCATTTTTACTTAGTAAAAGTAAAACCCTAAGTAACTAACTTCATTTTCCTTTCAAAAAACCCATAAAAATGCATTTATCCTAAGTTAAAGTGTGAAAAAAAATACAACAACGACAAGCTATGCTTATTTTCACTTTACTTGGAGTTAAAACATGTATTTTCATTCATTATATACATTGTCCCTTTCCATATTGACTTCTAACTTATTTATCAACTCCCTAAACTACACCCACCCATATAGTATTAAATCCCTTTATTTTAAATAAGCCACAAACCCTTTATTTTACATTTAAACCAATGATTAAATATCCCATGTGCGAAATATAAATCCCACCCCTATCCCATTGGTTTTAACATATCAAAATAACAAAAATATCCCCGTCCCCTATGGTTATTTAACACTCATAAAAAAGCTTAAAAACCATATAATAAAACCCACGCTTATGTATTAATTAAACACTGTGAAATGTTATAATTTATGCATATATGACTTTAACCCTCCTCCCATCATATAACCCAAGGTTTAACTTTATAAATTTATATTTATAAGGTTTGAAACCCATCCTGCCGCGTTAATAAACCCCAGACCCCACCTCTGAATGTCGTGCTACTCCTCAAACAAATCTCAACCGTTCACATAGACCCTTCCCGATCCAACGATTGAAATCCCATATCACAAATAAAGTTGTGCGATGATAACTCTTTCATTTGCATGCACAATAGGTGGTTTTCAAATTCTCTCCCTCCTCCACGTGGCTCATTCCTAGTGGATCACATTCGATCCATTCCAAACCGCTTACCGCCAAATGCTGCGTGATAACCATTTCCGGTTTTCTGCCTTAAGTACCAAAATCGCCCTCTGCTTTGACATGATTGTCATTCAATGCTTATTGATAAACCTAAAACCTTATAAAAAACTTCATATTATGCGCAGAAAAGCCATTTTGTTTGTTATCCATGCATTCATCCTCCCGATTGAAAAGAAATAAGACTTGTACACTCTTTTCACTCCTATAAAAGCCATAAAAATCTATTGCAACTGCTATCAAGACCATTGGAAACCTAAATTTGTTTCAGAGACCTCCAAAGCCATCAGAACCTCTCCAATGACTTAGAAGCCCTGATCAAACCTCAAGTTTCGAATACTTTAACCTATTTTAATCAAAGTTGAAGAAATTTAGCATTTTTCAGACCTTTAGAAACCCTTTGAAAGATTCAAACTCTTTTACCAATGCTCAGAATCCAGAATTGTAACACTAAATTGCTCAATGCCAATAGAGTTAAAACCTCCACAGCCAGATCTCATTCCTTAGGTCTTTCAAAAATTCTTCAATCACCTCCTTGCAGACCTCTGTTTAATTAACAATTATTTTGTTTTGCAGGTCATTAGCAAAAGGAGAATTTGGATAAAACAATCTAAATACTAGTTAAAGATCTGTTTTACTCCAAGAATTCACGAAGAAATGAATTTTAAATGATATTCCTTAACAAAATATTCCAGGCAGCAGAACAGAAAGAAGTCATTTATGCAGAGAGAGATAAATTTTCATAGTGAATGGTAAAAGTGAAATAAGAATTCACAATGACAGTGAAAACATAAACAATCAAAGAGCATCAGAGTTGAAGTGTATAAGATGAAAGTCACGGTAAAGGTTAAAACACAGTAGCAGAGAAGAATGAAGAAATTTACACAAGTGGTCAGAACAGAGGATGAAAACATTCCCATCAGTAATTCTCCAGGACATATTTTACTCACTCTTACTATAAAAGGTAAAAGTGAAAAGGTAACAAAGCAGTCAAGGTAAAACAATAAAAGTAAATACAGAGGCAGTAATAGTTAAACAGAGATGAAAATACTTTCACCAAACACAATGAAATTTATCCAAAGTAAAAGAAAAACATTTAAAAGAACAAAAAGGTTAAAAGATGAAAACAGAGCAAGAAGGGACATTTTTGCAGAAATTTCCTGTTTAAGTCATTGTTTTGCAGAAACTATTGTGACCAATCTGAGATGAATGTTGAAAAAATGAAGGAGGTTTATGTTCCTAAGATGTCCAAGTAGAAATAACTCTCTCACTTTTCTAACAGCCATTATGGGTTTGGAAATATTAAACAATATTTGAAAGCACGTTTTTACAGAAAATTATTGTTAATTCATCATTTTGTAGAGAATATTGTGGCCAATAAAAATACATCTTACAACACTGAAGGAGGTTTTTGTTCCTAAGAGACCCATCTACAAAAAACTATCTCACTTTTTTCACAGGTAGTACAGAATGTGAGATACATACACATATTTAAAGCCTATTTTTCAGATTGTGCAAAGCTCTGTTTTACACACCTTTTTGCAGAGCCTATTGTGACTAGCTAGAGCAGAATTTTAAAGAACTGAGAGAGGTTTATCTTATTGACATATTTATCTACAAAAACCTCTTTCACTTTTTACATATCTATTAAGTATTGATACATACAAAGGTATGATTGGACCCCAAATTTGCAGAATTTCTAGATCCGAATGCACAAAGAAAGGAAACAGTTAGTGACTTGGATGCCTCATCATCAACTAAGAGTTGATATCAAATTCGAATTCTCTTCTTTGTCACCATCAATCCATAAGTATAGTGCCAAATAGATTCATTAGTTTTGAGTGTCCTTTTATTAAGTTCTATTTATATAATATAGTTTGAGATATTTGTAAACCAATCTTGATATTTTTTCGAGATATTCTAGTTTAGAATTTGTATCTATACTTCATCTTTTGAAGTATTTTTGTGGAATAAATTGCTGAAGATTTCTATAGTCATTTTTTGTGGACTTGAAGGCTTTTTGTGTTCAAATTTCGAGTAGCAGGCTGGATCAAACCAATTGGAATCATACTTCAGGATTCCTGTGATGAGCTATTTGGAGTGAAGTATTTCGTTACTTGTCATTGTTATCTTTCTTTGTTACATGCATCCATCTATGTTTTTTTCTAAATATGAATGAATAACTAAGAGTATTACTACAAGATTTGTTAAGAGCACCCTTTTTTAACTAGTTATCATTTATATGTTTTCCTCTGATTTCCAGTGTAGGGAACCCTTAATTGCTCCCTCTCTCGTTTGACCTCTTCCTACTACTTCCTTTTCCAGATCAAAGGATTATTAATTGCCCTTTATCCCGATCATACCACCTCATAAAAACAACTTTCCAAGATCTTCAAGGGTTATCTATCTTGCCCTGAAAACATTTGACCTTTTAGCCTTGATCCCAGTCCCGTTTGCTTGATTTTGAATCCTTAGCCCAATGGACAAATAGATTTCCTACTATCCTTCCTTTCAAGTGATTTTTCCCACCAAATCTATCAAAACCAAAACCAAAGCTGCACATTCATAACTAGCCTAATATTTACAAATTGAAACAAAGTTAAATTTTAAAGAGAGAGCCCTCTCTGAACCCTAGGAAGGCTAGATCCTAGAGTTTGAAGTTGGTTTGGGGTTACCTCGGTGAGTTCTCTTTTGAACGTGGAGAAATTACTGAGTGATAACACCAGGAATGGTGGAGAAGAAAGACCCTATGTCGAGCCCCTATGTTCGAATACTGTGTCTACATGGACTGGTTTCTTAGATCCCTTTTGACTGCTATCGGCAAAGATGTAGCATCTCATTACCCTCACATCGAAGAAGCTGCTCTATACCGTCACTACCTGATCTCCCTAGACCCGGTGGTGCCAACGCACCGGGGCATCCCATGCTGTCGATGGTATCGTTGGAGCCCTTTCTCATCTGTACACTCATCCTCCCATGGGTTATGGTTTCCCTCAGGGAGGGGCTAGCTCCTCCAGCACTTTTCCCCTTCCCGGTAGAATGTATCCAGGATACGGCATGCCTCCTCCTTTTTCCCAACCTGTTTACCACAATGTTTCCCAACCTCCTTATTATCCGTATTCGCAGCCTGGTGCTCCAACTCCTCTAGCATTAGCACCCCCACCTCCCTTGCCGTCTCAACCCCCGCAACAGCAGCCACCACCCCCCCAGGGGCAGGTGTATGCACAGTGGGGCACGACTAATCCTCCTACTTCCAAAAAGAAGAGGAAAGGCACCCAAAGTAAATCTATCCCAGGTAATACAGGACTTAATCCCCAAGGGAATGTACCTAACACTGCTAATCAGCAACAGGGCACTCAGCCGAAGCAGGATAGGCCTGTCGCACTAATAATTCTTGTTCTTGTTGCGGCGTCTATGGTCACTACACCCACGATTATCCTATTTTACCTTAGATACGTTAGATGTGGGAGACTCAAGCAACATCACGAGGACAACAAGCCTCCCCTTTGGTTCCTCCCAATGATACACCTATCTAGCCGACTGTGTTTACCAATCCTTTTCTCCAACAAGGATTTGTGGCTACCCAACCCCCTGAAGGTCAGGGGGCCACTCAACCTCCTCCATCTGGTACCTTTGATTACCAAATTCTCGTGATGAACTCTGACCAACCCATTACTGTTGACCTCAACCTTCAAACTCAGTCCCTTCAGTACAACAAGCCTCCCGCTATGTTTGCCCCCGATCCCCCTCCTTCAGGTTACACAGAGCCTCTTTCGACAACTAATGGTCCTTTACAGATCCATCAGCCTAAGGCAGAGGTTCATACCAAGATCCCCAAGGGACCATTACGCCAAAATGCTACTTTTGGAAAAGCTGCCAATTCGTATAGTATAGTCGATGATTTGGCGCATCTCCTGCTGCCATCTCAACGCTGGAACTCCTCCAGTCGTGCCCTTCACAATGAAAAGATCTACTAATTTCCATGGGCAATGTGGATCCTTCAGATGATTGTTTGATTATCTTTGATGTTGACCAGTCAGAACATCCTCCCCTTCCTACTTCTGTCGCCTTATAAATCCCCGTCAAGATCTGGAATGCCAACGTCTCCCTTTGTATCATTGATGAGGGGGCATCCACCTGTGTGATGTCCACTTCAGTTTGGAAGAAAATCAGATCCCCTTAGTTGGCTCCTTCCACTATCACCCTCCGAGCATGGGATGGCCACTCTTCCCAGCCCATTGGCCTATTCCGCAATTATCCTATTACTCTTGCGGGAAAGACTGTTTGTGTTGACGTAGAAGTCATTGATGCCCCCTTAGATTACAACATTATATTGGGCCATAGCTACACTTATGCGATGTCTGCTGTCCCATCTGCGGTTCAATGTAAGATGTCCTTTCCTCATAATGGAAAGATAGTCACCATTGACCAGTTAACATATTACGAACCGAAGTATTAGACCTCCCCTGAGTCCATCATCTCTTCGGTGGCCAATAAGCAAATACTCGAACCTTTGACCAGTGTCTCACTCAGAGTATACAAAGACTCCTCTTTTCTTGGTTCTTTCCCTAGTCTTCCTCCTCCTGTCTCTGATCCTAGCTCGTTGAATGTTTGCATGATGCAATCATCTTGGGCTTCCCTCAAGTGGCCCGCTTCGACTAGTCAGCAACCCTGCCCTCCGCAACCTGCTCCTAGTATCTCGACTCAGTCTTCAGGACCCCCTCCTCAAGGCCCCTCATCTGCAGCTAGTATCCATGAGCCTCTCTACCCTCTCAGCACGGGTCCTCCCAGCCTTAACCATCTCGGAGCTGTCCCCCCTGGCCATTACCCCTCCGGTCAGATACTGTTCCTAGCTCCCCCTCCTGGAGTGTTTTCGGTACCTATTATAGCTACCTTATCCCTTCCTAACCTGACCCTAGGGATCCCAGTCTGGTACATTGATTCCCCAGCCGCTATCCCGCCTGGTCAACCCAAACCTTACCTTGCTTTGACCCCGGTTCAACTGGTCCCCATGACCCCTACCTCTGCTACTATGCCTTGACCACCTCAACATGAACCTCCTCTTGTTGCGACAGCTTTGGGTGAAAGGGGAAAAGCTCGCAAGAAGGAACCTAAAGACAAGGCTGCCCCGACAAACCCTGCTCCTCCTCATCCTCCAAAGCATACCCCCCCATGTGGTTTGTGTGATGTTGTCAGTCATGCCACCCATCATTGTCCCGAATTGCCTCGTATCAAGGCCATGGTCAATGTTGTGTTCCCTGAGTCTACGGTCCCTCAAGCCTTTGTTTCTTCCTCGACTACAGCCAAGAACCCCAAGACTATTCACACCAACCAACCTTGTGCTTTTTGTGATCTCCATGGCCATTATACCCACTGTTGTCCCCGTCTCATGCATTACCGCACCTCTTTGGAGGTAGTTCGGGAGTACGAGATTGAATAGAACAAGATTGATTGTTAAGTGAAAAGAACACACAGATTAAAGAGTAAGCAAAGGAAAGACAGATGTAGAAGACAACGTGAAAGACAAGGCAGTGTGAGAGAGACAAACAAAAAATCAAATAAAACAAGGACATTTTGCAGTTAGTTAATAGGTGTCTCTATCTTCTTGCATGAAGATATTTTTTTTCCTTGAATAAATCCCAAATCAGTTGTTAGGATATTTTGTAACATGTTGTATAAATACTTCATAATTTGAAGTATCAAGGGTCGATTAGTGTGGATTTCTGAATATTTCTATAGCTATTTGATCTATTTACCTAAGAGTTATTGTACCATTTCCAGTTGACAGACATGACAAGTAATAAAGGCATTTATTTACAGGATTCATGTGTTGAGCTACTTCAGTGAAGTATATTTCAATTGTTCATGTTTATTTTCTTAAGTATTCCATAAACTTGCATGTTTTCTAAATTTTAATGTTATAATAGGAATTTTATTTCAGAATTTGTTTAAATACACTCTGTTTTGAACTGTTAAATTTTTTATGTTTTCTTCTGATATCTGGTTTAGAGAATCCTTAATTTCTCTATGATCTCTATTGACCTCCTTCACCTTCCTTCATTATTCGGTTGAAGGAATTTGTAATTTCTCCTTGATCCTGTTTGAAAACCACTTCACCATTCTACCTTCAGATCTGATTTTGCTCAGCTATCCTGCGATGTAACACTTATTTTATAATTTGATCTTGTTCTAAAGCGTATTGACTCCATAGCCCAATGGAAAATGGAAAGGCATCTATCCATCTGAATCATTAATTCCACCTATCTACCAAAACCAATCAATCAATCAAAACAAACCCAATCAAGCATACATAACTAGCCTAAAATATATTAAATCAACAAAGTTAAATCATTAAGAGAGAGCCCTCTCTGAGCATTAGGAAGGCTAGATCCTAATCTCCAAAAGTGGATGATAGTTACCTCTGATATTTATTTTAAACATCTCAAACAACTCTTGGAAATTTTAGAGTGGTAACATGATACATCGAACACAACATTCGGGGAGATTGCCTGCCCGTACTTCTTGGTTCGCTAGGAGGTATTCTGTAGTTCACAGTTTCTTGGTAAACCTTTTGCCTCACATTACCCTTTTATTTTGTTTATTTGTTTTTGGTCATAAAATAATTCAGTCATCGTGGAATAAGATAATCCCTTTCCCCATCGTTCACGTAGACTTGCATTGAAACCACCTTTACCACCGGAAGCCACTTCTAGTTGGTAAAGGCGACATTTCTCTACTGAAACCAATATTATCAGTACCTCTGGTGAAGCATCATATTCACATATACCAGAGTCAACACAATTTGTTTCTACAAATCTTGGTTTGTCTACTGTTGTCGAGACAAAGTCCTCACAGTTACCCGTGGTCACGATCCATCTAATCAGTGAGACCATACCTCCCGAACCTGACATTGTTCAACTGGAAGTTGATCCAGATCCTGTCTCTTCTTTTCTAGAACATCTGAATCCCAAAGTCGAACAACCGGAAGTTGTTCCTGTATCGGTCATCCCACAATCTATTGTAGCCATATAGTCGCCTATATTGCGCAGTCAACCTCCTGAAATATACTTTGGGCCTGGCGACAAAATTCTTCCACCTGGTTTAATTTCGATTTAAGAAATACCACAAGACGAAACACCTTTAACTCCAACTCATTTTGGGCTGGGGCTTTACTTGTTTGAGTCTTTTCCTCAATCACCCGCCTTTGCTTTTGTTGATCCTGCGCCTATTCGAGTTCTTGTAGATCCAATAGGGTATACATTTGGTAAAGTAACCATGCCTCAACCAACATCTTCGGTTGGACCATCAAATCCAATAGTGACAACACCTAATCTCGCTACTCCATCGATGTTCACAATTTCACCAGAGTCATATTTACATGGTGGCCCTTTTCTCCCATCAGGTTATAAATATTTATCTGGAATTTTCTCTGGTGCATCTTCAAACCCATGGACTTCACCAATGTCATTAGCTGGTATTATAATTGGTAAACCTATAGTGAGTACTAAACAACTTGATATTTTATATCCATCATCAGGGAAATATCAAGATGGTCCATCTGGGTATATTCCTCCCAGTTCAATCTCTACTGGACTCCCTGCTTTTGGAGAAAAATATTTTCCATCTTATTACACTCCTCATGCTGGGGGGAAACCATTGGTCTCCCACTTTAACAACACTTCGTCGTTTTTTGGTCATCATAATGTCAAAATGAATGTTTGTCAATGGCAGCCCACTTTGACTATCCAACCACAAACGGTTGTACACTTGTATCAACTCATTCAACCTGTTGCACCCACATCAACTCCACTTGTTAATACATATTTACCCTTGTTACAGACTCAAACTATTGTACCTCAACCATTTCAGGCTGGTCCTTCAACCCAATACCCTCAAGTTCTGGGCTCTTAGACCCCAACTCCTTCGGCTGGTTTACAACAACCACCTGTACCCGAAATCATTTATTCACAAGCTGGATTACCATATTATGGGATGTCGCAACCACAACTAGGTAATGCCTATGAACCATTGAATCCAAGTTATCCTAATTTGGGTTATAACATTGGTAGACAGACCCATTGGCAGTTACAAGCGCAAATTCCACAACCTTCATTTCAACAAGTATTGTACCCAGGTCTTGGTCAACAGAATCCTCAAGTGTTTTCTTATGAAAACAACCCCTATTTGGGTTACCAGCAACATATTCCTTATGCTAGTGCTCAAAGGCTTGTTGCCCAAGCAATTCCATCATACCCTGGCTATGCTCAACCTGACCTCAATCGACAGTTGCTCTTTGTTGCAACTTTAGAGTTACCGGATTTAAACCGGCTCACTAATGACCCAAACTATTATGATCCTTGGTGGCTGGTGATACCTCATAAATTACCCTCGGATATTCCTAAGTTCAATGGAAACCCTGGGGAAGACCCGTCGACTCATGTTATGACTTATCATTTGTGGTGTTCATCTAACTCCCTGAATGATGACTCTGTTTGACTACGTCTTTTCCAGCGTACGCTCACTGGTCCGACTGAAAAATGGTACACTGAGTTACCAAGAGCTTCTTTTGATAATTTCACTGCCCTGGCTACTTTCTTTTTGACCCACTTCTAGTTACCAATACGATATGAAACTGGAACAGAAATTTTGACTAATTTTAAACAGACAAATGCTACTCACATTTATGATCATATTCATGAGTGGCGTTGTCATCGTAGAATGGTTAAGACATTTGTTCCTGATCAAATCCTTGCTGAGTGGTTCATTAAGTCCCTGTTACCATATATAACTGAGGATGTGGCTAAGGGTGGCGTCGTCACTGAAGATCAGGTCATTTCTCGTGCTCAATATTTAGACTTGATTTATACTCAATTTGGTATGCTCTACGAGAAAATTCCCAATGCATCGTGATCTAATTTCACTATTCCTCCTTCATCAAAGGACTCTCATGCCGGAGACGGTATGATCGGTAATGCAAGCACAAATTACACTACTGCATCTGATCCTGCGCCTTCTTCCGAAATCCATGTCGTGTCATCTGACAAGGGCAAAAGTGACAAGCAACCCCTAGGTAAGAAAAAAGGGAAATCTAAGAAAAAACAAACTTCTACCTTGCAGGGTAGATCGTCTGATCATTTGTTTGGAGATTGGAAACCTCGTTACCCTTGCATTATCTGTAATGAGGAACACTTTGTTAGGGATTTTCGTCACCGCACTGAAGTTTCAAATATGGTTAAGACCTCGCATGCATCAGCTATGTTGACAGATCCATTTCCAAATCCAGACACAAATTTGGTTGCTACGGATCTAGCTTCTAGTTCCTAAGTGCTTATGCTGTCTATCACGAAGCCATCGACTGATGTTTTGGTATCAACATGTAATAAAGATTACGGTAGTCAGGCTACTGATCAACCTACTACCTCGACCATGAATTCGTCTATGGAATCAGTACCACCTACTGTTATTCCTGAATTGACAATAAAGCCACTAAAGGGAGTTTTTCATAAATCGACATTTAATCCTCAAGCTCGAGCTGCTAAAAATTATAATATAGTTGAAGATTTGGCTCAATTCCCTTCAACTATGTCAGTGCTTGAGGTATTACAAAATTGTCCCTCCCAAAAACAGGCTTTGTTGTTGGCAATTGGTGGAATTGATCCGATAGATTTGACTCTCGTAGTCTTTAATCATACGGGCTATGTGCCGCAATTACCAACAGAATTGGCATTATCTATATAAGTAAATGTTCTCAATCACCTTGTTCATCGTACTATTATTGATGAGGGAGCATCTACTTGCATTATGTCTCTAAACTATTGGAAATCACTTGGCTCGCCACACTTGTCTCAATCATCAACGACATTGAAAGCTTTTGATGAACGTACATATAAGCCTTGTGGTATTATTAATAACCTGCATGTTGAGCTAGGGGAAAAACAGTAAATTTTAAAGTTGAGGTTGTTGATGGATCCATTGACTACAATATCTTACTTGGAAGATCATGGGTATATGATATGACTGCCATTGTTTCTACATATTTTAGAATGATCGTCGTTCCGCGTAAAGGTGCTATCACAGTCATCAATCAACTATCCTTCTTTTCCTCCACTTCCCAGGTAACTGGAAGTGTTCCGTTAGTTCACACACCCCAACTTGCACTTCAGAACATTGGAGTAGGACTCTTAAAGTATTACACTCTCATGGGAACCTTTGCATTATCGTCGCCTACGACGTCGGCAAAAATTGCAAGCATAGAGACCTGCTACATGATATTTTCCACTCCATTTGGCTTAAGGAAGAGTACGGGTGATTCTGAAGTTGTTACATTGGATGAGTTTCTGTCACCCAAACCTATTGAGCTGCCATAACAATCAAACTATCTGGCTTGGGCGGCAAATCTGAAATCATTGTCGTCGGTCATTTGAAATGATTGTTCATTAGATTTTGGTACTCCATCTGATCCTTTTTCCTCAACTTTCTTGATAGATGAGAATATTTTGGAAACCATGATGTTGGAAGGAGAACCATGGGAAGATTATCATCATCATTCCCATCTTCCTAATTATGAAGAAAATAATCTTAGTGAACTATATCACCCATCGATCAAAAATTTCTTTTCGAATTGTTTTCCTATTAATGCAATCGATTCTCAGCGAAATTTATCAAATATTGAAGAAACCGTTTCTTTCGATATTTCAACCAAACATGGCATGGTAGAAAATATTCATGCCAGCGTGTCTTGTTCTCCATCAGAACTGGAAACATATCGCTCTCTCTTTCGTTAATTTCGAGATATCTTTGCTTGTTCTTACGAGGAAATACTAGGTATTGACACTAGTATTGTTGAACATAATATTAATATGTGCCCTGATGTCAAACCGGTACGTCAACTCCTTCATCCTGTTCATCCAAAGAAGGCTGCTACCATTAAATCAAAAGTTGAATTTTTTTTTCGTGCTGGTTTAATTTACCTTGTTCCACTAACTGAGTCGGTTTCCAACATCATTCTTGTTATGAAGAAACAAGGAACCATCAGAGTGTGCATCGATTATTGGGATGTCATTCTTGCTTGTCCAAAAGACAACTATTCAACTCCCTTTATCGACTAGATTGTTGACGATTGTGCCGAATTTGAAATCTTTTCATTCATGGATGGATTTTCTGGCTACAATCAAATCAATATCCGCCCGGAGGACCAATATAAGACAACATTCATATGTCCCTGGGGCACATTCGCTTATTGGAAGGGAAAATTTTCAGAGAGCAATGGATTATGCTTTCAATGACATTAAGCACATCGTTCAACCTTATCTAGATGATTTACCCGCACATTCATGAAATCAGACTGATCACCTGATGCATCTGAGAGCTATCTTTTTACGCTGCAGACACTACAAAATACGCTTTAGTCCACATAAATGTGTGTTTTGTGTTGGTTCTGGTCGTTTTCTCGGATTCGTCGTCTCAAAAGAAGGAATTCGAATAGACCCACTGAAGGTACATGCCATTCTTGATTTGCCTACGCCCTCAAATTTGCTTCAGTTACAGAAACTTCAAGGAAAGGCCAACTTCCTAAGGAGGTTCATACCCAACTACGCAGAAATGGCTAAAGGATTTACTTGACTCTTGAAAAATGGGATTCCCTTCCATTGGGACCAAGTTGTTCAAGCTTATTTTGATGTTGTCAAGGATACCCTTGTCTGGGCGTCATTAATGTATCCCCCCAATTATCAGAGTGATTATTTCTTATATATCGCCACGACTAATACGACCATTGTTATGGTATTGGTCCAAGTAGAAAATGGGATAGAACATCTGCTCTATCATTTGAGCCATAATCTCAATGATATGGAAGTGAAGTATTCGTACGTAGAAAAGCTTGCCTTGGTGGCTACTCAAGTTGACCAAAGATTTTTATCCTATTTTGGAATACCATTGTCATTTCGGATTGCAACCCCATGACTTATATATTATCACGTGGATTTCTGGGGGGAAAGTATTCAAAATGGATTGTCATTTTGTAGGAATTTGATTTGGAATTCATCAAATCCAAGTAAAAGAAGTCTTTAGTTTTGGCTAAGCTTCTCTGTGACCTTCCCTATGATAATACTGCTACTACTTCAGAACCATCTATTCTTGACGAGTCTATGTTCTGATCGGATCATCTGATCCTTGGTATGGGGATTTCATCATTTACCTCCAGACCCATACTTTTCGATC
This sequence comes from Pinus albicaulis, assembly GCA_034641835.2. Classification (NCBI taxonomy): domain Eukaryota; kingdom Viridiplantae; phylum Streptophyta; class Pinopsida; order Pinales; family Pinaceae; genus Pinus; species Pinus albicaulis. The sequence continues at coordinate 1,898,524,000 of CM076578.1, forward strand.
TGATACCTCTTGCTCTGACCAACGACGTATTCGATACCAAGCTAAATATTATCTGATCGTCGGTGATACACTTTATCGTCATGGTGTCGATACAATTTTAAGAAGGTGCCTCACTCATGAGGAGGCCGAAAAGGTTTTAAATGATTATCATGCTAGGGCTTGTGGTGGACACTTGTCAGGATACGCTACCGTGCAGAAGATACTCTGTGCTCGTTACTTTTTGCCTACCATATTTCGCGACCGCATCCTCGCGGTCAGACGTTGTCATGCGTGCCAGATATTTGATCGTAAAATCCGCAAACCACCAATGCCAATGCATCATATTGTCTCCGTGGGACCATTTTCTAAATGGGGTATTGAATTGATGACTTGTAACCCTCGTTCGTCTAGGGGGCAATGCTATATTATTGTCGCAGTAGACTAATTTATGAAGTGGGCCAAAGCGATGCCTACATTCAACAACACAAGACAAACAACTGCATTGTTTTTCTTTAATCATGTCATTGCACTGTTTGGGGCCCCACAAGCTATAGTTACAGATCATGGTAAACATTTTCGCAACCATATGATGACTGAATTGACTGCCAAGTTAGGATTGTCACATGATAATTCTACTCCTTATTATCCACAATCAAATGGACAAGTTGAGGCTATAAACAAGATTCTTAAACGTATGCTTCAACGAATGATAGGAGTTTGTAAACGAAACTGGCATTTGATTATGTACTCGGCCTTGTGGGCGTACCGAACCTCGGTGAGAAACGCAACCAGATTTACTCCCTTTCAATTAGTGTATGTTATGGAAGTTATCTTTCCTATCCAATGTGAAATAACGTCGTTGAAACTCGCAATCGACTTGTTACCTGACACCTCAGATGAAGAAGAGCATCTTTTTAACCTCATCCATCTGGATGAAATGTGTCATGAAGCCCGATTGGCCAATGAAGTGCATAAGAGACATATAAAGGCGCAATACGACAAGCATGTACAACCTCACATTTTCTCAGAGGGCGAATTGGTCCTTCTTTATGATCAAGAAGCTGATCTAATAGGTACTAGAAAATTTGAGCCATTATGGCATGGCCCCTATATTGTCAAAATAGTTCTTGCTAAAGGTGCCTATGAGTTGGTAGATTACGATGGAATTCCATTAGCGCAGCTCCGAAATGGGATGTATATGAAATGTTACTATTCTTAATCATAAGCGTAGTAATTTTTTGTATTATATTGTATATATATGATGTTGATTTTCATTCACTGTCTTATTTTTTGTTTTTTAGAGTTTTCTTGATGTTAGTAATCTGCTCTACATTTCATCGCAGATGTCTGAATCTTTGGAACCATTTGTTGGGTATGCTGATGGTGCTAGTCGTAGTATGTAGAATCTATCCTTTGCAGCGTGGGCCATTGTTGCTCCGAACGACGAGTTAGTGAGTTTTCAAGGGATTTGTATTGGTCGATTGATAAACAATATCGCTGAGTATAGCGCGTTGATCGAGCTTCTCTCTGATGCCATTTCATTTGGCATTAACCGTATCACCATAAGGTTAGACTCACAACTTGTGGTATTACAACTTATAGTGTTTATACTGTTAGAAACCCAACACTGCATCGTATGTTCCTAAGAGTTCGACTTTTGGAAAGACATTTTGATTTCATTCGATATCAACACATTTCCAGAAACTTGAACACATTAACTGATTCTTTGGCGAATGATGTTATAGATAGACATTTGCAACACATGTAAAGAAACATTCACATAATTGAATAGGATTGCGCAATAAACATAGGAAAACATTGAAACCAAATAGATATATAGTTATAGGTTTTTACAAAAATTTGTGCCCAAGACACATTGGTCATCTGACCTCAAAATGTATGCAACATGTCAAAAGTAAACTAGTAATGCTCATGGTAACATGCTATCAATCTAGCTATCCTACCCAATAACTGCATCCAGTGGTTAGGAACACCAATAGTGTGGCGCTGTAGTCGCGTGGGTAACTCTTCGATTAGACAATCCGGAATTCCGAAGGTCAACCCCTCTATGTGCTGTCGAAGCTCAGCAAGAGTCTCATCCATATCTAAATCCTGAAGGACTACTCTCCCGACAACCCTCTCTATTGGCTCATTCATTCCATGCTCTGGTTCCACTACTGGTTGAACTCGACCCAAATTTGCATTACATCTTACCGATTGCAACCCACTAAGTGCCTTCTGGTAAAGCTAAATCTGGATCTCCTCAGAAATCGACGCCTACATATGCATACTCATCAATGGAGATAATCTGTCGCTTGAACCAGGCGAAGAATGCAGTCGAGAACATGATGGATGATTAACTTGAATGTCTAGCCATTAGTTCTACCCATATTTTCATCCTTGGATCTCTAGGGTTAGATACACTCAACGTCACATGCCGAGGCTGCATCAGTAGAATCTGCTCTAAGGCAAAAGAATTGAGGATCAAACCATAACTGAAGTTTTTATTCCTTCCTCCTTTTTCCTTGCTCAGTTGTTATTTTATTTAAGAGAGTGCGACTTTAGACCAATTGAAAACTATTGGTTCCATGCACTTTAGCGCATACTGCATATAAGATCTGTTCGCTACATGTAGTGTAACGGTACCAGCAAGATTTGCGATCGTGAATAGAATGGTTCTCAAAGGAGAATTACAAGCATCACATATGTTTATTTTCCCATCCTTGCTAGGCTCTACCCCTGCATAGCAATACTACAAAATATAGTCTCTCACCATCTCTCCTCCAAGAGCAGATCTAGAGAGAGAAATGGGTAGGCCTCTCCTCGACAAGCCTGTCATAAAAATATATGTCCTCCACTATAATAGGAACCACTTTGTTCCTAATGTGAAATAACTCAATTTCCGTATCCCATGCATGAACAAGGAACTCAAAAAGTTCTATTTGTTTCCTCTTACCTGATAAGCGGAAGTACTTTAATAACCCACAATATCTGAGGGCTCTTACAGTACCCGGATCATTAAGGGCAATCATATCTTGTTCTTCATGCTCTCTTTCTCTCCAAGTAATTGTCATTTTAGTCTGATGAATCCATGAAAAATAACCATAAGACTCATTAGACTCATTTTCATGCAAAAAATTAGGTGAAAATTGGGTACAATGCAAGAATAAAAAATGTGAATTGCGCCCAATGCAGTCTTGATCAATAAACACTGCATTTCATATGCACTTAGGCTTCATTTTGAGTGCTTTATAACACGGTTTTCGATGCTCAAGGGTGTGTTTCCCTCTTTAGAAAAATATTTACCCTAAGGGGTCCAAATCCCTAAAAAATTGCAATGAAATGACTACTGAAATAAAGAGGAGGTTGATGTCACCAAACTGGATCAAACGATGATGAAAACCATCCACATAATTGATCACAATCAACAGCTAAAGTTCGTGGGAAAAAACAGGTTCAAAGCTCCAAAATGAAAATGGTAACTTTCAAATGGTAAAAATGAATGGTAAAACTCTTTTAACTAGTCATTTGATTATTTGCAAATAATATTTATTGTTGTGACTATGGTTTTATTCAATTTTTATCATGAAACAGGTATTTTTAATCCATTTGATGTTGTTCTGAACAGGTTTGCAACTGATGAGCAGATTAGTCATGCACATTTATTTCAAGAATGATTTGACCACAAAGCATACTTTTATCCTTATTTTTCGAGCTTTGATAAAAACGAAAAAGGACTTTAAGCGCACTTTTATCTCTTTTTCGAGGTTCGATAACAACGAAAAAGGAACCCCTGGAGTCTTCTTTTAGCTCTTTTCAGACTCTGATAATGTGAAAATATTGCTGAGAACTTGTCTTTTCGAGCTCGTAAAAGTAAATGAATTGATATCTAATCAGTATAGGTTTAACCCTTTTCCTAACTGAGATAGATTATGTACAAAAAAGGAATGCCTTAGTCGAACATGGATAGGAGGATATCTCATATATCATTTTACACTTTTTTGGATATGAGCAACAACTTTACGAAAAAGTACCTATGGAGTTTTCTTTTGTCCTCTTTTTAAAACTCTCTAAATATGAAAAAGGACCGGGCTGTCACTGTCATTGGGCTCGTTAAAACATAAAATAGCGACAGGCTTGTCGATCATGGCAAGAATCGAGTTTCATTCATCACTAGACTCGTTAAATTATTAAATAGTGATACATTATTCACCTGAAGGGTTGAATTATAGATCAAGCATATGTTACCCTCCTCAAGCTTGTTAAAAAATAAAGAGGTATGGTCGAAAAATGACCGGGGAAAATTTGGGAAAGTGAACAGAAATTTTACGGTAGCAGGTCGCTCTTGAACATGACACTTCACTCCATCATTGTGACTGTTTGGGTTGGGTAATCTTCTTGAAGGTTCATTCATACCTATGGTTCATCATACCTTCACTTCGGTTTTGGTTCAATGCTACCAACACATCTCAGTGTCGCCAATATGTTCAAGAGAAGTCATCCAATGAATACTCATCCTTCTGCAATACTCATAAACCTTCATTCTCATGACCGTCATCCATGAACATTGCTATATCAAGTCAGATTTTGTCTCTGAAATCAGTAACTCCCGTTTCGCAATAAAGTGGCTTCCCGTCGACATCAAATCATCATCTAGGAGGTTTACTTAGAAACATCATCTTCCAGTACCATGAGGATTTTTATAACATCGACAAGATCCTCGCTTTCGGATTTTTGACTGAAAGATTTTGTTTAACGTTTGACATCAAATCATCTATTCACACCTTACGAAATATATTGCAGTACCTTGAGAGCCATTAACATCAATGGTGATTCTCTCGTGTTTCTTAACGAATCACGTCATTGGCTGGTAATCAAACGATGTCTTACCATGTTCGACTACAAATCATATATTCGCATGGCTAGACTTGTACCCGAACAATCAAGTGAATGAGATAAGAAGACCCTGTATCTAGTTTCAGCCATCCAGGTTGCGATTTCAGGATTGTTGTACACATCATCTGTACGGTGACTTTACATACATATTGTCATCCGAACATGGGCCTATATCTATAGGCATGTCTGCATTGGGCAACATTCCAATGTAGACGACTTTCTGTACCATGTACATGTCATTAGATAGTTTATGTGGTGAGCATGGGAATGCCTTCCATCAGCAATTCATGATCAACATGATATATAATTATGTAATGTATTGTAAGATTGATGTAGGTCGCCACTCCACTTCAGTTCCAACCCATCACATCATAAAGCATCTCATTCAAAAAATATTGTTATTATTCTGACTTCATGCTTTAGAGGGAAACTGTTATAGGTCAATTTGGGCATCATTCCCAAAGACCTTGTAAAACTAGACATCACCCCCAGGACCAATGAAATAGGGTCTATCATCCCCTATCATTTCAGTTGCTACATTCCCTAAGAGAAGAACAAACTATTCATGACTTCTATTGCAAGGTTTCCAAGGTTTGAAGTATATGTTATATCACTTATGAGCTCACCAACGCTGCCTCTCAAGGGACTAATTGCGTTTCATATGCAGCTCCTTCCATTCAAGGGTGCTTTACAAAGCACTTCTCGACATTTAAGAGTGCATTGGTCAAATGGGAGCGAAATTCTCATTGTTCCGGAATCTCCACATGGCCAGTGCCTTCTAGAAGAGTCCATATGTGTCAAAATTCAAATCCATGTGTCCATCTAACACCTCTGAGCATGGGAACATGTCTTGCCTATTATTAGAAAGTCATTGATTGAGAAACTTCCTTCAGTTTCCCTGTAAATTGAGCACATATCTTAGTGCTAGGGAAGGAAAATTTTTGGTAAAGAAATGCTGTTGGACTCTCAATTGAGAGAGTGATAGGAATGATATGCTACTGGTGAGATGTTGATTATGTTGAGGCTGGGATGAAGATGGAGCTGGTGACATCAAATTGATCATTGGTTGTAACCTCCCCCTTCTACTCATTAATAAATATTGTTGTTCATTTTCCCATATATGTATCTGTTTATGTATCTATTTCTCGTATAATGGATTCTCAATTGATATATATATATATGTTTCATGTTCAATCGATTTAACTGATTAAGATAAATAGACATTTGTATATTGCAATCTCTTTGTTGTTTAGTGTTTATACTTGCAGGAACTAGTCTGGTGATCTAAGTTGGATTGGAAGCTACAAAAAAAGCGACAGAAGAAGAATAGGAAGTGCTTGGATCACAAGTAGGTTCCTCTTTCTTTCTATGTGTCTATTTACTCTTAGAGAAAGTGTCTGCAAAGTCTTTGATCTATTGTTATAAATGCATAGCGCCACATTTATGGAATTTGTTTTATCCATAATTCACAATTCCGCATAACACCTTCACCCAACGTACTTCAGAATCAGGATGCAAAAGCCCACATCCGCCTAAAGTTGCAACCTATAGCTGATCATACATGTTTACATATTTTGAAACACTTGCCAAGAGTTTATAAACACACTCATTGGTCAAGTTTACATGCCAAAATGGCTTAGGAAAATCACCTCATTCAACTTGATTACAAAGAATCCAACAAGGCTTAATGCGCAAAAATACGCCTCTCACTCTCCCTCACATAAGAGTGGCTAAAACAAGTGTTTTACAATGCTTCATAATCATATTTTACATCATGACTTCATGGAAACTATGGCCTTTGCATGGCATTTCATCAAGTTACATGCCAACTTTCTGATGCCAAAATAACAATTACATGGAAATTCAATGTGCACAAAGGGAAAAATACAAAGTTTTCAACCCCCTTTTAATATGTGTATGCACCAAGACATTCAAATTCACTAATGGTGAAAAGAAATCAAATCCCCCCATTACAAAATATGTGCATTATAAAAGTAGCCTCTTCATTTTCTAGTCATAGGGAAAATAATGGGTATAAAAAAATAAATAAAGAAAATTCCCCTTTTAATTACCCATTTATGTCTGTCCACAGTAAGGAGAGAGGCCACATAGGATGCATCCACTTGTAAGCTAGCACCTTGACAATTGACTGTTCCCCAAAGGCCCCCTGTGTAACAACTCTCACAAATACATGTTGAGCTTCTAGTGTAAGACAAGGGATTGCCTTCATCGCTTGAGGTAATTTTTTCCATTGGGATGTCGCTTTGAAAATGAAACTCATTACAAAGGCAAAGGATTCATCCATCCAATGATGGAAATAAAGAAGAGAATTGCATGGAATCGACCCATCTTGTCCACTGATTTCTGTTGCAGAAGAAGAAGAATAGAGCGATTTCTCGGCTTGCCAAAACTAAATGAGAATCGAGAGCAGCAATGCAAACCTTAAATAAGGAAGGAAGCTCCTTCCAACAAAGCGACCCAGATTCTCTACCGGCAGTTGTCAAAATCAGTGACAGTCTGCAATGGAATATGAGCATTGTCATCTAGCAAGTAGATCACGTCACCGAGGACTTGAATGTCGTGGATGTCAAGGGTAGCATCCATGTACGCAGCCCTCCTCGGAGGAATATAAGTGTTATTGCAAGAATTCCATTGGATTTGAAAGAATGCATTTTCTATAGATATATCGATAAATGCATGGCCATTGACGAAAGGCACAACGAGGATTCCCATTACCACAACACCATCAGACATCTCACCTGAGGGTGGAGACCTAGCTTGTTCCTCCATATAACCATATCTACCTGGTATTATTCTAGGGTAAGAACCGAATGTTTCCGGGGCTGCTGAATCTTCTGCTACAAGCAGGTCATCCATCAAAACACCTTCTCGCAAGCCACCATAGATAAAAAAATAGATCGCCCATATTGACGGCAGTATGAAGACAACAAAGTAGCTCAAAAATTAAAATCATACACCATGATTTCAAATTCATAGAGTGGAAAATGACACCGACAATAACGTGCACTTGTTACCTGGTTCAATTTCCTCATTGTAACGATCCTTCAAATTGAAAGTGATTTCTGCATGCTTGTCAGCATTACAACTCCAAAGAAAAGAAGAATGTCCATAACGATAAATGCTAATGCACCATGATGATGAGTTGGAATGCTGCCCAGCCATGATGGTATGATACATGTGAGGTTGTTTCTCGACAAGTCAAACACAACAAGGTGCCCCGACATCGTCGACAACCAGTCGGGAATTTTTCCCTCGATGTCGCAACCAGCTAGGAAAAGCTCATACAATCTTGAATTAGAAACATTATACCTCTCAGATCGGTGTGAGATGACAAAGCGATCATTCGGTCATTCAATGCTCGTATGAGGTCTGTTTTCTGAAGCAAGGTTGCCCGCTTAATCTTTGCTAAGCATATGTAGGAGTCTGCTCCCATAATTGTTAGGCAGAAATCAAAAGAGAGAAGAAGATGGGCTGTAATAATGTGCAAAAAAACTTGGGCAAATTGGCAGATTTTCTCGCAAGTGGAACACACTTTTCCTGACATCTTCAATTTATTATTCAGTTATGCAATTTCACAAATAATATGCATTGCGAGTTTAATAATTCCAAAGCCGGGCCCGAATTCGTGACATTCTGAGATATATCGAACACAAGATCCTCTAAAAGAGGCAGGTTCCAGAACACAGTTTCCAAACCTTGGCGAGTAATATTGGCATTCTTCGCTGGAGAAACTCTCTTCCGGATCGCCTTTGAGCGCTCCAAATGTAGTGGTATCAACGAAATGAAGGATTCTAATCCTGAAACAGTTTCTTTGGCACATCCGTCTAATGCTGGATTTGGAGACACATGACATCACCGGAACTGTGGTCAGCGTGTTGGTCAATCCGTACGAAAGAAGCAAGAGAAGAAGGCTACATCTAAAACCTCTACTTCTGAGTCTGGAATATTTGGACATGGCTGTCATAGGCGCCTCCCCCCTTGTTGCTGCTGTTAGGGTCCCATGATTTGGCAGATTGGTAGACCAAAAGACAGGGTAACATGGAACCAAGATTTGGAGTCCGAGGACCTAGCTATCCTGGACTCAAAGAGGGATCTCTCTATTGGGTGCAAAGGATGTGTTCTTTTTGCTCTAGGGTTTTGATTTTAGGCTAGTTGTTAAGTGTAAGGTTTGTTGATTGTTTTGGTTGGGTAAGATGGTCAAATGGAATAGGTGGAGTGAGAGGTTGTCAAAGCCATTGGGCTATGGAGTCAAATGAAGTCAAGGGTGTCTAAATGATGAAACAGAGTGTGTTGTAGGGCCGATTTAGCAAGGTTAATGGATCCTTAAGGTGATGTATGAGGTGTAATGAACATCAAGTTTGGGAAATACTAAGAGGTCTTAAACATATATATTTTAAATTTATAATTCATGAGGTAGGGCAAACCATTAAGCTCAACAAACAATACTCTAAACTAATAAACATCCAAGAGAAACATTCCAGTGAAACATAGAAAGCATAAGAGCTTCTAACTTTAGAAATTCACCTTCATATTTTGGGAAAACACATAAGACAATACAAATAACTCAATTTATGGAGAGGGAAATCCTAAACAGCATATATCAAGTTATTGGGAACTCTGAAACAATTTTGCATGCATGGACAGAGGGCAAGATCGAACGAGACCTCTTTGACTTAACCTAACAATCAATATTTCACAGAAAGGCTTATAGATAGGGTTTTGAAAACTTCAAATAATTAGGGCATACCATGAATCATATTTGTAAGCTAGCATAATAACCATACAAGAAACAAAAAACAAGTTTTTGGTGGACCTAAGGAGCAGTCAAGAATTCCTTAAGATGGCCAAAAGAGAAAACATCAAAGCTATAACAAACAGGAGGATTGAGGTGCCTCAAATAACATGTCTCAACCTATAATTTTTTGTTTTATAGCAGCCAAGAAACATGAAAAAATAAAGATAACAAAGGAAACAATAGACAAATTAGGAAGACATCACCATTCACCAAGCTATGGAATCCTGCAAACAAGCTTCTCCATCATCAAGCCAAACAAGCCATTCATCCACTTCACAAAACCAATTTCTTCTCCAAGCTCATGAAACCATGTATATTGCTCTTGAAGCTCATCAAATGCCAAAAAAATACATAGGGGCCTCATGCTCTATTTATGGAGAAAATGAGTACTAAAATCCTAAATGTGGTAGGAAAATGTCAAATATAGTCATACATATCATTTATGGCCAAGAGACCATGCAAGGACCAAGGCACATAATATCCTAAGAAATAAATGCCAAAATAACTATTTGCACCCAATTATAGCTTAATTTGCCTCAAAAAACTCAAAAATATCTATTTGCAATAAATGAGTGTGTTTTGTTGACTTTTGGTCCAAAACACATTAGGCAACCTCTGTGTGTAGTGCCACTTTAGCAAAAAATAGGGTCTATTGCAGCTGAGTTTTGGACCCCTTCCCGACACTGGATTTGGCTCCGTGATGGCTCGTTGGAAAGCCCGATGAGTATAATTTCCAGAAATTCTTGAGTTGTGCTAAGTGGATGCCATTTACTGTTAAAAAATCATTTTTTCCAACACTGCTCTGTGCGTAGTGCCTGGTCTGAAAATGAGGCAGAAAGGGCAAATTTTTGATGTTTTTTGACCTTTTGAGGAGGTAAAAATGCTCCAAATGATCTAAAAATTGGTGAGAAGACTGATGGTAATGTGAGGAATCCAAAAATGCAAAATTTTTTAGCTGAGGATGCACCAATTTTGTGCGTAGCGCATAGGGTGCTGCGCACATAGGGGTCAAAATTTGGAAAAAACAAAATTTTGTTCAATTTGCCTCAAAATTTGTGGAGAGGTCCCTCAAGAGGTATTGGACACTTGTTGAGAAGCCTCAGCCAAAAATTCAAGTCTGTCATGCGCTTTTTCCCTTTTTAGGTTTTTTAGCTCCATAAGGGCCTCCTTTAGTTTGGCACAAGCAAGCATATTTTTCCTTTCATAATGCTTGGTCATTTTCTTTTGTAGGACAAGGCCTCCCTTTACCTCCTTGAAATGATTATGCCCTCTTTGTAATAGTGGATGACATGTTGTGCCATATCAAACTCTCTTTCCCACTCCTGAAGCTGTGCATATTTCTCCATGAGAAGCAATCTAGTATTCATCTCCTTGTCCTCATTGTCACTGTCTAGATCAATGAATTGAGGCCCTTGAGAAGTCTTCTTGATCCTTTTGCTTCTTCTTACCTTTACCTGCTGCTCACCTTTGTCCATTTTTTCCTTGCCTTTGTCTTTGCGTTTGATAGCTGGAGGGGAGATGGCCCTTTGGGTTTTTGAGGTAGCAAACACATCTCTTTTGCCTCTGTGGTAGGTGCATGTGAGAGGAGTGATGAGGGTGCCTTGATCTTTAGTGAAGTGACAAGCCTTTTCATCTTTGTCATGGCTTTCATGAGTCACTTCATGCTCCATTGGGTCACTTATTTCTTGACATTTTAGCCTCATCATCATCATTGCTTTCTTCACTGTTTTCTTCACTGTCATCTTGGCTCTCAAACTGATCACTACCCTCCTCACTTGCCTCATTTTGGCTCTGTCCTTCACTAAGGCCTTCTTCTATGTCACTTTCTGCACTATCATATTGAGTTTCTTGGTCATTTAGAGGCTGATTTGTGTCATGAAAATTATGAAAACTCTCATGACTATCATGACTATTTCCTTGGTCATCACTGACTGTCTCATTTGTGCCACTGCCGTGGTCACTACCTTCATCTTCAAACTCTGTTTCAGCCTCACTGTACTTTTCCTCTCCATTGTCATCTGTTGGCTCCTCATTACAGCTACTTCCACCATCTTCATTTGATGCATCAGGAGGAGAAGTAGGAGGTAAATTTCCTTGTGGAGAAGGCATAGGTGGAGATGATGGAGGAGTGGAGGTAGGTGGGTGTGAAGTGGAAGGCAAATTTTGTTGAATGAAGGCTTGGGGATTGGCAGATACATCATGTGAGATAAAAACTTCCCAAGGGATTCCTTGCTCCTCCAGGTGGTGTAAAACAATCATATTAACCAAGGAGTGGTGAAAAAGGCTCCGCATTTGGTGGGCATAACTCCTCTTCTTAACCAAAGAAGCCATTTTGTCAATGCTTCGGTAGAGATAGTATGGTAGGTTTAGAAATTTAACCCTGGTGAAGTGCATTAGAAGCCTTATATGATAAGAATAAACCCTGAAGTACCTCCCCTCACATGTGAAGTACTTGATAATCTGCCTCATCAGTAGGGCATAGCTCTCTAGCAAGTGGGAGAAGGGGAAAACAACCTTGCAGCCTTGTTGACAGCTAGGTTTGAGGTAGGGCTCATAGTAGCTCAAGTCCAATTTATTCTGTTTAAACCATATCTCACCAATATCCGGTATTCCTGTGGCTTTAGCAATGGATTCAGATGAGAGTTCAAAATTCACTCCTGCTAGGTTGACTTGGTGATTTTGCAAGCTGAGGATGAACAACCTAGTTAAGTTTGAGTGACTTTGAACTTGTTTAACCTTCTCACAAAACTGATAACATCCAACATCTTGAAAACATGCAAGGATCATGGGAGAAGAAGTGATTTGAATGGTGTCTAAGGGCTCAAACCTATTAACCCTCCCTCCCTTGTGCTTTGGCTTGATAGGCCTTTGGTTTTCATCACTGCTGGTATGGATTTCTTCCTCAGACATGGTGATTGGCCTAGAACAAAAGGTTTTAGCTTGTTTGAGAGCCTTTAGGTTTAGAGAGGGTAATGAGTGAGATGACGGCAAATTTCAGAAAAAGAGGGCAAATTGAAGCATTGAAGGAGTGTTTTCAGATTTTTAGCAGCAGGTTGCTGGGACCGGGAGTCTTCACACCTATGACAATCCTTTCAAATTTGGAAACCCTGCCTTAGATGGTCAAATTTAATTTTTATGGAGACTAGGGTTTGGTCACAATAGGCCTTTAAACACCTTCTTGATTATGAAAAAGACTTCTTGGAAGGTAAGGAAGAGATCCACCAACCTTGCTTGACTGATGCTATAGATTTAGAGGCGAAAAACTTGAATTTTAGGCCCTTTTGAGAAATTTGGACCAAAAGTTGTTTATGCGTAGCACCTGCCCAGGGGTGTAGCGCCACCCGACTGCACATTTAGGTCAGGTCGGGCTGGCAGGTCTACGCGCAGTGCCTGAGGTCTTCTTCGGGCAAGTTGGGCTGATAATTGGGCCTATTGGGCCGGTTGGAGCGCAGCGCCAGCGTGCAAAGGTGGGCACTCGGGCTGTTCTAGGCCGGTGCGTAGCGCCGCCCTCCCAGTGCACAACGCAATGTTAATTTACACTGCTGCTGCCTTGTCTGTGCGCAGCGCCGATGGCCAGGTGCGTAGCGCCTATGTTGGTGTGCAACGCCTGCAATTTTTCAACAGTTTTGCATAGAAACCCTCAAAAAATTCTTTCAATGGTTTCCTTCTTTTTTGCAGGGGAAAATGAGGTGGGAAAGAGGTCAAGGAGACTTTATAATCCTTTTTTGAAAAATTATTTCATGCCAAAACCCACTATCCTAATGTTTATTTCCTTCTTACCCTTTTCACTATGCTTTTTGGCCTTTTTGGTCATGTAGGTGGCAGAGTCTCGGAAAATGTGGTTTTTCCCTTGTTGGTGAATTTTGATGTCTTCCTCTAAGACTGAAAAACTTCTTTAACCAGGTCAAACTGTACCCTTCACCCTCACTTGTAAATCTGAACCTTTTCATGTTCTTTAACCCTGGTAAACAACATCCATGTGACTATTTGGACATGTTTTCTTTTAACTGATATCCTGTCATGTCTTCTCTTTGAAACAGTGAAAAACCTCTTAGATGTGGAAACCTAAGCAGCAATCATTAGCAACCCCTTTTAGTCTTCTTGTGGGCCATCATTTGTGAAAAAAAATTGGTTTGTTTGTCCTTACCAATTTTCCTGTAGGTAACCTTTTGTGAGAGTCACCATTTTTGTGTCTTTCCTCGGCCACTTCTGTTCTTGCAGGTGCCTACACAATTTCTGCCCTTTGATCACTGTCTCTTTTGAAGTTGGACAACTCATTTTGTCAATAATGAACCTATGCTTGTCATAGTTGCCTCTTTGGGCAAATTCTTCCCTCATGCTTGCCTCCTTGGACCATTTGAAAATGCCTCTAACTGTTCTTTTGAGAAGTGAAACCCTTGCATTGATATTTCTGGCCCTTTTTGCTGATACCCTTTATCATCTTTTTTCCTTTGGTGCAGTGGAGCATTGGTTTTTATGTTTGCTTCCTTTGACCCCTTTAAGACCTCTGATTTTACCTTTTGATGAGGTCGAATTAGTGCCTCTTTTCCAAACCCTAGAGGGCAGCTTGAAACCCTTGACATCCATCTGCTGTTATGAAGGAGGCTCTTTGTCATCATTTGACCTGTGTCAATTTTCCCAAACTCCTAGGCTTTAGGGCTGCTTAGAAGAAAGTAAATAGTGTTGTCTTCTAAGTTCCCTGAAACTTCTCAAACTCATTCATCATTTCTATAAGTCTTTAATGTTTACTTGATGGAGTTTGAGGTAACCTTTGCTCTTGTAACCTTGGTACTAATTTATTGCTTGGTCAAAAACAGTCACAAACCCTGATTTTCATCAAACATATGCTTGTTGCTTTCTTCTTGCTATGAATGGTCTTCTTGTGATGATTTTCTCATTACCTTACCTTATGCCAGGCTGATGGCCATGTTTTCTCTTTGCAGAAATGTGAGCAAGGGGCAGTTGTCCCCTGCAAGATTTGTGCTTTAGACCAAAAGGCCTGTTTAAGTGACCTCTTTGATCAACTTTAGACAAGGTTCCCTGCCTTTTTCTTCTTAGAATGCAATTTCTTCATATAGGAAAAAGAGAGTTTGTAGGGCACCAAATCCATCCTATGACTTTGTGAAACCCTAGGTGACCTAATGGAGGCTTTCTTGGACTTGGCTTTTGGACTGAGACCTAGAATTTGGGATCATCAAGTGTAAGATAGAGTTTATGATAAACCAATGAATTGAAGATCCAAAATCAAATGTACTTGATTTACCTAAAGAGCCTACAGAGATAGCTTGAGACCATCAGTGTTTGGGAGTATTTTGGGAGACACAACAAAGCTGTTTGATTTGTGGGCTTAGGTAGTAGCGGGGGGTTTTTAGGTATAAAAAAAATAGAAGATTCGGGTCAAAGATTACTGGATATAGACAAAATGAGTGACATAGTCCTCTAATGGGTTTTCTGGGATTGGTAAGCAGAGATGGACATGATGGAAAGATGAAATAGTGAAAAATTATATTTAAGGATGATAAAGGCAGTGAGATTTCTAGAACTCACAATGTCTATAAACTTTGTTTCTAGAAATCTAGGGAATTCATTTAGTCATCTATGAAGGCAAAAATTACTGATGACTAACAGTGGCTCCACTTGGGGAGGGCAGCTCCTTTTCAGGAGGTGTCCAAAACTT
Source organism: Pinus albicaulis (assembly GCA_034641835.2). Classification (NCBI taxonomy): domain Eukaryota; kingdom Viridiplantae; phylum Streptophyta; class Pinopsida; order Pinales; family Pinaceae; genus Pinus; species Pinus albicaulis. The sequence continues at coordinate 1,898,539,368 of CM076578.1, forward strand.
CATATTTATGGCTTTATGGAGACCAGTGCCTTATACATTGAACATATTTTTACCTTTTTCTCTTGCTGATGCTTTCTTGAAGCTTATGATCTCAATAATCTGAAAGACATGATTAGCTCAAATCCATCTCTACCTACCCAACCTACTTGCCTAACATTTTTTCTTCTTTAGGTGCATTTGGACTAGCAACCTTGACATCTTCTTGTTTTTGAAAGCAAAATAAACTATCTACTTCTACCTTATGTATTCCTGGAGCTCAGATTATGCTGATGAACTCCTTTGATTCTCTACCTACACTATTCAACTTTCAAGGTTAAACTATTTGATAGGATTTATTCACTAAGCTAAAAACATGAAATTGAAAACATGGCTAAATCAGGATTAGACAATCTAATTTACCATGGGTTTGTGGCATAAAAACAAGCTGCACACAAATTTTATTTTTGTAAAAAATAAGACTAGAAAGACCAGGGCTAGGATACATTGTTTGCTACTCATCCCTATTTTCCTCTTTGGTTTTGTTTGAGGCATGTGGAACCAATATCTTTCTACCTAATCTATCTTTTGACCAGTCAAGCTTGAATAATTTGACCCACCATCTTTCACTAACTTATCAACAATAAATTTAAAACATGCTTCAACCATGATTAGGCTAGATGACTGAAACACGACTTCTTTATGCACTAGTAGTGGTATTTAGGATTACCCACTTTCAATAGTTCTATTTTTTTGGGGTATGGGGCTTTACCTCTTTTCAAATCTGCCATTTTTTCTATTTTTTAGATTTGGTATTTTCAAAACAATTTATAACTAAAAGATGCTCAAAGGTTGAGCTTATTTGCATGCCTATCTATCCTAATCTAATTTACACATGATATATACATTCATTTGGTGAACTCTCTTTTCCAATACAACCAATCAAGTAGATGATTGCATGAGGGATCTTGGTTCAACTCTTTGAGGGTGCTCACAAAATTAAAATGCCACTTCCACCTCACTCGTTTTGGGATAGTAATGCTTAAAATTTTTCTCACACTTTGGAACAAACTGTTCTTGGCAGAACACACTCCTCCTTTATATTTCTTAAGGAAAACAACAAATGGATCTTGGAATAATACCTGATCTGTAAGATTTGAGACATAAGCTTCATTCAAGACTGCTCCTTCTTCCACTTGGCGATGCTTGGGACTCTTTTGGGATAGAAACTCCACCTCTTCCTCATGATCTTCTGAACTGGTAGATTCATCATATATGACAATGTTATCCTCTAACAAACCTGATGTGCTTTGATAGAGTGAACTGAGATCTGTATGGAAACAAATCTTCTTGAGAAAGAAGTGCAACAACTTTCTTGTGATCATTAATTTCCATGCCTTCATCTACAATTTGTAATTCAAAGGAACTTGGTGGCTGCAAATATGGAGTTAAGGAGGATTCCATGGTCCAAATGATTTTCTCAACCATTTCAGGAGAAGGCTCCTCATTGACAACTTTCTTAAGAAGTTCCTCATCTTCCTCAACCTCAACATCAAAGCTGAAAGACTGTTGATTTCCAATTATGTGAAAGTTATTTCTGATGGACTGAAGTGAATTAGAGCGAAGAGTCAGAGACTCCTCACTTCTTAACTTTCAAGGCTTTCCTCATCAGTGTCATAGGTGACCTGTATTGGATGCTTACTTTTTTCAAGCTGATGATAGCGAACTTCATCCCACAAATCAACTGTTGATTGCTCTACAAGGTTAGTTTCCGTTTGGAGGACATCATCATCAGACTGATCAAACTTTGGAAAATTGTCAACATAAGTAACATCACCAACTATACATATTGGACTATCAGATTGTTTCTCTTCAAGTTGAAATATAAATCCATTTTCTGATCTGTGATAGCTGGGATTAGGAGGAAAATAAATAGAACTGTTCTATTCATATGAAGGTTTAGAGGCTGATTGCATGCTTATAAGATGATTTATCTCCCCTTCCGTTAAAAAAGGAGGCATTTTTATATTTTTTTGGATAGAACTACAACAGTCCTCGTTCTCTTGTGGAGGCTGATTCTGAGGTTGGATTTCTTCTTGAGATTCACCTGGAAAAGATGATGAATCATCACTTGGGCTTTCAGAGAGGTCTTAAGGGTTCTCTTTCATTTCCTGATTTATTTCATCCTCAACCAACTCTTCTTGATTTGTGTGGTAGTTAACTTGAGCATGAAATCCATGAGTTTCCTCTAATAGATCCTCAGGGTGCCAATTTATTTTTATAATCTGAAATGAATCAAAGCATAAAGGTAGAGATCCTAAAGGTGTTGACTCATTCTCTATTTCAGATTGTGTGGTTTCAAGATGGCTTAAGGGAAAGACCTCTGGATCTACAAAAGGGTTTGTATCATCTATCTTACCCTTGATTGATTCTTTAGAGAAATGCTCTTTGTTTCTATTTGCAATTTGTTTGTAATGCTCTCTTAATAGTGAAGCACAAGAAGTAGGAAGGTATCCAGTACTTACTTGACAACTTTCTACATCTTCTTCCTTGCAATCTAGCTCATCATGCATATTTTGATTGTTGCTCTTGCCTTGTAGTGACTGAGTTTGTTCTTCCCAAGTAAATAGTCCCGATTGTTTTGAATGACCAGCTCCAACCTCACCCTTGTATTCTTTCTCTTTCCTATCCGTTATATGCATCATGTTGTTGGCTGCATTTGTCAACATTTTTAGCTTTATTTTTGAAGAAATCAGTTTCTCTTGAGCTACTTTGTCTTTCTTTATTGATTTTAACTTTGTCTCCCTTTCCAGTATGTTGTATTCCACAGTAATTGCCATATTATGCATTTCTTCCAGGTTTGAAGGATCTCTTTCTCTTATCTGGAATGCCATTTCTGGGTCAAAAGCATTTGGGTATTACAAGAGGGCCCACCCTTGGGGTGGCTTTATCTTAGCAGGTATTAAATTGTATACTTTATTGAACCTGGCTGAAAAGTGTTGTAATGTCTCCCTTGGCTGTATTTTCAAATGATTGTATTCCCTTATGATGAGAAAAACATTTCCCATGATTTCCCACTTATCTAGGAAAACTTGAGTGAATTGATGAAAATTGATAATGCTTATAGCTGGAAGGTCTTTAAACCAACTCTTAATTTTTCCATGTAATGATAAGGAAAACATTATAATACGCACATCATCTTCTCCTACTTCAAATAGGTCAAGTAAATCCTCAAGATTTTGAATATTTTGTTCAACAGTGATATTTGTATTTTCTCCATCGAAATATGGCAGCTTATTTGCAAGTTTTGCAGGGAGGGGCTGGAGGATAAGAGGTAAAACTAGAGGCTTATATCTTTCTGGGACCTTGGTGGGTATACATAGTGCAACAAGAGAATTATCACTTTTTGTGGTTTCAGCTGGAGTAAGAGAAACAACGTGAGGCTCATGTTTCACTAGGTCTTTCACAGGTGAATCTGGGATTGGCATAGGTGTATAAGTATGCTCATGGTCTGCAATTTGAGGCTCAACTTCTTTAGGCTTGAGATCTTTCCAATAATCAATGTGGATCTCATCAGTGTGTTCTTGATCAGGTTTAAAGTAGGAAATTATTATAAAACAATAATTTCTTCAATCCAACCTAGGCCTGAGTGCTCTTTGTTTCTAGGATGATTGGTCATGTTTCAGGTTCTTCCTCCAGTGGAGTCTTTAGGTCTTTCTATAGTTGTGGAGTCGCCAGGTGTATGATTTCATCTTTGCTATCCACCATCAACAATATTAGGTTTGATTTACTCATTCCTAGGGGATTTTGTGAGGACTAGTGGGGCAAACAGGGCTACTGAAGACCAGTGGAGTCACCAGGTGGAGGATGCTTACTGTTTTGAATATGTACTTGTTTTCCACCATCAAAAACTGAATGTCAATCTAAGGATGTTTGTAGATTTTCTGAGATCTAAGGAATACTTAGTTTGTCACTAACTCAGAAGGTCCCGCCGTGATTGCCAGAATGTTAGTGTGGCGATGAGGTGGCAGATTCATTGGATTTTCTAAGTCAAACTGAGGGTCTAAAGAGTCTTAAGAGGTATTCAGGAAAATATATACTCAGAAGGTTTCACCGTGATCACCAGAATGTTAGTGTGGCGATGAGGTGGAAAAATGATCACTAGATACTCTTAGTTAAGGGATTCTGGAGTTCTAAGGAATACTTAGATTGCCACTAACTCAGAAGGTCCCACCATGATCGCTAGAATGTTAGGGTCCCGTGATTTGGAAGATTGGTAGACCAAATGACAGGGTAACATGGAACCAAGATTTGGAGTCCGAGGACCTAGCCTTCCTAGACTCAAAGAGGGATCTCTCTATTGGGTGAAAAGGATGTGTTCTTTTTGCTTTAGGGTTTTGATTTTAGGCTAGTTGTTAAGTGTAGGGTTTGTTGATTATTTTCGTTGGGTAAGATGGTCAAATGGAATAGGTGGAGTGAGAGGTTGTCAAAGCCATTGGGCTATGGAGTCAAATGAAGTCAAGGGTGTCTAAATGATGAAACAGAGTGTGTTGCAGGGCCGATTTAGCAAGTTTAATGGATCCTTAAGGTGATGTATGAGGTGTAGTGAACATCAAGTTTGGGAAAGACTAAGAGGTCTTAAACATATATATTTTAAAGCTATAATTCATGAGGTAGGGAAAACCATTAAGCTCAACAAACAATACTCTAAACTAATAAACATCCAAGAGAAACATTCCAGTGAAACATAGAAAGCATAAGAGCTTCTAACTTTAGAAATTCACCTTCAGTTTTGGGAAAACACATAAGACAATACAAATAACTCAATTTATGGAGATGGAACTCCTAAACAGTATATATCAAGTTATTGGGAACTCTGAAACAAGTTTGCAAGCATGGACAAAGGGCAAGATCGAACGAGACCTCTTTGACTTAACCTAACAATCAATATGTCACAAAAAGTCTTTAAGATAGGGTTTTGAAAACTTCCAATAAGCAGGGCATACCATGAATCATAATTGTAAGCTAGCATAATAACCATACATGAAACAAAAACAAGTTTTTGGTGGACCTAAGGAGCAGTCAAGAATTCCTTAAGATTGACAAAAGAGAAAACATCAAAGCTATAACAAACAGGAGGACTAAGGTGCCTCAAAGAACATGTCTCAACCTATACTTTTCTGTTTTATAGCAGATATAATGATAACAAGGGAAACAATAGAAAAATTAGGAAGACATCACCATTCACCAAGCTATGGAATCCTGCAAACAAGCTTCTCCATCATCAAACCAAACAAGCCATTCATCCACTTCACAAAACCAATTTCTTCTCCAAGCTCATGAAACTGTGTATATTGCTCTTGAAGCTCTTCAAATGCCAAAAAAATACATAGGGGCCTCATGCTCTATTTATGGAGAAAATGAGGACTAAAACCCTAAATGTGGTAGGAAAATGTCAAATATAGTCATAAATATCATTGATAGCCAAGAGATCATGCAAGGCCCAAGACACATAATATCCTAAGAAATAAATGCCAAAACAACTATTTGCACCTAATTCTAACTTAATTTTCCTCAAAAAACTCAAAAACATCTATTTGCAATAAATGAGTGTGTTTTGTTGACTTTTAGTCCAAAACACACTAGGCAGCCTCTGTGCGTAGCGCCACTTCAGCAGAAAATAGGGTCTCTTGTAGCTGAGTTTTGGACCCCTTCCCGACACCGGATTTGCTCCATGATGGCTCGTTGGAAAGCCTGATGAGTATACTTTCCAAAAATTCTTGGATTGTGCTGAGTGGATGCCATTTACCTATTCAAAAATAAATTTTCCCAACACTTCTCTGTGCATAGCGCCTGGTCTGAAAATGAGGCAGAAAGGTCAAATGTTTGATGTTTTTTGACCTTTTGAGGGGGTAAAAATGCTCCAAATGATCTGAAAATTGGTGAGAAGACTTCTAGTTATGTGAGGAATCCAAAAATGCAAACGTTTTGGCCTGAGGATGCACCAATTTTGTGAGTAGCGCCTAGGGTGCTGCGCACAGAGGGCTCAAAATTTGGAAAAAACAAAATTTTGTTCAATTTGCCTCAAAATTTGTGGAGAGGTCCCTCAAGAGGTATTGGACACCTGTTGAGAAGCCTCAGCCAAAAATTAAATTCTGTCATGCAATTTTTCCCTTTTTAGGTTTTCTAGCTCCATAAGGGCCTCCTTCAGTTTGGCACAAGCAAGCATGTTTTTCCTTGCATAATGCTTGGTCATTTTATTTTGTAGGGCAAGGCCTCTCTTTACATCCTTGAAATTCTTATGCTCCTCTTTGTAATAGTGGATGACACTTTGTGCCATCTCAAACTCTCTTTCTCACTCCTGAAGCTGTGCATCTTTCTCCATGAGAAGCAATCTCGTATTCATCTCCCTATCCTCATTGTCACTATCTAGATCAATGAATTGAGGCCCTTGAGAAGTATTCTTGATCCTTTTGCTTCTTCTTACCTTTACCTGCTTCTCACCTTTGTCCATTTTTTCCTTGCCTTTGTCTTTGTGCTTGATAGCTAGAGGGGAGATGGCCCTTTTCCTTTTTGAGGCAAAAAACACATCTCTTTTGCCTCTGTGGTAGGTGCATGTGAGAGGAGTGATGAGGGTGCTTTGATCTTTGGTGAAGTGACAAGCCTTTTCATATTTTTCATGGCTTTCATGAGTCACTTCATGCTCCATTGGGTCACTGATTTCTTGACCTTTAGCCTCATCGTCATCATTGCTTTCCTCACTGTTTTCTTCACTGTCATCTTGGCTCTCAAATTGATCACTACCCTCCTCACTTGCCTCATTTTGGCTCTGTCCTTCACTAAGGCCTTCTTCTATGTCACTTTATGCACTGTCATATTGAGTTTCTTGGTCATTTAGAGGCTTATTTGTGTCATGATAGTCATGACAGTTTTCATGAATGTCATGAATATTTCCTTGCTCATCACTAGCTGTCTCATTTGTGCCACTGCTGTGGTCACTGCCTTCATCTTCAAACTATGTTTCAGCCTTACTGTCCTTTTCCTCTCCATTGTCATTTATTGGCTACTCATTAGAGCTACTGCCACCATCTTCATTTGATGCATCAGGAGGAGAAGTAGGAGGTAAATTTCCTTGTGGAGAAGGCATAGGTGGAGATGATGGAGGAGTGGAGGTAGGTGGGTGTGAAGTGGAAGGCAAATTTTGCTGAATGAAGACTTGGGGATTGGAAAATGCATCATGTGAGATAAAAACTTCCCAAGGGATTCCTTGCTCCTCCAGCTAGTGTAAAACAATCATCTTAACCAAGGAGTGGTGAAAAAGGCTCTGCATTTGGTGGGCATAACTCCTCTTCTTGACCACTGAAACTGTTTTGTCAATGCTCCGGTAGAGATAGTATGGTAGGTTTAGCAATTTAACCCTGGTGAAGTGCATTAGAAGCCTTATGTGATAAGAAGAAACCCTGAAGTACCTCCCCTCACAGGTGAAGTACTTGATAATCTGTCTCATTAGTAGGACATACCTCTCTAGTAGGTGGGAGAAGGGGAAAACAGCCTCGCAACCTTGTTGACAGCTAGGTTTGAGGTAGGGCTCATAGTAGCTCAAGTCCAATTTCTTCTGTTTAAACCATCTCTCACCAATATCTGGTATTCCTGTGGCTTTAGTAATGGATTCAGATGAGAGTTCAAAATTCACTCCTGCTAGGTTGACTTGGTGATTTTGCAAGTTGAGGATGAACAACCTAGTTAAGTCTGAGTGACTTTGAACTTGTTTAACCTTCTCACAAAACTGATAACATCCAACATCTTGAAAACATGCAAGGATCATGGGAGAATAAGTGATTTGAATGGTGTCTAAGGGCTCAAACCTATTAACCCTCCCTCCCTTGTGCTTTGGCTTGATAGGCCTTTGGTTTTCATCACTGCTGGTATGGATTTCTTCCTTATACATGGTGAATGGCCTAGAACAAAAGGTTTTAGCTTGTTTGAGAGCCTTTAGGTTTAGAGAGGGTAATGAGTGAGATGAGGGAAAATTTCAACAAAAGAGGGAAAATTGAAGCATTGAAGGAGTGTTTTCAGATTTTTAGCAGCAGGTTGCTCGCACTGGGAGTCTTCACACCTATGAAAATCCTTTCAAATTTGCAAACCTTGCCCTAGATGGTCAAATTTCATTTTTATGGAGACTAGGTTTTGGTCATAATAGGCCTTTAAAAACCTTCTTGATTATGAAAAAGACTGTTTGTAAGGCAAGGAAGAGAGCCACCAACCTTGCTTGATTGATGTTGTAGATCTGGAGGCAAAAACTTGAATTTTAGGCCCTTTTGAGAAATTTGGACCAAAGGCTGTCTGTGTGTAGCGCCACCTGATTGCACATTCAAGTTGGGTCGGGCTGGCAGGTTTGTGCGCAACACCTGAGGTCTTTTTCGGGAAAGGCGAGCTGATAATTGGGCCTCTCGGGCTGGTCGGAGCACAAAGTCGGCGTGCAAAGGTGGGCAGTCAGGCCGTTCTAGGCCAGTGCGTAGCGCTGCCCTCTCGGTACGTAGCGCAGTGTTAATTTAGATTGCCGCTACCTTTTCTGTGCATAGCGCCAATGGCCAGGTGCGTAGCGCCTGTGTCAGTGCACAATGCCTGCAATTTTTCAACAGTTTTGCACAGAAACCCTCAAAAACTTCTTTCAATGGTTTCATTCTTCTTTGCAGGGGAAAATGAGGTAGGGAAGAGGTCAAGGAGACTTTATAATCCTTTTTTGAAAAATTATTTCATGCCAAAACCCACTATCCTTATGTTTCCTTCTTACCCTTTGCACTGTGATTTTTGGACTTTTTGGTCCTGTAGGTGGCAGAGTCTCGGAAAAAGTGGTTTTTGCCTTGCTGGTGCATTTTGATGTATTCCTATAAGACTGACAAACTTCTTCAACCAACTCAAACTGTACTCTTCACCCTCACTTGTAAATATGAAACTTTTCATGATCTTTAACCCTGGTAAACAAGATCCATGTGACTATTTGGATATGTTTTCTTTTGACTGATATCCTGTCATGTATTTTCTTTGAAACAATGAAAAACCTCTTAGATGTGGAAACCTAAGAAACAATCATTAGCAACCTGTTTTAGTCTTCTTGTGGGCCATCATTTGTGAAAAACATTTGGTTTGTTTGTCCTTACCAATTTTCCTGTAGGTAACCTTTTGTGAGAGTCACCATTTTTGTGTCTTTTTGGACAAGGTCCCCTGTCTTTTTCTTCTTGGAATGTAGTTTCTTCATATATTAAAAAAAGAGTTTGTAGGGCACTAAATCCACCCTATGACTTTTTGAAACCCTAAGTGACCTAGTGGAGGCTTTCTTGGAATTGGCTTTTGGACTAAGTCCTAGAATTTGGGATAATCAATTGTAAGATAGATTTTATGATAAACCAATGAATTGAAGATCCAAAATCAAATGTACTTGATTTACCGAAAGAGCCTACAGAGATAGTTTGAGACGATCAGTGTTTGGGAGTATTTTGGGAGACATAACAAAGCTGTTTGATTGGTGGGCTTAGGTAGTAGTGGAGGTTTTTTAGATATAAACAAAACAAAAGATTCAGGTCAAATAATACTGGATATACACAAAATGAGTGACATAGGCCTCTAATGGGTTTTCTGGGACTGGTAAGCAGAGTTGGACATGATGGAAAGATGAAATAGTGAAAAATTATCTTTAAGGATGATGAAGGCAGTGAGATTTCTAGAACTCACAATGTCTATAAAATTTGTTTCTAGAAATCTAGGGAATTCATTTAGTCATCTATGAAGGAAAAAATTACTGATGACTAACAGCTGCCCCTTCCTCTCCCTGTCAATGGCTTGGATGAACAGTTCGGCTCGCCCGCTGCTTATGATGATGATGTGATCAAGGCTGTAGTTCTAGATTTCTTCGACTTTGCATTAAGCATCAGTAGCATTATTTCCAAATCTGATCATGAATCTTCGACTAGAGAGAAAATCGTTGGTGCATTCGTTGCTGCTGCTCAAGATGCCTACTTGGAAGAGCGGATCTTTCAGGCCCCTGGTGCTCCCAGTGAGCTGCCTTTTTCCGCTCGACTGCAGTCTCTACTTGTCTAAGTCGAAGTTCATCCCTATATAGGGAAATATCACATGACAACTGCCTTATAATTCCACCAAAAAATGCATCTCTAGCACCTGTTTTATCCACAGGCTCCACATTCTAAAATCACCATACCTCAGCTATGATAGAAATTAGCGGCACTAATCAACTGCTGAAAATACTTCCCTATTTTGACAAAACTTTAGGTCACAATAAATTTTCCATCCGAAGTCCGTTTGACACTATTCAAGTGCCATCAAACTCCTCTCATCCAACTCTTAGAAATGGTGTGATTATTTGTTGATTTGGAATTGGAATTTTTTTTTAGTTTTTTCCATCAATAGAGAGATACATGCCCCCTTAAAGCTCAAAATTTTGCAAATGAGCAGAAATAAACACTATAGAAACATCGTGAACTGCTTACCAAACTAGCACCAAGCACTTTCTTCTTCTAATTGTTATTTTTGAATGGTGGATGGAACCTCCTTATTCATGATTTCTTTCACCATATGTATGCTTGACTTGTGGTGAATTTTGGGGTGCAACTTCCAGTAATTTTTCTCCCAATGGCCACTGGTTTTGCAGAAACTGCAGAAATTATGTTGTTTCCCATTCAACTGTGCCTTCATGATAGGATGTAATATTCCCAATTAGCCCAAGCTAATGGGAATATACAATTTTGTTTCAATTTTCTGTTTCATGAATAAAATTGTAAAGGAGGATCAATAAAACTCCTAATCAACAAAATAAATCAATGCCACATGTAAACATAGCTAAATCTGGGCTATTTACATAAGCACACTTAGGTGTGAAAGAGACTGGAGCACTTGACCAAGTCAACCAGGACCAAATCAACAGTGCTGTCTAGATATAGTGAATCTCCTAGATACACAACGAAGTTTTTGTTGGAGGCTACTCATGTGAATGAAGCTAAATCATTGAGATTGTTTAGGGTTTGAAAAGACTTGAATCCTATAAAAGGAAGAGGAGGACAACAAAAGAAGGGTTGTTGATCGAGTATATTTCTGAATATATTGTCTATTTAGACATATATCATTCTTTGTTGTTTAGCTGAGGATAGTGCTGTTTAGCACTAGGGTGTTCCTGTTCGGGAATCCCACCTCTTCCATTGAGTAGCTCTTGGAAGAGTCTTGCTAATCTCATCCACTATCAGGCATTTGGCCAAGCTCATCTTCCAACTACAACGTAGATCTCGTTGAGGGTTTGGTTTTCCTTGTAAGTTGCAACAAGTGGAGGCTAGATCTGTTCAGATCTAGGCCATTCTAGGGCCTCTTTTCACTGGGAAAGTATTCTATCCCATTGGAAAGAGAGTTCTGGACCTTTGGAGCTGCATTTTCAGATCTTGGCATCAGTCCAATCCAGTGCTAGAGCCTACAACACAATTTTCCTTCCAAGACTGTGTTATTTGCAAGAAGGAAGTTGCAGGGTGTTTTGACACACATTTGGAGGAGAGATCTTTGGTGTTGGGGTTCTGCCCTTCACTATGGTGATCCATGGATTAGACTTCTGATCCATGTTCTATTGAGAAACTAGCTCCAAAACTAGAAGAAAAGAGATATCAACGCCTTAGAAATAAGCCACTTCGAGGGGGCAACCTCCAATACATTACATGAATGAACAATTCTTGGATGATACAAATGACCAAAACCTCCTTATATATATAGGAGTCCATGGGCCCATAATATAATCCTAGCCGACCTCAAAATAACAATGTGAGGGCACAATAATAACAATATTGGGGTTACATGGATACAATAATAACAATAAGGGGGATACACTAATAAAAATAAGGGACTAAACTAGTAATATAGGGACCTAACATGCCCCTCTCCTTTAAAAAAGTGTTGTCCTCAATGCTTGAGTAGCTTTGGGTGCTTCTGTATAAAATTCTCATCCTCCCATGTAGAATATTTTGTGGGTAAGTTCTTCCACTTTATGAAATACTCTGACATTGATCGATTTCGTAGCTATCGAGTTCTTGTTTCCATGACTGCTTCAAGTTCCAATATGATTTTTACTTCCTCATCAAGTTCTGGCAATATTGTTTGAACTGGAAGATTTTCACCTATAACCTTCTTTAAGCATGAAACATGGAAAACTGGATGCACTCGCGAAGAAGCAGGAAACTCCAATTTGTATGCCATAATACCAATCTTTTGCAACACCTTGTAAGGACCATAGTACTTTGGCGATAATTTATTATCCTTCTTAGCTTGCTTGAGGGACATTTGTTTGTATGGTTGTAGCCGTAAAAATACCCAGTCTCCTACATCAAAACTTCTCTCATTGCGATGTTGATCTGCCTGTTGTTTCATTCGATTTTGTGCCAAATTCAGGTTATCCTTTAAGAGTTGGAGAACTTCTTGTTGATGCTCGATGTGATCTTCCACTGCTTGAACCTTTGAATTTTCTCTTAAAGATGATGTGATGGAAGGTGGATGATATCCATAAAGTGCCATAAATGGGGTCATTTTTGCTGCAGTATGGAAGGAAGTGTTATACCACCATTCAGCGAGAGGTAACCACTTGACCCATTGTGTTTGTTTATCAGATACAAAACAACGAAGATATCCTTCCAAATATTTATTCACTATCTCAGTTTTATCATCGGATTGAGGATGATAAGATGAGTTATGAGCTAATGGAGTACCCAAACAAGAAAATAACTCCGTCCAAAAATTTCCAGTAAAAATGGGATCTCTGTCGCTCACAATTACCTTTGGGTTTCCATGTAACTTTTGAATTATGTCCATAAATGTAGTAGCAATTGTTCTTGCTTTAAATGGATGAGATAATGCACAAAAGTGTGCATACTTGGTAAGTCTATCAACTACCACCATGATGACACTCTTTCCTTCAGACTTAGGTAAACCTGTGATAAAATCCATTGAAATCTCCTCCTAACGTTGACTTGGAATGGATAAAGGTTGTAGAATACCCAGGGTCTTAATTGTCTCAACTTTATTTTGTTGGCAAACCAAACATTCCACCACAAAATTTTGAATATCAGATTTAAGGCCATCCCAATTTTTTTTTTTCTTCACCTTGTGGTAAGTTTTTAAAAATCCTGAGTGTCCTCCTAAAGGAGAAGTGTGCAATTCGAAAAGAATCTTTTGTTTTAGTTGGGAATTCTTCCAAATATATAAGCGATCTTTGTACCATAAGAAATCATTTTTCTAACTAAATGTATCAGATGTACTAGGATCTTGTTGCAACTTTTGAATGAGTGTCCACACTTCTTCGTCCTTCTTCCATTCATCCCTTGCTTCAGTTATCCAATTTGGTTGGATAATAGACATGGCACAAAGCAATGCTTCCACCTCTTCATTCTTTCTAGAGAGTACATCTGCAACAACATTTAGCTTCCCTTTTTTGTAGATTATTTCAAAGTCATAGCCAAACATATTTGTGACCCATTTTTGTTGCTCTTCTGAAGATAGTCTTTGTTCCAAAAAGTGTTTAAGACTATCATGATCAGTTTTTACCTTAAAGTGTCTTCCCATTAGGTAAGGTTTCCATTCCTTTAGTGCATGTAGTATTGCTAACATTTCCTTCTCATAAATAGCTTTCTGTAAATACTTTCCTTTGATTGGACAACTTTCAAAAGCAATGGGTCTTCCTTCTTGCATTAAAACAACACCAATTCCATTTCCTGAGGCATCACATTCCACAATAAAGGTTTTTATGAAGTCTGCCATAGCTAAGACCGGTGCTAGGCACATTGCCTCTTTAAGATGTTCAAAGGCCTTAGTTGCTTCAGGAGTCCATGAAAATGCATCTTTCTTCAATAATGTTGTTAGTGGTAATTCTATTTGTTGTGGATCATCATCTGCATATCCTTTTTTATATTTTATTTCGAAAAAAAAAAAAAAAAAAAAAATAAAAAAAATCTGGAAATTCGAAAAAATATGCTATAGTATGAAGTTTTAATACTGTAGCATAAAAAACAAATGAAATGTTTTTATAATGATCGATGTACATAAAAGTAGTCATAAAGATTTCAAAAAACTGCTACCAAGAAAGATGCAGGTAATTCACCAATTTATGGCCAAGAGAAGGAGGACCTCTCTTGCTTCATGCTGCATGAAGATGCAGAATTTGCTGAAGAATCGCAAGGGCAGCTTCCTTCAACAATTGTACATAAGGAGCTGCATTCGAACAAGCTATGGAAGTGTTATTTTGATGGTGCATTTTCCAAAGAAGGCACTGGAGTTGGTTTCATTTTTGTTTCTCCTGAAGGCAACCTTGTGCCTTTTTCTTTCAAATTGGAGTTTGAGTCCACTAATAATGTTGCAGAATATGAAGCATTAATCATTAGTTTGCAGACAACTAAGCAAATGGGAATTCAGTATATGAATGTGTTTGGGGATTCAGAATTAATTATAAGACATATCAAGAATTTATGTCAAACTAAACATCCCAGGTTAAGAGCATATCGGAATGAGGTCTGGGATCTGATCTAAAATTACTTTGAAGCCTTCAACTTACAGTTTGTTCCAAGGGAAGAAAATAGAATGGTTGATTCTTTGGCGGTTGCAGCAAGTACATTCAAGCCTCCGATCAGTCCGAGACTAAGGTATGAAATTGAGATGAGACATAGACCTTCAATTCCTGACAATATTAAACACTGGCAGGTCTTTGAGGACGATGAACAGATTAAGCAGTTTCTGTTGATGATTGAAGATTTTGAAGATCATCAGATTGATTTGGAAACTGATGAAGATGAATTGGCTGGTAAGACTCTTAAAAAGAAGATTGGTGGTCAGGAAATCATTCAGTTGAAAGACAATGCTTTTCCAAGAGGCTTAGTGCCTCTGGAAATATTGTTTGATGCAAACGACGTTGCAGTAAATCATAAGAAAGCAAACCAAGATGAGCAGGTGGAAGATTGCAATTTAGGGACTCAACAGGAGCCTAAAATGATCAAATTGTTCAAAGGGGTCTCGAAGGACTACAAAGAAAGGTACGTAGATTTGTTCAAACAATTCCAAGATGTATTTGCTTGGTCTTATGATGATTTGAAGACATATGATAAGAGTATCATACATCATAAAATCCCCCTGAAGGATGGAGTCAAGCCGCATAAACAGAAGTTCCATCAAATCAATCCATTGTTGTTGGCTCCGATCGAAAAGGAGGTAAAGAAATTGCTGCAGGCCAAAATAATTGTTCCGCTTAGATATTCAGATTGGGTTTCCAATCTTGTACCAGTCCGAAAGAAAAACGGAGAGATAAGGCTGTGTGTAGATTTCAAAAATTTGAATAGGGCTTCATTGAAAGATAATTACTCTTTGCCGAAGATGGATTTTGTTTTACAGAAGGTGACTGGAGCTTATAGATTATCTATGGTGGATGGCTTTTCAGGGTATAACCAGGTGGCTGTGGAGAAATGAGATCAGAAGAAAACTGCTTTCACTACGCCATGGGGAACATTCATGTATGCTAGGATGCCCTTTGGACTAATGAATGCAGGAGCTACATTCCAAAGAGCGATGGATATTTCATTTGTTGGAGATCAGTTTGTAGTTATTTATTTGGATGATGTCACAATTTTTTCAAATTCTGATGAAGAACACTTGCAGCATTTGCAGAAAGCTTTCCTGAAATGTAGAAAGTATGGGTTATCGTTGAATCCTAAAAAATCTCTGTTTGCCCTGGAAGAAGGTAAAATGTTGGGTCATATTGTTTCAAAACAAGGTGTGAAAATAGATCCAGCGAGGGTTGAAGCAATACAGTCCATTCCACTACCCCGAAGCAAAAAAGATATTCAGAAATTTCTTGGAAAAATTAATCTTCTAAGAAGATTCGTTCCCAATTACGCAGAAATCGTCAAAAAGATAACATACATGTTGAAAAAGGATGCCGAAGTGAAGTGGGAAAAAGAAGCGCGAGAATCTTTCCAAAGGATTAAAGAAGCTTTAAAGGAAGCGCCTGTTCTCATCAGTCCGGATTATTTGAAGCCATTTCAAATTTTCTCCTTTGCATCTCCCTCGACGATTGCAGCTGTGTTATTACAGAGAAATGAAGAAAATCACGAACAGCCTGTAGCATATTTTAGTAAAGTTCTCCGAGATGCAGAATTGAAATATAATATATTGGAGAAACAAGTTTACGCTCTGGTGAAAGCATTGAAAGCTTTCAGAACTTATATCCTTCATTCTCAAATCTTAGCATATGTTCCCAATTCAGCTGTAAAGGATGTCCTAGTATAGAGCGATGTGGAAGGAAAAAGAGGAAAATGGATTGCTAAAATCCAGGAATATGACCTGGATGTAAAACCAACCAAACTGGTCAAAGGATTGGGATTGGCCAAATTATTGACAGAGTCAAATTTCCAAGCATTGGGAATTAATTTGTTGGCCCCTGTGGATGAAGTCGACGGAGAAACAGGTGATAATCAGTCAAAGATAGCAATTAAGTATAAATTTCTCTGCTCGGATTGGTATAAGGATATTGTTCATTATTTGTGCTTTCTTTCTTGTCCCCCCTCAATTAATAGAACTAAATACAGGGCTTTAAAACTTAAGGCTCAGCCTTATGTCATAATTGAAGCAAAATTGTATTGGAAGGACCCTGCTGGTGTGTTGTTGTTATGTTTGACAGAGGAAGAAGTTTCAGAAGTAATCAAAGAATATCATGAATACCTGTGCGGAGGTCATTACAGCTGGAAGGTAACTGCTCATAAGATATTTAAATCAGGTTTCTATTGGCCATCTGTGTTTGCTGATGTTTATAAAGCAGTCAAAAGTTGTCAAAAATGCCAGGTATTTGTAGAAAAGAAAAAACTAGCTCCATTACCTCTTCTCCCTGTTTTTGTTGAAGAACCTTTTAGACAATGGGGGTTGGATTTCATTGGAGAAATAAATCCACCATCCAGTGGGCAGTTTAAGTGGATCCTTACCGCTACAGATTATTTTAAAAAATGGGTGGAGGCAATTCCCACCAGGAAGGCAAATGATTTGGTTGTTATGAAGTTTCTAGAAGAGAACATCTTTAGCAGGTTTGGATGTCCAATGAAGATTGTGACAGATAATGCCCAAGTTTTCAGTTCACTCAGGCTTATTAATTTTTGTCAGACTTATAGTGTGATATTGCCTCATTCTACAGCTTATCATCCACAGGGAAATGGATTGGCTGAATCTTCCAACAAAACATTGGTAAGAATTCTGAAGAAAACAATCAATGAAAATCAGAAGAATTGGGATACAAAGTTAGTTTTTGCTCTATGGGCAACAAGGATGACTACTAGGAGGTTGACTGGCAAGTCTCCTTATGAGCTCATATACGGTACTCAAGCATTGTTTCCCACCCAGTTGGTGAAACCTGTGATTTCCTTCCTCCAAGATGCTCAAGCAGAACCGAATGCTATGATTAGAAGAATGAACAATGTGATGGAACTAAGTGAAAACAGAAATAAAGTTCGGGACAACTTGCTCACTTATCAGTAGAAGATGAAGACAATATTTTACAGGAAAGCAAAAGAAATCATGTTTCAGAAGGGAGACTTAGTATTGAGATGGGATGTACGAAGGGAAGACAAAGGGAAACACGACAAATTTGATCCCTTGTGGTATGGCCCATTCAAAATTAATGAAGTCAGAGGAAATAATACTTTCACGATGGAGAATCTTGAAGGAGAAGTGCTGGATATGCCTGTGAATAGGAAATATCTCAAGCATTATTTTCGGCATTAAGCAGCTGTTTGATCATCATTGTATATATCCGGTGTGATCATTGTACATTTCCATCAAGCAATGTTTGACTCCATGCCCGAGGTGAAGGCACTAATCTGCAGGTTCTTAGTGTTTCGTGGTAAAAACACTATCCCCAGGTGCAGCCAGATGTTGTGGATCATCATCTGCATATCCTTTTTTATATTTTATTTCGAAAAAAAAAATAAAAAAAAATAAAAATAAAAAATAAATAAATAAAATATATATATATAAATAAATAAATAAATAAATAAATAAAAAAAAAATCTGGAAATTCAAAAAAATATGCTATAGTATGAAGTTTTAATACTGTAGCATAAAAAACAAATGAAATGTTTTTATAAAGATCGATGTACATAAAATTAGTCATAAAGCTTTGTTTTGATATGTATACTTTCGAGCTTAAGCTCCGAGCAACTGCCTGAGCGGAAGTGATGATCGCGGAAAAGTGCTTTCAAACAAGTTAATGTGGGGGGGGAAAATAGCTCGTTAGTTATCAAATTCAGACCCCCCGTAGTTGACTGGTCAAATCTCAGTGGAAGCCGTGATCAACGACCTAGATTCATTACGGGGGGTATCAGTCGAAGTTTTCCGCCGTACTCCAGGACCCCCCGCAGTGACGTCATCAGGAAAGTGGGAGACAGCTGTCAAGTTTTATACAAGTCATTTTGGCATTTATTGCAGATCTTCGTAACCGTTAAAAGGCCCATTGTCTCATTCTCATTTGTCTGTGGTTCTTTTTCCCTTGAGTCGTGCTCCCGCCATATTTTTGTTGTCCAAATACCCCACGAATTATTTTCATTAATCCGTCAGCCATGGCAAAACGAGCTTCTCTGTCTGGTTCCTCAAGCTTCAACTCTCTTATGGATAGTGAAAAGGATATCCTAGATACCCTGTCATCTGTCAATCATTCCCTGTTATATCATCAAGTAACCTTAAACGCTGAAAAATCCCCAGTGTTTTCTGCCATGAAGAGTTCTGGTGTCTTGTCCGCTTGTATTCCAAAAGCCCACTTGTTTCCTGAGTTCATTTCATGGCTTGTCTCTTCAATGTACCCTGGTAAATGTTTTATAATGAATTCGCAGGGAGAAAATGTTTTGCAGGTATCAACGCAATTAATCCGCCAAGCTTTGTGTTTTCTCGAAAATGAGTCATCACTGCAATTTTCTGAAGATTCATTGGCTCGATATTTTGAAGAACTTTCAAATGAAGAATTCAGTCTGTGCATGTCATACTTGAGACCAAATTCGAAGGAAGCTCAACTATAAGGAGAAGAATTTAGTCTGGAAACGTTCAATGTTGAGTATAGACCAATTCTGAGTTGCATCGCGAAGATTTTGGGTAGAGACAGTGACCAGACAGTTGATAAATCAGTCTTGGGAATGTTCGCGCTGATGATGAAACCAGGGGTGGTTCTCGACATTCCGTCTTTTTGGCAGGAAATTGTAAATTCACAATTAATGGCCTTTCCTCTTACAGGTTTTTTCAGATTCCCGTCATTGATTGTTTACCTGTTTTTATATCAAAATGTCGAAGAATTCATGAGTCTGGGATTGAATATAGTTGATGTCAATAAAAATAAACAATCAATTTTCTTTTGGACTGATATGACTAGAAAGGAAGGAAATGAAGCAGGGCTATTTGAGTTTTCTAGTCATTACATGTCCATTGCTTATAGAATTTTGAATGGAGTACCTCCTCCATGTTTTTTACCAAAAGCCCTAGAGTTCCTGCAGCTGGGACCAAATTGCAGATTCGGAGATTGGTTTGTGTTTGAAGAGTATTCAGAGATAAGGTTGTATGGAGCTAGCATTGAGCCCTATAGGCTCCCAACTTTTGTACCCATGCGGCTTTTCGCATTGGAATTCATAAGACAGAGCCTTAATGTGGATCAGATACACTTTCTTCCCATGAAGAAAGGTGTTATGTATAAATTTCCTATGAGTGTGGGGCCTTTTATGGTCAATTCGAGACAAGCTTTTGATGAAGTTTCTAAAATGTTGGAGGAGACACAGTTGCTGCTAGGAGAAAAATGGTCTTATGATCCGCATGCAATAATCTCTCAGAGAAGAATTGAAAATGGATACGCTGCATTTTCCCATGTAAGAAAACCTGATCAGGAGAAGCTTGTGAATCCAGGTGAAACAAGTGCATCAAAAACCAGCATTCAAATGCCTGCTATTATGGAAAAGACAAGCAAAAGAGATAGAGAAAATGTTGTTGAAATAGATGATGAGGAGCCTAGAGAGGAAAAGAGAACCAAATTAGCAGAAGATCACTCTTCCAATTCGCCAGGTTTTACTCTCCATGTCAATGAAGAACAAAATGTCCCCTATTCTCCTAGAGGACATGAACTTTATTCAGAAAAGATGTCGTCAGTAAAACAAATATTTTCACAGATTGAAGAAAGAAACCAGAGGATTAAAACCAATGTAGGAGTGCAGGCAGAACATCACATAGCTGCTGATCAGACCAGATTATTGACTGTAATGGATCTTGAAAAGGATCAATTTAGGATGGCTCTGTCACATCCAACAGGAATGTCCCTTGGATCCTCGAGCAGCTTTAATGAGGTAAACATAACTATGGATGTTAAAAAATTTCCACTATGGGATAAAATGAATCTTCATATGCAGACCGGGCAGCTAATTGTAAATGATTTGAGTAAGACGAATGCTACACCAGTTAAGGCTGAAAACATGCTTGCGAAAGTGATTAAACAATGCAAAATGGAGAAAGCTAATTCAAGGGCATTGTCAACACAAAATGAAGAATTGAAGAAGATCATTATGAAAATTGGTGTGGATCCTGATGATAAAGCTGCAATTCAAAAACTCATGAAAAGCGCAGAAGTAGAAATATCCTCATTGAGGAAAAAGCTAAAATTACCAGCTACAGAGCACTCAATGGCCGCAGAAGTAGCTGAGGTGGAAAAATAAAAGGAAGAGTTACGTCTGCAATTGTTACAAAAAGATGAAGAGTTTTCCAAAGTGAAGCAGACTGCTATATCTCTGCAGAATCAAATTCAAAACCATACTTGCACTTTTGTTGTTCCTATAGGTGACAGAGATGCGGATCCTCAAACCCAAATTGTTCAGCTCAGCACAGAACTGAAGATAGCTGAAGGTGATCTTAAGCGGGTTCAGTTAGATTTGGAAACAACTACTAAGATTATGAGAGGATGGGAAGATAAAGCAAATGAAAATAAGCAGCAATTACAAAAGGATGAGGATGAAATTAAGGAGCTCAAGGAGAAGCTAAAAGGTAACATCTCACTTTTAAGAGCTAAAGATATTATTTGGACTGAAATTATCTCTGAAATGAAGTCAAATTGGGATTCCCTAAGTATAATTTCTAGAGAGAAACGCCTCATCTCAGACCATGAAGAGGAGATATCATCTGAAAAACAAACGGTCATTAAAAGAGCAAATTGGGCTAGGAGGTTTTTAAATTTTATCAATTCCAAATCAGATGAAGAGTTAGAAGATATTCAGATACAAGACAGATACTTTTATGCTGAAGAAGTTAATAAAATGATAATTAAGAATGATCTATGGAAAGCTACAGAGAAAAGGTTACTGAGAATTAAGGAGATGGTAAAGAAGTTTGATATAACTTTTGATAAATTGATCCGAACAAGTTTACCTTCATGCTGGACAGAAAAGGGAAATATTTTGACATGGAAGTTTTATGAAGATGCATTAACACTGGCAAAGAGCAGAGCAGATAGAAGACATGAAAAGACAAAAGTTTTAAAGGGAGAGACAGTGTTTAACTTTTTACAGAGGCACTTCAATTTGCTATGGATGGTAAAGGCACTCTTCACAGAAAGGCTCACTCACAATCAGGCAGTTGCATTTAGATTGGAATACCTCAGCTACAGGAATGTGCCTACAACTCAAAGTGAACTTTGGAAAAAATGCAAAATCTTCTCCATTGACACAACAAAAAAGATCCCAACGGATAAATCAAAAGTAGCCGTTGATTCCGCAGCCACTTCAGGACCAGTTGTTCCTTTAGAATAGAAGTTATAAAAATTCTCATTATGTCATTTCTCAGGATTATGCAAATGTAATAAGACTTTTTCGAGGCATGTACCTCCATAACAGTTAATAGTTTAGGCAGTTAAAGTTAGTTAGAATAGTTAGAATCAGTTTCATTACTGGAAACTGTTTCGTGATAATGTATAAAAAGACAATTTGAAGAAAGATGAAGGTTCGGAGTTTTGGACCTTGAAGCTAAAATTTTGTACTGAAGAATATTGAATTAATGAAAAGTTTTTGCAAGTTTCCTTCATTCTGTTTATGCTGAATAGTTTCTCAGTTTTCATTATGTTTTCCATATTTGTGAGTAAAATAGAGTAATTTGAGCTACAGGTCTCTAGATACATGTGTATTTAAGAGTTAAATAAACCTTAATGGGCGCTCCTCTATTTTAACGTTATCATTACTCATTCCTTCAGGATTTTACACTGATAGATTCTGTTTCAAGCAGCATATCAAATTGAAATCCTTTCTTTCTTGTTTCTTCCATCCTTTCATTTCAGCATAGGGAGGATATGGCATTGCAAAACCTTTCATGGGTTTAATATTTGAAAATTACATAATTAATGTTTGAAGGTTTAGAGAATAGGGACAGATATACTTTTGTTTGTGACATAATCTTTAATGTCTTGAGCACGGATTTCTTTACACATCAAGAAATTGTTTCTCAAGGAACAACACTATTCTCCCATAATTCTTAACAAACTTGCGATAATACCATGTGAACCCGAGAAATCCTCGTAATTGCTTTATGGTTGTGGGGACTTTCCATTCCTTAATGGCTTTAATTTTGTTAGGGTCTACCTTAACACCCCCGTGAGATACAATATGACCCAAATATTCCACCTCTTGTACTCCAAAGAAACATTTGTATGTTTTTGCATATAATTGTTTCTCCTGCAATAGTTTGAGCACCCTGTCAACATGTTCAACATGATCCTTCCAAGACCTGTTGTAGATTAGTATATCATCAAAAATACTAGCACAAATTTTCTAAGGAAGGGTTTGAAAATGGAATTCATCAACCCTTGAAATGTAGAAGGTGCATTGGTAAGGCCAAAAGGCATGACCAAAAATTCATAATGACCCTCATGAGTTCGAAATGTTGTTTTTGGAATATCTTCAGTCTTCATTCTAATTTGATGATATCCCGAACGAAGATCCAACTTGGTAAAATAAATTGCTCCATGTAATTCATCCAATAATTCATCAATCAAAGGAATGGGAAATTTATCTTTAATGGTGAGCTTATTGAGCTCCCTATAATCCGGACACATGCGCCATGATCCATCCTTCTTGTGCACCAATACTACTGGAGCAGAGAAAGAACTTTGACTAGGTTGAATTATACCAGCCTCTAACATTTCTGCAATCATACGTTCAATTTCACTCTTTTGGATATAAGGATATCTATAAGGCCTGATGTTTGGAGGAACACTTCCTGGAATCAAATGAATAGCATGATCATGATCATGAATATGTGGGAGTCCTTTGGGAGTTTCAAACACCT
The DNA here is from genome assembly GCA_034641835.2 of Pinus albicaulis. Classification (NCBI taxonomy): domain Eukaryota; kingdom Viridiplantae; phylum Streptophyta; class Pinopsida; order Pinales; family Pinaceae; genus Pinus; species Pinus albicaulis. The sequence goes on from CM076578.1 coordinate 1,898,562,711, forward strand.
TGGAATGATTTTCCAAGATTTTTTGAAGTTCTATAGAAATAGATGATTTTGATGTTGGAACTTCTAGTGAGCATAATTGTGCAATTACGCCTCATTGTTCTTTCTTAAGAAGATTTGTCATGACATTAGAGCTTATTATCTTTCCCGGCTTCCCTGTGATACCCCGTAATTCGACTTCCTTTCCTTCTAAAAAAAATTTCAAGAAAAGTTCTTGAAAATTAAAAGCTACCGTCCCCAAAGATTGTAACCATTGTACTCCTAGTACAACATCATCACCTCCCATAGGAATGGAAAGCATTGGACTAGTCAATACATATTCCTCCATGGTTAGCTTGATATTATGGCATTTTCCAGAGAAATTTATAGTTCCTCCATTTGCAACCATCACTTGACATTCTGGTGCTGGGTATAGGAAACAATTCAATTCCTTGGTTACCTTACAATGAATAAAATTATGGGTACTACCTGAATCAATCAACACTATTACCTTTTTCTTCTTGATATGTCCTTCTATCTTGAGAGTTTGAGGAGTGGTAATTCCTGCCAATGCATTACATGATATGGTCGGACTCATTTCTTCCTCTTCTAGGGTTGGTTCCTGGTGTATATCTTCTTCTTTTGAAGATTCTTGTTCATTTTCTTCTTCCTTTTCAAAATCTATGTAAAATAATTTCTTCTCAGCACACTTATGAACTTTAGTGTATTTTCTATCAAAACTGTAGCAAAGCCCTTTTGCTCTTTTTTCTTCCAATTGTTGTGGTGTCAACCTTGTAGGTTGTGGAAGTCTAGCAGTAGCAACACTTCCATCTTTATATATGTGATTGGTAGGCTTCCTTGTTGCCATAATTTTACATTCAATTTTTCTTGCCAACCTGAATGCCTTTTCCAATGAATTAGGTTCCCAAATGCGAACTTCATGTTGGATGTTATCCTTTAAAGTCCCTATGAAGACATCAATCCTGTGTTCCTCTGGAATATCAGTTACCCTTATATTCAATTTTTTGAAGTCTTCAATGTGCTCCGCCACTAAACCCTTTTGTTTGAGATTTATCATTTGGCTAAAGAAGGTGTTTCTTTTTGTATCCTCATAATTTGCTATCATTTCCTCCGTAAAAATTGACCAGGTGACAATTTTTTTACGGGAGAAAAGCCATCGATACCATACAAATGTATTTTGTCTAAATGTAAAGTTGCAATGCGTACCTTTTGTGTGTTTTGCACATTATTGAGATAAAAATATTGCTCCATTTGTAGTATCCATGTTACAGGATCCTTTCCATCAAACTTCCTCATATCCATTTTTGGAATATGGTGGTTCTTCCTTCCAACATTAGAGTTTATGAAATCATGATTAACATTTATTTTGTTCTCATCATGAGTTTCCTCTACTATCTTTTCACCATTAGGAAATATTTTCAGTAGTCAAATTTTTCTAAATTATTTTCAAAGTAAGTTTGGTTGTCTTTCATTTTTTCATCGATCTTAGCTTCCATGCCATCCATCTTAGCTTTTATTCTCACTTCCATGCCGTCTATCTTAGCTTAAAAACCATTCATCTTATATTCCACGCCTTTCTTCAAACCATTCATCTTAGTTTCCATGCCTTTCTTCAGATCTTCCATTTCATTTTTTCTTGCTCTTTGCGATAGTGAAATTTGGTGCACTTGCTCTTGTAATTTTGATATCTCATGTTGTGTTTCTTCATCTTCATGAGTCATAGTAGAGCCTTCTGAAGGCTTTATGGGTGTTGAATTATTTTTAGGGGGCATTTTAGAACCCAATACTAATATCTATTCTTCAATATGCCCTTGGAATAAATTCAAACTAAGAGACTTATGTAATTCGAAAAAAATACACACCTTTTTCTTGCTTTTGAGGAGCTCGATATTGAAACTGAATTATCTCTGCGATTTTGGATCTTCAATATCTAAAATTTTGCCCTAAAGTAGCTCTCTGAATCTTCTTTTGAATGCCATAGGTATGACCTGATTTGGATTCTTCAAGGAAAAGTTATGCCAAATCTCTCACGATGACCTAATTATGGACTGGTTCAGTAGAACGAACTTGTATGACTTGCCACGTGTCACTGTTTCCTCCTTTGGCTCTGAAATTGATATGAATAAAACTATAGTCCATGTACTTGCGGCCAATTTTTACAGAATCCCAATCCGATGCTCAGAGAGAGAGTTATGACGTTTTTCTCATGATGATCTCTTTGAGATGAAATTCAGGAGCCTGAAAAATCCCTAACTTCCACAGACCATATCTCCGAAACGATTGCAAAAAAAGATTTGAAATTTTGCGACGATGTTCCTTAGGATTTTGGATTTGCTCTATGAAAAATTCAGTTTCTGAACCCTCGTAGAAAAAAATTTATAGTGAAAATTCTGCGATTACCTGTTTAGGTTAAATTCAGGAGCCTGCAAAATGACCTAACTTCCACAGATCATATCTCCGAAAATATTGCGAACCAAGCTCTAAAATTTTGCTACAATTTTCTTCAGGATTTCGGCTTTGCGCTCTAAAAATTTCAGCTTCTGAAACTTCTTAGAGAACAAGTTATAGCGAAAATTCCACGATGACCTATTTGGAGCAGCGAAACCCTAGAATCCAAAGCTCTGATACCAAATGTTGAAAAACCAGCTCCAAAAATAGAAGAAAAGAGATATCAACGCCTTAGAAATAAGCCACTTCAAGGGGGAAAAGTCCAATATGTTACATGAATGAATGATTATTGGATGATACAAATGACCAAAACCTCCTTCTATATATAGGAGTCCATGGGCCCATAATATAATCCTAGCCGACCTAACAATAACGATGTAAGGGCACAATAATAACAATATTGGGGTTATAGGGGTACAATAATAACAATAAGGGGGCTACAATAATAAAAATAAGGGACTAAAATAGTAATATAGGGACCTAACATGTTATGTACAGATCTGATCTGCTTCTATTGTATTCATCTTCAGAAATTCTGAATGCTACTGCAGATCTGCAACTTTAGATCTCAGATCTACTCTCTGTGTTTCATGTATTGCTCAAAACCCCAAGGAGAATTTGTAAAGGAGCTCTTCTAGTGTACAGATCTAAAATGGATCTAATATTTTGTACACAGATCTGCTCTAGATCTGGAGTGTAATATATAGCTGCTGCAGCTCTTATAAATAACACTGTCAAGCTATTTTTCAATCAATACATGTGTTGCAACCCCTCTTTTCAAGGAATTTATTCTATTATTGTCTTCTACATTCTGTCATACATTGTATGGGCCTCATTATGGATCTGATTTATTGCTGTATATATGAATGTTGAGCCTTCTTATTGGTCTCCTGCTGTTTCTCTAAAAAACTGCGCTATTTTCCTGCAGTATTGTTGCATATTGCTGTAGCCCCATTCTTGGGTGTTTTTCAGCCATGCTAGGTGTGGGAGGTCTATTTACCTCGCCTAATTTGATTTGTTTTTTCTCTCCTTTTGGATTTAGATGCTAGATCTCCATATATAAGGGATCCAAGGGCTAAAAACTCATTTCAGTGCACATACTTCTGAAAAATGTGTTATTCCAGCAGGCAATGCTGAATATTCCCTTTTGGGGATATTATAGTGGTATTAGAGAAATCATCTTGGCACAACCTGTGATTTGCTTTCTTGAAGAGCCAATATGTCTTCAGAAGAAGATGGGCCTCTCACTAACAGAGAGAAGAGGTACCTGAGAAGAAGACAAAAGAAATTTGATTACACCAATGATGATAAAGACAAGGGAAAAGCCCCTGAATCTGGAAGTGATGAAGATGGGAAGGAGTTTGTAAAAACCATTCTGAAAGCCATGCAAGATCTTGTTGAAGATTGCAACAAGAAACAGTGAAGGAGGCATCCTGAAACATCATTCCTGATCCTAGTTGGAAAGTGATCACCTAAACTAGGTGGGGGCCACACAGGTGATTTTTTTCGCAAAGTCTATTTTTAGACATATGGATCATGTTCTATAAGTTGCGGGATGCTATTTATGGATGGTTGGTCAAGTTGGAAAAATATATGGATTTATATTTTTAAACATATTGGGCAGAATCTATTTTTAGATTGCCAGTCTAAAAATAGATATGTCGAATATTATTAGCTCTTAATAATATTTGGACTATAAACATTATCTTATTCTCTTGGAGCACTTCAGTTAAGTGCAAAGATGTGGAACAGGAGCTGACAGAAGGAATCACGTTATTCCTAAGGGTTATTTCGAGCTATTGCATGGATACTTCAGTTAGAACTCATGTGACAGAGTTTGGTGGAGTTGATTGAGGAAGTTAATGGAGTTGTGTTCAGTTTAACTAATATAAACATAGTTGAGCTATTTGTATCTAGTTTAACTGATTGATACAATTAGTGAGAGTGGTGTGAATTAATTATTAATTAATTCACTAATTATAAACTCATTAATCAACTAAAGAATACAACAATTAACTTCAGTGCATGGACAGTTTCAGTGGAGACCGGTGCAGAGATAGGTGAAAGGGCAGGTGTGGCTATCAGTTGTGACTATAAGTGATGCATGGTTTGCATCCAACACTCAGTAGAGATGCCTATAAAGACTGTGTGAGAAAGGCTGGGGTAAATTCAATTCTCATCAAGAGGCATTCTTCAGCAGGGATTGCGCAGTAGAGGCGGGCTATCAAGTGGCTGAGATTGGAGCATGTGTTTTGCTAGATCTAGCCTGATTAGTGTGTAGCAAGTGGAGATTATATTGAGAGCTTGTGAGGAGCTTTGTATGATGATTGTTACATGATATATATGACATATATAATATACAGATAGTTGGGGGTTTTCAGCTTTAAGCTTTCCCATTACATACTGTGTTCATATGTGTGAATTTTTATGGCTTTAATGTGTGCATGCAATTGATTTTATTTCCGCATGTGATGATCAATGGTAGAAGAGATTCTGTATTGTGCATGAAGATAAAATAGTGTGTGATCAGGAGAATCTTGGTGGATAACATATCAGTTATTCAAATTTCTACATGGTATCAGAGCAATATTGATCATTGGAGCAATTGCAAAGCATTGAAGCGATTGAGTTTTGTGCTGGTGGAATTTGAAATTGCTACAGTGATTTCTTGGTGTCGAAGTTGAGATGTATTTAAACGGATTGCGATTAGAGTATGCCCTTGAGGGCAGCTTGAATTATATTGCATGGAAGGACAGGATGGAGGCGGTGCTGGATGACAATGGGTTGAAGGAGTTCATAGATGCAGAAATTCCAAAACCTGCTTCTAGCAATGCAGCCGCACTTGACGCATGGCAAAAGAAGGTAGCAAGGTGTCGAAGGATTCTGTTGGAAGGTGTGAAGGATCACATAGTATCCAGCCTTCATGGTAAAGCTTCTCCATTCTTGATGTGGAAAGCTTTGACAGATTTGTTCCAAATCAAGAGTGACCAGAGGAAGTTGGCGCTCAAGGATAAACTCAGGAAAATAAAAATGGAGAAGAATGACACTATTCTGGTATACTTGACAAAGTTTTTCCACTGCAGGGATTAGCTTGGGAGTGTAGGAGTTAGTGTGGATGATGAGGAATTGGTGAGCTTGGCTCTCCTTGGGCTTTCGAAGAGTTGGCATTCCTATCAGGACTCTGTCAATGGTCGGGAGAAATTGCCAGGATGGGAGCGACTTTGGTCGGATCTTGTGCAGGAGGAGATAAGGCGGGATACCAAGGATGGATCTTCATCAAAGAATGATGATGAAGAGGAATGTGCTTTGGCTGCCAAATCAAGGAAAGGGAAGGGGAAGAAAAATCCTTCTCAATTCGGTGCGGATGGTAAAGAGCGTGACATGTCCAAAGTGAAGTGTTTTCACTGTCACGAGCATGGGCATTACGCCACGAATTGTCCACAGAAGAAGAAGAACAAGCATGCTACTGGAGCTGCAGCTGGTGAGGCTCTTGCCTTGCAATTTGAGCTGGAATTCTCATTGATCGCATGCATGGTGTCTAGTGCAACAGGGATCGGGGTGGTATTTTGATAGTGGCGCTTCCTTTCACATGACGGGAGATGTGAATCTTTTCAGTGACTTGGTGGAGAAAGATCTCTAGTTGCATGTTGAGTTGGGAAACAATGGATGATACAATGCGACTGGAATTGGTACCATAACCTTTCATAGGGAGTCAGGTAAACTCATTCTTTTACAAGATGTAGTGCATGTTCCAGGTTTAAAGAAGAATTTGATCTCAGTCGCAATGTTAGAGGATAAAGGGTATGATGTTGTCTTTAGTGAAGGAAAAATTTTCCTTCGGCACAAGGCAACAGGACAAGTCAAGAAGGTTGGGATTCGAGCAAAGAATCTCTACAGACTTGAAGTAGATGGGATTTCTATGGAGCTTCCTACTATTGGGAAGTGTGAGAAAGACATGCAATTGATGCTTGAGAGGGAGCAAGTTTTTCATGCAGGTAATAGTGAACCTTAGGATGTGGAGTAGCCATGAGATGAGGATCATGGAGTGGAAGAAACCACTCATGTAGAGAAATTTCGTGCCAGATGGGCAGAGGGAGTGCATGCAGCTATACCACCAGGTGAGAGGTGGGGCGACATGCATGATTAATCCCAAGAGAAGATTTCTGGGCAAGATTCATGAGATGGTGTGGATCTCATGAGTTGAAACTGGCTACGAGGTGCCCACAGCGCAGCAGTAGCATGATCAGTTGGATTGATGCAGGCAGATCAAAGTGACAATGTCGAATACTGGAGCGCGGATCAGAGTTGACAGCAAGTGCAAGAGTGCATGGGTGCAAGAGTTCAACAGCGCAGTGGTTCCTGATGACATGTATAGTTTGTACTAGAAGAAGTTGAAGACTTTGATGATAGATGTATCAGACTGATTGAGTTGTTTGGAGCCTATTCAGTTTCAGAGGAGTTGCAGAGTAGATGCATGGAGTTGCATGGCGCTTGTGAAGGTTGCAGGGCGAATGCATGGAGTTGCATGTTGCATGCAAAGACAGTCCTTTCTTGTTGAGAGGGAGTGTTGAATATTGCAACAAGAAACAGTGAAGGAGGCATCCTAAAACATCATTCCTGATCCTAGTTGTAAAGTGATCACCTAAACTAGGTGGGGGCCACACAGGTGATTTTTGTCGCAAAGTCTATTTTTAGACATATGGATCATGTTCTATAAGTTGCGGGATGCTAGTTATGGATGGTTGGTCAAGTTGGAAAAATAGATGGATTTCTATTTTTAGACATATTGGGCGGAATCTATTTTTAGATTTCCAGTCTAAAAATAGATATGTCGAATATTATTAGCTCTTAATAATATTTGGACTACATATCTTATTCTCTTGGAGCACTTTAGTTAAGTGCACAGATGTGGCACAGGAGCTGACAGAAGGAATCACACTATTCCTGAGGGTTATGTGGAGCTATTGCATGGATACTTCAGTTAGAACTCATGTGACAGAGTTTGGTGGAGTTGATTGAGGAAGTTAATGGAGTTGTGTTCAGTTTAACTAATCTAAACATAGTTGAGTTATTTGTATCTAGTTTAACTAATTGATACAATTAGTGAGAGTGGTGTGAATTAATTATTAATTAATTCACTAATTATAAACTCATTAATCAACTAAAGAATACATCAGTTAACTTCAGTGCATGGACAGTTTCAGTGGAGACCAGTGCAGAGATAGGTAAAAGGGCAAGTGTGACTATCCGTTGTGACTATAAGTGATGCATGGTTTGCATCCAACACTTAGTAGAGATACCTATAAATACTGCGTGAGAAAGGCTGGGGTAATTCAATTCTCATCAAGAGGCATTCTTCAGTAGGGATTGCGCAGTAGAGGCAGGCTAAGGGCTGGCAAAGATCGGTGCATGGGATTTGCAAGATCAAGCCTGATTAGTGTGTAGCAAGTGGAGATTATACTGAGAGCTTGTGAGGAGATTTGTATGATGATTGTTACATGATCTCTATGACATATATAATATATAGATAGTTGGGGGTTTTCAGCTTTAAGCTTTCCCATTACATAATGTGTTCATATGTGTGAATTTTTATGGCTTTAATGTGTGCATGCAATTGATTTTATTTCCGCATGTGATGATCAATGGTAGAAGAGATTCTGTATTGTGCATGAAGATAAAATAGTGTGTGATCAAGAGAATCTCGGTGGATAACATATCAGTTATTCAAATTTCTACAGATCTTTCTAGAGAGATCAAAGAGATGAGATTATATAGGATCAAGGAATATCCTAGGAGATTTCATCCTGGAGAAAGCTTTGGCATGTCTCACCACTGGAATGATCAACTAGTGAACCAACCACAAGCTCCGCAATGCTCTACCATGCCTACTTTTTTGGCTGCAGAAAATGAAGGGCCTCATGAGAAAGCATCCCTTGAAGATTAATTTGAAGAATATGAGTCTCAGAATCATAGATTCAAGGACCACTTGATTTTTCAAGAGTTTTGTCACCTCAAGGACAAGATAAGACCAAGGCATTAGCATAGAGATGGTGGATTCACTCAGAATCATGATTGACATCACTCTATGGGCAGATTATTTTTACCTAAGTTTGATGGGTCATCCACTAGTTCTACCAAAGCATGGGTAGAAAAACTGGATATCTACTTTCATTTGAACAAAGTCCCTGAGACGGAAGCTATCAAGATTGCAGCGCTGCACTTTGAAGGTGAAGCACACAACTGGTGGTTCCATGGGTTGTCTACATTGGGTCATGCCAATGTGACTACCTATTCTAAGTTCACTAGAAGACTGGGGGAAAGGTTTGACAGAAAGGATCCAGAAGCACCTTTCATGAGCCTTGCAAAGTTGAAGCAGTTAGGTAACACAAAGTCTTATATCTCTGAATTTCTGAGATTATCTGTTATGGTCCCTGATTTGTCTGCAGCAAGGAGGGTGTACATGTTCATTGATGGCTTGGATGAACCTCTACATGGGTTGGTTAAATATACCAAGCCCACTACCTTGCATGATGCCATTGAGAGGGCTAGAGACCTTCAAGATGCCTTGCCAAAAGCAAAGTCAAACTTTCAGAACAAGCCCTCTTTCCCTTCTAAAGGAAAGGAAGAGAAATCTGCTCCTTCAAAGGAGAGCTCATACAAGAATCCTCTTGATGATGAAGTCCGGAGAGATCTAAGAAAGAGGAAGCTATGCTTCACTTGCCAGGAACCATGGGTACCTGGACATAGGTGTGCTGCTGGTAAAGAACATTATATAAAGTTATTCTCAGATCTTGAAGAAGATGAAGATGATAAGCCAAGGAAGGCTCACAACGCTGACAATGTTGGAGGAGATCCAACACCATCAGGAGATGGGAATGGAGCATTTGCTCCTGTTGGAGGAACTCTTTAATCCTTAAGGGGAGTACCTAAGTACTTCACCTTAAGAGTTCAAGGTTCAATCATGAATTAGAGGGTTTCTATATTGATTGACAGTGGGGCTACCCACAATTTCATTGATGCCCATCTTGTGCAAAGGAGGGCAATACCCACTGATAATTTTGAGGGATTCTCTGTTTTGGTCCTAGGAGATATAACAATGCAATGCATGCATTATGTCCCATCACTTTCAGCCACCATGGGATCCTATACTTTGGTAGATCACTTATTTTTAGTTGACATACCAGACACCAATGTTATTTTGGGTGTTCAATGGTTGATTACATTGGGGAAAGTCACCACTGATTGGGAGGCTTTGCAAATGGAATGGGTGGAAAAGAAGAGTGGTGCACCTCAAATGATTAAAGACATGTGTACTTACCCCTCACACAAGACTTCCACACAAAAAACAGAGATGGATTTGCGCAGTGGAAGCAATGACCTCACTGTCCCTTCTATCATGTTCATGAGAATTCTGCAAGGGACACTCCTATCTAGTGGCAAACCACCTGGGAGGCCACCTGATTCAGTTTTGGTGAGAGATCTCTCACTAATTGATGCTCCAAAATTAGATCCAGGAGGGATGGGAGCATTATAAGACACAACTACAGCGCTGGAAGGCTTGGGCAAGCACAAGAAGGAGGGATATTTTCTTCTCTCATCATCATCACCCACCTTCATTTCTGATTCTGCGCTGTTGGAGGAGAAGAAGGGAAGGTATATCCTTCCTACTTATACCTTTGGCATAAGATATTTCAAAGAGGAGATTAGCAACATGGCAGGCATTCATATTGATTCATCATCAGCGCTGTCATTGTTGGGGAGTGTAGATCTATATTGGAAATCCTAGCTGTTGGTGGATTACTCCAAAGATCTTCACACTTGTATGATGCTTGATGACTAGCTGCATGAGGAGGGCTATCTAGTACATGAGGGAGTCATATATAATCATGATAGGATCTTCTTACCTGGAGCCTCGAAGTTCAAGGAGAGGATGCTACAAAGGGCCTACAAAGAGTTCTGTTTCATTCCTACGTATTCTATGAAGATCTAAAACACTATCATGAGATGCTTTGAATGGGAAGGCTTTAGAGGAGAACTACATTAGCATTTTCTAGAATGCAAGAGCTATGTGGAGTTGGGGCAGCCAAAGGACTCTATGCAAGAGTCATTCCAGCCATTTCTTCCTTCTCTTAAAAGGGGAGAAAAATCTATGCACAATTCCATGTATAGGAGAGACCTTATTGGTGAAAAATCTGATCATGTAATGCAAGTTTCATTTTATGATTTGACATATTATTTCACCATGTTTATGCAGGCCATGACTCCAAAGAGGAGTGTTGTATCATGTAAATCTCATGGCAAACATTGGGCCACTAAAATTTCTAAATTTGGCCACTCCCTTGTTGTGCAAAGGGAGATTCTCTTTCATGATGGGTGCTTCCCAAAGACACCAAACATATCTCACATTTTCAGCCATGGTGAGATGAATTGTACAAAAATTAATTGGTGGGGAAACCACTTACCATACCTTGATCTGATGCAGGCAGGAGATGCACTGCGCTGGCACCATATGTGGGACTATGACCCACCTCCTCATGATCAAATTTCTGTTTGTATATATGTAATGATGCTTCCATACTTGGATGATATAGTTGTACTTTTTATGGGATTGTATGGAGGGAGGATGGGAAGTTTTTATGTACCACATGGGATGGAAACTCTCTATGTACCTTATGCTATATGATTTAGAGAGAGTATTGGTCCAACCATGTTTGTTTCTGTTGAGTTCTTGACTCCTTGTGGGATGGATTATGTACATCTCATGATGACTTTGGAGGAAAAATTCATGTAGGCTTGGATTGGTGAAAACCTAGCTTGTGAGGAGAGCTTGATCTTTGATGGTGTCACCAATGGAGGAGGAGAAGTGTTGCAACACTCACCCTATCAGTTGCTTGAGGACAAGCAACATTTTGGAGGGGAGGACTGTAATATTCCCAATTAGCCCAAGCTAATGGGAATATACAATTTTGTTTCAATTTTCTGTTTCATGAATAAAATTGTAAAGGAGGATCAATAAAAATCCTAATCAACAAAATAAATCAATGCCACATGTGAACATAGCTAAATTTGGGCTATTTACATAAGAACACTTAGGTGTGAAAGAGACTGGAGCACTTGACCAAGTCAAACAGGACCAAATCAACAACGCTATCTAGATACATTGAATCTCCTAGATGCACAACACAATTTTAGTTGGAGGCTACTCATGTGAATGGAGCTAAATCATTGAGATGGTTTAGGGTTTAACAAGACTTTCATCCTATAAAAGGAAGAGGAGGACAATAGAAGAAGGGTTGTTGATTGAGTATATTTCTGAATATATTGTCTGTTTAGACATATATCATTCTCTGTTTTTTAGCTGAGGATAGTGTTGTTTAGCACTAGGGTGTTCCTGTTTAGGAATCCCACCTCTTCCATTGAGTAGCTCTTGGAAGAGTCTTGCTGATATCATCCACTATTAGGCATTTGGCCAAGCTCATCTTCCACCTACAATGCAGATCCTGTTGAGGGTTTGGTTGTCCTTGTAAGTTGCAACAAGTGGAGGCTAGATCTGTTCAGATCTAGGCCATTCTAGGGCCTCTTTTCACTGGGAAAGTATTCTATCCCATTGGAAAGAGAGTTATGGACATTTGGAGATGAATTTTCAAATCTTGGCATCAGGCCAATCCAGTGCTAGAGCCTACAACGCATTTTTCCTTCCAGGACTGCGTTATTTGCAAGAAGGAAGTTGCAGGGTGTTTTGAGACACATTTGGAGGAGAGATATTTGGTGTTGGGGTTCTGCCCTTCACTATGGTGATCCATGGATTAGACTTCTAATCCATGTTCTGTACAAATCTGATATGATTCTATTGTATTCATCTTCAAAAATTCTGAATACTACTGCAGATCTGCAACTTTAGATCTCAGATCTACTCTCTGTGTTTCATGTATTTCTCAAAACCCCAAGGGGAATTTATAAAGGAAATCTTATAGTGTACAGATCTGAAATGGATCTAATATTTTGTACACAAATTTTCTCTAGATCTGGATTTTAATATACAACTACTGTAGCTCTTATAAATAACGTTGTCAAGCTATTTTTCAGTCAATACAAGTGTTGCAGCCCCTCTTTTTGAGGGATTTCTTCTATTCTTGTATTCTACATTCTATCATACATTGTATGAGCCTCATTATGGATCTGATTTATTGCTGTATATATGAATGTTGAGCCTTCTTATTGGTCTCCTGCTGTTTCTCTAAAAAACTGCGTTATTTTCCTGCAGTATTGTTGCATATTGCTGCAGCCCCATTCTTGGGTGTTTTTCAGCCATACTGGGTGTGGGAGGTCTGTTTACCTCACCTAGTTTGATTTGTTTTTTCTCTCCTTTTGGATTTAGATGCTAGATATATAGATCTAAGGGATCCAAGGGCTGCAAACTCATTTTAGTGCACATACTTATGAAAAATGCATTATTACAGCAGGTATTGCTGAATCTTCCCTTTTGGGGATATTACATAGGAGGATTCAAAAGGTTCTCATTCTTCTTGGTCTCACTTCTAGTGGACACATTTGTCTTCTTAACCCACAATTTATTTGTGTGATTCTTAACTGCAACACAGTTAGAAGATATATGAAAGAAATCATTTCTCTTATATGTAAAAGAAGAATTTGAATCACTGATATACCTTCCCGACTTGTCCTTGAATTGATGAGGACTAGATGGTTTGATTCCTTCTTGGAATCGGGTGATGAAGAGACGGATTTTGCTTCAACTACCTTCGAGCATTCTCCTTTCTCTTCTTGTCCATAACCCAAGCCTGAAAATGGTTGTCTTGGTACAACCTCCAATGACTAGGTGACTCATTGGCCATTTATGCCAAGTCCACCTCCTCTATACCCCATCTTCGTGAGGATTTTCATGCCAACATTAGTTTCATATTGAGAGATAATAGAACATGAAGTAACATCATATACCTCGGTTTGAGACACAGTATCCATTATTTCAACCTTCTACAACTTAGCCAATAACTCCTCTTTGGTTCGTAGCATCTCTTTAAGCTCCTGCTTATCCTCTTCAGCTACCTGCAACAGTCTTCACAATTTTGCATTGTTGGCTTAAATGCTATCATTTATCTCTTGCAACTCTTGCATTCTTTCAACATGTTTCGCTCCTCTGCCCATCCTGCAAAGCAACCACCTGCTCTGATACCAAACTTGATCCTATCACGAGTAGAGTATTACTCTAACCATTGTTTACAATGTGAAGATATTTTAATTGACTGTGGCTTATACAAGTTTAATTGAGCACATTAGTTCATCGATTATAATTCTTAAACATACATAAATGAACTTAAAATATAAAGAAAACACATGCAAGTAAATAATACAAAGACAATCGATGTTGGTAAAGGAGTTCACCCCTCCATCTCTCTGGGGCTACATCTTCGGATCTGCTTAAATTGGAATGCAGATCTTCTATATTCCTTCTTCAAAGTAAGCTCTCAAAGCTCTTTTAAATTCAAGCACTATGGCCGATCATTAACTAAGCACTGTGGCTCTCAATAGTTAAGCATTCTCTCCTTTCTTCTCCCTTTTACATGGCTCACATAAGGAATATATATAGTTTTTCCTCACTCACTCTCCAACAAAGAGCATTAATTACAAGACCCACAATTGTAGGACCTAATTACAAGGAAGGAAAAACAAGATCCATGAAAGTAGCATCTCCAACTATCTCAGGCTCATAATCGGGAAAAGTCTCAAAACCACCTAAAGACTCTTTAACCATGCCCTTGATTCTCTCAACCTACAATTTGAGAAATATAGAAAATTGGTGTGAGGTGGTTTCTCACATAAAAACCAATTTCCATAATTACATTAAATGAATAATATGTGAGACAAATTTTCTCGCACAAATATTAATCATTTATATAAAAAATGAATAATAATGCATGAGTTTAATCAAGGCTCATAAAATGCATAATTAAATGCATGAGAATCTCATGAAAAACATTAATCATAATTTCACCCACTTAAACACTTTGTCACCAACTTCAAATCAACATGACACAAAGCTCTTTCCTGTGTTAAGATCCTTTCAGATCAACATCATCAATAATTTTTTTGCGCTTACACTGAAATCAATGCACACTATTAATCTAATTACTTTGAAATTATTGTATATCATACATCTAGTTACATCAAATCAGAAATTAGCATCTACATTGAAATCAATGCATCTAGTGCAAGCTTCCAAATAGGATTAGAAATCAACATCTACATTGGAATCAATGGATGTAGTGCAAGCAATAAAATAAGATTAGAAATCAACAACTACACTGAAATCAATGCATCTATTTCAGCGAAAAACCAAAATATCCATGACTTTCTAGATCCAACTTCTCTCTCTCTCTCTCTCTCTCTCTCTCTCTCTCTCTCTCTATATATATATATATATATATATATATATATATATATATATATATATATATATATATACCTTCATCTCTCATTATTTATTTCTCTATCTCACCCCCCCAAACACATGTCACACACTTTCTCTCCATATATATCGCTCTTCCTCCCTCCCTCTCTCTGTCTCTCATTCTTTGTCTCTCCATATCACCCCCCAAACATACTCTCTCTCTCTTTTTCTCTCTCTCTCTCTCCATATATATTTACCCCTCTCCCCCTCCCCCTCCCTCTCCCTCTCCCTCTCTCTCTCTCTCTCTCTCTTCATCTTCTCTCTCCATAACCATATCTCTTCCTCCATCCCTCTCTTTGTCTCTCTCCTTCCCTCTCAACCCTATCCATCTTTATCTTTATCTCCCTTTGTCTCTCCTTCTCACCCCCCAAACATAAACACTCTCTCTCCATATCTATATATCTCTCTCTCCCTTCCCCTTCTCTCCCTCTCTCTCCTTCTCTCTCTCCCTTCCCTCTTGCTCTCCTCTTTCCCTCATTGTCTCTCCATCTCTCCCTTGTTACTACCTCTCTCTATCCATCTTTATCTCTCTATGTATTTAATCTTCCCCCTCTCTCTCCCCCTCCAACTCCATATCTTTCTCCCTCTCTCTCTCCTTCTCTCTCTCAAGTCCCATATCTTACTTCCTCTCTCTCTCTTTCTCTCCCACCTCCCTTTGTCTCTCCCCCCCATCACTCTCTCTCTCTCTCCCACCTCCCTTTGTCTCTCCCCCCCATCACTCTCTCTCTCTTTTTCTCCCACATCCCTTTGTCTCTCCCCCCTATCACTCTCTCTCTCTCTCTCTCTCTCTACCCTCCAACTTTGTCACTATCTCCCTACCTCTCTTCTTCTCTCTATCCCCCTCTCCCCCCCCTCCATATTATATCCCCCTCTCTCTTTGTTCCCATTCTTTCCATATCTCTCTCCTCTAATTTTCTCTCTCTTCCATTGTCTCCTCTTTCCCTCACTCCCTCTTTATCTCTCCCTTGTCACTTACTCTCTCTCTCCACCTCTATATCTCATTTTCTTTGTTCTTCCCTCCCTCTTTCCCCCCCTTCAACCCCATCTCTCTCTCCCTCCCTTTCTCCTTCTCTCTTTTCTCTCCTCTCACCCTCCCCTCTCTCCCCCCCCATCTCACACTCTTACTCTTTCTCTCTCTTAAATTTGATCCCATTGTATTGTATTTAAGAAATTACCTAAATTTAAGGGAAAAAAAAACTCAATTTGTTGTAAAATATTAAAACCTATGTTTTGGATCAATCATGTCAAAGAAATACAATTATAAAAAAACTTAAAATAATCATGCTCTATCTTTCCTCTATCATTGTTAGTCATTTTGCTTTCTATCATTGCTTGAATCCTTAGTTAAGATGGATCTATTTTGGTTCTTTAAAATATTATTTATATTATATATAAATTTCACATTTGTATATATAAAAGTATTATCATTTTTAATTTTTTTAAAACCTTGATTTAATCTCTATGGGAATATTTTTAGTAGTTGTGAGGATGGAGTGTTTAGATATACCTCGAAAGTAATTATAACATTTTTTATTTAATTAAAAAAAGTTATGAAATTAAATTAAAATAAATTATCTATAAAATATTTTTATTGTGAAATAAGTTATGATTTTTGGACATGTGGTATTGATAAGCCATAGCATTGGCTCATGATATTGTAACAAAACAATTAAAAGCATACATCCATAACATAATAATCAAAAGGCTAGATGGCCCAGGGTATTGATAAACCATAGTATTATAATTTTATTTTTTCAAAAAAATTGTTCAAAATTTTATTAATAAAAACAAAATTAAAATATAACAAACATAATTTTATTATTTTAATTACTTTTAAATGTTTTTATTAATTGAACCAACATTTAAATGTTTACATTCATCCCAAATACTAGACTCTATATTACTTTTAACTTTTTAATATTCTTTAAATGAGCTGATATTATGTTTACATACTTACACTACACCTACACATCTACCCTATATTGGGTTGTAAAACGCCTCTCGACGCAATAAAAATGTTTTATATTTCATTTGTTGGAAAGTTGTTTTGTTCTTTTGTGCCTGCTCTAAACTGCTTCTACTTGGCTAAGAGCTAGTTATCCTGGGATGTAAGGAAACATGTTAATGGTCCAAGACACAAAGGCATCTGGCAGGAGTGAAAGCTTGCCCCCTTATAGACCACCAATGGGTAATTCGAGGTGTCGTGGCTTTCTTTGAATAATAGTCATGAGTCATCCTGCATTCTCATAGTAGTGAGTGATGGTTGTCCCTAGTGCAAATTTGAAAACTAAGTTAAATAGGTTTCCCGCTATATATATATATATATATATATATATATATATATATATATATATATATATATTATTAAAAATAGTATATTTTGTAAAATGAAATTTTCAATAATTCATATTTTTTAAGATTTAATTTTTAGTAAACAATAATTATCATCTTCACAATAAATTGTTTCAATTCATTAATTAATATATATTCAAAAATATATTTTAAAAATTATTAAACTTTAGAGTTCATTATTAAAAATAAAATAATACTATTAACTTGATGCCAATATTTGGTTCTTCATGATGACGAACCACACTAGATGGTTCAAAATGCGTTGACAAAACTCTAATGATGTGATTTTACGAAAATTTTCTTACTTTTCATGATATGGAACACAAAAGCCTAAATTCAATTATTCAAGAAGATATTTTAAAATTTATTAAAATTTAGAATTCACTATTAAAAATAAAATTATACTTCATAAAGGATTTTGGATAGCTAATATTAATATATATTTTATGAAAATGTGTAATTATAAGTAAAATTTATAAAATATTAAACATTAGTATTATATAAAAGTTTTACTATTAGCATTTCTACATCATTATACCATCATTGAATAGCATAATCTTCAATAACCTCTTCCATTACAGATGTAATTGACAACCTAGCATTTGAGACCACTAAAGTAGAATTTTTCACAAAATTCACAACTATTTGTTGAAAAGCAACACATTCAACTTGATGATTTGCAATTTGCCTCTTTTTACTATGTAAAGTTCCCAAAATGAAGGCATATTCAATGTTTCTATCTTCTTCACGTGCATGTCTTATAATAGTAATAAAGAAAATCAAATTCTTATTATCAATGATGAAATATTCATGTTCCTTAAAGCTTGTAAATATCAATGCTCTCACATGATGGACATATCTTAGGATGTCCTTGGTTCATGTAACATACCCAACCCCCCAAGTCATCTTAAGGAGGTGGGATTATAAAAAATCATCTTCTTCAACAACCTTAAAACTCATTTTTGATACTATCATCGTCTTATGCTCATTAAGAGGTTTCCAACAATATAAAATTCATCCAAATCCAAACCCTTGACACAAAGTTATGTTCATTTAAAGATTCTATCTTTAAAGCACCATGTCAACATCTATACTAGTTACATGCAAAAATATTTTGTCCCCATGTCCACATTATATTCTTATCACAATTTTAGTTGATGATTTTTAAAGCGTTGACAACAAGAGTGTCAGCATGAATTTGTAACAAAACATGGTTAAAGTGCTCACAGCAGGAGTGTCACCGTTATTGCAGTTTTGAAAATTTAAAATTTCACTAACAAGAAAAGTAGCAACATGATTTTTTGAAGACAATCAATTAAACTCTGACAGTGGAAAAATCAACGCAAATGAAAAAATCAAACTTTTTCATGACCAAAGAAATGCGTATATGGAATAGCAAGTTTAATCTAAAATGTTTCCGGATGGTGTAAGTACTTATATTACCCTGACTTAAAATTTGTGCAGAGTTAATACTTTGTATTGTTTTATCTGCCAAAGTAAAACAATTGTTATCTCACATTCTTGTAATCAAATCCCACTCCCATCTTCATTGCCTATGTTTCTGTACGGTGGAAGTTAAGACACAAGCACAAAAGTCAAAGGGAAAATGCACTAAAGCATATTTATTTTTACTTGACAAAACACCATTTTTTAGACTCTTTTTCCTGTACAACACAGTAGTTTCGGGCACGGTTTCCAAACAAATGAGAACAATTTTTTCAAAACCGAAAGAGGTTTTTGTTTAGAACAGACCCATAAAAAAATTTTCTTTTGATTTTCTAACATCTATCATGATTTTGGAGTTTCAAAGGGCTCATTGGACCCTATTTTTCAAGAATTCGTGAGGAAAAAGCTTATGGACAATTATTGACTTGGATGCCACCTCATCAAATTCAAGTTGGTGATCCTTATCTCCAACCATGACTCCAACAACAACATGATCTTTAGATGCAGATAGGTTTGGAAATATGTTCATGTACATGTATTTGAGAGATACAATTTATCTCTTTTCTTTTTAGCAATTTGTAATTAAGAATATGCTAGAAACTTTTTTTAGTTTGTAGTCTTTTCTATAAAGACAAGTTATGTGTAATGCAACAAAGGTTGGGTTCTAAAGACTTATGGGCTTTGTATTCTTTATATTTTGATTAATTGAGACTGTAAGATCATACATGCTTATTCTTTGATGCAAAGATTTTTGTGCCAACAATTTCCTGTCTATTTTTTCGTCTGTGTGATAGTTTTTCCTTTGTTAGTTAATTCATGTAATGTTTCAGCTTTAGTATTTGAGTAGAGATGAATGAATCAGAATTCTTCATTGTTGTATTTCACTAGTACTTAGATATTTATCATCCTTGTCCTCTAAATTTCCTTTCGGATTTATCTTGTATTCCCAACTATAGTGGATTGTTTCCTTCTTTAGCTTCAGCTACAATGATAAATTGATGTCTAAGAAATTATAGTCTACCTTGTATTTGCCAATAATTGAATATATAACCAACATCCTGTAGATCTTTGTTATTTCATGTGCCTGAATCCATTTCCCAATGGATTTTATTTATTTCCAAAACAAACTCCTTTTTTCACAACTCATCAAATAGCTAGTCAGTTTTGGCTGAGCTGTAAAATAGAGATCCCTCTCTAACTTGGAAGGGCTAGCTTCCAAGTCTAAAGTTTGGTTCAAAGGTTACCTCAAAGATATCCCTTCACAACCAAGACATTTATGAGTGATAAAATTTCGACATTGTTTTCGGGGAAGTGAAATTCCATGTCAAATCATCCCTGGGAGAATGAAAAAGATCATATCTGCTCTCTAATGGTGAATAGAGGAAAAACACTAAAAGGTTGTGCATCATTCACCCTATGACTCCATTCTAAACTGAATCTATAGCTCAAAACTTTCATGATGAATCCACTGGACGAAGACTCAGTTGTCTGAAGAACTATTTGGTGACTCCACTGTCTTGAGATGGATCCACAATTTGCAAGGTATGCTCCTATGAATCGTGCTCGTATTACTGGCTTTCAAAATCGTATTCCTCGCATAGATTGGCAAACATATCTACCAAGATTTAAAGATGAAGAAGGAAATGATGTTGCTCTGCATCTGATTAAATTTCATATACATACATGTAAGCTTGGGGTTGAAGTGGGGTTGAATTGCATGAATATTGTCTCATGAAGATGTTTATGGTCACCCTACATGGAGAAGCTAGATCATGGTATGAAAAAATAACACCCGATTGTTTAAGCTCTTTAAGGGATTTTTATACAATATTTTATGAAAATTATAGAGAATGTTATCCATCTTTGTTGTTGGTTGAAAATTGTTCTGAACATTTTGAAAGTTTCATTCAATACCTAGAAAAAGGTTTTTGGTGATGAAGAGTTTATTATTGTGCAAGAAATACTTTATGCAGACATAAACGATCCCTCTAGTCCTATAGGAGGATCTAGCAACAAACGAGACAAATATATGAAACCTTTCCTAACTTATACTAGAAAACACGAAGGAGAATAGATTTCCTACCTCTTTTTGATGCTAGTGCCTTTGGTGTCATCATTGATTCTTTCACTTCCACGCTCACGATCACGATCTCCTCTTTGTTGGCATAAATGAGTGCTTGCAAGGAAAGACAAGTGGAGACAACAAACGTATACAAAGCATAATAGTTTCTAGTACAATTTATACAACAAATCAAGGAACACTACAATAAATAGACAATAATTGAGATATTTATGGAAAGGAAATACGTAATGTATTATTAATAGAATTAAAAAGGGAGAAATACAACCAGAAGCCTTGATGTTGGACACCTTCTTCAGGTGAGACTCCAAGTCCTAGCCTTCGCCTTCAAACAACTTCCTCCTTTTCAAATGGGTAGTAATTGGGCATGATTCAGCTCATAGGATGGAAAACAACCAAGAGTGGATGGTAGGGATTTAAATTATAGGGAAGGAGAGGGAGTTGAGAATCCATAAAAGGAGGGAGGAGTTCCACATATCAAGGGAGAGATCTGTGGAAGGAGGATCTAGGGCTAGGAATGGGAGGTCTCATTCCAATCATCAACTACCGGAAACCACGTCATCGTTCTCGAGCCTTATAATGAGAGAATATTCTCCTCCATTTTGGGAAAAACTGCCTAAAGAGGACCAGCGTGGACTTTCTTGATAAAAGTTACGTTGGCAGCGTTAGAGATGTATAATTCCAAATGTGACAAGCGTGAGACAACAATTATGGGAAACACGTTGGGCTTGCAAAACAAGGTTTTTGACAAGCTTTTTAGAATCTTTTCAAGGCAAGTCTTATTCTTTTCTTCAGGAATGCTCTAAACATGTTTCAAGGTGAATACATTGTTCGCGACAAATTTTATCACTTTGTGACATTTGTGGCATCAACAACATAAAGGGCGACACTTTAGGATATGAGACTAGGAGTGTGACAAAATATTGTATAACAGATGCCCCCTAAAGCATGAAGTCTTAACAGGAAGGGATGGTTGAAATGATTTACAAGCAAATGAAAAGACTTAGAGAAGCACCATCAGGAGATCGACAAATCAAACATAATACAATATATCTTACATCTCTGATATAGGTATGCTTAAAGTGTAATCATCTGACAATACATGAATCCATGGCATGGATGCAACCATCCGAATAGAAATGATCATGTTTATAATCACGAATACATGTATCCACGACATGGGTGTAGCCATCCAACTAGAAAGGATCATGTGTACAATCATGAATATTGAATAGCTCCACGCTGACTGGATTTATCAAATAAAACCCAGGGTCTTCACCTTTGTCTCGATTTGACCAAAGTACGAATTTGACCATGTGAATAGATGTGTTGAGTTTGAACATGGTAGAAAACACCTTATTATCTGGCCATGATGTAAACCATTAACATGAATGAGAGAAACCACCAATGATAACGATGGATCTCAAGGTACAAAAACACAATCCATGAGTCTGAATAATGAAGCTGAATTTGAACACTCACAAAATTATTTGATCGAAGGCCAGTGATGTGAATCTATCGTCGAATGCGAAGAACCTGTCATTGAGGCATGCAATCTCCAAGGTACTAAAGTGGGATTTCTAGATCATCTTCCTGGATAATGAGCTGGAGTCGATAGGAGGTGATCCATCGAAGGAGGGCCATAATGTTTCCCACATATTTACACGAAACATAGGATTTTGAAAAGTTGGCAAGGGTGATTCAGGATTGATGTAGAGAAAGTAAAACAAGGTATAAGTGATTTGAATTTGTAGGTGGGACTTCTCTTGAACATATTGGTGACATGAATTTGTATTTTGGAAACATTTGACTCACAATAGGATCAATGGTCATGTTGACAATATATAATCAAATGAGAGGAAAATGGATTTCCCAAAACCAGTAAGACAAGTGGCAAAGTGAGGATGTCTCAAAATCGACACGAGATATAGATAAGTGTCATGTTTAAGAGAGACATATTTCCTTTCACTCAAAATACAGGATATATGTTTCCTTCCATCCCCCCCCCCACTATTTCTAGTGAGTAACTCTTTATTTTTAATCTCAATCTTGAAGAGGATACCATATGCTTGTTGTATAAGTTCATCCTTTGGATGAATCCATCCTAGTATTTGTAACGAGCCCTAGGAAGGAGTAGCTCGGTCTTGTAATGGTGACAAGTCCTTTGTATTTTCAGTTTTACGAGTCTGACGGAGGGGTAAGATATTTTTCATGTTTATGGAGTTTGAAAAAGAGGCAAAAATAAAACTCCCGATATCCATTTTCATAGTTAGTCTCTCAAATTCGAAAAGGTAGAAAAAAAATAGTAAAGAGAACCTCTTAGCCATGTTTAACTAAGGTATTCCTTTTTTGTAGCTAGTCTATCTTAGTTCGGAAAAGGGTTAAAATTATACTGAGTAGATGTATTTTCATTTACTTTTACGAGCTTGAAAGGACAAGTTCTCGACAATATTTTCATATTTTGGGAGTACGAAAAGAGCTGAAAGAGGACTCCTCTTGGAGGTACGATTGGTATAAAGGGTAGCGATTGGTTCTGGTGATGATGGAACTTCTGAAAAGCGGTTCCCCAGGCAAGGGTAAAACAACCAAGTGAGAGTGTATGATTAAAAAAACCAAGTGAGAGTGTATGATTGGCTAAGAAGATGGTGACGATGGAATGAGAAAACCAAGGCTCTTCTGGAGAAAGAGGTAGATAAAAGGGAAATCACGAGAGGTGTATAGGAACGATTTCATTTTTTACACAAGCTTGAAACATGGGAAACTATGCTTAAGAACCATTGAAGATGGTTTCATTTTTACACAAGCTTGAAATGGAGGAAAAACTATGCTTGAGAGTGGTTTCATTGTTACACAAGCTTGAAACGAAGACAGACTATGTTTGGAATAAGTTTGCATGCCCCCAACATAATGACTCAATTCAAGGTACATGCGAGAACCTCTTAGCCATGTTTGATTAAGGTATTCCTTTTTCGTAGCTAGTCTATCTTAGTATGGAAAAGGGTTAAACCTATAAAGAGTAGATGTCTTTTCATTTACTTTTATGAGCTCGAAAGGACAAGTGCTCGATAATATTTTTATATTTTAAGATTCTGAAAAGAGCTGAAAGAGGACTCCTCTTGGAGGAACGAATGGTATAAAGGGTAGCGACTGGTTTTGGTGGTAACATCACTTCTAAAAACATGCAAAGGTCAAGAGGTTGGCTAACAAGACCACTCATCACAGCGATTCCCTAGACAAGGGTTAAAAAACCAAGTGAGAGTGTATGATCGACCAAGAAAATGGTTATGATGGAATGAGAAAACCAAGGCTCATCTGGAAAAAGAGGCAAATAGAAGGGCAGTCATGAGAGGTGTATAGGAATGGCTTCATTTTTTACACAAGATTTAAAGATGGGAAAGTATGCTTGAGAACCCTTAAAGATGGTTTCATTTTTACAGAAGCTTGAAACAGAGGAAAAACAATGCTTGAGAGTGGTTTCATTTTTACAGAAGCTTGAAACAGAGACAAACTATGCTTGGAATAAGTTTGCATGCCCCTAGAATTATGACTTAATTCGAGGTGAAATCATTGAGTCATTATGTTGTTGGCATGAAAAATTATTCCAAGCATAGTTTGTCTCCGTTTCAAGCTTGTGTAAAAATGAAACCACTCTCAAGCATAGTTTTTTTCCTTCATTTCAAGCTTGTGTAAAAATAAACCATATTCAAGGGTTTGCAAGCATAGTTTCCCATCTTCAAGCTTGTGTAAAAAATGAAACCATTCATATACACCTCTCGTGAATGCCCTTTTATCTGCCTCTTCTACTAGATGAGCCTTGGTTTTCTCATTTCATCGTCACCATCTGCTTGGCTGATCATACACTTTCGCTTGGTTGTTTTACACTTGCCTGGGCAACTGTTGCAATGAGTGGTTTTGTTAGCCATCCTCTTAACCTTTGTGTGTTTTCAGAAGTTATGTCATCACCAGAACTATTTTCTACCCTTTATACCACTCTTTTCTCCAGGAGGAGTCCTCTTTCAACTCTTTTCTGACTCCCAAAATATGAAAATATTGTCAAGCACTTGTCCTTTTGAGCTTGTAAAAGTAAATTAAAATACGACTACTCAGTATAAGTTTAACCCTTTTTCGGAATGAGATAGAATAATTATGAAAAATGAATACCTTAGTCAAACATGGCTAAGAGTTTCTCGCATGTACCTCGAATTGAGTCATTATGTCGGGGGCATGCAAACTTATTCCAAGCATAGTTTGTCTCTGTTTCAAGCTTGTGTAAAAATGAAACTACTCTCAAGCATAATTTTTCCTTTGTTTCAAGCTTGTGTAAAAATGAAACAACATTCAAGGGTTCTCAAGAATAATTTCCCATGTTTCAAGCTTGTGATAAAAATTAAACCATTCCTATACACCTCTTGTGATTTCCCTTTATCTCCCTCTTCTGCCAGATGAGCCTTGGTTTTCTCATTCCATCATCACCATCTGCTTTGCCGATCATACACTCTCACTTGGTTGTTTTAATCATATGCTCACACTTGGTTGTTTTACCCTTGCCTGGGGAACCACTGCAATGACTGGTCTTGTTAGCCAACCTCTTGAACTTTGTGTGTTTTCATAAGTTTCGTCATCACTAGAACCAATCACTACCCTTTATACCACTCATTACCCAACATATTCATCATATTTTTGTGCATGCAATCCTTTCTGTGGATAGAAATGATCCCTCTAGTCCTATGGGAGGATCTAACAACAAACGAGACAAATATATGCAACCTTTACTAACTCATCTTAGAAAACACGAAGGAGGATAGATTTCCTACTCTTTCGCTTCCATGCTCACGATCACGATCTTCTCTTCGTTGGCATAGATGAGTGCCTACAAGGAAAGACAAGTGGAGGCAACAAACATATACAAAGCATAATAGTTTCTAGTACAAGTTATGCAACAGATCAAGGAAAACTACAATAAATAGAAAATAATTGACATATTTATGGAAAGGAAACACATAATGCATTATTAATAGAATGAAAAAGGGATCAATACAACCAGAAGCCTTGATGTTGGGCACCTCCTTCTGGTGAGACTCCAAGTCCTAGCCTTTTCCTTTAAACAACTTACTCCTTTGCAAATGGGCAACAATTGGGCATGATTCAGATAATAGGATGACAACCAACCAAGAGTGGATGGTAGGGATTTCATTTATAGGAAAGGAGAGGGAGTTGAGGATCAATAAAAGGAGGGAGTAGTTCCACATATCAAGGGAGATATCCATGGAAGGAGGATCTAGGGCCAGGAATGGGAGGTCTAATTTCAATCATCAACTATCTGAAACCACATTGTTGCTCTAGAGCCTTCTCGTGAGAGAAGCTTCTCCTCCATTTTGGGAAAAACTGCCTGAAGAGGACCAGCCTGGATTTTTCTCATAAAAGTCATGCTGGAAGCACCAAACATATATAATGCCAAAGGTGAAAATCACGAGACATCAGTTATGGGAAACACAATGGGCTTTCAAAACAAGATTTTTGACAAGATTTTTAGAATCTTTTCAAGGCAATTCTTCTTCTTTTCTTTAGGGATGATCTACACATGTTTCAAGGTGAATAGATTGTTCGCGACAACTTTTATCACTTTACGACATTTGTGGCATACAAAAAGGGCGACACTTTAGGATACAAGATTGGGAATGTGAAAAAATACTTTATAACAGATGCCCCCTAAAGCATGAAGTCAAAACGAGAAGTGATGGATGAAATGCTTACAAGAAAAGGAAAGTACTTAGAGAACCACCGTCAAGAGACCTGCAAATAAAACATAATACAATATATCTGACATCTCTGATGTAGGTATGCTTAAAGTGTAAGCATATGACAATACATGGATCCATGATATGGATGCATCCATCCAACTATAAAGGATCATGTTTATAGTCACGAATACATGTATCCATGACATGGGCGCAACCATCCGACTAGAAAGGATCATGTGTACAATCATGAATACTGAATAACTCCACGCAACTAGGATTTATCAAATGAAATGCAAGTTCTTCACCTATGTCTCAATCCAACCAAAGTATGAATATGACCATGTGAATATATGTGTTTAGGTCGAACATGGTAGAAACCACCTGATTTCTGGTCAATGATGTAAATTGTTAACAGGCACGAGAGAAACCACTAATGATGATGATGGATGTCAAGGTACAACAACACAATCCATGAGTGTGAATAATGAAGCTAAATTCGAACACTTGCAGAATCATTCGATCAAAGGCCAGTGATGTTAACCTATTATCGAATGCGAAGAACTTGCCATTGAGGCATGCAAGCTCCAAGGTATTGAAAGGGGATTTCTAGATCATCTTCCTGGATAATGAGCTGGAGTCGACAGAAAGTGATCCGTCGAAGGAGGGTTATAATGTTTCCCACATCATCGACACAAAACATAAGATTTTTAAAAGTTGGCAAGAGTGATTTAGGATATATGTAGAGAAAGTCAAACATGGTATCAATGATTTGAATTTTCAGGTGGGACTTCTCTTGAACATATTGGCGACACAACTCTGAATTTTGGTAGCATTTGAATCACAATAGGATTAGAGGTCATGTTGAAAATATATAATCAAATGAGATGTAAATGGACTTCCCAAACCTAGTAAGACAAGTGGCAAAGTGAGGATGTCTCAAACTTGACACGAGATACATATAAGCGTCATGTTCAAGAAAGACATACTGCCTTTCACATAAAATACTAGATATATGTTTCCTTCCATTTCCCCCCCACTATTTCTAGCGAGTACCTCTTTATTTGTAATCTCAAGCTTGAAGAGGATACCATATTATTGTCATATAAGTTCATCCCTCGGATGAATCCATCCTAGTATTTTTAACGAGCCCTGGGAAGGAGTAACTCGGTCTCGTCATGGTGACAAGTCCTTTTTCGTTTCAGTTTTACGAGTCTGTCAAAGGGGTAGCTCGACATCTTTTTCATGTTTAGGGATTTTGAAAAAGAGGCAAAAAGAAAAATCCCAATATCTCTTTTCATAGTTAATCTCTTATCCATGTTTGACTAAGGTATTCCTTTTTCGTAGCTAGTCTATCTCAGTCAGGAAAAGGGTTAAACTTGTACTAAGTAGAGATCTTTTCATTTACTTTTGCGAGATGTAAAGGACAAGTGCTCGAAAATATTTTCATAGTCTTCATTTTTAGTCTACATTTCGAGTCTAAACCAAGACTCATCTTCAGGACAAAACCTGCTAAGAAGAGAAGAAATTAGAGTAAATAAATAGAGGATAGAAAGAAATATAAGAGGTGAAAGAGCCGACCAACTCATGATATTTTAAAAGATTTTAATTAATTAAATAATTAAATATTTATTTTGTTTTTTAAACCCAAATTTAATTCTATTTTAGAATTATGACAAAATTAAAATATTATGATTCTATTTATTTATTATTAATAATACAATTAATATGAGTAATATTTATAATTTTTTGTAAAATTGTTTGATGTTATTAATACTTAGAATTTAAGATATTATGAAAAAGGATTTTTAATTATTTTAAATGTATTTATTAAGTTAGTTAATAAAAGGATATGATAAATATATAACCTAGATTATAATTAGATAGTATTTATAAGATTAATTCTTTCTAAATTTATGATGCAATTTTTAATTTTTTAATTAATTTTTATTTTAAAATATTAATTAACACATTATTAGAAAATATTATCAATGTTTGAAATAATGTAGAATTAATATTAATAATATTAGACATGATTAACGAAATTTATTAAAAAGGGGTAATAAGATTTAAGGGAAAGCTTTTTATTCAAGAACCCGCAGGCCGAAACCGTCATTTCACACAGAACCAATGTCAGTTCTCAAGCAGTCTCCCCTTCCACCGTTCGAACCTCGGTTCCCTCCTCACATAATTCACAGAAAGGGTCGGACGCTCCATCCACGATCCTGACCGTGGATGCATGCACCGAGTGTTTTAGAATAGAAGACTGCGTTAACGCAACAGATTTGTCTCAACCATCCGCTATCCATTCATCGAAGCCCATTTTGAATCGAAGCACCAGCAATAACATAGAATCCGCCTGCCCAAAAGTTATGCAGAACTAGAATTCCCCATCCTTGTAGATAGCTGACCACGCAGATTCCCCGATCACTGGCCACTCGGATCCTTGTAGCACGAGTTCAAAGAACGAAGGAAAGGACTGAGAAGAGGTAGGTCATGGAAGCATACCCCCATCCATTACCCACACCCTGGATGTGAATGTCAGAGAAAGGGACTGTGGATCTCACAACACCATCAAGCACATTGGCGTTAAAACTCCCTTTCACACTCCGTCAGACGGAAGCAAGCACCGTGGGTCAGACGACAACATGCTGGATAAGATATTGGCTAAGGTTTTAAAGGAACTGGCTACGACAATGTTGAGTGGATTAACTATAGTAGCAGGATCAAATAAGATTGAAATGAGTTCTATGAATCATGACTGTAACATTATTAATAAAATATCACATAGTACGGGTAATGAAGTGTCGCATCCAGGAAATCTTAATAACAAGCCATCCTTCGATAATAATAACAAAAAATTTATTAATATCTCCTTGTATGAATTAAATAATGAAGAAATTGAGGTTCAGGGCAAAGGGATCAATTTTTCTTTAGCTCCCAATCACATTCCAAAAGGTAAATCATTTGTGACATTGAAGATGGCATCAAACCTCTTAGTGATGAAGACAAAGAAATTGTGAGACAAGAATGTTCCATCATCCTGAGAAAGGCCAAGCTTTCTAAGAGAAATTTAAGTAATGAGTAATTAAGAGCCTTAAAAAACCTAAGAGTTAATTGTTATCACTCCAATAATTCTCAAGGGTTGTTTATATTTTGGTTTAAAGAATACTAGAGGTAACCACAAACCTACTTTTAAGCCTTAGGATCTAGCCTTCCTAATGTTCATAGAGGGCTCTCTCTATATGATATATCTTTGTTGATTTTAGTTTATTTTAGGCTAGTTATGTAGGATTACTTGGGATTTGATTTTGGATTTGGTTTGGTGGTGGAATCACTAGTTCAAATGGATAGATGTAGGTCTGTTTTCCATTGGGCTAATGGTGTCAATGCATCAAGCAGTCAGATCGGAATCAAGGTTCTAAAGGGAAGTGTTCATAGAGAAAGATAATTGAGTTACTTCAGATCCTTAGGATTATGGTGAAAATGGTTTCAATAAGGAGGAGAGAGCAATTAAGGGTTCTCAGATCCGGATAATGAGTGAAAAGACAGAGGTCAATAGAAACTAGGGAGAAATTAAGAATTACCTAGTCTGGATATTAGTGGAAAACATAAAAATGAAATAACAGTTCAAAACAGAGTGCTTTTAAACATATTCTGAAACAACATTCCCGTTATACATTTAGATTTAGAAAAAAAATGCAAGTATTGTGAAAACTTCAGATAAAAACAAAGAAAATTTGAGAATACTTCACTGAAGTGGCCCAACACATGAATCCTGTAATATGATATCTTTATTGCTCAATCGAGTCTGCTGACTTGAAAATGGTACAAAGAACCCTCAGGTTTCAACTTAGTACAACTATAGAAATGTTTAGCAATTCATCCACACTCAATACTTCGAAATGTAAAGTATTTATACAAAAAATCTTACAAAATATCCTAAAATAAACTTAGGAATTATTCATGAAAAAATAAATATCTTCATGCAAGAAGATAGAGACATCTATCTAACTAATGCAATTTGTCCCTGCTTTTATTGAATTTGCTGTTTGCTGTCTTTGATTTGTTGCTGATTTCTCTCTTTGCTGTTTGCTCAATGACGGCTGCAATTGCGTGTCTTTCACGTTGGCATCTTTATCTTTCAACTCTGCTTTGACTTTAACATTTTGACTTTCACCTGATACTCTTTTAAACTCTGATACTCTTTGACTCTGATACTCTTTTGACTGTAACTGCTGTTTTTATTGCAAACTATTACTGATTTGTTTACCTTTTCTCGACTGATATATTTTTCATTTGACTACCCTGTTTTACTGCTGTACTTTTCACAGTAAATCAGTCAACTTCCCCCAATTCTGCCTTTGGTAACTTAATTTTCACCATCCTTCTGAATATCTCATCTGCCTCTGTTCCTTTGAAAATGTAGGCTTGTTGATGAATATGTGTTTTACCTCATGTTGCAGGTAAAAAATATTTTCAAAACTCTTATAGAGAGCTGTTGAAGATTGCAACAAGAAACAGTGAAGTTGGCATCTAGAAACATCATCCTTGATCCTAGTGAAAATTAAGCACCAACACTAGGTGGAGCCCACAGGCTATTTTTAGGTGATATGTCTATTTTTAGAATTTGGATGAAAGTATATTTTTAGTAGTAATCTATTTATAGATGGTTGAGAAAATTATATGGATGGATGGGTGTCTAAGTTTGGAATGCATGTGCAAAGTTGTTTCGTGGAATGCATGTCTAAAATTAGAATGCATGTCAATTTTTGTTAAGCCCTTGACAAAAATTAGACAATAAATAATTATCTATTTTCAATGAGCACTTGGAACTAGTTAACTGAAGTGGAAAATCAGTTAGCTAAATGGATTTCGAGTTGAAGTGGTTGGTTGGTGGACCATGCAGTAGACTTCGTTGTAACTGAGTGATACAAAGTTGTAACAGATTTGGATGTGTAGTTATGTGAGTTGTTATTTAGTTTAACTCAGTTAAGTGAGTTAAACTCAGTTGTGCTAGTTGTAATTGGTTGTAACTAAAGATACACTAGTGAGAGATCAATGAATTAATTATTTAATTAATTCACAAACAACGGTCTCACTTGCAAATAAATAAATACTATTGTTAACTACATGCATGTTAGATCCAATGGAGACCCAGTTGAGAGATAGGTGAAAGGGCCTAGTTGACTATCATTTGTGACTATAGTGGTGCATTCAATGCATCCACACACACATTGGAGATGCTTATGAGGATTGTGCAGCCAATGCTATCCATATCGAAATCATTCAGAGGTTCTTGACCACCAAGGATTGTGCAGTGGAGGCAGGCTGTCAAAGGGCAGTAAATTGGTGCATGTGTGAACCAATTTTTTGTATGACAGTGTGAAACGATTGTATATTGTACTGAGAGCTCTTGGAGCTAGAGCTTTGTATGAGATTGTTTCATGATCCATGATATACATAATATATGATAGTTGGGTTTTTTAGCTTTAAGCTTTCCCGGTAAAAACATCTTGTTATGTGTGATTGATTTTTCTTCATGTGTTTGCAATTGGCGATTAAATTTTCACAAATAATTAAGTAGAAGGATCCTATATTTAACAGTGGATATAATTGTTAGATTAGGAGAGTCTGGAAATACATAACAATATCGTTTAAATTTATACAAGAACTTTCCCTGTTGAAATTCCTTGTGAAGAAGGAAGGTTAGCTTTATCCTTGGCCACTTCTCTCATTTTATTTTCATAGTCCTCTTGTTTCATTAATTTGTCATGAATAATCAGAGGATTTGGCAGGCCTTTCTATCTCAGAATGTCAAACTTCATCATAAATCTAGTTATTCCAAGCTCCATGTTTTGGCATTTTTCTTCAAGTTGAATCATTAAATCCCTTTTTGAAATTACCTTTTGATTTCAAGAATAGTATATGTCCTGTCACTAATTCCAATTTCTTCTAATTCCTGCTTATTCTTGGAATTAAGGAATTTTATGATTTCATTTGCCTCTTCTGGCTTCTTGCCAAGTTCTTCTTTGATTTTTTGGATAACTTCACCTGCTAACTTGATTAGATCTTTTTGTTCATAAATAACCTGGATTGATGGCCAAATATCATTGACATATTCAATGATATTAGCCCATAGCTGTTGTTTGGCTTGTGCCATTGGTTCTTTCAGAGTTAGATCTTTTTATAACTTCTTCAAATTTTCTGTCAATTTGTTTGCTTTATGTTCTTCATTATTGTGCATAATATAAACAAGTTTCTTTTCATCCTCCAAAATTTTCAGCTGTTCTTTAAGTCTGTTGATTTCATTTGTCTGAACAAACATTTCCTGCATTGCTTTAACTAACTTACTTGCTTCATCAGTTGGCTGTGCTTTTGATGTAGATGACTCTGTTGCCGAAGTTGTTGCTGAAGTGAAAGGAAGTGTTGTAGCCATTGGGACTGTAGGGGCCAACGATTCTGCTAATGTAAAAGGCACAACTGTTTTGAATATAGGAGTAACAGTGACTGGGACTTCTTCTGATCTGGCCTTTTTCTCCTGGACCAACTTGTCCATTTCATTTTCCATTTCTTTAATTTGGGCAGTTAATTGAAGAATGAGATTTTTCATCTCATCTGTGAGGATGCCTTTTCTAATTTGAGCTCATCTCTGATATTCCCAAGAGTGTTTTGTAACTTTTGTACACTCATGGCTTTGTTTTTCATGGTTGAATAAAGCATTTCACCTGCATGTTTGTGAAATTCTATCTGATCTATGGGATGAAGATCTTCTGCTTAAACTTCATATGATGTATTTTTATAATCAGCTGATGATTTGGGATGCTTGAATTTTGGCTGTAGGAAGGTCATCTGCATTTTCCTAGTTTTGTAGTCAAATGTAGAAAGTAATTTGCTTTGGTCACTGGGTGACTGCTTCCAGTACTGTGTGTATGTATCAGCCTTTAAGGCTTCATTTCTGATCTTTATTTCTTTATATTTCTGCATAATATCCATCTCTTTGTCTGCTAGTTTGCTGGATGAGGAGACTTCAATACTGTGTTGCTTCTAAATCATCTGAGTTTTTGAAGTTGAAGGTTGGTGATTTTCTTCAGAAACTGCAGGAGGAGCATTGTCTTTCACCACTACATAAATATCAATTACTTCAATTGTTTCCACTTCCTCATTTACATGATTTAATTTTGGCTTCTTCCTGTACGTCAATTTAAATTTGGTTTCAGTGGTAGTCTCTGTAGTGTATGATCCTTCTTCTCTATTTCTCTTTGAGTTTCTGTCTTCTTGGGCTGGATTTTGCAAGATTTGACTAGTATCACCTTGCTTATCTACCTCTTTCAAAGTGTTCTCCAACCATTTAGAATTATTGGAGTATTTCTCAATATCTGGTTTGGACTCATGCACATAAGGAGTTAATTTACATTTAACTCTCAATTTTCTTATTACTCCTAGAGGATCATAATACCACTAAAAACTCTGACTGAACTTAAACTCCTGCAAATATTTTTCTGCCTGTGGACCTGCATCTCTATTGTTACAAATAGAAGGGCCAACCTGATTTTTTATTTTGAACTGTGTCTTCTTTTTGGCTACCAAGAAATTAATTGCATCAGAATTAAGGATCTGTCTGATATATTCAAGGGAAAATAACCTCATTGGGAGGTATTTGGACATTTTATATGGAAGAAGATTAGATCCATATACCCTAATCTCTGTGTGGTTTTGATACAGGTACCAATCTCGAGTCCTACTGTGCTCTGATAATTGCAGGACCTTTTTAATTTCCTCACTGATTCTTGGTTTACTGCTGTTGTTCAACATGTTGACCATAGGATGAATGAAAGAATCAATAATTTCTATATAGGTGGACTGTGTGGAGTCTTTTCTGATTAATGGAGTCCAAAATATAACTAACTATGGGTTACCTTCAAAATCAAGTTTTTTAAGGTTGAGGGCTAATTTCTCAGACTGGAAGTATAAAAACATGTGGAATAAAACTGAGGAATACTTGAAGACACCTTCTTCAGGAATTTTAACAAGCTGTTCATGCATTGTGTCAGAAAGGTACTGAGCAAAACTGAAAATGGTAGCAGGAGGCTGACCAGGTGTGAAAGTAGACAAGAAACCTAGTACTAAAGCATCAACATGCTCATCTGTGAAATAACCAATAATAAAATACATCATGCTAATAATATGTCTGGTTCTCTCAGAAAATATTGCAGATGGGTAGGGAGGATTGGTCTTGGGAGTCTCTACGGATGAAGGAATGAATGTATGAAAAATATGGAACCTCTTGGGTAAGTCCAAATTCAGTTATAAATATGTAAAGGCATCAATAGACAAAGGGGTTTCATCTGGTCTAGGTTGGATCTGCAACATTTGGTTAATTGACTCAGCTGTGATAGTGAGCAGAATTTCTTTTCCAGGGGTTATAATGGCGCTATGATCAAGGAAATAGCAATATTGACAAAGTATGATGACCTTAGGACACCAAAAGGTCTGTGGGACAACATATTTAGGCAAATTGGACTCCCAAATAAAAACTTCATCAGCTTGGTCAATAGATTTGTCATGGCTCCAAAAGTGGAGCTCAAGAAGATTAAACTCAGTGACAGGGTCAATAATTTTAAAGTATCTATCTGCTAAAGGAGTGTGTTCCACATCTAGAATTAGAGGTTGCAGGGGATTTACAGTTACAATACCTTTGGAAGCCATTGCTTATTAATTTTTATCAATTTATTGCTCTTTTGGCTTAGAAAAAACTGATTTAGGCCTTTAGGAGAACCTCTGAAAAATTAATACAATTTGTAGAAGGATTTAGGATGAAACAGGGGCTTATCCTATGGTCTAAAATACTTCAATTGATCAAATTGTATTCTCTGTGACCAAAGAAAATCTTAGAACCTCAGAATTCTTTAAACAAATGCCTAGGGTATGCAGAAAAAGGATTTGAGAAGCTACAGGGATTTCTTTTGGTCTGTAAAGGATTCTAACAGGTTCAATTACTTATTACTCTCTTGCTGTAAGTATTGACCTAAGCACTGAGGAATACCCAGAGAAAATGAATATTTTGGTTTGTAGAGGGTTTCTGAGGCAGCAGAGGTTCTCTGAGGCTTTCATTGGTATTGATAGAGCTTCTGACTGTTTCTGCAGTACCTTTAGCAGCAAAGAGTGTTGAATTATGGTTGAATTGGGCTAAATAATAGGTTGTCACTAGTGTATTAGCTTGAAAACATGTGGCAATCCTTCTTTTGCGTGAACGATAACAGAAAAAATCGTAAAAAGGCTTGGAAAGGGCGGCTATATGGGTTTTTAACCAAAAATGATTAACATTGAATATACGGGGTTAATTCAAATGGGCAGGATGGTTTTTGCATGGGTGAAAGGTGGTAGGCGGTATAATTTGGAGGGATGCGATGCAATAGAAATTTTCCACATAGCCAGGAGCGGGGCTCCGAAAACCACACATTTCGTAAAGTCTCGGGGTAGTTAAAGGTCAGGCTTTTTTGGATGTGAAAAGGATTATTGGCTGTCAGATCTGATAAGTTTTGATCTGACGGATGGGCCAATGGGAATAAACTATCGGGGATTAGATGGGCGTGGCGCCCAGGTATTAAGTCAATGCGGGTTATGTGATATATGCAAAGGGTTTATATTGCATGGGGTCGAGACTTTATAATAGGTGGGGTTTAATATATAACCATTAGGGTTTAAGGACAGTGGGACCTATGTATATCACACATGGGGTATTTTAAACTATAGGTTAAAATAAAATATGTGTTGGGAAATATATATAAGGGAATTAATATAATATGGGGTAAAGGTTTAATGCGGGAGTTAATAAATAAAGTTAGTTAATAATGAAATGTTAATAAGTGTGGGATTTAAAATACACTAAGGATAGTGTTAAAACTTAATATCAGGGTGGGATTTTCATAATGGGGCCCTGATCCAAGAGGATCTTGAACAGTACAAGATTGGCAGAGTTTCAAGTCAACTTCAGCAGTTCGATGTCCAGTTCAGTCTTCAAAATTGTCAAATTTCCAGTGAAAGCTCCTTCAGAAAGGTTCTTCAAATGTTATGGTCGTCATGTGTTTCGAATTTGGATGAAAAAGGTGTAAAAGGGGACACAGTATTTATGGACCTAGATCTAAGGTTTCCTATGGTGAAATACCTTATGAAATGTAAGTCCTATTCCTAAATACCTAAAACATATGTCCAACCCTAATACCTAAAATCCTATTCTTAAAACTCTAACCCATATAAAAAAATCCTATGCATTAATCCCTAATGCCAAAGTCCTAGCGCAATTACAAAACCATATTAAAAAACTATGTCATAAATCCCTAAGTCTAAATCCTAAAGCGCCATATTAAAACCTATTAAAAGACATTCCAAAAACCTTTATAAAAGGTTTGGGATTCGGGTTTAATCATATGGTGTAAGAACTTTATGGCTAAGGTTCGGATTATGATTATGTAATGGGGATATTTAACATATACCATAAACCTTTGTGTGTAAAAAGGGTTCGGGTTTTTAATTGTAAAACATATGGTTTAAAAACATTATAAAACAAACGCACAAAGTTAGTACTGTGACTGTGTCGGGAAATGTAATGACATGTGAACAATTTTAGAAACCGTGACGTTAAAAGAGATGCGTGGATAGTTGTGACGCAGAACCACCGGGTTTATGGAGTAACCGCCAGAGCTACCGCCGGACAGAAATCCGACTGTTCACATGCAAATTCCGGAGATCACTAACTCTGCTCGGTTAGCATAACTGTCGGAAAAAACTTTAATATAAAGTTTATAAATGGGTTTTCAGAATTAATGTTAGCACTAAGGTTTGGGGATATTAATCCCTAGGTTCATGAATGGAGAGGGATTCGACCCTTATCACTTAATTTCCTCAAAAAATTTCTAATTGAGGATTTCAGAGGTTCAAATGCAGCCTATTTAAACCAGGGAATTTTCTCATGAAGTTAAGCTTGCATCTTTGGTTTTGTGAAGACATAGTGGAGTTTCAGAAGTTGAGAGGTGATTTTGTTTGCAGCATTTCTTAGCCGTCGGTGGTCAGAATTGAGCATGGAGACAGGCGTAGGAAAGGTGAGGAAGAGTAATTTCTATTTATAGGGTTCAGAAGAACCTACGAGCACAGTCATTATGTTCTATTTCAGTGTAAATATTCCTCAAGATCAATCCTAATAAAAACGGATGCCCACTTAGAAGCGGACCCGGAGATGTAGTCCAGGGGGGACGAACTCTATCATCAAATTGTTTGCCTCTTCTTCTCTCTGATTATTGCTGTTATTTAATTCATTTATGCTGCTGGTTTATGTCATTTTTCATTAAAGCATACTTCAGTTAACAATCAATCTAAAGGACAAACTAATCAAACTACCTCAACGCTTTATTCGATCAATTTACGTATTTTCAGAACATGAGTATTAAATTCTATTAATTCTAAAGAAAGAGTCTGTAAAGGGCCAGGTAGCCTATGGACCTCATCCTTTTATCAAAGGTGACATCTCCAGTAAATTCCCCTACAGTTAATCTTTGTAATAGAGTTAAGAAGTTAATCGGTCAATTTCAGATCATATTGGTATCAGAGCGGTTGTGCTTTGTAGTTTGTTTGTCAGTGGATGTTAACCAGGTTGGGATTGCAACGTGGAAAAGGCAAGCTTTAGGAATTCGATCCAGAGATCGGAAAACGGAAAGTCGTTCATCAATCAATGATGACAGGGACTGAGAACGTTGAGACTCCTGAAGCTACTGAAATGAAGCCCATGGATGTGACTCAAATCCAGTAGATGTTTATGAACATGCAGCAAATGTTGGCAGAATTATATGAAGACAAAAATAAGAGAGATGAAGCCTCAGTGTCAAAGGAATCAGAGAAGGGTAAAGGCAAGGCAGATAAATCTCCTTCTCCTCCTTCATCTCCATCATCTTCTTCTTATTCTTCTACGTCTAGTTCTGAATCAAATAAAGAAAAGAAATTAAAGAGTCCACTTTTGAAACTTGATGTTAAGTTCGAATTACCTGTGTATGATGGATAAATGAACCCTGAGAAACTAGATAATTGGGTAAAACAATTAGAATTCTATTTTCGTATTCAAAATATTACTGATGATAAGACAAAGATCCAATTAGCTACTCTTAGAATGGGGGGTACTGCTTTAATCTGGTGGGAGAGTAAGACACAGATAGATTTAAAGCGTAAAGGAAAAGTTATCACCTCATGGACTAAGTTTATAAGGGCTCTAAAGAAACAATTCTATCCCTTGGGTCACACACAACAAGCTGTAATGGATTGGCAGCGCTTGCGACAAGGTAAGGGATAGAGTGTTCAAGAGTTCACACAGGAATTCTGAAAGAAGGAATTAACACTTGGTATTTCTTTGGACACAAGAGAAACTTTGTTGAAGTATATAGGAAGTTTGCATTCATATTTGCAGCATACATTATTAATGTTCAATCCTGATGATTTTGATTAAGTTTGTGTTCAAGCTATTCATGTTGAGTCAGGTGGTAGACCTTTCAAGTTTACACCAAAGACATCCACACAGATGGAAACTGAAGATAGCAAAAAGAAGGGAAAGTTAAAGGGAAAGAAGACTGCCATAGCTCAGAAGGGAGATGATATACCTACTTGTACACATTGCCAAAAGATAGGCCGCGATGAAGCGAGGTGTTGGAAACTTCATTCAGAACTAAAGCCAAAGAAGTTCCAAACAAGAAAGGGTGAAAAGAAAGCTGAAACAACAATCCAACAACGCTTGGATTTGGGATCCGATTTAGGTGATGAAGGTAAAATCAATGTTATGATTACTACAGGTAAGGTTTCTAAAGCTAGTACTTCTGCTTCTCCTGATATCACACAGTTGAATGAAGAAAAAAGGATCGAGTTATTTCATATAAGGTTAACTTCAAAGCATACTAAGATAGATACATTTTTCGATACGAGATCACAAGAAAATTTGATTTCTGAGTCATTGGTTAAACAATTGGGTTTGAAAACAAATAATCATCCAAAGCCATATCCTTTAGGGTGGTTAAAGGAAAAATCTCAAATTCATGTTACCAAACAGTGTCGGTTAAAATTTTCAATCACATCTAACTATATCGATGAAGTAGATCTGGATGTGATACCGTTAGAAATTTGTGGAATTGTCTTAGGTAGCCCTTATCTCTATGACCGTGATGCAGTATTTTATAGAAAGGAACATATGTATCATCTCATAAAAGATGAGATTAAGTACATCGTTCGGGCACATAAAACTCAAAATCACTTGAATTTAATTAATGCTAATCAGATGAAGCGCTTAATTAGTTCAAGTAAGAGGTACATACTCATGTCGATAAAAGAGAAAAATAAGGATCTTAAGGATACTTGTTTAGGTTGTGAATTTCAGAATGAAGGTAATTTGGTTAAAAAATTAGATTCATTACAAGATCTAGTTAAGGAACCAAAACATCTACTTCATAATAAGGAAATATCACATGAGATGCAGTTGATGCCTGATGCCTCTAATAATGGAATGTGTCACAAGTCAGTTGTAGAGCATAAAGAAATAAATAAATTAAAAAGATTTGTAATCATGTGTGTAAAGGAACAACATAAGAGTCAACCATATGTTAGTTCAAGTTATGAGTCCCAGTTTAAAGATAGTTTGATTGAAGGAAACAAACATCTTACTCATAAGCAGGGAATACAACATGCATTATAGATGATGCCTAGATCTCTTCTTCCTAATGTCAGAATGAATAAAATCAGTTTAAGTTTGAAACCTAACAGATTCAGGGATACAGGTCAGTATTGGGGAAAGTCAGTGTTTGATTTCTCTTGTATTGTGTCGCCATTAGAAGCCTCTTTTCAAGTGGAGAGGGAGAATTTTTGTTTTCATATCAAAGCCTTTCTAAAAGCAGTGTCAAAGTATTTAGCTTATGCATCAGGGGAAAGTACTAGTCAATGGAAACATCAAATAGTGATGTCAAAAATTTCTTTAATAGTCTTTCATTCCGCAAAATAGATTGTTAATACAAGTCAATGGTATTAAAAAATATCCTATAGAGACTGTTTTCAAAGATTGTGAATCACTAACTCATGGTATCTTGTGGAAATAAGTCAATTGCCATGTTTATAACAGGTTGTTTCACCATCATCGCAAGTTGTACATACTGCAGAAATGTGGAACAGGTCACTAGTTCAAAAAGTGCCATGGTCAGCATCAGGGTCATCACTTGCAGTTGATTGATCCAATGTATTGGTACATCGTCAAAGTCAAGATGAAAGTGAGAGAGTTATATTCTCACTTATTGTCAATTTAAAATCAAGCTTTTGTGGTCTAAAATATTTTTAAGTGGAGAGGATTGATCCAAGATGATCTTGATCAATACAAGATCGATAGAGTTTCAAGTCAACTTTAGCAGTTTGATGTCCAGTTTAGTCTTCAAAATTGTCAAATCGTCAGTGAAAGCTCCTTCAAAAAGGTTCTTCAAATGTTATGGTCGTCATGTGTTTCGAATTTGGATGAAAAAGGTGTAAAAAGGGGACATAGTATTTATGGACCTAGATCTAAGGTTTCCTATGGTGAAATACCTTATGAAATGTAAGTCCTATTCCTAAATACCTAAAACATATGTCCAACCCTAATACCTAAAATCCTATTCCTAAAACTCTAACCCATATAAAAAAATCCTATGCATTAATCCCTAATGCCAAAGTCCTAGTGCAATTACAAAACCATATTAAAAAACTATGTCATAAATCCCTAAGTCTAAATCCTAAAGCGCCATATTAAGACCTATTAAAAAACATTCCAAAAACCTTTATAAAAGGTTCGGGATTCGGGTTTAATCATACGGTGTAAAAACTTTATGGCTAAGGTTCAGTTATGTAATGGGGATATTTAACATATACCATAAACCTTTGTGTGTAAAAAGGGTTCGGGTTTTTAATTGTAAAACTTATGGTTTGAAAACATTATAAAACAAACCCACAGAGTTAGTACTGTGACCGTGTCGGGAAACGTAATGACATGTGAATAGTTTTAAAAACTGTGATGTTAAAAGAGATGCATGGACAGTTGTAATGCAGAACCGCAGGGTTTATGGAGTAACCGCCAGAGCTACCGCCGGACAGAAATCCGACTGTTCACATGCAAATGCTAGAGATCACTAACTCCGCCCGGTTAGCATAACCGCCAGGAAAAATTTAATATAAAGTTTATAAATGGGTTTTCAGAATTAATGTCAGTGCTAAGGTTTGGGGATATTAATCCCTAGGTTCATGAATGGAGAGGGATTCGACACTTATCACTTAATTTCCTCAACAAATTGCTAATTGAGGATTTCAGAGGTTCGAATGCAGCCTATTTAAACCAGGGAATTTTCTCATGAAGTTAAGCTTGCATCTTTGGTTTTGTGAAGACACAGTGCAGTTTAAAAAGTTGAGAGGTGATTTTGTTTGCAACATTGCTCAGCCGTCGGTGGTCGGAATTGAGCACGGAGACAGGCATCGGAAAGGCGAGGAAGAGTAATTTCTGTTTATAGGGTTCAAAAGTGCCTGCGAGCACATTCATTCTGTTATATTTCAGTGTAAATATTCCTCAAGATCAATCCTAATAAAAACAGATGCCCACTTAGAAGCGGACCCGGAGATGTAGTCTAGGGGGGATGAACTCCATTATCAAATTGTTTGCCTCTTATTCTCTATGATTATTGCTGTTATTTAATTCATTTATGCTGCTAGTTTATGTCATTTTTCATTAAATCATACTTCAGTTAACAGTCAATCTAAAGGACAAACTAATCAAACTACCTCAGCATTTTATTCGATCAATTTCCGTATTTTCAGAACATGAGTATTAACTTCTATTAATTCTAAAGAAAGAGTCTGTAAAGGGCCAGGTAGCCTCTGGACCTCATCCTTTTTTCAAAGGTGACATCTCCAGTAAATGCCCCTATAGTCAATCTCTGTAATAGAGTTAAGAAGTTAATCGATCAATTTCAGATCAGGCCCAATATTAATATTTTAAACTTGAAAACTTAGGATAAGTGTTTTTTAGGGGATATTATGAATGAAATGAAAGTTAATAAAGGGATTTTACTTTTCCAAAAGAAAATATGCATTTTAACCTAGGAAAAGGGATTTTTTTGTAGGGGAAAAAGAGTGAAGTAAGGGGAAAGAATAAAAATGAAGGGGTAGGGGTATTTTACAAGAGAAATGATTTTGAAGGGAAATTAGTAAATGTGAAATGACCAATTTCTGCTATCCATGCCTTCTGAAAACTACTTCTGCCAACCCATCAGCTACCTTAACATTTTGTCTTCATTTCTTTGGGTGCATTTGAGCTTGCAAACCCTTATTATTTTTATTTTAACATCAAACTATCTAATTCTAACCTTATTACTTCCAAGGGCTCAGATTAAACTGTTGAGCTCCTTATTATTCTCTACCTAACTACTGATCTTCTAAGATTAAATAGTTTGGCTAGATATTTATTCTCTATCTATCAACATGAAATTTAAAGCATGAAAGGTCAAGATTAAGCAGTTTGAATTTCATGGATTGTGGCATTTTTGACAAGATGCACACAATCTTATTTTGCAGTAAAAAGTAAAAAGTAGTGGCATTTGAATTTGCATCACTTTCATGATCTATTTTTATCTCTTTT
The DNA here is from genome assembly GCA_034641835.2 of Pinus albicaulis. NCBI lineage: Eukaryota > Viridiplantae > Streptophyta > Pinopsida > Pinales > Pinaceae > Pinus > Pinus albicaulis. The sequence continues at coordinate 1,898,605,913 of CM076578.1, forward strand.
TTGTTGGGGTTCATTTTTTATAGTCTTTTTGATCTTTTTTCTTTCAGTCCTTTAATTTTTCTTTTAGGAATTTTACCCTCTTTACATTTTTTATTTTTAATATGGGAAAAAAATTTGCAGAAAGAAAAGTATGTACATATTACAAGGCTAATAATAGTCAATTCAAAATTATGAATCCTATTATTATAGGACCCTAACAGTGGCTCCACATGGGGATGGAATTTCCTGGTGAAATGTCAAGAACTTTAAGATCAATAGCCTTGAACTTTGAATGTGATGGCCTTGAAACTGTTTTCTGAGCTCTGCATTATTCACACTTATGATATTTTGTCTTTCAAAGCTTAGGGCCTTCTCTTTGGGCTTCAAATTTGCAAGAAAAACATCCAATCCAATCTAAACTCTGCAATGTTATGTACAATGCGTAAAGTAAATAAAGTGAGTTAATGTTAATCAGGGGAATAATAATGCTTCAGAATTCTACCATTGATAGGTCCACCTGGAATATCTGATCCATCCAACTCCTTCAAAACTAATGCATTGTACCTTTCCATAAGAAATCAAATTTACCATGTTTACCTTTTTCTTCTCTTATGGAATCCCACTTAAAAACTTTGTCACCTATGTAAAAATCATCTTACTTTGTCTTTTTGTAAAATATCTTTTTAATATTATCTTGGACAACTTGTGACTTGAGATAGACTTCTTCCCTGGTTTGCTACAAGTGTATGGTCTGATTTATCCTTCTCTGGATATAATTGGTTTCTACCTGTAGTTCTTGGATCATCTTCATCACTGGTACTCCTAAAGAGGATGGAAAAACAATATCCATCCCATATACAAGTTGATAAGGGGATGTACCAAGGGACTTCTTTGTGGTGAGTATGTCTGCCCATAAGGCATTAAATAACCTTTTGTTCCAGGTATTTTTATTGTCTTCAAGTAGTTTCTTGATGATATTAACAAGGCTTTTATTGGAGGATTCAGCAAGTCCATTACCTTGAGGGTAATAAGTAGTGGAATGGCCAAGGATAATGTGGTATTTGTTACAGAAATCAATCATTTTCTTAGACTTGAAAGCAGCTGCATTATCAGTAATGAGCTTTTGGGGGCATCTAAATCAAGATAGTATATTGTTTTCTAAAAATGAGATTATGACAAAATCAATGGCTTGCTTAGAAGGAATGGCTTCTATCCTCTTGGTGAAATAGTCTGTGGCTGTCAAAATCCATTTGTGTTGGGCTAAGAATGGTGGGTGAATTTCACCAATGAAGTCTAGACCCCATTGTTGAAAAGGCATTTCTGTGGAGATGGTTTTAAGGGGTAAAGGTAGTATTTTTTTCTTCCATTCAAAGATCTGGCATTTTTGACAGGAGGTCACATATTTTTTTACATTTGCAAAAAGTATAGGCCAGTAAAAACTAGCTCTCAAGATTTTATCTATATTTGACTTTCAGTAAAGGTGTCCTCCACAATCACCTGCATGAAATTATTCCATAAATTTTTCAGCTTCATCTTTAAAAAAACAATTCAATAAAATTCCACCATGATCTTTCCAAAACAAAGCATTATCTATGATACAAAATTTCATTGCCTTTAATTTTAAAAATCTAGATTTAGTTCTTGAAAATCCTGGAGGAGCTTGTAAGTTTAGTAGTAAAAATATGATATCTGCATACCATGGTGAATCTGAAAAGGGTTCACTGATATGTGGAGTCACCATCTCTTCCTGATCATCTAATTGAGCAATAAAATTTATATCTAAGGCATGAAAGTTTTGATTCAGCCATGAGTTTGGCTAAACCTTGACCTTTAATGAGGTTGGTGGGCTTAATTTCCATGTCATATTCCAAAATGGTGGCAATCCATTTGCCTCTCTTACCATCAGGCCCATTCTGAGTCAGAATGTCCTTCACTACTGAATTTGGAACATATGCGATGATGTGTGAATACAAGATGTACACTCTAAAGTCTTTGATAGCCTTCACTAAAGCTAATTATTTCTTTTCCATTATGTTATACTTCAGTGTGGCATCTCTTAGTGATTTGCTGAAAAAAACAATGGGTTGTTCATAGCCTTGATCATTCTTCTGTAGTAAGACGACAACAATAGTATGGTCTGAAACAAAAGAAAAAATAATAAAATATTTTTTGAAATCAGGGCTTATTAGGACTGGTGTTCTTGTAAGGGCTTGTTTGATTGATTCAAAGGATTGTTTGGCCTCTACTATCCATTTAAGTGCTGAGTCTTTCTTTAACATGTTATTGAGTTCTCTAATTATTAATGTTATGTTTGAAATGAATCTCCTGAGAAAATTTATTTTACCTAAGAAAGCCTGCAATTCCTTAATATTTCTAGGATGGCTTATGTTCAAAATGGGCTCTATTCTAGCTGGGTCAATCTTAATTCCTTCTTTTGATTTATATGCCTTAATAGTTTACCTTCTTCAAGTCCAAAGAGAGTATTTTTGGGATTCAAAGAAATACCAAATTTCCTGCATTTGATAAATACTTGTCTCAGATGATCTATATGTTCATTGTCAGTTTTTGAAAATACAGTAATATCATCTATATAAATTACAATAAAATCATGAATTTCTTTGGCAAAAGCTATATCCATAGCTCTATTGAAAGTCGCTCCTGCATTCATTAATCCAAAAGGAATTTTCAAATACATGAAAGTACCCCGAGGAGTAGTAAATGTTGTCTTTGGTTGGTCTTCTGGCTGAACTAAGATATAATTATACCCAGAGAATCCATCAAGTAGCTAAATCCTAGATAAACCAACCACCCTCTGTAAAATATGATCCATCTTGGGGAGAGGGTAGTTATCTTTTAGGGACACCTTATTTAAATTCCGGAAGTCAACACAAAGTCTGATTTCCCCTGTTTTCTTCTTGGTGGGAACTAAGTTTGAAACCTAATCAGAATATCTGATAGGTGCAATTATCTGAGCTTCATACATCCTCTTTACCTAATTTTCAATCAAAGGTATTAGAAATGGATTGATTCTTCTAAGCTTCTGTTTGAAGGGTTTTTGATCTTCTTTGATAGGTATTTTGTGTTGTATTATGCTAGTGTCATAAGATTTTAGGTCTACATAACTCCATGCAAATACATCCTGAAATTCCTTAAACAGAGCTATGTATTTTAGTTTTTTGATATTGAGGTAATGCTTTGGAAAGTTTGATGAGCTTTGGCCTTTGTTTTGTTCCTATATTGCATTCTTCTATGTCTGATCTAAATGATTCCATCTTTGGCTTTCTTGCAACGTCATTTGAATCAAAAAGATCTTCTAATGGGGCTAATACATTAGGAAAGAAGTTATTCTTAAGGTTTAAAATGTCAGAATCATCATCTACTAATTCTTCTATTTCTACCTTTTCTATTTTATCTATTTCTACTTGAGTAAATTTAGTGGGTTCAGTAAAATCTAAATTATTTACATCTATCTCACTGTCTATTTTATCATCTATTGTACAATTTGTATCTATGTTACAATTCTGGAATTCTCCCTTAGCATTCATGAAGTGATAGATTTGAGTATCCTGTGAAAAAAATTGCCAATATTTTAAGTTGTATGGTATAGTGGGCCTGTGTCTTACCTCTGCTATATATTGGTGATTTGGCTGAAAAGGAAGATTGCAGGTACTAGAAAAAGTTGCTAAACTGTGTGCTTGTATGTTCTATTTTCTAGGAATTACAACAAAGTCACATTCCAACAATTCTTTAATCAGATCTAAAACTGTTTCTCTATATTGTTAATCTAGGATTATATACAGAATATTCTCCTCTAATTTCTTTTACCATTAAGTCATTATCTCCCATGATAGAAACTCTTTTGCCTCTTAAATTTCTAAAAATTTGTAGTCCTAAGATTAGAGCTTCATACTCTGCCATATTGTTTGTACATTTTAAGTTTAATCTAAAGGCATGACCTTCTGAATGATTTTTTTCCATGTTATGTATCCAAACTCCCGCTCCTTCTCCTAATTTTTTTACTGATCCATCAAAATCTAGGTGCCACATTGATTCATGAAATATGTTCTCACTGTCTGGTTCTTTTTTTTTCTGTTTTAATTATGTCTTGTTCTCTATGCGAGTTTCGGAATTACATAAAATGAAAGAGTCCATATCAGTAGGTGTAGAATAAATAGGATAGTTTCGAGGTCTTTCTACACTACTAACCATGTACTTCATTAAAGTCTCTCTGTAAATTTTCTTGGGTTGAACAAATATTGAAATAGTGGCATAAGACATGTCTAGTTGTAAAGATCCCTGTAGTTTTGCTCCCCATGAGCGAGATAACAACATTCCATACGTTGGAGGGATATCAGCTACTACAATATCCATGACTATATTTTTTCCAGGGTATTGGACTAGAGTGACACATAAATATTTGATCAAGCCTAGACATTTCACTTTACTGGAATCAAATGAGAAAAGATCTTTATAAGGTCTAGTGATGTCTAAATTCAAATTTTCCATCATGGATTTTGGCATTAAATTATGTGAGGCTCCTGAATCTAGCGTAGCATTATGTAAAATTTGATCATGAACAATCAAGCTAATGTAGAAAGGAGGAACTCCTCCTTCTTGGTGTTTCCCATTTACCTCAGGACCAAATATTAGTTCTGGTTGGTCATCACTCAAATTAACAGAGTCTTCTCCTTCATTCATGTTTAATGTGTCAGTGATCTGTGATTTGTATAAATCACGCTTAACCAATTCTGTTAAAGGAATAAGTATCTTCAATTTGGATGTTAAATGGTGCTTGTGTTTTTCCTAACTAAATGACTTCTTCTTTAATAACTGCAGCTTGAGTGTGTTTCTCTTCTTTTTCTACAATTGGTTTTTCATTTTCTATTTGTGTTTCCACTGTTTTACTATTTTTATCTTCTTTTCAGGGACAGTTTGAGTTGCAGTGGTAACTTTGGCAGTTTTGGAAGTTTCAGCAACTGTTTTGGCAGCAACTGTTTTAGGATCAGCTGATTTTGGATCAGCAATAGATGTTTTTGGATTAGAAATTGTTGTTTTAACAAAATTTTTTGTCTTAGCAACAACAGATTTTTGAGGATTAGCTGATGTTTGAACAAAAATATCCATAATGTTAACAATTTTAGGACTGGGTGCAATTTTAGGACTAGAAATTTTCTGATTAGGATTTGAATTTTTCTGATTTGAACTAGAGTTTTGTTGGGTTTACCTAGGGAGGATTTGCAGTACTTTGGTTGTAGGAGCTTCTACTGTTTTCTTTGTCTGAATTTGAGCAGATTTCTTAGTAGGGGCCTCTACATTTTTCTTACTCCTAAGGTTATATTTCTTGTGAACTACATTAATGGCAAACTCATAACCTTACTTATAATCCAAAGACTCTCCAGATTCTAACTGTAACTGTTGTAATTCATATAATTCTCGTACTTCTTGTGTAAGAAAAATAGTAATATCATTGATTCCCATTAGATTAATCTGAGTGTCTTCATCATCTTCATTTTGGTGAGAAATTTCAACATAGTTCTCTTGGAAAGGTGGTCTTATTGTTTGATTAGGTGTTGATTCTCTAGATTTACCAGTGTTGGCATTTTTTCTAAAATTGGGATTTCTTATCTGAGTGCTTTGTTTTTTATTATCCCACTGTGGTTTCATTTCCATACTTTCTAGTCTATCCATCATTTTCTCCATGGATTTTGCTAAACTATCTATTTTACTATCTGATGTAGATGTTTCCTCTTTTATTGTTACCCTTCTTTCATTTCTCATTCTTGCTCTCTTGGCTAAAAAATTGGCTTCTACACTAACTGCTATGTTTTGCACTTGTTCTAGTGTTTCTGGGTTCCTTTCCCTCAGTTGGTATGACATATCCATATCAAAACCATCAGGAAATTTAAGTAAAGCTAGATCTGGTGGGGGTTTAATGTTTACTGGAATAAAATTGTAGATACTGTTGAATCTAGTACAATAGTCTTGAACTAACTCATTAGGTCCTCTTTTTATGTGTTCATATTCTGACAAATTTTTTAAGGGATTCTTCTTTTTCTCCCATCTATTGATAAACAATCTATGGAAGGCTTCTAAATCAACAATATGATTTGTAGGTAAAGCTTTGAACCATTTTTTTACTTCTCCAGCTAAAGTTTGGGCAAAAAATCTCATTTGGACATTAGATTCATCAATTTCATGCAATTCAAAATAATCAGTCATTTTGTTAACATGTTGTTGTGGAGTGTATTGACTAGTTCCATCAAATTGAGGGATTTTTCTTTGATAATCTTGGGGTATGTTATGTAACTGCCCTGGTAAGACCCAAGGAGCATATCTGGCAGCCATAGCTAAGATTCTGGCTAGACTAGGAGGTGAATGTGTGGTACTTGGTGATGAGGTTGAGGTACTTGTAGATGAGGTTGGTACACTAGAAGATGTACTTGGAAATGTGGTTGAAGTGCTTGAAAATGCAGCAACAGTGCTAGAAGATGAACTTGCAGTATTTGGGGATGGAAATAAAACTCTAGGTTGTAGAGGAAGCTTATGAATGAAGGATTTTGTGGAATGAGTTGTAGTGGAAATAATAGATGAGGTGGTACTAAATAAATTTGAATTTACAGATTCTAAATGACTGGTAGAAGGCTTAGGGATATAGGTAGATAAAGCAGTCAATTCAACTGAATGGTGAAAATAATTTTCATCAATTTCCTTAATCAAAGTTGTAGTTAAAGCATCAAGTTTATCATAAAATTCTAGAGATTTTTCATCTAAATCAAGTGAAATAGTTTCCTTCTTAGTTTCTATTATCACAAAATTGCACTTGATTGGCTGCTAATCACACAACTCTATGTAACTGTTTCAAACCAGCTTGTGACTAAAGCTTAGCCTCTTCAGTCTGAGAGGGCTCTCTCAAAGGGGTTAATGATAATTGATAATGATGAAGCTAGATGGCTAACTCTATTTGGAAAATAACTTGATTGTGATGTATGTAGGTTGAAAAGAGTACAGGTTTGCAACCATTGGGCTTATGGAGTCAAAAAATCAGTAATTTCAATGGTAAGGTCTTTTGACATGAAAGTTGAGGCAGGTAAGAGTTTTTAGCAAAGGTAAATCACACATGGAACATAGAATAACACAACGAATTAATCAATAAAGGAATTCAGAGCATACACATATGAATTCTGAGTACTAAAGATGAAATCCACTACAAGTAGTACACATAAAAATATAGATCAGAAAAGCACTAAAAATTCCATGAGAATCTCAGGTCTGTCAAGAAAAAGTCCTTTGTATTACTGATATCAGTCAAATTACATAAAGCTGCAGTAGTGCAAAAAATCTCCAACCCTTTACAAATTCGATAATATGCCCTTTAATAGACTTTCTTACATCAGAGATGATCTTCCTCTTAGCTAGATTCATCGAACTCTTCCTATGACACCTTGCATAACAGGAAAACAGGTGCTTTAATGAGAAAATGACAGCTATACTCTAAAACAATCCTTTTCCTAATAGGACTCAAACCCTTATTTATTACACTAAAGTACCTTATCTCTTAAAAAAGTTACATATTTGACAACTAATGCTTCACATGTTTGAATAGGCTTTGATAGAACTCATCACTACTTGACATCTTAAATATCCCCCTCTACATATGGAAACAAATGCTATTTTTTAGGAAAACATGACCCTATCTTCAACGAAGTCTTCAACTAATGAGCTGTCTTCATTTAATGGTCTTCAAGTCATGGATGATTGCTGGAAAGGTCCCTTGAAATTTTGAATGTGTCCACCTGTCAAAAAATGCTCTTAAACCTGCTCAGAAACCTTCAAAATAGCTCGCTACGAAAGCATGGCAGTTTCGTAGTGTACAAAAAATGACTTTTGCAATCAAAATTTCTACTTCTTTGCTCTTGGATGATGTCCTTCATGACCTGACATATCATCACTATCATTTCCCCTCCATAAAAACTGCAAAAAATGGTTTTAGAAGCAAAAAGAAAGCTACAAAAATTTTCGTAGCGTTTTCCTGGCTTCAAGCCTAGGAAACGCTAAGAAACTGTGGAAAATTGTGCAATTTCCAGATTTTGACCTTGTTTCAAAAAGGTACCTTCCATCTATAAAAATTTGTTTTCAACATGCCATTGGCCTCTAAAAACATAAACAAACTTAATTTTAGAGCCTTGAGTTGTTTCTTCTTCATTAATGATGAGTTGAGCTATGGGTTCCTCAACTACAGTCATCTTTAAACCTTTCTTCTCCAGCTCCTCATGGACCAATTCTAACTGCTCTTGGAGGTCTTTAACTTGGTCCTTTAGCTTTTTGTTGCTAGATTTAAAGTGCAGGTTCATTCTTCTAACATGATTCACCTCTTTCCTTAATGGCATAGTCCATTTGATTAGTTGATGTGTATAATCTAGGTCTTTGACACATTATCAACTTGCTTTTCCCAAATCTCTTTCATTTTCTTAAACTGTACTTTTTGGACATTATGTTTCCTTGCCTCTTTCTTCATGACTACTATTTCATTATTTTCTAACTTCAATTGCTCCTTTAAGACCTCAATCTCTATTTTTTCAATAAGTTTCCCCTTTCCTTTCCTTTGCTTGATGACTGGATCTTCTTCTGCAGGTGATGATAGGTCAATAATGCTTTGTGGTGGCTAGACAATGTTAGTGGCTGGATGAACTTATTTACTGCTTTCCAAAAGTTTTCTAGCATGTCTTGTCATGGGTTTCCTAGCCTGAAACATAAAACCTGCATCCTCACCTTCAAACTCTAATTTCTTTGTTGATTTAGCTTTCTTGAGCTTCTTTCCTCCCTCAGCTTGGACTATAGGAGTCTCTTCAATATCAATAGCATGTATAATATCTTCTAAATCTCCTTTAGCCACTGTTTGGCTCCTTGTAATAATTTTGCTGCCATGTTTACTCACAATTGGCTCTTTTTTTGCAGGTTTGATCATTGTTGACTTTTGTTTTGAAGGTGAAACAATAGGTGTATCAAGTTTCTGCAACTACTCTGTTTCCATGATTACTGGTTCACTTTGCTTTGCCCCTACTAGTTCACTTTGTTCTGCCACTAAAGGTGATGGTATACCTCTAGGTTTAGGAGTTCTTTTAGGGGTAATTGCATCCAATTCAAAACCACTAACAAACAAAAAAGAAGGCCAGTCTCTGCCTAGTCTTTATAACTCATCTAAAACTAGCAATTTTATTACACCATGATGAAAAAGTGAGGTTTCACTTCCTTTAGATTTATCTTGAAATTTATTTGCCATTTTTGCTAATATTTTGTATAAATAAAAATGTAGATCAAGAGATATCTTACCAACAAAATGTAGAAGAAGCTTGAAGTGGTAAGAATAAACTTTATGATATCTCCCTTCACAAGTGAAATATTTCTGAATGATAAGCAGAAGCTTTGAGAAATTATCTTTCATGTAGCTCCTTGGAATGGAATTTGTAAGGTCAACCTCACTATTTTCTAGCTTGATAAATTCTTTACATTCCTACATGTTGAATTTGAAACCTTTGAACCATTTTTCTTCTCCTCTTGGAATCCCTGTTGCTGTTGCAATGGTTTCTGGTGTTATAGTGAGGTTCAACATTCCCACTTTTGCAGATGTCCCATTGAAATTTAGGGCAAACTCTTTAGAAACCTGTACATGGCATCCTTGCAAACTTTGACAAAAATTTAAACACCCTATTCTTCTAAAAACTTCTGAAGCTATTGGGTCTTCATTTATCAGGTTCATGTCTGATGGCTCATATCTAAGACACTAGCCACCTTTTTTGGTCTTCCTCTTTGCAACCATGGTTCTTTAATGTCTTCTCTACCTCGCTTGATCTATGATACCTGCAAACCTTTGAAAATACCAGCCACAACTTGGGCTCAGTGAAATAGCTCTCCAAAGCTCAATAACATGCAAAGAGGGAATGGAGAATGAAAAATGACTCAATTTGGAAAGATTTTGAAGTTTGATGATAACTCATGGCATAATGATGACTCATACATTCTCAAAATGGTGATAATGAATTCAGCCATGCCCATTGTACCTTGATCTTAACCTAACTGACTCGAATGGAATCTAACCTATCCCTTTCAATCATTTACTGAAACCTAGCAGCTATTTTGACAAGATAGACATGAAACCTTACTTTTGTAGCGCACCTAGTGTATTTCTAGGCAGTTTCGCTACGAAAGTATTAGCAGTTTCGTAGCGAAAAGTGCGTTTTCTCTGTGTATTTCGTTATGAAAGTAGGGATTCTTTGCTAAAATGACTTTTTCGGTGTTATAAACTTGGGAAACGAAAAATGTCAGAAAATAATGACTATGTGACATGAAAAGATTTGAATGAGGGTGAGTTTTGGACTTTAGGATAAGAGAATAAGAAAAATTTAAAGTTTTCCTTAACCAAGTACTGGAAAATGAATCCTATGACCGTACCTTTGATACATGAACCGCTAAGACTTTGTCAAATGATGTTTCATTTTTTCTGAGTGATAACAGTTTCAATAAATGAAATGAAATCAAGATCTATTACACTATTATATATGTCACTTTCTGATTTAGTTTTAAACAAAGATTTATCAAAAGCTAAATCAAATTCAATGTCTTATAAACTTGATAATTTATTGGGAAGAGAATTTTCTTTGATCAATGAATTTTTATTACCTAAACTCCCTAATTTTTTTTTTCTTTAAAATTCTGTTAGGATTATTTACTATTACAGCAAGTTCTGGATCAGGATTAAACCTGGTATAGTAGATTCTTCTCGAAGCCAGAATTTCAGTTTTTTAATGAAAATTTTACTTAACAACCCTTTAAAAAAATCTTAAGGTGAAAAGATAAGTAAAAGTATTTCCTTTAAGATTTATTTTAAACACTGAGGACTGGTTAGTTCCCCAGTATGGTCGCTAGGATGTTATCACTCCAATAATTATCAAGGGTTGTTTATATTTTGTTTTAAAGAATGCTAGAGGTAACCACAAACCTACTTTTAAGCCTTAGGAGCTAGCATTCATAATGCTCAGAGAGGGATCTTTCTATATGATTTATCTTTGTTGATTTTAGTTGATTTTAGGCTAGTGATGTAAGATTACTTGGGATTTGATTTTGGATTTGGTTTGGTGGTGGAATCACTAGTTCAAATGGATAGATGTAGGTCTATTTTCCATTGGGATAATGGAGTGAATGTATCAAGTAGTCATATCAGAATCAAAGTTCTAAAGGGAAGTGTTGACAAGGAAAAATAGTTGAGTTACTTCAGATCCTTAGGCTGATGGTGAAAATGGTTTCAATCGGGATGAGAGAGAAATTAAGGGTTCTCAGATTCGGATAATGAGTGAAAATACAGAGGTCAATTGAAATTAGGGAGCAATTAAGAATTCCCTAATCTGGATATCAGTTGAAAACATAAAAATGACATAACAGTTCAAAATAGAGTGCTTTTAAACATATTCTGAAATAACATTCCTGTTATACTTAGATTTAGAAAAAACATGCAAGTATTGTGAAAAACTTCAGATAAAAACAAAGAAAATTTGAGAATACTTCACTGAAGTGGCCCAACACATGAATCATGTAATATGATCTCTTTATTTCTCAATCCAGTCTTCTAACTTGAAAATGGTACAAAGAACCCTCAGGTTTTAGCTTAGTACAACTATAGAAATGTTTAGCAATTCATCCACACTCAGTACTTCGAAATGTGAAGTATTTATATAAAAACTCTTACAAAATATCCCAAAACAAACTTAGGAATTATTCATGGAAAAATAAATATCTTCATGCAAGAAGATAGAGACAACTATCTAACTAATGCAAGTTGTCCTTGCTTTTATTGAATTTTCTCTTTGCTGTCTTTGATTTGTTGCTAATTTCTCTCTTTGCTGTTTGCTCAATGAAGGCTGCAGCTGAGTGCATTTCACATTGGAATCTTTATCTTTCAACTCTAATTTGACTTTAACATTTTGAATTTCACCTGATACTCTTTGAATCTGATACTCTTTTGACTGTAACTGCTATTTTTACTGCAAACTGTTACTGCTTTGTTTACCTTTTCCTGACTGATATATTTTTTATTTAACTACCTTGTTTTACTACTGTTATTTTCACAATAAATCAGTTAACTTCTCCCAATTCTCTGCCTCTGGTAACTTAATTTTCACCATCCTTCTGAATATCTCATCTGCCTCTATATACTTTGAAAATGTAGGCTTGTTGATGAATAGGTGTTTTACCTCATGTTGCAGGTAAAAAATATTTTCAAAACTCTTGTAGAGAACTTTCCCTGTTGGAATTCCTTGTGAAGAAAGAAGGTTAGCTTGATCCTTGGCCACTTCCCTCATTTTCTTATCATAATCCTCTTGTTTCATTAAATTGTCATGAATAACTAGAGGATTTGGTAGGCCTTTCTGTCTCAGAATGTCAAACTTCATCATAAATCTAGTTATGCCAAGCTCCATGTTTTGGCATTTTTCTTCAAGTTGAATCATTAAATTCCTTTTTGAAATTACCTTTCTGACATCAAGAATAGTATCTGTCCTGTCACTAATTCCAATTTTTTCTAGTTCCTACTTATTCTTGGAATTAAGGAATTTTATGCTTTCATTTGCCTCTTCTGGCTTCTTGCCAAGTTCTTCTTTGATTTTTTGGATAGCTTCACCTGCTACTTTGATTAGATCCTTTTATTCATAAATAACCTGGATTGATGGCCAAATATCATTGACAGATTCAATGATATTAGCCCATAGCTACTTTTTGGCTTGTGCCATTGGTTCTTTCAGAGTTAAATCTTTTTCTAACTTATTCAATTTTTTTGTCAATCTGTTTGCTTTATGTTCTTCATTCTTGTGCATAACCTGAGCAAGTTTCTTTTCATCCTCCAGAATTTTCAGCTGTTCTTTAAGTCTATTTTTTTCATTTGTCTGAATCGACATTTCCTGCATTGCTTTAACTAACTTACTTGCTTCATCAGTTGGCCATGCTGTTGATGTAGATGACTATGTTGCCGAAGTTGTTGCTGAGGTGACAGGAAGTGCTGTAGCCATTGGGACTGTAGGGGCCAATGATTCTACCAATGTAGAAGGCACAACTGTTGTAACTACAGGAATAATAGTGATAGGAAATTCTTCTGATCTAGCCTTTTTCTTCTGGACCAACTTGTCCATTTCATTTTCCATTTCTTTAATTTGGGCAGTTAATTGAAGAATGAGATTCGTCATCTCATATTTTTGGTTTTCATCCTTTAACACTTCCTTTTCCTGAGGATGTTCAGAAGGAGTCAGTTTTAGTTGCTTCTTTAATGCAACAATATCTACATTCTTCTTTTTTATCAGTTCATCTGCAACTTTGACATTATTAGGATCATATCCTACTTCAATAATCAAATATTCCAGTGATTTGATTATGTTATCCTTATCCTTTGAGGATGTCTTTTCTAATTTGAGCTGATCTCTGATGTTCCCAAGAGTGTTTTGTAACTTCTGTACACTTATGGCTTTGTTTGTCATGGTTGAATAAAGCATTTCACCAGCTTGTTTGTGAAATTATATCTGATCTATGGGATGAAGATATTCTGCTTGAACTTCATATGATGTCTTTTTATAATTAGCTGATGATTTGGGATGCTTTAATTTTGGCTGTAGGAAGGTCATCTGCATTTTCCTAGTTTTGTAGTCAAATGTAGAAAGTAATCTGCTTTGGTCATTGGGTGACTGCTTCCAGTACTGTGTGTATGTATCAGCCTTTAAGGCTTCATTTATGATCTTTATTTATTTATATTTCTACATAATAACCATCTATTTGTCTGATGGTTTTCTAGATGAGGAGACTTCAATAATGTGCCGCTTCTGAATCATCTAAGTTTTTGAGGTTGAAGGTTGGTGAGTTTCTTCAAAAACTACAGTAGGAGCATTGTCTTTCACCACTGCATCAGTATCAATTACTTCAATTGTTTCCACTTCCTCATTTACAATATTTAATTTTGGCTTCTTCCTGTACATCAATTTAAATTTGGTTTCAATGGTAGTCTCTGCAGTGTATGATCCTTCTTCTCTATTTATTTTTGAGTTTCTGTCTTCTTGGGCTGGATTTTGCAAGATTTGACTAGTATCACCTTGCTTATCTGCCTCTTTCAAAGTGTTCTCCAACCATTAAGACTGATTGGAGTATTTCTCAATATCTAGCTTGGACTCATGCACATAAGGAGTTAATTTACATTTCTCTCAATTTTCTTATTCCTCCTAGAGGATCATAATACCACTGAAAACTCCGACTGAACTTAAACCTTGCAAATGTTTTTCTGCCTGTGGACCTACATCTCCACTATTGCAAATAAAAGGTGCAACCTGATTTTTTATTTTGAACCGTGTCTTCTTTTTGGCAGCCAAGAAATTAATTGCATCAGAATTAAGGATCTGTTTGATATATTTAAGGGAAAATAACCTCATTGGGAGGTATTTGGGCAGTTTATATGGAAGAAGATTAGATCCATATACCCTAATCTTTGTGTGGTTTTGATACAGGTACCAATCTCCAATCCTACTGTGCTATGATAACTGAAGGACCTTTTTAATTTCCTCATTGATTCTTGGTTGATTGCTGCTGTTCAGCATGTTGACCATAGGATGAATGAAAGAATCAATGAATTCTGTATAGGTGGAATGTGTGGAGACTTTTCTGATTAATGGATTCCAAAATATAACTGACTGTGGGTTACCTTCAACATCAAGTTTTTGAAGGTTGAAGGCAAATTTCTCAGACTGGAAGTATAAAAACATGTGGAATAAAACTGAGGAATACTTGAAGACACCTTCTTCAGGAATTTTAACAAGATGTTCATGCATTGTGTCACCAAGGTACTGAGAAAAACTGAAAATGGTAGCAGGAGGCTAACCAGGTGTGAAAGTAGACAAGAAACCTAGTACTGAAGCATCAACATGCTCATCTATGAAATAACTAAGAATAAAATACATCATGCTAATAATATGTCTGGTTCTCTCAAAAAATATTGAAAATGGGTAGGGAGGAGTGGTCTTGGGAGTCTTTATAGATGAAGGAATGAATGTCTGAAAAATTTGGAACCTCTTGGGGAAGTCCAGATTTAGGTATAACTGTGTAAGGGCCTTAATAGACAAAGGGGTTTCATCTGGTCTAGGTTGGATCTGCAGCATTTGGTTAATTGAATCAGCTGTGATAGTGAGTAGAATTTCTTTTCCAGGGGTTATAATGGCTCTATGATAAGGGAAATAACAATATTTACAAATTCTGATGACCTCAAGACACTGGAAGGTTTGTGGGACAACATATTTAGGCAAATTGGACTCCTAGATAAAAACTTCATCAGCTTGGTCAATAGATTTGTCACGGCTCTAGGAGTGGAGCTCAAGAAGATTAAACTTAGTGACAGGGTCACTAATTTTAAAGTCTCTATCTGCTAAAGGAGCGTGTTCCACATCTACAACTGGAGGTTGCAGGGGATTTACAGTTACAATACCTTTGGAAGCCATTGTTTATTATTTTTTATCAATTGATTACTTTTTTGACTTAGAAAAAATTGATTTAGGCCTTTAGGAGCACCTCTGAAAAATTAATACAGTCTGTAGAAGGATTTAGGATGAAACAGGGGCTTATCCTCTAATCTACAATACTTCAATTGATCAAATTGTATTCTCTTTGATAAAAAATAGTCTTAGGACCTCATAATTTTGTAAACAGATGCCTAGTCTCTGTAGAAAAAAGGATTAGGGAAGCTACAAGGATTTCTTTTGGTCTGTAAAGGATTCTAATAGGTTCAATTGCTTATTACTCTTTTATAGTTTGAATATTTCTATGGTGTGAGTTTTGACGCAAAAATGCATATTGTGGAGATTCTGAATTCAACAACTCAATAATTATTTCTCTCTTGCCGTAAGTATTGACCTAAGCACTGAGGAATACCTGGAGAAAATGAAGATTTTGGTTTGCAGAGGGTTTATGAGGCGATAGAGGTTCTTTGAGGCTTTCGTTGGTCTTTATAGAGCTTCTCACTGTTTCTGTAGTGTCTTTAGCAGCAAAGAGTGTTGAATTATGGTTGAATTGGGCTAAATAACAGGTCGACACCAATGTATTAGCTTGAAAACAGGCCGACAATGCTTCTTCTACACGAACGATAACAAAAAAAATCGTAAAAAGGCTTGGAAAGGGCGGCTATATGGGTTTTTAACCAACAATCATTAGCACTGAATGCGCGGGGTTAATTCAAATGGGCAGGATGGTTTTCGCAACGGGAAAGAATACAACCCAGTGGTTTTCACATGGGTGAAAGGTGGTAGGCGGTATAATTTGGAGGGATGCGATGCAATAGAAATTTTCCACGTAGCCAGGAGCAGGGCTCCGAAAACCACGCATTTCGCAAGGTCTCGGGGTAGTTAAAGGTTAGGCTTTTGGGGATGCAAAACAAGTTATTGGCCGTCAGATATGATCAGTGTTTATCTGACGGATGGGCTAATGGGAATAAACTGTCGAGGATTAGATGGGCGTGGGGCCCGTGTATTAAGTCAATGCGGGTTATGCAATATATGCAAAGGGTTTATATTGCATGGGGTCGGGACTTTATAATAGGCGGGGTTTAATATATAACCAATGGGGTTAAGGAAAGTGGGACCTATGTATATCACATGTGGGGAATTTTAAACTATAGGTTAAAATAAAATATGGTTTGGGAAATATATATAAGGGAATTAATATAATACAGGGTAAAGGTTTAATGCAGGAGTTAATAAGTAAAGTTAGGTAATAATGAAATGTTAATAAGTGCGGGATTTAAAATACACCAAGGACAGTGTTAAAAATTAATATCAGGGTGGGATTTTCATAATGGGGCCCAATATTAATATTTTAAACTTGAAAACTTAGGATAAGTGTTTTTTAGGGGGTATTATGAATGAAATGGAAATTAATAAAGGGATTTTACTTTTCCAAAGGAAAATATGCATTTTAAATTAGGAAAAGGGATTTTTTTTTGTAGGGGAAAAAGAGTGAAGTAAGGAGAAAGAATAAAAATGAAGGGGTAGGGGTACTTTTACAAGGGAAATGATTTTGAAGGGAAATTAGTAAATGTGAAATGACCAATTTTCTGCTATCCATGCCTTGTGAAAACTACTTCTGCCTACCCATCAACTACCCTAACATTTTTTCTTCATTTCTTTGGGTGCATTTGAGCTTGTGGACTCTTATTATTTTTATTTTAACAACAAACTATATAATTCTAACCTTATTACTTCCAAGGGCTTAGATTAAACTGTGGAGCTCCTTATTATTCTCTACCTAACTACTAATCTGCCAAGATTAAACAATTTGGCTAGATCTTTATTCTCTATCTATTAGCATGAAATTTAAAGCATGAAAGGTCAAGATTAAGCAGTTTGACTTTCATGGATTGTGGCATTTTTGACAAGCTGCACACAACCTTATTTTGCAGTAAAAATTAAAAAATAGTGGCATTTGAATTTGCTTCACTTTCATGATATATTTTTATCTCTTTTTTGTTGGGGTTCATTTTTTATATTCTTTTTGATCATTTTTCTTTTAGTCCTTTGATGTATCTTTTAGGACTTTTACCCTCTTTACAATTTTTTATTTTTAATATGGAAATTTTTTTCAGAAAGCAAAGTATGTAGATATTACAAGACTAATAATAATCAATTCAATTATGAATCCTATTGTTATAGGACCCTAATAGTAATGAAAAAATTGTCATCCTAAAAGCAGACAAGGGAGGGGATACAATGGTAATGGACAAAGAAGAGTACACAAATAAAATGAGAGAACACCTTCACAATAGTGGAAGCTATAAGAAACTCAAAGAGAATACCATCTCCAAATTTATAAAATATGTCAAAAAAGCAATTAAGGAGTCCAATCTTGATGAAAAATTAAAAAAGTGCCTATCCCTAGAAGGTGAAATCACGCCCCGTATTTATGGTGCCCCAAAAATCCACAAGGATGGTGCTCCTCTCAGACCTATTGTTAACACTATCAGGGCACCAACATATGAATTATCTAAATTTGTGGCCGGCACCCTCGCCCCTCTCATCGGTAAAACAAGCTCTTTCATCAAAGACTCCAATCATTATGTTGAATTCATTAAAAAAACTAAGTTGGATCCTGAATACAAAATTGTAAGATTTGATGTTGTCCAACTCTTTAATAAAATCCCTCTGGATGAAGCCGTTCAAGTAGTGAAAGAAGTCGTAGACCCCCAGACTGCAAAGCTCACTGAAATATGTTTTTGCTTCACTTTCTTTACCTTCCAAGGAGAAATATTTGAACAAAAATCTGGAGTTGGTATGGGATCTCCGTTGTCCCCTATGGTGGCCAACATCTTCATGGAGAAATTTGAAAAGAAATCTCTTGACTCTTAACCTTTGAAACCTAAATTTTGGATCAGGTTCATGGATGACACCAGTGTCAATTGGCCACATGGTGATGAGGAATTAAAAATATTCCTAGACCACCTTAATAGCATATCCAAAGATATCCAATTTAGTATGGAAGGTGAGGAAAACAACTGCATCCCTTTCCTCGACATTCTCCTCTCAAGAATTGAAGATGGATCTCTTGGACACAAAGTGTTCAGAAAGAAAGCACATGACACTGACAATTACCTTCATGCTAATTCACACCACTACCCCACCCAAAAGACAAGGGTTCTGCTGACTCTTTTTACTCGAGCTTTCAGAATATCGGACGATACTCATGTTGAAGAAGAAATTGAATATCTAAGAAAAGATTTCATAAACTTGGGAAATAGTAATAAGGACATCAACAAAGCTATTCAAAGAGCCAGATCTGGAAATAAAAGAATTCCATCTGATAATTCCTCAACAACAAAAGTATACCTCCCATATATTCAAGGGGTCACTGACAATATGGCCAAATTTCTCGCTGAGAAGGACATTAGAGCATCCTTCAAACCTCTAATGACCATCAAACAAAGGATGAAATCTGTCAAAGATGACCCTGATTACCTCCAACAAAAAGGTGTTTACAAAATTAATTTTTCGTGCGGAGAATGTTATATTGGAGAAACATGTAGGACCTTCAAAATAAGGCTTAAAGAACATGGTGCTCATATCAGGCTTGGAAGAATCAAAACCTCGGCTTTGGCAGAATAGTCCAATAAAATGCGTCACCACATATGCCTTGAAGATGCCGTGGTCATTGCCAATTAAGAAAATCACTTTAAACGTAAAGTCCGTGAAGCCCTGGAAATCATCAAGCACCCTCACAACCTCAATAGGGATGGAGGTTTAGAGTTTAGTAGGAATTGGATCCACCTTCTTTCCCACAAATAAACTAGCCCCCCAGAGCATTTTGTCTCCATTGTCTCCACCCTTTCTATCTTCCTGCTTTGTATTTTCCTTACCATTTAAGCACAATTTCCTGTCATATCTTGTTCATTGTAATGCTCCTCCCCATACACTATCCTCCTATTTTCCTTATTTTCAATATTTCCTCTTCCCTCTCCATCGCATTACCGTGCTACCCTTCTAAACTCTTTTAAATAATAAGGCACTAAAATCTCATCTTAAATTACCTAACTATAGTTTTAATAAAAACTAACAAAATAAAAAGCTTTCCCTTAAATCTTATTACCCCTTCTTAATAAATTTCATTAATCCCTTCTAATATTATTAATATTAATTCTACATTATTACAAACACTGATAATCTTTGATAATAATTTCTTAGTTAATATTAATAATATATAAAAATAAAAAATAAAAAATAAAATTAAAAAAAAATTAAAAAAAGTTTAAAATGTCATAAAATGCATCATAAATTTAGAAAGAATCAATCTTATAAATCAAATCTAATTATAATATAGGTTATATATTTATCATATCCTTTTATTAACTAACTTAATAAATCTATTTAAAATAATTAAAAATCATTTTTCATCATATCTTAAATTCTAAGTATTAATAACATCAAACAATTTTACAAAAAATTATAAATATTACTAATATTAATTGTATTAATATTAATAAATAAATAGAATCATAATATTTTAATAAATAAAATCATAATATTTTAATTTTTTCATAATTCTAAAATAGAATTAAATTTGGGTTTAAAAAACAAAATAAATAAATAAATAATTAAAATCTTTTAAAATATCATGATTTGGTTGGCTTTTTCACCTCTCATCTTTCTTTCTATCTTCTATTTATTTACCATAATTTCTTCTCTTCTTATTAGTTTTGGTCTTGAAGATGAGTCTTGGTTTAGACTCGAAATGTAAACTAAAAATGAAGGCTGTGGATATTCCGAGTTTTGCATCTCAAAATCTACACCACAAAAACCTCCAAACTATCAATATTTTCATATTTTGGGAGTCTAAAAAGAGTTGAAAGAGGACTCCTCCTAGAGGAATGAGTGGTATAAAGGGTAGCGACTAGTTCCGGTGATGACAAAACTTTTGAAATCATGGAAAGGTCAAGAGGTTGGATAACAAGACCACTCATTGTAGTGATTCCCCAGGCAAGTGTAAAACAACCAAGTGAGAGCGTATGATTGGCCAAGTAGATGGTGATGATGGAATGAGAAAACTAAGGCTCATCTGGAAGAAGAGGCAGATAAAAGGGAAATCACGAGAGGTATATAAGAATGGTTTCATTTTTTACACAAGCTTGAAACATGGGAAAATATGCTTGAGAACCCTTGAAGATGGTTTCATTGTTACACAAGTTTGAAACAAAGGAAAAACTATGCTTGAGAGTGGTTTCATTTTTACACAAGCTTGAAACAAAGACAAACTATTATTGGAATAATTTTGCATGCCCCCAACATAATGACTCAATTCGAGGTACATGTGAGAACCTCTTAGCCATGTTTGACTAAGGTATTCTTTTTTTGTAGCTAGTCTATCTTAGTCCAGAAAAGGGTTAAACTTATACTGAGTAGACATATTTTCATTTACTTTTACGAGCTCGAAAGGACAAGTGCTTGAAAATATTTTCATATTTTGGGAGTTTTAAAAGAGTTTAAAGAAAACTCCTCCTGGAGGAACGAGTGGTATAAAGGGTAGCGACTGGTTTTGGTGATGACAAAATTTTTGAAAACATGCAAATGTCAAGCGGTTGGCTAACAAGACCACTCATCATAGTGGTTCCCCAGTCAAGGGTAAAAAAAACCAAGTGAGAGCGTATGATCGGCCAAACAGATGGTGATGATGGAATGAGAAAGCCAAGGCTAATCTGGCAAAAGAGGCAGATAAAAGGGAAGTCACAAGAGGTGTATAGGAACGGTTTCATTTTTCTACACAAGCTTGAAAGATAGGAAAATATGCTTGATGACCCTTGAAGATGGTTTCATTTTTACATAAGATTGAAATGGAGGAAAAACTATGCTTGAGAGTGGTTTCATTTTTACACAAGCTTAAAACGGAGACAAACTATGATTGGAATAAGTTTGCATGCCCCCAACATAATGACTCAATTCGAGGTACATGCCCCCCAAGCTTAATTTCATTCACTTAAGTAGACTACTGGTTACTAACAGGTGGATGGAATGAAGGTTCATTTGCGAGATCAAGGGAAAGACTCAACTGGGAATTACAAGATCTAATCAAAGACTCGAATTTAAAAGGGGTTTGTTTCATTTTTTAATGAGCTTAACACAGTAAAAGAACTATGCTCATAGGGACCTATTTCATTTATGAACGAGGTTGACATAGTAAAATAACTATCCTCATACGAACCTGTTTCATTTTTTAACGAGGTTGACACAGTAAAAGAACTATCCTCATAAGAACTTGCTTCATTTTTTAACAAGGTTGACACAATAAAAGAACTATCCTCGTAAGGACGTGTGTTGGAATAGGGTCTCCTAGCCTCATTTTTGTCCAATTTTGTAATATTTTGCAATATTTAGTCTAGCGCAGGGGGTCTGGGAATGGGTCAAAACCCCCAATCATTATAATGGGTCAAAAGGGTATACCAAAGGTCCGCAAACCACGGGTTGTGGACCATAGCATAGCGCAGTCTAGCATGATATAAATAGATGATAAAATTGAGTCTAGAGGTAAGAAAGGAATAGAGATAGAATTTATTTCTGAACTACGAATCTGTTGCATCAATTGTCTGGGTAAGGGCTCCTGCTGGCTGTGTGCGCAGAGACCCTGAGTCCTGCTGTGTGCAGACCCCGCTGGCTATGTGCACGGGACGATAAGTAGTTTGTAAGTGGAATATGGTTATAATTGCATGACAAGACTGTTTTGTGATCTCTGTGTTGTGTTTATTGCTTAAAGATATCTTTGTGGTTATTATTGTTAATGATATGCACGTGGATGCGATGTTCTGAACACATAGATCTGGTTTACGTAATTGCTTGGTTAATTTCTATCTTCTGCAAAGTATTCTGTTAGATCTATTGTTGCGGATCATGGGTTACGGGCTTATTCAGCGCAGGACTGATAGATCTAAAAGTGCCCCCTTTTATTAACCTTATCTCTCTCTGGGTGCGAAAACCTGGTTCCAGCACCCTTCCATACTACTTCGGGTGAGACCTTGGTCTGCTCTGCAGGCCATTGCCAAAAGGGCCAGTAGTATAGGGGTTTGTTGCAAACCTTAACATTGAACCTGGGTTAGGACCCCTTGAGCCAACAAATGGTTCCGTTGCCAGGACCAGGAGAATTTTGAGAGAGAGATCGGGTAATGCCACGGGGACATTGGCAGCCCCTGAAACTTGAGTTAGAAGATTGGTTTGAAAAATAGATTGCAGAATTTTCCCTAAAAGAGAATCGAAGCGAACGACTGTCCACAGAGGATTGGAAGAATAGGTATATCTTCATGGAAGTGCACGAAATCTTCTTTGTGTCCTTCACACATGAGTTACAAGAGTGGTTAGCTCGATTGGCAGAGTTTCAGACATGTTGGAAAGACGATCAAATCACGTAGTGGACCCCTGAGTTAGTCCGGAAATTGGAGAACACTGACAATACAATTACCAGGACCTTGGATCATTGGGTTGACAGTATATTGGGAGGATTCGTGATAGAATTTGCTATTGATCATTTTGTGTCATATTCAGAAGCCGAACAAATATTTTTCAAAGGATTTAGAGATAATTTCTTAAAAACCTTGCCGCCATTGATTAAAATTCTATTGAGCGAAAAAGGTATCTTGTGTGGCCACACCGAGTGAATGACCTCCGATCAGAGTGGAAGTAAAACGTGAAGTGGTAAATACTACCAGATCAATCAGGAAGGAGACAGATCGATATACAACCCAGTAAGGGAGTCGTTAGAGCATAACCACGAAGAGGTTGTGCAAAGGGGAACCACGCCCCCGACCACACCAACATCAAATCTTCACAGGGGTAAGAACTCTCCTACACCTCCCCCACTGTCTTCAGAAGACCACATGGCCACACACATGAAGCTGCCTACCTTCAAGGGTACATGGGATGAGGACATGGATCGATTTTGGTTTGTAGCTGAATCTGTATGGACTGCGCAGAACGTGAACAATGATTCTATCAAATGAGCGCAACTATCCATAGCATTTGAAGGAAGGACACTGGACTGGTTCATGGGATACATTGGTCAAAACACGAATGCATCCATACAGAATATTAAGGATGCCCTAAAGCAACAATTATGGAAGCCTAAGTCGTACGCTCAATGTGTGGTTGAGGTAAGAGAATTTAAGCAAGAACCTACAGAATCTGTCTAGGAAGCTAACCAACGGTTAAAAAAAGTTATCAGTGACAGGGGATTTGTCTACAAAGATAAGCAACATAAAGAGTGGTTCATCGCTATGATATTACCACACTTGTGTGGGCCCATAGGAGAGAAAAATATCGGATCTCAAGAGGAAGCACTAGAAATAGCCATGAAGTTAGAAGCTGCGCCCAGGGATGATACGCAGTTCGCAGCTCTTCAAATCTAGAACCAATTGGAGGCAATTCACTAGGAAATTCAAAGTTTGCAAAACTGTGGTAAGGAAGCGAGCCTAGATGTTTGGTGCATATGTTGTAAGGGACTAGGTCACTCTAAGGATCAATGTCCACTACTATCGGACTACATGCAGGTTGGGGGTCTGTGCCCATTGCGACCTAGGGAAATGGATGGCCCTAGTAGCCCGATGCTATGGTGTGCAGATTGTCGGGTGGCAGGAAGACACAACACGAATCATTGTCTGTGGTTGGGTGCTTATGTACTAGAATTAAAGTAGCAGTGGTGCATATACTGCTCGTCGGTAGGCCATGATGAACAAAACTACCGAACCCTTGACCTTATGTTAGATAGAGGCAACTCATACATAGTTCAGGTCGATCCCTCATCACCGCTGTCTCCATCAGGGCGGGGGGGATCCCCCACACGAGGAAGGGGATGAGGAAGAGGGGGAAGTGTTGGTCGAGGACGTGGAAAGCTGATCTGCTATAACTAGGCGATGTGGGACATTTCGCATGAGAATGCCCGAACTTGGCACACCAGTCGTGCAAATATTACCGATAGTTCGACCATGTCATTGAAGACTGCCCGATGCTAATAGAAAAAATTCAAGAAAAACAACAAACACCTACGCAGAACGTGCAAAGAGTTAAGACGGAACCACAAGACGATGGGCCAAGTATCAATGTAATCACACACAGTGGCATCTCCATGGGAGGGGCTGAGGAAAAGGTGAAGGCCGAGCCATTAATCCGAAGGGCTGAGGATAAAGCAAAAGGTGTAAACCTGCAAAGAGAAAAATAAAACTTCATCGAAACACAGAAGGAGGTAGCTAAAGATGAAACACCAACCAAGGGGGTAGTAGATCCAAGGGAGGAAGAGACAGTCAAACCATTCCTCCAAGCTTGTATGAAGCTGCTACGCAACCAGAAGGCTATAGAAAATCTCCAAGCCCTAATAGACAACTGCACAGGAAGAATTTATTTGTAGTCCGAAGTAAAGACATTGAATAAGATATACAAAAATAAAAAGAGGATGGGTCGAGAGATGCGCATGATTGTGCAAATTGAGGAATATGAAATGGACCAAGTTATCCTTGACTTAGGTTCAGATGCTAATGTCGTACCTCAGCAGACCTGGCAGCGAATGGGAGAACCTTAGCTGGAATGGTCGACTATTTAGCTATGGATGGCTAATCAACAGAAGATTATCCCATTAGGAAGACTGACGAAGGTAGTAGTATATATTGTAGGCGTTAGAGTCCACGCAGATTTTGAGGTAATCCAGATAGTAGAATACGTAGACCCTTACCCTACGTTCCTGGGTCTGGACTCGGCTATTGACGTGGGGGGTATCATTAATTTAAAAATGAGAAGTATGATCTTCGAAAACGAGGGCACAAGGGTAATTTTTCCACTAGAACCAGCGAAAGGAGAATGGTATATAGAGTCGATTCAAGAAGAGGAAGATGCTGATCATATATACAAACTGATCGCCCGAGATGACGATTGGATCAACCCCACGGCTGACAGTATGATATGCTGGGGAAAATATAGTGAGTGCTTATTCGACTCAGATGAGGAAATTGAAAACTGGCAAAACCGACTGCATGATGTATCCGTGCTAAGGTGTCTCAAAATCATGAAGATATTCCGATGTATTTCTTCAGAGGTAAGAGAAATACCCCATTTTTATGACTCTGGTTATATTGAAGATTTCTTGGCAACAATTGAGGCAAGTGTTCCTAAGGAATGTCGGGTCTAGGCCTTAGACTTGG
The DNA here is from genome assembly GCA_034641835.2 of Pinus albicaulis. NCBI lineage: Eukaryota > Viridiplantae > Streptophyta > Pinopsida > Pinales > Pinaceae > Pinus > Pinus albicaulis. The sequence continues at coordinate 1,898,631,615 of CM076578.1, forward strand.
CCATGCGTGCAACCCCTGCACGCTGGTGGGAAACCCATAAAAGAAACTTCCGGGACTGGGAAGAATGCCGCAGGATGGTGATTTTGCGATTCCACAGACCAACTAACTCACAGATAGAACTCTTCTCAGGGAAAGGGGATCCACACAGGAATGTGCTTCGTTGGTTAGAGGACACAGATAAGGACGTAAAGAATGAATGGGTCCATAGGTTTGTTCACTCATTGGGGCCAATCCCAACCTCTTGGTACTTGGATGTAGAACTACATCAACGTACCACTCATTGGAGTACGATGGTCGAGGACTTCGTACAAACGTTTGGACTAACAGGAGGTACCGAGCAACTCGATGAAGCCTTGTAGGACATCGATGCGTTGGTCTTCAGTGGAACCCACTCGGGGCTAGAATGTGCTGCACCAGCTTGGGATGCGCAACTTCAGGATGTCATAAATTGTAGAAACTTATCAATAGAAGCATGTGAGGAAGATCCCCGGATCAATAGCATCGTAGAATAAGAAGGGGAACAAGCTGTTGTAGGTCCATGGCTAGAAACGATTGATGTCACCAAACCTCTGAAACTGAAACAAATTAATATTGGCTCGACGAAACAACCCAAGATGGCCAAGATCGGGGACTACTAGGACGACGTAACGGTGGGAAAATTTGCGGAGCTACTAACTGAATACCAGGACCTATTTCCAACCAAGTTCTTGGAACTTAAGGGAATATTGGGCGATATGGGAGTTATGAGGATAACATTGAAGCCCCATGCGCGATTAGTTAAACAACGGCCTTATCGCCTAAACCCGAAATACAAGCAAAAATTTAAGGAGGAACTCGAGAAAATGGTGGCCGCAGGCATCATTGAACCAGTCAAGTAGTCCAAATGGGTAAGCCCCATGGTAGTCCAAGAAAAGAAGACTAAAGGAGAAATAAGAATTTGCGTTGACCTAAAGCTAAATGATACCTACGTCCATGATCTGTTCCCCACGCCATTCTCTGACGAAATCCTAGATAATGTAGGAGGTCAGGAGGCTTATTCGTTTACTGATGGATTTTCAGGGTACCATTAGATACGTATTGCACCTGAAGATTGCAGCAATACAACTTTTGCGACAAAATGGGGCTCCTTTCAGTATACTGTCATGCCCTTTGGGTTAAAGAATGCACCTGCCATATTTTTGTGAGTTGTTGTGGCCATATTCAAGGAGTTCATGCACAAGTTATTGGAAGTTTATTTTGATTATTGGACGGTGTTCGAGTTAGTGACAAACCATGTATCAAACCTGCGCATGATGCTGGATGCCTGCAGAAAACACTAGATCTCTCTGAACATCAAGAAATGCATCTTTTGTGTCCCATTCATAATTCTATTGGGACATGTGGTTTGTCAGCAAGGGCTGATGATGGACCCAACTAAAATCGTGATTATCATTAATTTGGCAGTTCCAACCACAGAGAAGCAGCTTCACTCCATCCTGGGTCACACAGGTTATTACAAAAAGTTCATACAGGGGTACGCTTTGATCACTGCCCCGATGGAAAAGCTACTAAAGAAAAATGTGTCGTTCTTCTGGGATGATGAATGTCAGAAAAATTTTGAGCTGATAAAAGAAAAAATGGTGACTGCACCTATCTTGATATTTCCTGATTGGGCTAAGAACTTCCATATCCATGTGGATGCATCAAGGATTGCCTTGGGGGCTGTCCCGGCGCACCCTAGGGAAGGGGATATAGATCATCTAGTGGAATTCACTAGTAGGAAGTTGTCCAGCGCGGAGCGTAACTATTCTACCATAGAACGAGAAGGGTTGGAAATGGTATATGCCGTACAGAAATACAAGAACTATTTACTAGGAGGGAATTTCAAGATGTTCACAAATCACTCGGCCTTAAAATACCTAGTCAATAAGCCGGTGTTGGGGGAGAAAATCTGTCGATGGTTGTTGCTTTTTCAAGAGTATGAATTTGAAATGATTGTAAAGCCAGGAAGGTTGAACGTCGGACCAGACCACTTGTCTAGAATTGAGAATGGGGAAGAGCCAACTAACTTGGATGAAGGGTTGTCTGATGCACAAATATTCGCTATCAGGGTGAGTGATGAGCACTTTTCCGACATTATCCACTTCTTTACTATAGGTACAACCCCAGAAGATTACTCTGTGCCAAAGAAGAAAGAGCTGGACACCCGCACAACCGACTTCACTATCATCGCGGGTCAGCTCTAAAAAATGGGGGCAGATGAGGTATTGTGGAGGTATGTTCTCAAACATGAGAGGCTGGCTATTCTAGCCGAGGCTCACGGAGGAGTTGTGGGGGGTCATTACGCAAGTAAAGCCACCACGCAAAGTATATTATGGGCTGGGCTCTAGTGGCCCACATTACACACAGATGCGTGTAACTATTGTCGGGCCTGTGACACATGCCAACAAACTGGGAAGCCCTCACGACGGGACGAGGTGCCCCTGCAGCTGTATATGGCCTTGAAAGTATTTGAAAAATGGGCCATCGACTTTGTAGGCCCCATTAACCCCCCAGGAAAGAACACAGGTGCTCGGTATATCATTACGGCCATATATTACTTTACCAGGTGGGCATAGGCTAAATCTGTCAAGGACTGGACTGCGGATACGGTGGCACACTTTATCTTTGACAATATCCTGACCAGGTTTGAATGCCAAAAAATATTGATCAGTGACAGAGGAACACACTTCATCAATGAAACAATTAAAGCTCTGACAGAGGAATTCTAGATCCACCACGCCAAGAGCACCCCGTATCATCCACAGGCGAATGGAGCTGTGGAGGAATTCAATAAAATTTTGGAATAGGCACTCACCAAATTTTGTAATGCACAATGGAGCGATTGGGACGTGCACATCCCCTCGTCACTCTGGGCATATAGGACTATGTGTAAAAATCTCATAGGATGAACACCCTTTCGCATGGTTTACGGGAAGGAAGCTATTATGCCTATTGAATACATTGTTCCCAGTTTGTGCATCTCAGCCTTCACTAATATGGTGGATCCAGACATCATGGAGGAGCGATTGGCGTAGCTGGTAGCATTGGAAGAAGACCGGTTTGTAGCCCACTTCCACCAACAGGTTCAGAAGGCGTGGGAAAAAGCATGGCATGATAGACATATTCGGTAGAAGGTCTTTTCAAAAGGAGACTTGGTCCTACTATATGATAGTCAATTTGCGAAACACCTAGGGAAGTTCTGTGAAACACCCAGGGAAGTTCTGCCAGTAGTGGTTAGGTCCCTATATGGTAAAGGAAATCATCGATGGAGGAGCTGTTCGATTATCTACATTGCATAGCGATCTTATGCCAGGATATGTTAACGAAAGTCGGCTGAAGCCCTATCAGGACTCCTCTGTGTCGATCAAATGACTATATGGCCAGAGTAGCTGTGTAACGAACGTCACGCATAGGGATGGTGCACAGGAATGGATGCACAGGGATAATGCACAGGGGGTGCGCTATCTGCAAAGGAGGGGTGAGCAGTGGGAAAAACTAGTCGTTGGAACAGAGCAGGCACTTGGGAAACTGCGCTTCCCATTTAATGGAGCGTGTAACAGAAAATTAATATGGCGACTTATAAGGAATTTTTACCATTTCCATAATAATGAGGGGAATTTAAGGATCTATGAGCTTGTTTTCCCTCAGCACGGCTATAAGATGGAGAATGTTCAGCCTGCGTGGGTCACATATTGGTCTAGCTTGTTCCCCTTCAACCACTCTGATATATATTGTCTTCTCTGGCTAACTGCTGTCCGCATGACTACGGAATGGCTCCTTCTGACAGTAGCACCGTTGAATTTATCTTCCAAGCCAGGATGCCTGCTACCAACCCCATTGGCCCCCCACTTGAGACGATGTCTGAAGAAGAAGGATCTAATGAAGTTCGAGAAGTAACCCCTGTAGCGGAGGAAGTCGTTTCCACCTCAACGACGCGAAAAGGTAAAACAGGCACAGTGGGCAGGGGGAAAGCCTCACACTTCCCCCCGGATTCAACACTCTCCTAAGAAATTGCCCAAGAAGAAATCACCTGTCATTCCTCCAAACCCCATCTCGCTCATGGCAGAAGGTCTACAAGTGACTCTGCTGACCTGGTTACCACCTTATGTTCAGCCGCGCAGAATATTATCACGTATGCCCAACGTGGATGTTGTCCTTTCTTGTCTTCAGATGCCGTTGGTCTCCAAAGAAGTGCCTCAGCTGGGGGATATGGTTGGGCACCTCCCCCACATCACGTTTTATGATCATGACTTGGAAAACTTGGATGCTTTTCCTTCTCTAGCTTCACACCTGTACTCGGAACAGGTCATCGAAGATGGTGTGCACAAAGTGGAGCCAATGGTTTGGGTCAAGGGATTAGCCGGCGCCGAAATTCTGAACCTATTGCGCCTTCCTCACTTCGGCCACTAAAAAATCCCTAGCTTAGTCATTTGCCAATTGCTGGCACTTGTTCACGATGGCTGCTTATGGCTCCGAGGCCGCATACCGATTAATGCTGCTCTCGTTCACCGCATTACTGGCCTCCCTATGAATGGACCTAATCCGCGAGATGATACAGGCAAGAAATTTGAGCATCATCTTGCTAAATTTGTCAGGGATAAGTACAAAGTCCATTGTAACAAGTGGGGCTTCCTGATTGATACAATCAATGGCCCAGGAATGCGCTTGGGTACTTAGATCCTTGCCTGCAAGATGATGCAGAAATGTCAGGAAGCAACCACCCCTGCTTATGTAATTCAAGTTGCGGGTTAGTGTGAAAAGGGTGTCTACTATAACTGGTCCCTGTACCCGGTGGAAGAATTCCTTGACAATGTGCTTGAGGCTCAGGAGTACGAAAAGGCATTCTACTACTCATGGTTGATCCTGCTGATTGTATTAGTTTCTTGGGAAACCCCGGAAGAAGAAATATTTTCCCCTCTAGAGCCTGGCATGTGCGAAGGGGCACAGTTTTCCAACCTCTGGGACTCCAAGGACCCCCAGAGGATTGAGGAAAATAATACCTTTTGGATACTCTAAGATGGGGCTATCTCCGCAGCCATTGATTCCCAACCGCGCCTATCCCCAACTATCTACGACAAGCATAAGCACATCGCTGCATTTTGGGTAAAAATGCACAATTTACAAATTCAGGATCATAAGGAGCATACTTGGCATACTCTTCCATATATGACTACAGAGGCTGAAATTAAATAGGTCATCACTACTTGGCTGCCGGAATGGAAGGTCGCCGCCCCACCCACCGCCCTGGACGCAATAGGTATGTCTGGATACCATGCAGTATCCCAACCAACCGTTCTGCTTCGCTCAGCAATGACGTCGGTGATTCCTATCGTCACACCGCAGGTAACCCCCAGAAGTACTACCATGCAGCCTGAGCCAGACTCCCCACCAGACTAGAACATGAAAAATGAAGAAAACACAGGTACATCGGTCCTACAGAGTCTCAAATGGCCCTGCGGATTGTCTCAAGGCCCTCGCAAGAAGAGCGAAGCCACTAAGACCGACACCAACGTGGAAGTTACCCTAACGAAGGATGATCTGGACAAGATTGTTGATGTTGTCACCACCGCAGCTGCTGATCAATGGATTACTTGGGAAGAACAACACAAGGCTACGATGGAAGTTTTACAAATGGAACTGCGAACCCTCTGGCTTAAAGTGGACACCCTTCAAGCAAGCATAGATCAAGCGAGGCAAAATCAAGCGAGCGAGAATCAAGCAAGCCACGATCAAGAGAGGTAGCTGGACCAGCCGGGCCCCGTTACAACCCTAACAACCTCTGCAGACAGTCAACTCTGATAGCTCCCAGGTGCTGCCCTTACAATGGAACCCGCTGACCTGTGCAACCAAGTCCAGGGATGCCTAATCGACCTTGATGTTAGTCGATTTGTCAACGAGCAGTTGCACGAGCTATTTACCGCCATCACCTATGAATTGCAGCACCAAGAACTTCGCACACAACAACACCTCAGCGAGGCCGAACAAACTATTGAGACCCAAGTTTTCGAAGCTGCCCAGATCCAGGCTGCGCATGTCGCCACTATCGCATAACAAGCTGCCTTGGAACATCTGATCAACTGGCTCTGCGAAGATATGCCAGAAGTGATTCCTGCTTCCATTGAGCCATAGGCCAAGGTCAAAGGATTGGTCGCTGCCTTGAAGGTGTCCTGGACTGAGGTATCGACTATTAGGGCCGAATTTAAACTTCAGATTGCATCGTTGCAGGCCAAGCTCCAGCCTTAAAACCCCCCCGGAGGTACATGCCCAGTGAGCTGCACTAATTACAGAAGCCACGACTACTATCACGACGCAAATCAGTCAAGGTGTCACTCTGCTCGAAAACTCTATGTAAATCTGGTCCTAAGTACAGGACGATCCGCTCCTTCGACAGATCGATCAGGAGTTGACTTAGAAGGAACAAGACTTTGAGCAGTTGGAAGCCATAATGTCCACCCTTGTTCCAACTCAACGCTTTTCATGGCTTCAAACTAGCCATGCACTTTGTAGTGACATTGTTGCGCTCCAATGTAAGAAGCAGGTCCTCAGCGACTATCTGACACCCTGGTCAGAGGACGCCCTAAAGCTTTCATGGGACATAGACGGTGCGGTGCAGAAGTTGAACCAGGCTCTTGATAGTGTCACTATTGCCATGGAGGGTCCAACATCTCAGAAATTGGTGGAAATCACGCAGACTGTTGCCGCATAGAGCCTTCTCATGTTGCCTTCGCTTACCGCTGCCATGAAACAACTCAATGATAGGATGAAGACCCAACCCGCACTGTGATTCAGGATGAGTCACAAGATTGTGCTGGGGGACCGTTGGAACAGGGTCTCCTAGCCTCATTTTTGTCCAATTTTGTAATATTTTTCAATATTTAGTCTAACTCAGGGGGTTTGGGGATGGGTCAAAACCCCCAATCATTGTAATGGGTCAAAAGGGTAGACCAAGGGTCTGCAAACCACGGTTTGCAGACCATAGGATAACACAGGCTAGCATGATATAAATAGATGATAAAATCGAGTCTAGAGGTAAGAAAGGAATATAGATAAAATTGATATCTGAACTGAGAATCTGTTGCGTCGATTGTTTGGGTAAGGGCTCCTGCTGGCTGTGTGTGTGAAGACCCTGAGTCCTGCTATGTGCAGACCCCGCTGGCTATGTGCACGGGCCGATAAGTAGTCTGTAAGTGGAATTTGGTTATAATTGCATGAGAATACTGTTTTGTGATCTATGTGTTGCGTTTATTGCTTAAAGATATCTTTGTGGTTATGATTTTTAATGATACGCATGTGGATGCGATGTTCTGAATGCATAGATCTAGTTTACATAATTTCTTGGTTAATTTCTATCTTCTGCGAAGTATTCTATTAGATCTATTGTTGCAGATCCTGGGTTACGAGCTTATTCAACGCATGACTGATAGATCTGAAGGTGCCCCCTTTTATTAACCTTCTCTCTCTATGGGTGTGGAAACTTAGTTCCAACACCCTCCCATACTACTTCAGGTGAGACCTTGGTCTACTCTGCAGGCCACTACTGAAAGGGCCAGTAGTATAGGGGTTTGTTGGCAAACCTTAACGCTGAACCTGGGTCAGGACCCCTCGAGCCAACAACATGTTTCATTTTTTTAATGAGCTTGACACAAGAAAAGGAACTTTGCTCCAGAGAGCCTTGATTCATTTTTTAAAGGAGCTTGACACAAGACAAGGAACTATGCTCTGGAGACCTTGATCATGGCCCATAGGAGGTCATGGCTTCCAAGAGGTTCTCATCAGATGGGAGAACAATACTCTGAAAAGGATACATATCAAGGGATCTAATGCAAAGATCAGAATCCAATGCCCCCAATACATGATGCACTATATCACTGACTAGATCATCAGTAAACACAAGCATGGAATAGGTTTCCACATAATTAACCTGTGGTGGGGAAGATACCACTTGCATATAAGGACCATTTAGTGATGTCGGTTGATTGGGATACAAATTAGGACCAATGAATGAAAGTTAATCAATGGTCATGATTATTCCTTCATGTGGTAAACACATCACTCGAAAGAGAGAAGAGAAACGAGCTCCCATGACATAAACATAGTCACAACCAAGGAGTAAATTAAAATCCAAAGGGCCTTGGAAAACCATCACATTGACATAGACGAATTTTCCTCCCAAAGTAATAGGAAACTTAGGAATTATTCCTAATGGTTGACTAGTTCCTATATTAAAAGCCAATATATTCTGGGTAACAGGCACAAGCTACAGAGAACCTAAATCTTGCCGAGTAGTTGAGGTCAAAATACTAATAAATGCACCTTCATCTATGATTGTTCCAGGTACGGGTATATTTTAAGCCTGTGCTGTGATCTGAAAGGGCATGTAAGAAGGAAGACAATCCTACCAGTCGACTCCAATCAAAATATGTGACCATACTACTTGGAGGGGTGTCATGCATATGAGAGAATTGCCCCCTTGTGTTGTGGGAACGAGAGTATTTCCCTCTAGTTCATTAGAATATGAAGAAACAAGAAGAACATGAGTGGTATGGGGTTCACTCTCTACAAGAAAGGTATGATCAACTAAAGGTGGAATCGAGTCAACCATCTTCCCAAACAATGGTTGGTCTTTAACAGACTCAAGGGGTTCACTTTAGAGAGAGTGGGATTGATTAGAGATGAATTCTGAGCAATCACTTCATCAAATAGTGGAGGATTAGGGGAAAGCTTCCGGTAACCAGCAGGAAGACAAGGCTGAGAAGCTATAATGTTTGCCAACACTCTTAAGGCTTCATCCATATAAGGAAAAAGGTGAATGGGATGACTCCCTTCACATAACCTATAGGTAAATTTGACTTTACCTTTTTTCCCATGGACCTTACTATCGCTATTCGAGGGTTTATCACGAGCATGATCTCTAGAGGCTGATGACAAAGGTCGATTTGAGCCTATGTACCACACTTATAATACTTTGGGAATATCAGGACAATCTTTAAGAAGGTAGTCACATTAGTTGCGGGGATGATTGGAAGGTTTGGCCACATTAGTTGCATCCGTAGAAATGGTTTCTTGGTTGGCCCCTTGCTTATTTTTCTTCTTCTTCTTCGTCCTTTTCTTCTTCTTCTTATCTTCCTAGTTACTAGAATCAAGACTTTCACTAGGTGAAGAGGAATAATGGGAGGAAGAAACAACTGGTGAAGAAGGTAAAGGGCCAAGTTTAGGATCAACATGAGGTTGATGTTGTTTATGTGGAGGAGAACTCAGCTGAGAAGTCGTTTAGACATTTAAAACCATAGGGGTCAAAAATAACCAGACTGGAAAACCAATGGTAAATCCAGGAAGGGAAAACGTTGCCATATAAGGAGCACCAATATTACCAAAAGGAGGAAAAGGACCAGGATTCTCATCAGAGGAAATTCCTTAATTGGTAGACTTGGGAAAAGTAGCCATTAGCATCAACCTAAGATCTACTAAGGAGGTGTTCCATGAAGAGGATGTTATTTGACGGTCAATTAATTCATTTTAGAAATCAATAACAAAAATACTTCAAAGAGGGGAATCTAGGCACAAAGTTTTACCAAGCAACTATGAATTGCAATATACACCTTGGCGAACATGGGACTTAACATACAACAACCAATCTCCTCGAATGTTGTGTATGGTGTATCATGGTATACAGGGTAGCAGACTCAATTACCTATGGATGGATAAAAACCTATATGGGACTCCCAAAATATACATGACGGTACGTGGGAGTACATTCTATAGTAGTGTTGCCTAATGCATAACCGTTCGATGAGAGCGTTCTGATATATTTATCATGCATGGAGTGCCATCTGATATACCCCAAGGTATGTGGAGAATGATCCTACACACTTCCGTGCGTGGAATGAGATTTCACCCCCAGGATGCAACGCTGGAAAACAACAATAGGTCCTACTTTTATTGATGCTAGAACACATCTATAGCCTATACCTCTAGATGTTTTTGTTAATGTTCCAAATTCTCCTTAGTTTAATTGAGATTAATTTTAAAGTTGATATTGAATTTTGTTTTGGTTTCAAGGCCCAAAACTCGATGTCACCTGAACAAACCTACGATGCAACTAATATGAAAAAAGGAATCTTTTCTTACAATGAAAGCTATCTAGTGTAGGGAAGAAGTGCAAACATTGATGAAAAATTCAAGTATGCAACCAATAAGAGATTCCTAGCTAGATCTTTCAATTTCACAATTCCAATGCAACAACCAAAAAGTAAATGAATTTTAATTCACTAAAATTCATCTAAATGAAATTTTCTCTCTCTTTTTTTAATGAGGATGCACTTATCAACTTTCAATACTAAGCAATGTAATCTATGCTTAATGAAAATCTCAAAAAAACTTTCCAGTGCAATGTAATCTGATGCAATTTTCATAAGCAATAATCAACTTGGATATTAAGGCTTACCAAATGCAAAAGAAATTTCTTTTTTGGTTCAAAATAATTAAACATGATTATTAGACAAAAATCAGTAATTCCTTCCACAAATGAAAGCAACAAAACGATAGATTCGATTACCCAAAGAACGTAAGATTCACATCAAGCTCATTTTCACTAATTTGACATGGAACAGACTTTTGCAAACCACAAAGAATCTAACAAAAAGACATCAAAATGTTAAGAAAACAGAGCAAGAAGAAGATTATAGAGATCAAGATATCCTATAATTTTTGGTCAAAACCCTAAAAATCTCAATCTTTTCAGACCAGTGTGGGCAGACAATTGGAACTAGGGTTTCAAGCGCGACTGTTCATAGTTAAATACATGTTAGGCAAGTAAATCTTAGGAAAATACAATGAAAATTGAAAATAAATCCAGACTTGAAACTCTAAAGAGCATACTAATCAAAATGTAGGCTTATAAGAAATCAAAATGATGGATTATAAGGCGATTGGCCAAAATAATTGAAACAAACCCAAAAAAAAGGAGGTTTGAAGGGTTATTAGCTCCCTAGCAGAGTCAGCATTTTGTTGTGCAAGCAATCCTTTCTGTGGACAGAAACGATCCCTCTTGTCCTATGGGAGGATCTAGCAATAACCAAGACACATATATGCAACCTTTCCTAAATTATACTAGAAAACACGAAGGAGGATAGATTTCCTACCTCTTTCTGATGGTAGTACCTTTGGTGTCAACCTTGATAATTTCTCTTTCACGCTCACAATCATGATCTCCTCTCCATTGGCGTAGATGAGTGCCTGTAAGGAAAGACAAGTGGAGACAAAAAACATATACAAAGCATAACAATTTCTAGTACAAGTTATGCAACATATCAAGAAACACTACAAGAAATAGAAAATAATTGACATATTTACAGAAAGGAAACACATAATGTATTATTAATAGAATGATAAAGGGAGAAATACAACCAGAAGCTTTGATGTTGGACGCCTCCTTCAAGTGAGACTCCAAGCCCTAGCCTTCACCTTCAAACAACTTCTCCTTTTCAAATGGGCAAAAACTGGGCATGATTCAACTCATAGGATGGAAACCAACCAAGAGTGGATGGTAGTGATTTCATTTATAAGGAAGGAGAGGGATTTGAGGATCCATAAAAGGAGGGATGAGTTCCACATATCAACGGAGAGATCCATGGAAGGAGGATATAGGGTCAGGAATGGGAGGTCTCGTTCCAATCATCAACTACCTAAAACCACGTCGTCGTTCTTGAGCCTTCTAGTGAGAGAAGCTTTTCCTCCATTTTGGGAAAAACTGCCTAAAGAGGACCAACGCGAATTTTCCTGATAATAGTCGCGTTGAAGTGCTAGACATGTATAATGCCAAAGGTGACAAGCGTAAGACATTAGTTATGGGAAACACACTGGGCTTGCAAAATAAGGTTTTTGACAAGGTTTTTAGAATATTTTCAAGGCAAGTCTTATTCTTTTCTTCAGGGATGCTCTAAACATGTTTCAAGGTCAATACATTGTTCGTGATAACTTTTATCACTTTGCGACATTTGTGGCATCGACGACACAAAGGGAGACACTTCAGGATACGAGACTAGGAGTGTGAAAAAATACTGTATAACATTATGGATGAAGAAATAATAAAGGCCTTTTATGAAAAACATTTTCAACAACAAGAAGAAATAGTAGAGGATAATTTCCATCATATTCAACAAGATCTCTAGCAGAACATAGTGTCTTCCTTGATTGTAAATGAAGAAAAATAGGACCTTAGTATTCAAATTTTATCAACTGAGAATGATGAAACTTTTCAACAGTCCTATCAAACCTTAATAGATCAATTGTCAAAGTTACCGATCAAACGAGAAAATTACCTAGTACCCGTTTTTTTGAGGTAGAAAAAAAACACCTGATTTTGAGAAGTGGTGATGCAGAATCACCCTTTTTTTGGAGCATATTTTTGGAACTTTAAATTTTCTTATGAATTTTTTTTTTAATTTTTAAATTTTTTTTAAAATATAAATGTCATGATTTTCATGTCGATTTTCAAAAGTGGTGAAAGAGAATCACCTTTTTTTTTGGAGCATATTTTTGGCACTTTAAAGTTTCTTATATATATATATATAGTTTAAATGTCATGATTTTCATGTCGATTTTGAAAAATGGTAATGAAGAATCAACCCTTTTTTTTAGAGGGTTGATTTTTGACACTTTAAATATTTTTATTTAAGTATGAACGTTTGTTTTAAAATGTTAGTGATTTTCATGCTAATTTTGAAAAGTGCTAATGCAACATCAACCCCTTTTTTTAGAGGGCCTATTGTTTATACTTTAAATTTTTTAATGTCGGTGATTTTTATGTTGATAATAAAACATAAAAAACATGACAAAAAAAATCAAATATAAAAATATATATAAAAAAGAAAAGAAAAATAAAAGTCGTAAAATTGTAAAAAAAAACAAAATTAACTTTTAAAAATAAAATATTTAAAGAAAAAATTAAAAGGAAAAAAAAATACAAAATATTAAAAAATAAATAAAAAAGGGAAATAAAAAAAACACATAGTTTAGAGAAAAAATAAAAAATTAACAAAAATATTTAAAAATGTAAAACATTTGTTTTTTTTAAGTTATGAAGAAAAAAAAAACCATATAATTAAAAAAAATGATAAAAAAAAAATTAAAATATAAAATTAAAAAATAATTAAAATTTAAAAATCAAGATTCAAAAAATAAAAATAAAAAAACAAATAAAATTAATTAGAATATATTTTTTTTTAAATAATTAGAAAAAAGAAATTAAAAGAGAACTTAAAATAACAAAAAAAAGGTAAAAAATGTAGGAATTTACAGGGTAAGTTCCTTAGATCAAAAACCAAAGGTCACCACTCACAAATAGATCACAGATTAGTACACCAGTATTTGACGTGGTTAAAACCCTCAAAGAGGGAAACCGTCTACGGCCTAAGCCAACGCGGCCACTTCAGGCAATTTATTAATATAAAGAAAGAAAATTTACATAAGCTTCTCTCATAAACGGTTACTAGATAAATGACCCTCCATGCTCTTTAAATATAGATCATGGGCCAATTTAGTGTTAAGCCACGAATCAAGTGTCGGTAATACCGAGGAGGGAGTGAATCGTCAGATCACCACATATCGTGACCTTCGGATTATAAGTTACAAATGTACATAGTAAAGAAACACACTTTACCTAACTCTACGCTAGACCAAGTTATACTTAATGATTTCCTATGTGTCGGAATATCCTAACATCCCCCCTTAAGAACAACTTGGGATAGGATTGAAGGATTTACAAAGGTAACACAAACATAGACTATTTCCTATGTGTCGAAATATCTAACATCCCCCCTTAAGAACAAATTGAGATATGATTGAAGGATTTACAAAGGTGACACAATAGGAGAAGGAAGGAGGCATTAGAGCCTATCCCCCCTTAATGATAACTTTCCTGAACTCCAAGCATAGATCAAAGTTTGGTAAACTTCGCTTCTATGAGAGCCTTTGTAAAGATATCAACAACTTGATCATTGGTTGAACAATATTGCACTTCAAGGACATGATCATGAATGAGCTTTTTGATGAAGTGTATGTGGTGCTCAATGTGTTTCATAGGCTGATGTTGAACTAGATCTTTGCATAGCTGAATGGCACTCTGATTATCACACCAAAGTGTAGTTGAATGCTACAAATGAAGACCAAATTCAGACAGGATCTGATGAAGCCACATGGCTTCCTTGCTGGCTTCAACTACACCATGATACTCTGCTTCTGCTGAAAAAGGAGAGATGGCACTTTGTTTCTTTCAATACCGTGTAGTAGGTCCCAAACCAAGAGTGAATACATATCCTGTAGTAGACTTTTGATCATTAAGGTCACTAGCCCAATTAGAATCAGTGAAACCAATCAACAATGGAGATGGTCATACATTGTAATGAATCCCAAACTGAACTGTACCTCGAATATGTCGAAGTATTATTTTAGCTGCTTTCCAATGACTTTCATGAGGATGGTGCATAAATCGAGCAACAAGACCAACATCAAAGGAAAGGTCAGGACGGGTATGGGTTAGATATAGAAGTTTCCCAACAAGTTGACAGTATACGGTAGCATAAACTTCAGGGGAAGTACAAGTGACTGAAAGCTTGACTCCAGACTGAAAGGGAGAAGGGGCTGGCTTACAGTCTTCCATGTGAAAGTAGAATAGAAGATCACATGCATACTTGGACTCAGAAAGGGTAATACCTTCTTTGATTGCAATATTTGAAGACCAATGAAATAATGCAAGTGTCATAAGTCTGTCATTTCAAACTTCTTTTTGAGGCTAGACTTCACATGGTTTATTTAGTTGGGACCATTACCAGTAAGGATAATATCATCAACATAAAGAACAAGGATGATGAAGGACTTACCCACTTTCTTGGTGTAGACAGTGTTGTCAGAATGACACCTAGAAAAGCCATTATCTAAGAGAAAGCTTTGATACCATGAAGAGGTTTTTCGTTACACCAAAACCCACCCATAGGTTTTGGTAAACTTCCAAACCGGTAACGAGGATCCCCAGGGTGGGAATTACGGATTCCATAGAGGTGTGTTGATTATTCCAACACCCCCCCTCAAACGCAGCTTGGGGGAATCAACAACCCCCCTCAAATGCAGCTCGGGGGAATCGAACCTGGGTCCAGGCTCTGATACCATGTAGGAATTTACAGGGTAAGTTCCTTAGATTAAAAACCAAAGGTCACCGCTCACAAATAGATCAAAGATCAATACACCAGTATTTGACGTGGTTAAACCCTCAAAGAGGGAAACAATCCACGGTTTGAGCCAACATGACCACTTCACGCAATTTATTAATATAAAGAAAGAAAATCTACATAAGCTTCTCTCATAAACGGTCACTAGATAAATGACCCTCCATGCTCTTTAAATAGAGATCATGGACCAATCAGGTGTTAATCTACAAATCAAGTGTTGGTAATACCGAGGAGAGAGTGAACCGTCAGAGCACTACATATCGTGACCGTCGGATTATAAGTTACAAATGCACATAGTAAAGAAACACACTTTACCTAACTCTACGCTAGACCAAGTTATACTTAACGATTTCCTATGTGTCGGAATATCCTAACAAAAAAAACAAAATAAAAAAGACAATTTAAAAATTAAAATAAAAATATACATAAATTTAAAAAAAATATAATTAAAATAAAAAGTAAAAAAATTAAAACAAAATCATACAAGATAAAAGAAAAATTAATTAAAAAATATAATTAAAAAAAAAAAATTATAAAAAACTTAATTAAAAAAATAAAAAATAAAAATTTCGGAATTCGACCTCCCTCGCCCCGACATCCTCGGGGAGGCCGAAATCAATATATATATAATTTTAAATTCTTTTTTAAAATTTATTATTATTATTTTTTTGTTTAATAATTTATGATTTTTTGTTTTTTAATTGTGTATAAAAAAATCACATCAAAGCAAATTTTTTCAAAGCGTTTGAACCAACTAGTGTGGTTTGTCATCGGGACAAGATGATAAATCTAATCAAGGAACCTATTTAAGTAGATAAGGAGAGCTCCAAATATTCGTTGTAAAATAACGACTAGTTTGACTTGAGTGAGAAGCATAATTAAAAATTATTTAATAGTTGTTATATTATTTATTTATTCATTTTATTCATTTAATATTTTATGAAAAACTTAAATGTTATACAATTTAATATTTATATTTTGAATATAATTAAATATATTTATTTATTATTTATTTTATTATTTTTTTGATTATTACTATTTATTTATTTATTTATTTTTTATTTGAATCTAAAAAAAATAAAAAATAAAAAATAAAATAAAATAAAATAAATAAATAAATTTTATTTACTTTACTTAATAGGTAATTTTAAATCGTAAATTATCCCATATGATGATGATGGTTAACATCCACTGAGACCAATCTTTGGTCTATCGGACCTAAAGAAAAGAGTTATTTAATTTGATTTGAGATTTTATTCCTATGCTCAAAAAGCTTGGAGAGAAGCCTCCCAAGCTCACTATAATTTTGACATCTTAAAAGGCTAGGAAGGTCAGTATTGCAACAAAGATTGTGAAATTGAGCTCTAATGTGGTTGTACGTGGGGCACTCTAAGAGGAAGTGATTTTCATCCTCGATGTTCATATTCTCACAGAGATGGCAGATCCTTTCCATCCATGGTGTTTTAGGAATTGTCCAACGACCTGTTTCACTATGGAGCTCATGAGAGTTCGTTCTAATCTTGGCTATATTAATTTTCTTCTTTGAGCTAGTTAAAACAGAGAGATAATTTTGATCTTCTAAGGTGGGGTTGATGACCTCCTTATAATACCTTAATTTTCTTTTAGCTGCTAGATCTTTCTCGCACCACATTTTTTCTTTGAACTTAGAAGTAACAATTTTTTTAATGTTATTGATGTTTTGCAATGCAACATTCTCGTCGATCTCCCAATGGTTTAACCAGGCCCTGGTGTCTTTATACCAACCTCGTTTAAGCCTTAGGTGATTTTGGTTGGAATTTAAAGCTAGCTTAGGAAGTCTATGGTCTCCTATGCTATTGAGCTTGTGCTTGTACAACAGAAGCCTAGTCATAGCTAGGCTCTCGATAGGGGAAAGACCCACTTCTATAAGGAGAATATGATAGGGTGTATTGCTTTTAATTTTAAGGTTATACGTTATAAAACGCTTCTAGATTTGCTCAATCTTTCTCTAGGATTCTTTAGAGATGCTGCAACCCCAAACCTCACATCCATATAAGATAACAGGAGTGACTAAAGTTTCAAAGAGGAACTTATTTCTATCCCACATTACGAGGTTTGTCATTTTACAATTATTTTCAAGACCAAAAAAAGCTTTCCACCCCCCATTAATCCTTTTCTAAATGATATAGTTCTAGTTGAGCTTGTGATGAATATCAATTCCTAGGTACTTGTAAGAAGACACTTCCTCCAAGTTACTGTTGTCATACATAAAATTAGCATAAGCATCCTTCTTGGATTTGATAACAGACATACCCATGGTAGAGCAGAAATCCTTAAGAATTCTAAGTTGCTTATCAAGATCATATGGGCACCTTGCGAGAAGAACAATATCGTGAGCATAGAGAAGAAGGATGATGACTATCCCAACTAATATCGTGCCAGCACATCCTGATTCCTCTAAACAACCTTCTAGCTTGTTGATGTAAATGCCAAATAGGGCAGGGAAGAGGGGGAAACCTTGTTTAACTCTGATATTACACTTAATATCTTTCGACCACCCCTCATTTCTCTTTAAATTGGCAATTACATTCTCGTATAACCTTATAGCGGCCGCTCTTAGCTCAAAAGGAACATTTAGCTCTTCTAATCTATTCCATAGGTTATTTCTAGGAACCGTATTGAAAGCCTTTCTAAAGTCCACAAAGCAACAGAAGAGATTGGATTTATCATTGCGACATTCTTCCATAATGATCCTAAGCGTAATGAGGTGGTCCGTTGTTGAGCGTTGCCTTCTAAAACCCGCTTGGCCTTTAGCCTGCTTACCTTCACTTTCAAGCCAAATGCTCAACTTCTTTTCCAAAATAATACCATATAACTTGGCTAAGAGAGGGCTAATCATAATTGTTCGATAATTAGTGGGGTTATTTATATCCCCACTTTTAAAAATAGGGATAATGAGGCTCTGAGTCCAAGGTTTAGGGAACACTTGCTTGACCGCTTGGTTGAAAAGCTTGTGGATGTGGGGGATGAGGATAGGACCTCCAATTTTTAAGATTTCCACCTGGTAACCTTCAATGTCTTTAGCTTTCCCATTTTCCAGGCGTTTAACCCCAAAATCAATGTCTTCTAATGAGAAAACTTCTTTCGTTGTCAGAAGGGTTTCAAAATCCCTAGCATTTGGAGATTCATAAAGCTTTTTAAGATAGGAATTCCAATCGTGTAAAGCAATTTTATTATTATCTTTAGTTTTCCTAGTTAGAATCTACCTCCAAAATTTCTTAGGAGCCACCTTAGAGAGGTGTAAGAGATTCTCTTGTCTTTTACGAATATATTGCCTTTTTTTCCTTTTAGTTAGGGCTTTGTAGATTTTTATCTTGTTAATTTTGAAAGATTCATCAACAGCTTCCTTAATTGCTCTCCTCACACTTTTACAATATTTGTCATACCATGGGTTGGTTTTGATATTTCTTTTATTACTTGAGACTTCAATTGAGAACTTGCTAATAGAATATGAGAGGGTTGTAGTTAAATTATGATAGAGGTCATCTATGTTGTCTATACTAGATAAAGGAAGAAAATTAGTTTTTAATTCATTTAAGATCGTTTTTATTTCTATCAAAGATTAAGTTCTTTTGACTATAAGGATTATCTTCTATGGGATCTCTATGCATGACAAAATTGAGAGTTATGAGTAAAGGCCTATGATCAGAGTCAGGCTTGTGGTCATCTAAGATGTAAAAATTTATTATTTCGTTGTATAAAGAGAGATCGGAAATAACATAGTCTACTACACTCCTGCCAAGCCCATGGATGCAGGTCATATCGCTAGAATTGGGCCACTTCTTTAGACCGTTGCAAATTATGAGATCCTGAGCACTACAGAGCTTGACTAGATCCAACCCAAACAAATTATCCCTGAGGTCTTCAGAGCTCCTTTTGTATCGGCTAGCCAGAGTAAGGTCTTCGTCTAACCAAAGAGGATTGGGGTTGAAATGATTGCTTAGAATAATAGCTTGGTTGCTTGAAGTTCGAGCATTAAAGTCACCCATTAAAAGGATATTACCTTCATTCCTTAATCATTCTCTAAACCATTGTAAGGACTATTTTTATCTAGATTATTTTTCTTATAGAAGTTAGAATTAATGGGGAAAAAATAATAGATTGCTATGTAGGTCTTTTTATCATTAATGTCAGTAATCTCAATCCAAATATATTGGTTGTAAGGTTCATTTTTATAAATCCTAGCATGGGGGGAGATGTTCTTCTTAATGTAGCAAGCTATGGCCCCAATGCCTCTATTGGAGGATTGCTTGTTCTAGGTAGACCATAGTGCAAAGCCATCTATGTTAGGGACCTTAGATTATTCGTGCTCCCAAGTTTCAACAAGCAATATAATATCGACATCATTTGAGATCCAACTTAGCTTGGGGCCTTTGTTCCATGGAAAGCCCCGACAGTTCCAAGAAAGAATTCAGAGCATGTTGAATTGTTATTTATTATTATATTTTTGGTTTCTATCTCGAATAACGAATTTTCTATATATATATATATATATATCAAAATAAAAAATATGTAGAAGTAATAAGTTTAGGAGAACAATTTTTTGTTGATGGTGTACTTTCTTTAGTGGTCGCTGGAAACGACTTTTTTTGTTGCAAAATCTTTAATATTTTCAATAGTTTCGATTTACTAAATTCAAAAGTAATATAATTTTAATATTAAATTGTTATTATATATATATATATATATATATATATATATATATATATATATATATATATATATTTCTCAATAATGAAATATAGTTTTTAAAAAACAATTTGCAAATTTCAAAATCTTAAAATTATTTAAAAATAAAATATTTACACAAATTTCCAAGAAAACAAATGTTTGAATGCAGAGATTATCAAAAACTCCAAAAGCAAATGTAAATTCATTTGTTTTGTAAAGTTGTTCATTCATCATAACTAGAGTATTTCCTATCTAGTGATTTCAATACATTATATAAAAAAACATTATATTTAAAAAATTGTTATTAATATGATAAACTTGGAATAAGAATGAATTAACATAAATAAAATGGTAATAATTTTTCAAAATAATATTAACACCATGGATGAAAATTGTTGGAATTTTGAGGATTTTCATAAAGGTGATATTTTATCTTTAATGTCATCCTTGGAATTTTAAGGCTTTTCACAGGCATGATATTTTATCTTTAATACCATGCCTAAAAATAGTTGGAATTTTAAGACTTTTGATGTTTTATCTTTAATTTCATGTCTATCGTTGGAATTTTAAGGTTTTCCAGAGTCATGATATTTTATCTTTAACATCATTATTAAAAAATGTTGACAATTTAACCCGAAAAAAAAAGATGTTATTCCAGCATCAACACTTTTCGTTTTCAGGGTGTTTTTTGCACAAAAAAATTTGCGACGTTATTCCAACATCAACACTTTTCGTTTTCAGGGTGTTTTTTGCACACAAAAAATTGGCGATGTTATTCCAACATCAACACTTTTCGTTTTCAGGGTGTTTTTTGCACACAAAAAAATGGTGACGTTATTCCAACATCAACACTTTTCATTTTCAGGGTGTTTTTTGCACAAAAAAATTGGCTTTTACTTCCATTCTTAAAAAATGTTGAAAATTTATCATGAAAAAAAAGGTTATTCCAGAATAAAACTTTTCATTTTTGGGCTGTTTTTTCATGTTTTTTTTGTTAGAGTTCTCATTTTGAGGTAATAGTTCTTGCTTGATCGGTAACTTTGTTTTTGGTGAAGATGTCTACAATCTGCTCATTTGTGGAACAATGTTGTAGGTGGATAGTGTTCGCCTCAACATGATGTCGAATTGGGTGATAATTTGTATTGATGTGTTTGGTTCGATCATGGAACTTTGGGTTCTTGCCCAACTTTATTGCAGAAGCGTTGTTAATAAGAGGAGGATTTGAATGCATATGTTTCTCCTGCAATTCTTCTATAATTTTCCTGAGCCACACAATTTCATTCGTTGCTTCTTTTACTACCACATATTCAACTTCAGTTTTTGAATCTTCTGGAACTGGCTGTTTGTGTGACCTCTAGGAGACAACTCTTGATCTAAGAGTCATAACATAACCCAAAGTAAATAGTCCAGTTTCTTTATCTCCATCAAAATTTGAATCAGAGTATCCAATCAAGTTGAAGTCATCCACTTATGTATACTTGAGTCCAAAGTCTTGAGTTCCCTTAAAGTACTTTAGAACTCTTTTTGCAGCAGACCAATGACCCTTACAAGGCTTTTGCATAAACCTAGAGAGGATTCCAACAGCAAATGAAATGTCGAGTCTGGTAATAGTCAAGTGGTTGAGAATTCCTACAAGTTGTCTATACTTAAATATTTTTCCTTCAGTGGATGTGAGATTTCAATTATGTTCCATTGGAGTAGTCAAAGGATTATGCTCAGGCATGCCAAATTTGATCAACATATCTCCAATGTACTTCTTTTGTGAGAGGAATATAAACTTCAGATGTTGGATTACTTCAATACCAAGATAATAGTGAATATATCCCAAAATTGTCATTTTAAAACATTTCCTCATTTCTTTCTTTATAGATGCAATGTAGTTTTCGTTTTTCCCT
This sequence comes from Pinus albicaulis, assembly GCA_034641835.2. Classification (NCBI taxonomy): domain Eukaryota; kingdom Viridiplantae; phylum Streptophyta; class Pinopsida; order Pinales; family Pinaceae; genus Pinus; species Pinus albicaulis. The sequence goes on from CM076578.1 coordinate 1,898,653,465, forward strand.
ATAATTAGAATATCATCTACATACACCACAAGATATACAAATATTTTTCCAACTTTCATGACAAACAAATTTGCATCATCAATATCATAGTGTTTGAAATTGAGTTTTAGAAGATGCTCAGTCAATTTCCCGTACCAGGCTTTCAGTGCTTGTTTGAGGCCATACAAGGATTTGACAAGCTTACATAGTTTGTGCTCTTGACCCTTAACAACAAATGCTTATGGTTGGGACACAAAAAAATTCTCTTTCATATCTCCATTCAAGAAAGTAGTTTTTACATCCATTTGATGGACTTTCCAACCATTCTGAGCTACCAAGGAAAAGAGAGCCTTGATGGTTGCCCATTTTTCCATGGGGGAAAAAGTATCCTCATAATCGACCCCTTCCTTATGTTCAATTCCCTTTGCCGCAAGTCTAGCTTTATGCTTGTCAAGTGAGCCATCTACTTCAGACTTGTTCTTGAAGACCCACTTGCAGCCTATTGGTTTGATTCCCAATGGAGGATCGACCGAGTTCCAGGTGCTTCTCTATCAAAGCATCATTTTATTTTAGTAACATTTCTTTCCATTCATTGTGAGAAGAAACTTCTTTGAAGGATATTGGTTCGAAAAATATAGAAAAATTTAATTCACAATCATAAGAAACATCCATATCAACAAGAAAAATTAGAATCGTCTACATCATCTCCATTATATCTATTAGAGCTTCTTGTACCTATATTTCCAACCTCATCATGAAGAACACTTTCAAGTGTCTTTGTGAGCCATTTTGGAGGACCTTTTTGAGATGGACCAGGCTGTTCAATTAACTGAGATGGGGCTAAATCAATATTTGGCCTCCCAATTCTCTCAATCATATTACTCAAATTGTATTCTTTATTAGTGGTTGGAGTTTCATGGGGGGGAGAGTGTTTCAGAAGGAATTTACATGGATTGATCCAATATAGGGATATGCCTTTCAAGAAGTGGAATCTGATTATCAAAATCTTGGAAATAGTTTGCACACCAGAATCTATCCAAGTGATCAAGTTTCCGCTCAACAACATTGTCAATATTGGAAGATTCAAGAAAGATAATATCTCTAGATATTATAAAATTATTATTCACTTCATCATAGAGACAATATGACTTGGAGGTATTTGAGTACCCCAAGAAGACACATTTCCAAGTCCTTGCATTGAGCTTGTTTCTTTGTTCCTCAGGTATCAAGGCATAACATGTGGATTAACTAAAAAACCTCAGATGCCTCACCCGAAGGAATGTGGCCATATCACATTTCATAGGGAGTCTTGTTTTTTAGAGCATGAGATGGACACCTATTATTAATATACACAAAACATAGAACTGCATCAACCCAAAACATCAGCGTTAGATACTTGAAACACATCATTGAACTTACCATATTTAAGATTGTCCTATTCATTCTTTCAGCTACACCATTATGTTGAGGATTATAAGGCACAACTGATTGATTTTTGATCCCATGCTAGTGAAGATAGTTTTCAAATTCATTTGAAGTAAATTATTATCCATTATCAGTATAGATAGAGCCAATATGATATTGTGTATCGTTTTCAATCCAAGCATGAAAGTTCTTGAAATTTTGCTTTAGATCTGTTGTTCAATAGATATACCCAAAAAATTTGGTGTAGTCATCAATAAATGTCAACATGTTTTTATTACCTTTTGCAGAAGGAATATGCATAGGGCCACACAAATCAGAATGAACGAGTTCAAGCTTTCTGTAACAGACCCGAGTTAAAATTTAATGAAGGAAAAAATAAGACCATGGTTAAGGGACACTTATTCCAAGCTAAATGTTGGGTAAGATATCCTATTGGGCATCACTGGATGTGTTTATGGATAAGGTGAAACTGGAAAAGGAAATGGCAAAAGCTTTTAAAAGGAAAAGGTATTTTTGGCACATTTATTTATGAAAATAAAGGAAATTAGGAGAAAAGGAAGGTGAAAGGTCACAGGTTGCACGTGAGGAGAAAATTGAAGGAAAATAATGGAAGATGAAGAAATAAAGGCCTCATTGATAAAATTCTTATGAGGATCAGTTGGTAGATTTTTTCAGTTCAGTTTTGGAGCTATCTCTCTATTATCTCTCTCTCTCTCTCTCTCTCTCTTGAACACTTAGAGTTTTCTTGGAGCATTTCAGAATTGGATCAAGAAAGGGGAAAGTAAGAAAAGGAAAGACAAGGAAAAGAAAGGAAAGAAAAGATCAAGCAAGGAAGAGAAGGATCAAGAAGCTTCAACAGGAATACTTGCGGGTAACATATTACATGTATGATTTCCTAGTTGGTTTTGACATGCATGGTATGTGCATGTTGGTATTTCATTTTTTTTTATGTCGATGGCATGGTTTTTCTGGGTTTTGACAATGGTTTTAAGCCTTTCCTTTCCTTTCTATGGATAGCCATGGTGTGATGGGATTGTTCTCAGTTTTGAGCTTTGGAGTTTCCAGATGGTTTCAGAATTCGGGGCGGAGGTAGTCTCAGGTTCATTCCCAAAGACCTAGGAATCCCTTGACCAGTTTTGGTGGGATATATGGTAAAGCCTGACGGTGGTGTCTCGGTAAGGGCCTAGTGATATAGTGTGGATTGATGTAAATCCTAGAGACAAGGAGACGAAAAATTCCTCAAGGATGGTCATGAGATCCAAAGGCATTCCAAGCTCGGTTCCATTTTGTGATCTTGGTGCCGGTTTAGGTGAGATCACGGTATGGTGAGGGTGGAGGTGGTTTAACCTCTAGATTCCCTTGTTTTTTTTAGATTGGTTTACCCATGAGATCGCACATTCATGCTTGGAATATGACATGCGGGTGATTGGCTGAAAGAAATATTTTGTGCAACCATGTCTATGGTCGGGTGGTATGTGGAAGTCCCAAACTTGGTTGGCTGTTGCCTATGTTTAATGAAAGCTAATTTCTCTTGCTTTTATACTTGTATTTATGTGGATTTAATGGTATTTATCTTATGGTTATTTCTATGGTTATATGCTGGTTATATGGTTGGTTCTAGTCATGTTTCATTTCATGTTTTTACTTGTAATTGAAAGGATAATAGATGTAATACCTAATTAATTTTAAGACATCTAATGGGAGAGGGTGGCAATCCTTCTTGTTAAGTATCATATTATTTTTCAGTCCCTTATGCTTATTTTTGTATTCATGACCTGTAGATTGTATTGTTTCTAAGTGTTTGACATAATGTCGGTCCCGGTTGGGGATGGTCAGGCCTAGTCCTGGAGTTAGTTTTTAGTTTACAAGCATTATCCTTATGTAATTTATGATTTTTGAAATTTACAGGCTTTTTGGCTAGAGGTCTAGCCCCAGCCCTGGAATCTAGCCTTAAAATCCGCAGTCTCTGGCACAACACTGAGCAATTTAGTCCACAATTACAATGATGTAGGTTTATGCATGCAACTGAGAGGTTCTAGTTGCACCAAGGCCTTGGTATGGGAGAGATTGGGGGTAAAACTCAGGGAAAATTCATGTTGGATTAGGAGATGGACACCTAGAGGGGTTGGATTGCTCCTGGAGGGTATCGTGGCACCTGAGGGAAGTCAGTAAGGTTGTTTTTTGATTCCATTTCCTTAAGTTCACCTAGGATGTTGAGTTTAGTCATAACTACCCCTCATCTCATGTTTACCCCGGAAATGCCGGTGAAATTGGGTAGATGTGAGGGGAGGGTATGACATTACAAGTGGTATCAGAGCATGTTTCACCCCTCAACCTAAATGCATGGTGTGTTGGTCATGTATTTCTGTTTTTTGCATATGTGTTTCCCATACTTGTGGTTTATGTACTTGTTGTATCAAGTTGCATGATTACTCAAAAAACATGAAGGCCAAATAGCTACATCCATCCTCAAAGGTAAAGCAAATATTTGGTGGGAATATGTGAAGAATTTCGGGGATATTTATGAGGAGGAATTGACTTGGAGTGAGTTATAGAGGCTATTCTGGAAGCCATATCTATCAGATAGGTACTATGACGCTACAACTAAGGAGTTTTATGAGCTGCAGATGGGTTCCATGACATATAATGAGTATACTAGTAGGTTCTTGGAGTTGTTGAGACATGTGCCTTACCTTAAGGAGGAGAAGGCCATAGTTCAGAGACTCATCAGTGGGCTTCTAGTAGCATACATATATCAGATTGAGTTTGATGAGCCTAATCGTTAGAAGAGTCCATTAGAAAGCTAAATCATTATTATGAGAAGTCAAAGAACAAAGTTGAGACTAAGCGTGATTTGAAAGGAAATGAGAAAGCTAAAGGAAGGTGGTCACCAAAGTGGGGAAGACCTAAAGATGTAGGTGAGAAATAAAATGTGGTTCCTTACAAGAAGTTCAATACAATTGAGAAGGGACATGGATCACAACATATTAGAGGTGATGGTAGAGCACCGTTGCAGTGTGGGATATGTGGCAAGGATCATCACAAGAAGGATTGTCTGCGGTATCAGGGTGGTATACCCCGGATCTATAGTGCATAGGAGGTGCAGACATGATCCAGGAGGATCTTGCATTAGATGAGATCGACATTGAAGTCCAGTTCAATCTTCAGTTCTTCATTTTCTCCAGTTGTCCGGATGAGAGTCTTTTTAGTCATGGTTAAATGTCATGGTGTAATGTTGTGGTTCATGGTTATGTCATTATGTGGTGAAAGTGGTGATATGTGGTAAACATATGCTAAGTGAAACCTAAGCTAAGGTCATGGTGTGTAACCTAAGTGGTAATGGTGTTTAATCCTATGGTGGAGACCTAAGCCTAAGTGGTAATGCTATGGTCCTAAGTCCAAACTATGTTGCTAACCTATGCTAAAACTTATACCTAGTGCTAAACCTTATGAAATAGTGTTACAATTATGTTATAAATCATATAGCGCCAATGTAATGACCTTTCGAACTTTGTAACAAAAAACCATATAACATATATCAGTTAACTGTGAAGCTAACCGTGTTGAAGCTTAACCATTGGGAAAAACAACATGTGATCGGGGTTTTGTTTGAACATTCGGACAACAGTTTGACAAAGACCGCAACCGTCGGAGGTGTAGGAGTTGTCACATGCAGAGTCAGTGGACAGTCGACCGCTGTCAACAGAACTATCAGACCCTGACCACTAGGTGGCAATCAGTGGTTAGTCTACCACCCTATCACGTGTCAAACAGTTCAACGCTGTTTACCCAGACTGTCAACGGGTTATTTATAACCTATGGTTTATATTTGGGTTTTAAATAGTTATGCGCTATGTTTAAAAGTTATCCACCATGTAACAAAGTGTGAGGTTATCCACCATGTTTATAAGATTGACTGTTCATGCGGGAAGAGTTATATTGGTGAAACTGGGTGCTCTCTTCAAAAACCTCTTAAGGAATATGGTGCTGATATCAAACATGAACAATCTCGCACCTCGGCCCTTGCTGATCATTCCTTGAAAACTAAACATCCCTTACGGCTTAAGGATGCTAAGATCATTGCCAGGGAAGAACACTATCGAAGAAGAAAAATTAGAGAAGCACTCGAGATTATGAAGCACCTGCATAACATTAACAGGGATGGAGGATTCGAGATGAGTGACAGTCGGCGGCCTCTAATTCAACAAATGTGCCCCTAGAGTTCGTCTTCTTCTCAGGTATAGTATCACAGGTTTTCTTTTCTTCCGATTTTTTTTTTAGAGTTTGGTAGTTGCATCAACTAATTAAGCTATCTACTTTTAATAATTATCTTTATTAATTAATTTTTATTTTTAAAATAAGAATTAATTAATTAATAATTATCATTAGTACCTAAAGTTTTAATTAAAATGAAATAAAAATTAAAATATTTATATTCAATAATAATCATAGTTAATATTAGGTTAATTAGGAATGATTAATTTTTTTTTCTAATAATGATAATAATAGTTAATTAAATAAATAGTGATTATTAGAATTAATATATAATAATTATAAATAATAACTGGTTTTTATTAACATTTATTGATTAAATAAATGTTAATATTAATTAAAGTGAACTATTATTTATTTTTATTAATTGTTAATTTTATGAATTAATAATTATTAATTTTGTAGATAATTCTTTCTAGTACTGGTACCATCTAGGAGTTCTTTCTAGGATTTTATAGTTTATAATGAATAATGATTAAGAATAAACCAATATATTATTATGTTAGTAATAAATATCAGATTAATTAAAACATTATTTTAAAATATTTTTAAATTTTTTTAGTAAATCACTTAAAGTTAAGCAAATAAATTTTTTTATATAAAAAACTATCTAATTTTATTAAGAACATTTATAGAATTGATAAATTACTATTATTAATAAATTAATAAATAGATGTTATTATTTATACATTTAATTTTATAAATATAAATATAATAAAATAATTTATTAAAATTTATTATATTTAATAAAATTTATTAAGAATAAATTTATTGAAATTTATTAAAATTTTTATTTATTAAAACAAAACAAAATTTAGTAAATAATTTAATAGAATTAACTAATGCAGTTTTTGTTGGTTCTTTTCCTCACATTTTTCACTATATATTTCCTGTCTTTTTCATCCTTCTTTCATTCTTCAATTCAACTCTCATCTTGAAGATGGATCCCCCTTGAGATTTGAAACGTCGACCATTGTTTTTTAACGTTGTGTAAAATCTGGAGATTTCTTCAATAAGCGATAACCACAGAAGCTTGAAAACCATTAAAGTGTTAGGTGTTTCATTTTTATTAGACCGGGAGCATCTATCCACCTAATCACATTTATTTGTAAAAACAATTTTCCAATTTTGGTTTGAGAATGAAATTATTTAAACTTAGCCATTTCACCATGGAAGAGGGAGAGTGATTTTGAAGGCTTGTATTCAAATTTCTAAGAGAGAGCTAGTTTTGTTTTCAGTGTTTCTTGGTCGTTCGGAGGCAGAATTAGGAACCGAGATAGGCGTTGGAAAGCTAGGAGAAAGATATTTCTTTTGACAGAGACCAGAGATGCTTGCGATTACGTTCAGTCTGGTGTATTTCTGTTTAAATAATTCCTTGGATAAATCCTTAATAAAACAAACACCCATCTTGAAAGTGGACCTAAAGATGTAGTCCACCAGGGAAAAAATCCATTATCAATGTTTGTTGTCTTCTATCTATGTTCTTTGCTGTAAATTCATGTTTAAATATGCTTCTTAGGTTCTGATTTAAGTTGTAAAATCAATTGTTTTCCTTCAGTCTTCCACACTAAGCGATCGAGTTAAAAATCAATTCAATTTTGGAAAATATTCATTTCTATTTCAGTATTATTTTAGATCTATTTCAGATCAAGACAGGTGGGGATGTTGGTCATAGAATTCCTTAGAATTATGCATTTTTGGACAACAGGCAGGCATATCACTAGGCACCTATCATTGAGATGGACGGTAAGCTTTGTGATCAAGTTATTTATATTTTGATTGATCATGTATCTAATTATAGTTATGTTAATCCTGACCTGGTGGATAAGTGTGGCTTGAGAAAAAAGTGCATGCAGAATCTTGGTTGGTGTAGTGGGCTACAGGTACAAAGAAGAGAGTTCATCATTGGGTAAAAGCTTGTGCATTTGATCTAAATGGCATGCCTACAACAGCAAATTTGAATGTACTACCATTGGGATTGTATAACACAATTTTGGGTATGGATTGGATGTACTTTCACAGAACCAAAGTGGATTGTTATGACAAGGCCATTGAGTGCCTAGATGATAATGGAGAAATATAATTTTGCAGGGAAAGAAGAAGCCTACATCAGTGAGGAGGGTCACAACTATGCAGGCTAAGCGCAGTTGCAGGAAAGGTTGTGTAATGTTTTCAGTGCATGTTTCCAGTGATAAGGGTAAGGATGTCGAGGTGCATAAATATTCCAAAGGTATCCTATATTACAATAGTTTCAGGATTTGTTTCCAGTAGAGGTTCTAGAGCTACCTCCTCACTAAGAAGTAGAATTTTCTATTGATTTGGTACCAGGGGTAGAACCAACATCAAAGGCACCTTATAGGATGAGCATGCTAGAGTTAGTAGATTTTAAGTTATAGGTGAGGGAAATTGTTACACAGCAATTTGTCACCGTCCCTGCCAATCCCCATCCCGCACATTGGAGGACTCATTCCGTGACTTGTGAGCAGAGACAAGACTTGAAAATACTTTCATTGCATCCCTCTGAAGATGAGCTTTAATTGCCCTGAAGACATCTCCTTGCAAAAAACCCTAAAAATAGCTCTTTTTCCATTGGCGCGGTTTCATAGTTCAACCCTCGCGCCAAGAGGGTAAATCCTCCAAAGAGGGCATGCCAATTGGTGCTCTGTCATAGAGCCGCACCCGCGCCAACCATATTAAGAGGTGTTTTTAAAAAATAAAAGGCGGAAGTTTCGTCCTAACAAATTCTTGGACTGATATCTATCTTGAGTTGGGAGGTTTGGCTACGGATTTCCATAGAGAGGAAGTGGTTTTCCACCTCTCATGGAAGCTTCCTTGATGATAGGGCCAATCCCATGATTATAGGGATCCCAACTTCCCTTCCTCCTTCTATAAAAGCTTGTCCATTTCCATTTGCAAGCTAGTTCAAAGAGTTCCAAGAGTTGCAGAGCTGCAGAATTTCCAAATTCCCAAGAGCCTTCTTGATTCCCTAGGGCCAAATCCAAGCAAGGAGACTATTGCCATATCCGGAGAGAGAGGCTTGTCCCATCCTTGACAGGCTTTATCGAGACATGTTCTGCTGACGACCCGCTAAAGGAGAATTCGGCGTCGAAGCTATGGTTGTATTCTTCTTTTGATTCATTAATGATAAGAGACTATTGGTTATGGTTCCACTCTTGTTCTTGATCATGTTCATGAGTTATGTCCTCTTTGACTGACATATAGTTGTATATACTGGATTTTATGCTTGCATTTGTGTTGTTTCTTGCATGTGCAGGTGTCCGATCACGGAGATCGTGAGGATTGTGATCTGCCAGGGCGAAGGAACGGGAGCACCACCTCTTCTGCAAACGATAGCGTTGGATTCCAGGTAAGCCTTCATCGCAAGTCGATTTATTTACAATTAGGAACCTGCACTGTAGCGTGTTTGATTGTTGCTAGACCCGATCTGGGCTAGTAGGGATCGCCTCTGTCCGCAGAGGGGATTTACCTCCTCAAACATTTGGCGACTCCACTGGGGAATCAGCTTGTTGTTTGATTTGTAAACTATAGACGGAGTCTGAAGTATGGCCAGATAGCCTTCGAAACGCTTTTGCTCAACATTATCGGAGTAGATCAACGCTGCTTCAGTCAATCTCCGGTTTGGTTTATGGACTGAACAACTTGGAGTTTTGTCTTCTCTTTCCGGTTAGTTTCTTGGTCTTGCTTGCTTGGTCAGCTCTTTGGACTGGTTTTTCCTGTTTGTTTGGCTTTGTTTTAGCCTTATTATCACTTGTTTGTGTCTGAGATTGCTTGTTTTTTATTTTTTTCATAGTAAACTCGGCTGGCGCGCTTTTTAGTGTGACAGTCGCGCCCATTGGCGCAGGTTTCCTGTGTATCACCCACGCCATTGCGTTTCTGGCGCTAATTTCAAGCTCACAGTCGCGCCAATCCTGTGAGCTATTAGGGTTTGCTATGTTTCATGCTTTCTGACGCTGAATTGTGATTTTGATCTTGTTTTTTCGACTGTTTGAGTGCACTGGAACCTAGTTTGACTGGTTGTAACCTCCATCCTTTGGTTGTTTGCCTATTTCTTTCGATTTTGCATACGAGCCCTAGGGCCTCTAGGTGCCTTTGTGAGTCGAGCCTCCCTTGGGTGTTTTGTGGTTTTCGTTCGTCCAGTCGACTTTAGGATTGCTTCCTTGCATTCGTTTGACAATTGTCTATCATTTCATTGCGCTTTTTGAGTGACTGATTTCGTTTTCATTCGAATTTCGCTTTGCTTTGTTTTGGGCCTAGATTACACGACTCATTAGTGTCTTTGGGACTTTTCTTGGTTTTGAGAGACTTTTGGTCGATTTGAGATCTGATTGTTTGCGCCATTGAGTGAAATTCGCTTGTTTTGCTCTCTTATTATCATTTCTCAAATTGCTTCTCATTTGTTTTCGGTGTGTTTAGCACATTTAGCTATCAAACATTGAATATATATATAAAAAAAAATCTCTTTTGCTTTTGATTGATTAGTGCAAATTGAAATCTTTTCGATTTTACTAGTAATTAGTGAACTTGGAAGAAAAGTTTTTGATTTCAGTAGTTGCATTAGAGATATCACTGATTGTCTTCTGATCATTTTGTTTGTGTAAAAATCTCTCAACTCTTCTGTAGCTAGCTTTCATTGAACAAAATGATATAATGTGGCATGTAGTTTTTCATTTAGGAGATTTTTGAGACATCACATTCGTTAGGGCCTGAAAACTGAAACGTAATTGAAGATCAACTTTAAAATCTACTCAATTTACACTAAGGCAGCATTGAAATCTAACGAAACACATTTAGAGGTCTAGGCTAGAGACGTGTTTCGGCGTTTTAAAACCTAGTAGCTGTCGTTCGCCTCTTGGCTTTAGACAGCACTAGTATGGACTTGTGCTCCCCATACCGTCGCGTATATAAAGGGAGACCCCATTAGGTTTCAATCCTTTATCCATAGGAAGCCGAGTCTGCCGCCCTATATCCGTGATACACCAGACACAGCATTCGGGGAGATTGCCTGCACGTACTGAAAGTCCTTGGTTGATTTCTCTTTCATTACTGAAACCAAGGTGTATATTGCAGTTCACGGTTATTTGGTACACCCTTTTTGCCTAGTATTCCTGAGCAGTCATTTGATCTTTTCTGACTCCCTAAATTTGAAAGGATCACCAAGCGCCTGTCCTTTCACGCTTGTGTCAAATTTGAAAGAGATAGAGTCACCTTTTCAACCGTTTCTCGACTCTTAAAACATGAAACGGTGAAGTTTCTCATTTTTCAATGTGGTAAAAAATTAATCACCCACGATTACACGCCCTGTTAGATTTTGCTTGTTGACCGTTTGATCGTGTGTCTTGACTCTTTTTCAGCCTGTGTGTGTGTTTGATCTTTTTTCGTTTCTGCCACAGTGGCAGAATGTTCTGTTTCGTCTACTGGTAGTCCTTATATGGACGATTCATCAGAGGCTTCACAATCCTCTGCTGAACCACAGCAGCCCATTGTTTCCGAGTTTCCCAACGGGGGACCGGTTCTTTCTGAGCAACCCTTTGGAGGACTAGTTGAGTTCAATTGGCCCTTTGCAGACCCTGTGTCTGAATTGAGATTAGGAGCTGATTTCCTTTCTCTTACATCGGGTTCGCCTTTTATAGCTGCTGTTTTTCCTCCTAGTCCTCGCCGTCTATTGCAAGATCTAGCGGCAGGCTCAAACATGAGTGATTCTGGTGAGGAAATCCCAACGTCTGGTGAAGACTATCAGCTCTTCCCACAAATATTGTTTTCAAGAGACAACTCTAAACTAGCTGTCATGTCAGCGTCAAGTCCCTCATTACCACCAGGGTATAGATCCTTGGGTCAGATTATTTCCGCCGCTGCCTCGATGGGAGTGTCAGCTCCTTCTCCGAGGCCAGCTGTTCCTTCACCGGGGGTGTCTCCTTAGACACCTGTCACTTCTGTACCCACTCGGCCCACTGTCTGTGTAGCCGCATCTTCACCCGCTGTCACGGCACCCTCTGCAAGGGCTATGCTGCCTCCTGAAGACGTTTATCTAGCGACTGCTATATCGGAGAACATTTCTCCAGAGGAGTATCAGTTGTCCCTACAACAGCCGAACCCTGAGGTTGGGCCATCCTCCCAAGATCCCAACCACTCTTATTTTTCGCACTATGCACAGGATGGTACACCCGTGTATGCTTTTCCAAGTCAGTATGATGAGCACGGGGACATTTTACGTCTACCCGCTCCTGAGGCTCACCTCTATGCTCAAGGTTTACCTTATAACCAGGCTTATAACCCGCGAGGGCAACCTTTCCAAGGCCAACCTTCGGGCCAACCTGGCTATCCTTATGACCCACAGGGGCAGCCTATGCAAGGCTATCTTGCGGGCGAGCAAGGGCCATCGTACGATCCGCAAGGACAGTATTACAGCCCTTCCGGTCAACCTGTGCAGCCTCATCCGGGGTACCAACCGGGACCGGTCTATGATCCTGGGGGGCACATCCAGCCTTCCCAACCTATGCAATCGCAGTATCCTGTTGTTTCCAACGTTGCATATCAGCCGGGACCATCTTATGGTCCTGTTCCAGGTCAAACCGGTTACCAGAAACCACTTGGCTCTATTCCTCCACCTGGCCAACCGGCCCAGCCGGTACAACCCGGTGTTCTGCCTCCAGGCCAACCGGTTCATCCGGTACAACCTGGTGCTTCTCAATAGCCAGGTCAACCTGCGCAACCGACTCAACCTGTTTAACCAGGGCAACCCCCTCACCCGGGGCAGCACCCTCACCCGGGGCAGCCTGTTCAACCAGGCCAGCCTGTCCATCCTATTAACCCCGCTCAACAACTGATTCATTCGATGCCGCAGCCAAATCAACAACTGCGCCCTAGTTATCAGGCTCCGCAGGGTTCCACCTATCAGCAGCCGACTCACCCTTAGGGCGGTTATTATCCTCATGGTCAATCTCAACTGAATTATAACCAGCCCTGAGGCTCTCAGTATTATCCTCATCAACCTGGTTCTACCTATACTCAACAGCCAAATCCAAATGCTGCCTATACAGGGCCGACTCCTAACCAGGGTGCATACTCTGGTTATCAGCCCCCGTACGCTGGTTACCAACATCCAAATAAGTCTGGTTATACGACCTACAGCCCCTACAGTTAGAATCCTACGGGACAGAACCCATGGGGGAAAGGATATTCCCAACCAGAGTGGAGTACAGGTATCGGTCCTCATCTCGGGCCAGGCATGTCGGTCAATCGGCCATTGCCGTTCCTGGCCACCTTGGAGTTGTCGGATGTTTCAAAATTAACGAATGATCCAATATTGCATAATCCTTATTTGCCTTCGGTTCCCGCCAAGATACCAGGAGATTGCCCCAAGTTTGAGGGTAAAGCTGGAGAGGATCCCCAAGCGCATGTGATGACGTATCATCTTTGGTGTTTGTCTAACTCTTGGGTCGATGATTCGATTCGTCTGCGCCTCTTCCAGCGCACTTTGACTGGAGCTGCTGCTAAGTGGTACATAGAGTTATCCCGTGGCATCTTCCAAGATTTCAATTCTTTAGCCATGGCTTTTCTGACGCACTTTCAGTTACCGGTTCATTATGAAGCCGGGACGCACCTCCTAACTTCTCTGAAGCAGGATAAAGCCACTCACATTTCTGATCACAGTCATGAGTGGCGGCGTCGTCGTAGACTGATCAAGTTTCATATACCTGATCAGATACTAACTCACTGGTTCACCACCTCCTTCGTGAAAAAAATCGCCCAAGATATTGTGATGGGAGCGTGTGTGACGGAGGCACAAGCCATTGCGCGTGCCCAATATCTGGATCTTGTATATTCTCATTCCGACACGTTTTATGATATCTTGCCTGATGCTCCACGGTCCGGAACCTCTAAGGCTCCACGTACCCCTGCAGTGGATGGTGTCATTGGTTCTGTGTCTCAGAATTCAAAGAAATCTTCGAATGGGAAGCAGAAGTCTAATTCTTCCAACAATACTCCTGCTAATCCCGCCCTGTCCGATTCTGGCAAAACCGCGGAGGTGAACGCCGTTCAGGCCAATCCTACGGAGAAAACCTCCAAGGGGAAAAAGAAGGGCAAAGGTAATTCCAAATTCGACGCCCCGAGGCCAGAATCCAAATATCGTACTGAGGATGGTTCTCAACGTAAACCGAAGTACCCCTGCCTCATTTGTGAAGGAGACCATTATAATAAGGATTGTCCACGACGCTCCGAAGTTAGTCAACTTCTCAAAGGCTCCAAAGGGACTCCGGCAGTTCTAAAAGAGCCATTCCCATCTCAGCAGACCCAGATGGTTGAACAGCCTTCACCATCTGCACCATTTGGGTCCCAAGTTTTCATGATGAATGGTGCTGCACCTATCTCTGTCACTACGCGATCGAAGGATTACAACGAATCGCGGCAGGCACCTGGGAAGGCAGTTGCGGATGGACCACCTCCCCTACCTGTCTCCGGTTCGTTGGAAATCGAGAAGCCTGTTCCTGAACCTGTTGTGAAGCCGCCTTCTAAGGGTGTTCTTCGAAGATCTTCTTATAATCCGAATGCTCGTGCCGTTCAACACTACAATATTGTTGAGGATTTGGCATAGGTGCCTTCTGCTATGTATGCGCTAGAAGTTCTTCAAAGTTTTCCTTCGCAACGGAAGGCTTTACTGTCTGCAATCGGTGGCATCGATCCCGCCGATTCAAGTCTTCTCACCTTCGATTTAGAGAATTTCACTCCCCGAATTCCACATCAGATTGCTCTTGTTATTCAAGTCGGGATTAACATTCTTAACATCCATAGGGCCGTCGTGGATGAAGGTGCTTCTACCTGTGTTATGTCATCCGCTTGCTGGAAGGCCATTGGCTCTCCGGCACTTTCGTCATCTCCCAATGCCCTAGAGGCATTTGATGGTCAGGAATCTAAACCCCTGGGTGTTCTCGAGAGTTTAGCGATCACTTTACAGGGGAAGACTGTCAACGTAGAAGTAGAAGTAGTCGACGCCAGGCTCAACTACAATATACTTCTTGGCCGAAGCTGGACTCATGCCATGCTCTACGTGCCATCCACCGTCTTTCAACTTCTTAAGTTCCCTCACGAGGGCAAAATCGTCACGGTGGATCAGTTTTCCTTCTTCACCTCTACCTCCAAGAACAACGTTCCATACGTGGATCAGATTCCGAATCCCCCTGACAGTATAGGACCCGGTCTCTTCAAAGACCCCGTCCTTATGGGTATTTTTCCCGCACCACCACCGCACACCGCTCAAGTTAACATGATTTCCAGGTCCGATGACCCCTGGCTCATCCCTACGCCTGAGCAGGTGTTTGAGTTTGGAGAATCAATGCCCTTGACTCCAGTAGAGATTAGCTATTGTGAAATTGTTGCCGCATCTGATCCTCCACCTCCTCAGCATGCTCCTTTGAGCATGGCTCTAGACGTCTACTCTCAATCCCCCTGGCTTGGTCAGGCCGATTCGCCTGATCCTCTCAAAGAGACTTTTCCTTCCGATGAAGCCATCATTGAAACTATGTCTCTTGAGGAGCTGCCTTGGGGCTATGGACATCATCGCTCCTCTTTTATGCCTAGCTTGGGGGCAATGATAGATTTTCTAGAGCATTATGCATCTCAGGTTCCTACTCCTCCTCTCCAAATGCCCATCTTGACGCATGAGGTTTTTTCGGAGGGAAACCTGAGTAATATCACTCAAACCAGCCCGATCAACATCTCCGTTAAACCAGGGATCGTTGAGAATATACACGTGGGAGTGACTTGTTCTCCTGATGAGATTCAAGTCTATACTGACCTTTTTAAAGAATTCAGAGATGTGTTCACCTGGTCCTACGAGGAAATGCCGGGGATTGATCCCAGTATCGTAGTGCATGAGATTCCAACCTATCCTGGTGCGAAGCCCGTGCGCCAACGCTTACGCCCCATGCATCCTCGGAAAGTCGCTGTAATTAAGGCAGAAGTTGAAAAACTTCTGAACGCGGGTTTTATTTATCTCATCCCCCTCACAGAATGGGTTTCCAACATTGTCCCTGTTGATAAAAAGCAGGGTACTATTAGGGTCTATGTTGATTATCGCGATATTAATCGCGCCTGTTCAAAAGATAACTATCCCACTCTGTTCATAGACTAGATTATCGACGAATGTGCCGGAAGTGATATTTATTCCTTGATGGGAGGTTTCTCAGGGTATAATCAGATCAATATTGCACCTAAGGATCATCACAAGACTACTTTCATCTGTCCGTGGGGTACTTTCGCGTATAAAAAGCTCCCGTTCGGCTTGAATAAGGCTGGAGCCACTTTTTAGCGTGCGATGTCTTATGCTTTCCATGACATTCGCCATATCGTTCAGCCTTATCTGGACGACTTTCCAGCTCACTCAACTAGGCGAGAGGATCACCCTAAACACCTCCGCCAGATCTTCGTTCGCTGCAGGCGCTACAATATTAGGCTTAATCCTCATAAATGCGTCTTCGGCGTAGACTCTAGACGTCTTTTGGGATTCATAGTCTCCAAAGACAGAATTCGCCTTGACCCTTTAAAGGTCCAGGCTATCATCAACCTCCCATCACCCTCCTCATTATATCAGTTGCAGAGTCTGCAGGGAAAAGTGAACTTCCTTCAACGCTTTATCCCGAACTACGCCGAGGTGGCCAAAGGATTCACACGTCTATTAAAGCAAAATGTTCCCTTCCATTGGGACGAAATTTCTCAACAATCCTTTGAGAAGCTCAAGACGTTACTCGTTAATGCTCCTTTTCTTCGTCCTTCGGACTATTGTCATGATTTCACTTTGTATCTTGCCGCCGCGCTTAGCACCATAGCTATGGTTCTGGTGCAGGATGATGATGATGGTAATGAACATGTTGTTTATTATCTATCACAAAACCTTCTCGATACAGAAATGCGTTATGCTCATGTCGAGAAGTTGGCGTTAGCAGCAGTACACGCTGTGCAGCGTTTTCGCCATTACATCCTGTTGCGTACGATAACAATGGTTTTAGATTGCAACCCCATGACATATATTCTCTCTAGACAATTACTGGGGGGAAAATACTCCAAATGGATTGTTATCCTGCAGGAGTTTGACTTAGAGTTCACCACTGCTAAGTCAACCAAATCACTTGTTTTCGCGGATCTTATATGCTCACTCCCGACAGACTCCACTCCTTCACACTCCGAGGATCATATCCCGGATGAAACTCTCTTCCTCATTAGTACTCGTGACCCTTGGTATGGTGACATAATTGTGTATCTTCAGACCTCCACATTTCGGTCTGAGTTGACTAAAGATGCCCGACGTCGGATTCGGCATCAGGCTCAACCCTACCGCATCGTAGGAGATACCCTATACCGCGTTGGAGTAGATTTAGTGCTCCGTCGGTGCCTAACCTTGGAAGAGGCTGAAAAGGTCCTAAATGACTGCCACAGTGGCACCTGTGGTGGACATATGTCTGGATATGCTACTGCCCAGAAAATTCTGCGAGCAGGTTACTTCCGGCCGTCAATATTCAAAGATTGTATCACTGCAGTCCGTAAATGTCACCCGTGCCAGGTGTTTCAGCACAAGATGCGCGCGCCGCCTCTCCCTTTGCATCCTGTTATTACCATCGGCCCTTTTGTGAAATGGGGCGTGGATTTTATGACGTGTAACCCTCACTCGGCCGGGGGGCATGCGTATATAATTGTCGCTGTTGACTACTTCACCAAGTGGGCTGAAGCGATGCCTACACTAGCTGCCAACGGTAAGACAACTGCCCAATTCATATTCAACCACATCATTGCACGTTTCGGCGTCCCTCAAGCCATCGTTACCGACCATGGTACTCATTTCCGAGATTATATGATGGCCGAGCTGACTTCAAGGTTGGGCTTACGTCACGATAGCTCAACGCCATATTACCCTCAGGCAAATGGCCAGGTTGAAGCAGTGAACAAGGTTCTGGTCACTATGCTTCAACGAACAGTTGGTATTCATAAATCCAATTGGCACCTCCAACTGTTCTCATCTCTATGGGCATACCGGACTTCTGCAAAGAGTGCAACTGGATTCACACCATTTCAATTGGTGTATGGTCTGGAAGCAACTCTTCCGGTTGAATGCGAGATTCCTTCGTTGAAATTAGCTGTGGAACTTCTACCCGACACTTCTGCTGAGGAAGAGCGTCTTTTGTATCTGGAACGGTTAGATGAAAATCGCCGCTTAGCTGCTTTAGTTATTGAAGCACAAAAGAAGCGGGTCAAAGCTCACTTCGATCAATCGGTTTCTCCTCATTCCTTTGTTGAAGGGGACCTCGTCCTCCTGTACGATCAAGCACATGACAAGCTTGGGGCTGGCAAGTTCCAACCTATGTGGCATGGGTCCTACATAGAAAAACGCGTTTTGAAGAATGGGGCTTATGAGCTTATATATTATGAAGGAGTTCTGCTAGCGCAGCCCAGGAATGGGCTGTACCTGAAAAAATACTATGCTTAAAGTCATTTTTGGTGTGGTGTGTGTCCATAAGTGTGTGTTTTTTCATTTGTGTGCATGTGTGGTGTGGTGTGCAATGTAAACATCTTTCTGCTGATCGGGTCTTCCTGATTGTGCAGATGTCCATTCGTCCGTTTGTTGGTTTCGCGGATGGTGCCTCCCGCAGTACCAGGAACCTGTCTTTGGCGGCCTGGGTAATCTATGATCCTGCTGGTGAGTTGGTCAACCTGCAAGGTGTGTGTCTGGGACGTACTACAAATAGCATCGCGGAATATAGTGTTGTATTAGAATTATTAATTGAGGCTGTAAACCTTGGTATCCGTGAATTACTTGTGTATCTAGACTCGCAACTTGTAGTATTACAGCTGAATGGTCATTATTCGGTCAGAAACCCATCCATTTTACGTCTGTATCTGCGTATTCGTTTATTGGAAAGAAATTTTGACTATATTACATATCAGCATATACCTAGGCATATGAATACATTAACAGATGCAGTAGCTAATTTGGTGTTAGATAGACATTTGCGCAATTTGTAAATCATTATCACATGTAAAAGGAAAATCCATCCAGAAATAGATATGTATATATATAGATATCGAAATGTTTACATAGTGTGCGTCGTATAGAATCAAAAAATATATATGTTCATCTTAATACATCCGGAGATGACATGTCTCTCAAAAAATATGCATGATAAAGACCCTAGGAGTCTAATCCGCATGGTTCTCATGATAGCAGGTGACTGCACGCACTAAGCATCTCAGAAGTGGGTGGAGGCGACTAGGCACTCCCACCGTATGTCTCTGGTACGCCATCGGTACATCTGCCAGCCGGGCGTAGTCTGGGATCCCTCAGGCAATCCCCTCGAGATTATGGATTAACTCCCCCCCCCTTTGCACCCTCTGCCTGAGGATCAGGTGCGGGAAGATTTCTTCGTGCGATAGGAGACATATCGGCTGGTCTCTCTGGGCCCACGTCTGCATACATATAAAATGTGTCAAGATGGATATGTATTAACAAAAAAATCATAAAACATAAAAAATCAAAAAGAGAAGAGGTCATACCCAACTCCTCGTCCCAATCGTCTCCCTCTGGCAGTGGGAGATCTGGGTCTCCTGTAAAGTCGGTTCCTGCATATGGCCAGTCTTCCACTACAATCAACTGACGCCTCAACCACCCAAAAAACTCCGGCCTCCAGGACATCTGTTGGCCTCCTCCAGCTCTGGGCATTAGTTCAGCCCAGCGAGCCATTCTTGGCTCTCATGGAATTGGCTCAGCTACTATGGCCCCTTGGCCCTGGAAGATTGGTGATCGTTCCAGAATGAACGATACCAGGATGGAACCGTAGCCGAACTATTTCAGTTTGGCCTGCTTGCATTTCGTGAGCTATCTCTTCATGTTGATAGTCACTGTTGTGGCCCAGTCAAACAAAAGGGGAGTCATACACTCTGAGGCTAGCAAAAGTTGGGCCTTTGTGGCCTCGTGCGGTGCCTGCGACCCCGCAGCCCGCGTGATGGTATGAAGCACCACTCTCAGTGCCAGATCAGGAATGGTGTGGATGTCCACAATTCCACTTCCTGATCCCAGTTGTGCCCCTCGACACACTCGTGCCATCACTTGCTCCATTTTCTCACCAGACGGTCTGCTCCCTGTCAATATGGGTACCTGACCTCTTCGCGATAATCCGGCTATGAAGTACACGTCAGCAACCTCCAGTTCTAACACTTGATTTTGCAATTTGAATACTTGTTCATCTGCGTCCCACATATTGATCAAGTATTGTAGAAGCTCAGGCTGAGCTCGTAAACAAGGTGTCAGGAAGAAATTTTTTAGCCCACAGTTCCTGAGAGAATTCATGCAAATTTCATTTTCCATGGCTTGTTCATCCTCTTCACCGTGCTCTCTCTCTTTCCACTCAATTACAATTTTGCTCGATTTCCTGCATCAACATGGTCACAAACCCTTAATTAGATCTCTGATGAGCTTCAAATTTCATCCAAATTGATTAAAAAATAGAACTTTTAGGCGGAAATTTGGGTTCCGCCGCTGGTGTGGCTGTTTCCTGAACAGTCGCGCCAGTCGGCGCGAGCCCTTTGCATATAAAAGCTCATTGGCGTGGGTCCGTGCCCGATACCCGCGCCAATGAGCGGAGCCCTAAATATTTAAAAAGTTGCCACAGAAGTCTAATGCATGATGGAAAACTATTAAAAAATGGATTGAAATGGATTACAAGGAAGCGCCTCTTACCTGGAACTGACGGAACTCTGAATGGTAGCCCGGATCGATCGCAATCGCTATCAAAAGTTTGCACACAAACTGGACCACTGCTACTCTTCGGTGAGGTAAAAAGTAAAAAGTAATTTTATTTTTACCATTTGACATATTTATAACTTTTTGAACTCAAAATAGGTCTTGAAAGTTATTTTTCTGAATATTTTAATATATTTTGTCGAAAATGGGTTTTACACTTGCCTTTTTGTGCAGCAACAAGTCTTTTACGCAACTTAGACGGTGAAACGAGTTGTATTTTACACTTTTTCGGACTCGGTAAATACACGAAAAAGTCACTCTGGAGTCATCTTTCAGCTCTTTTCTGACTCTCTAAACATGAAAAGATTGCCGAGGCCCTTGTCGTTTCGATCTCGTTAAAGTGGACATGAATCGACATCTGCCCAGTATACGTTTAACCCTTTTTCGGGCTGGGATGGATTATTTACGAAAAAGGAATACCCTAGCCTATCGCGACTAGGAGGTTTTCTCGGATATTGTTTTCTACCTTTTTGGGTCCGAGGAACTATCTACGAAAAGGGACCACTGGAGTTTACTTTTCCGCTGTCTTTTCAAACTCTCTAAATATGAAAAGACGCTGAATTCTCCCTTTGTCAGACTCGTTAAACCTTGATGACATTGGATTCAGTCGAAATGATGTTCTCCGAGTTTCTCCTTCCTAGGGCTCATTAAATGTACTAGGATGGATTCACCCGAAGGGCGGACTTATATTACAAGCATATGCTATCCCCTTCAAGCTTGTTATCAAAATAATTGGGGTACTCGCCAGAAATGGTGGGGGAAAGTGGAACCAGCATCATTGTTGTGTCGGCAGTATGTCGCTCTTGAACATGGCACTTGTCTGCATTCGTGTCGGGTTGGGTACATCTCATCTCGTTCTTCACTTGCCTCCATGGGTTTGGATAATCCCTTTTGACCTCTCATCTGCTCATTGCCTCGTCACCATGACCTCTGATCCGTTGATGTCAAATACTGCCAAGTCCACTGTCGTGCCGTTTATATGTTCAAGAGAAGTTGGCCTCTGCGAATATAAACCTTCCTCTGTTTCTCATACGATCCTGATTCACAACAAAACATCATGTTCCTCTATCTCGTGTCAATGATGTGGGAAACATTATGGCCCACCTTCGATCAAGGTCACTTCCTGTCGACTTCAGCTCATTATCCAGGAAGTTGATCTAGAGACTCCTTTATGGTACCTTGGAGCTTGCATGCCTCAATGGCAGGTTCGTCGCATTCGACGTGAGGTTTTCATCATTGGCCTCCGATCGAGTGATTCTGCGGGTGTTCGACGCCAACTCATTGATTCACACGCCGTAGATTGTACCTGCAGTACCTTGAGGGCCATTGTCATTATTGGTGGTTTCTCTCACGTCTGTTAACAGCTTTCATCATTGGCTGGTAATCAGACGATGTTCTTGCATGTTCGACTTCAGCTCACATATTCGCATGCTTGAACTTGTACTTTGTTCGGGTCGAGATGGAGCGCAAGACCCTGGATTGTGTCTGTTGTAATCCAGGTTGCGATTTTGTGGATTATTATGATTAGTTACATGACTCACTTATTGGATGGCTGCGACCATACCTGAGTCTATTTATCGGTCCTCTTTGGATGGCTGTGTCCATGCCTTGGATTTCTATTATTGTATACTCTGCTATGGATGGCTGTGCCCATACCACCCATATATATCATGTATCTGAGACATCAGTTGTACTTCGCTCCGCAGGTTTTTCGATGGCAGTGTTTTCAGTCGGCATGTTCTCGTAAAGCATTTCACCCCTCTCTCTCTCTCGGGGCTCATGCTTTAGGGTGCATCTGTTACACAACAATTTGTCACTGTCCCTGCCAATCCCCATCCCGCACATTGGAGGACTCATTCCGTGACCTGTGAGCAGAGACAAGACTTGAAAATACTTTCATTGCATCCCTCTGAAGATGAGCTTTAATTGCCCTGAAGACATCTCCTTGCAAAAAACCCTAAAAATAGCTCTTTTTCCATTGGCGCGGTTTCATAGTTCAGCCCTTGCGCCAAGAGGGTAAATCCTCCAAAGAGGGCGCGCCAATTGGCGCTCTGTCATAGAGCCGCACCCGCGCCAACCATATTAAGAGGTGTTTTTTAAAAATAAAAGGCGGAAGTTTCGTCCTAACAAATTCCTGGACTGATATCTATCTTTAGTTGGGAGGTTTGTCTACGGATTTCCATAGAGAGGAAGTGGTTTGCCACCTCTCATGGAAGCTTCGTTGATGATAGGGCCAATCCCATGATTATAGGGATCCCAACTTCCCTTCCTCCTTCTATAAAAGCTTGCCCATTTCCATTTGCAAGCTAGTTCAAAGAGTTCCAAGAGTTGCAGAGCTGCAGAATTTCCAAATTCCCAAGAGCCTTCTTGATTCCCTAGGGCCAAATCCAAGCAAGGAGACTATTGCCATATCCGAAGAGAGAGGCTTGTCCCATCCTTGACAGGCTTTATCGAGACATGTTCTGGTGATGACCCGCCAAAGGAGAATTCGGCGTCGAAGCTATGGTTGTATTCTTCTTTTGATTCATTAATGATAAGCGACTATTGGTTATGGTTCCACTCTTGTTCTTGATCATGTTCATGAGTTATGTCCTCTTCGACTGAAATATAGTTGTATATACTAAATTTTATGCTTGCGTTTGTGTTTTTTCTTGCATGTGCAGGTGTCCGATCACGGAGATCGTGAGGATTGTGATCTGCCAGGGCGAAGGAACGGGAGCACCACCTCTTCTGCAAACGACAGTGTTGGATTCCAGGTAAGCCTTCATCGCAAGTCGGTTTATTTACAATTAGGAACCTGCACTGTAGCGTGTTTGATTGTTTCTAGACCCGATCTGGGCTAGTAGGGATCGCCTCTG
The DNA here is from genome assembly GCA_034641835.2 of Pinus albicaulis. Lineage (NCBI taxonomy): Eukaryota > Viridiplantae > Streptophyta > Pinopsida > Pinales > Pinaceae > Pinus > Pinus albicaulis. Next base: position 1,898,676,805 of record CM076578.1, read on the forward strand.
TCCGTAGAGGGGATTTACCTCCTCAACATAAATGATTGACAAGGGATACATTAGGTCGAGTGTATCACCTTGGGGTGCACCAAAGAAGCAGGATCATACTCTCAGGTTGTGCATTGATTACAAGTGGCTGAACAAAGTGACGATCAAGTACAAGTATCGATTACCATGTGTTGATGACTTGTTTGATCAGTTGAAGGGAGTAGCAGTGTTATCTAAGATTGACTTGAGATAAGGATATCATTAGGTACACATCAAAGAAGAGGACATCTACAAGACCACATTTAGGACTAGGTATGGGAATTATGAGTTTGTTGGAGTTCCATTTGGTTTGACTAATGCCCCAACTAAATTTACGTGTTTGATGGATAGTGTGTTGCATCCTTATCTAGACAAGTTTTTTATTGTGTTCATTGATGATATATTGGTATATTCTAAAAATGAAGAAGACCATGCTGAACATTTAGCAACATTTTTGATGTTTCTAAGAGAGAATTAGTTATATGCTAAGCTTAGCAAATTTTGTTTCTTCCAGACAAAGGTGCAATACTCGGGACATGTTGTTCCCAAGGAAGGCATAACAACAGATCTAAAAATGATAAGAGCCACCATGGAGTGGGCAGCTCCTAAGAATGTGGAGGAAGTCAGATCATTTATGGGATTAACAAGCTACTATAGGAGGTTCATTAGGAACTTCTCACGCATTGCATATAGTGTTACATATTTGCAGAGGAAAGGTAAGAATTTTTAATGGATAGAAGGATGTGCAGCTAGTTTTGAGCACCTAAAGTAGTTGTTGACAAATGGTCCAGTTCTTAAGGTTGTAGATCCGGATAAAGAATTCATGGTGTGTACAAATATTTGTAAAAGAGGGCTTGGTTGAGTCCTTATGCAGGAGGGATAAGTGGTATGCTATGAATACAGTAAATTGAATGAGCATGAACATAACTACGCAAATCATGATCTTGAGTTGGCAGCTATTATTCACGCGTTGAATATGTGGAGGCACTATCTTCTTGGTAGGAGGTTTGTATTGTTGAGTGATCATAGTGGCTTGAGACATTTATTTGACCGACTGAATATGAATGCCAGGAAAGATAGATGGTTGGCCACCCTTAGTGAGTTTGACTTCAAGATCAGATTCATCAAGGCAAAGGAGAATAGGGTTGTAGATGCTCTTAGTAGGAAAGTACATGTGAACTATATAACAACTATGAGTTCCTATGGAACAGACTTATATGATCAGATATTACAGGCAGGACAATAGGATAATAGGTATGTGGAGCTCAGGCACAAGTTGCAACAGAATATAGGTATAGGTACATGTATAGATACAGGTACATGTACATGTGTAAGTACAAGTGCAGGTATAGGTACATGTGCAGGTGTAGTTGTAGGTACAGGTGATCAAGATGTAGACTATCATCTCATGATAGATGGTTTGGTGAGATTTAGGGACAAGATCTATGTGCTGGATGACAGTGAGCTCAAGAATTTTATCTTGAGGGAGTTTCATGTCAAGCCATACTCGAGTCACCCAGGTTACCAGAAGACATTGACAACTGTAAATAAGTTCTACTATTCTCTGAATCTGAAGAGGTATGTAGCAGAGTTCATGGCTAGATGTTTGTATTGTCGGAAGGTGAAGGCAAAATTTAAGCATCCAGGTGGTCTACCACAACCTATTCTGATTCCAGAATGGAAATCAGAGGTCATTTCCATGGATTTTATCACATGTATTTCGAGGACAGTGAGGTAGCATGATTATATCATGGTTGTGGTTGACAAGTTGAGAAAGGTGGCTCACTTCATTCCAGTGAAGACTACATATTCAGCTAGTGAGGTGGCACATGTCTTCATTAGGGAGATTGTGAGATTACTTGGTGTTCCAAATAATATTGTGTCAGATAGGGATGCCAAGTTCACTTCCACGTTTTTTAAGGAGTTGTTTTCAGGATTGGAGACATAGTTGGCCTTTAGTACAACTTATCATCCATAGAAAGATGGTCAGACGGATATTAGAGGACATGTTGAGGATGTATGTCATGCATCAACATAGGAGATTGGAGGATTATCTTCCATTGGTTGAGTTTGCATGCAACAATGGTTATCATGAGTCATTGAGGATGAGGCCTTTCGAGGCACTGTATGGGTGGAGTTGTAATACTCCCATCAGTTGGAGTGATCTAGTGAACATGGTACTTATTGGACCGGACATGTTGGTAGATATGGAAACATAAATTCAAGTTATAAGGAAGAATACAAAGGCAACACAAGAAATGTAGAAACGTTATACAGACCAATACATGGCATTTAAGGAGTTTAAGGTTTGGGAGCATGTGTATTTTAGCATCAAAACCAAAAGAACTCCTTTAGTGTTATAGGTCAATTTGGGCACCATTCCCAATGACCTAGTTTAACTGGAAATCATCCCCAGAACCATGAATAGGGTCTATCATCCCCTATCATTTTAGTTGCTATATGCCCTAAGACAAAGAACAAAGAAAAATCATTCCTGACTTCCATTGCAAGGTTTCCAAGATTTGAAATATATATTATAACACCTATGAGCTCACCAACACAGTCTCTCAAGGGACTAAGTGTGTTGCATATGCAGGCAAATCCACTTAAGGGTGCTCTGCAAAGCACTTCCCGACACTCAAGGGTGCGTTGGTAAATTGGGAGCGAAATTCTTATTGTTTCAGAATCTCCACTTGACCAGTGCCTTCTAGAAGAGTGCATATGTGTCAAACTTTGAATCCATGTGTCCATTTGATACCTCTAAGCTTGGGAACATGTCTTGCCTATTATTATAAAGTCATTGATTGTAAAACTACCTTAAGCTCATCTATAAATTGAGCACAGATCTTAGTGCTTGGGAAGGAAGAATTTGAGTAGAGAAATGCTGGTGGAATTTCAATTGAGGAATTGATTTGAGTGACATGTTGTTGGAGAGATGTTCATTGTGATGAGGCTGGGATGATGCTGAAGACGGTGACATCAAATCAATCACTGGCTGTAACCTCCCCTTCTATCCATTAATAAAGATTGTTGTTTAATTTCCCACATATGTATCTATATAAGCTTCTATCTTCCATGTTATGAATTCTTATCTGATGTATATGGTTCATGTTTCATTGATTTAACTGAATAACTTGAATAGGCATATATATATATATATATATTGCTATCTCCTTGCTGTTTAGTGTTCATTATTGCAGGAAATATTTTGGCGATCTAGCTTGGATTTGAAGCTACAGTAAGAGCGACAAAAGGAGAATTGGAAGCGCTTGGACTCCAAGTAAGTTTCTTGATCTGATTTGTGTGTCTATTTACTGTTAGGGAAAGTATCTACAAAGTCTTTAACTTGTTGTTCTAAATGAAATGCACCACATTTAGGGAAGAATGTTTTATCTGTAGTTCATAATTATACATAACATTTAGGATTGGATAATGTGCAAAGTTGGCACCATGGTATTGCAAGCCTTTTGAGATCCTTGAGAGGATTGGACCAATGGCCTATTGACTTGCACTGCCTTCAACAGTGAAATTCCATGATGTTTTTCGTGTTTCATTACTTAAAATGTATATAAACAATGTTTATCATGTTATTGATTGGTTTGTATTGTAGGTGGAGCAAGAAGGATGATTCTAGCCAAAACCTTAGTGCATATTGCAACAAAAACAATTAATTCTTAGGAACAGAGCCATAGAGAAATTTAAAGTGCAGTGGAAGCACTTTGGGCCTGAAGAAGCTACATGGGAGATGGCTTATCAGATCCGAGATATGTATCCTTCATTATTTTCCAGTTGAGGTAAAGAAATTTTGGTATTTGAACATATTGATGTATGTTTACTACTGTAAATACTGCCATGAGCTAAGTTATAAAGCTCCAATAAGCGGTATGTTTGTTATATTATCATGTTGTCATGATAGTTTTTTCTTTGAGCAGGTTATTAATTGTAAATACTGCATCGAGCTAAGTTATAAAGCTCCATGAGCAGTATGTTTTCTTTTCAGCGGTTTTGCTAAGGTATAGGTGTGGTTTAACACCAAGGAAAATGTTCCCTAAGGGGGAGGGTTCTGTAACAGACCCGGGTTAAAAGTTCATGTAATAAAAGTTAATAGAGGCAAAAATAAGACCACGTTTAAGGGACACTTATTCCAAGATGAAAGTTCGGAAAGATATCCTTGTGGGCATCAGTGGATGTGTTTATGGCTAAGGGGAAATTTACAAAGATAATGGCTAAGGCTTTAAAAAGGCTAAAGTATTTTTGGCACATTTATTTATGAAAATAAAGGAAATTAAGAGAAAAGGAAGGTGAAGGTCATAGGTTGCATGTGAAGAGGAAATTGAAGGGAAATAATGGAAAATGAAGATAATAGAGGCCTCATTGATAAAAAGGATTATGAGGATCAATTGGTATCTTTTTTCAATTTAGTTTTGGAGCTATCTCTCTATTATCACTCTCTCACACTCTTGGACATGTAGATTTTTTTTGGAGCATTTCAACATTAGATTAAGAAAGGGAAAATCAAGCAAAGGAAGGATAAGGAAAGGAAATGAAAGAAAATATCAAGCAAGGAAGAGTAGGATCAAGTAGATTCAAGATGCATACTTATGTGTAAGAAATTACCTGTATGATTTCCAAGCTAGTTTTGACATGCATAGTATGTGCATGTTGGTATTTGGTTCTTTTCCTATTGGTGGCATGGTTTTGCTGGGTTTTGATAGCGGTTTCCAACCTTTCCTTGCCTTTTTCCAGATGGCCATGGTGTGATGGGATTTTTCTTAGTTTTAAGCTTTGGAATTTTTGGATTGTTTCAGAATCCAAGGTGGAGATGGTCTCAGGTTCATTCCCAAAGGCCTAGGAATCCCTTGACCGGTTTGGCAGGATACATGATAAAGCATGAGGGTGGTGTCTCGGTAAGGACCTAGTGATCTGGTGTGGATTGCGGTAAAGCCTAGAGATAAGGAGACATAAAATTCCTCAAGGATGGTGATGAGATCTGGAGGCATTCCAATATCATTTCTGTTTTGTGATCTCGACGCCAGTTTATGTGAGATCACAGTGTGGTGAAGGTGGAGGTGGTTTAACCTCTAGATTCCCTTAGTTGTTTTTTGGATTGGTTTACTAATGAGATCCCATATTCATGCTTGGAATATGGCATGGGGTGACTGGCTGAAAGAAATATTTGGTTCAACCATGTCTATGGTCGGGTGGTACGTGGAAGTCCCGAACCTGGTTGGCTCTTTCCTGTGTTTAATTAATGCTAAGTTCTCTTGATTTTTTACTTGTATTTATGTGGCTTTAATGGTTGTTATCTTATTTTTATTTCTATGGTTATAGGCTGGTTATAAGCATAGTTATATGACTAGTTCTAGTCATGCTTCATTTCATGTTTTTACTTGTAACTGAAAGGATAATGGATGCAAGACCTAATTAATGTTAAGACAACTAATGGTAGAGGGTGGTGATCCTTCTTGTTAAGTATCATATGATTTTTTAATCCCTTATTCTTGGTCTTGTATTCATGACCTGCAGATTTCATTATTTCCAAGTGTTTGATAGAATTTTAGTCCTAGTTGGACATGGTCAGGCCTAGTCCTTGAGTCAGTTTTTAGTTTACAAGCATTTTCCTTGTGTAATTTATGATTTATGAAAGCTACAAGGATTTATAGGCAGAGGTCTAGCCCCAAACCTGAAATATAGCTTTAAAATCTGCATTCATTGGCACAACACTGAGCAATTTAGTCCATAGTTGCACTGATGCATGCTTATGCATGTGACTAGGAGGTTCCATTTGCACTGAGGCCTTGGAAAGGGAGCGACTGGGGGTAAAAACTAGGGAAAAATCATGTTGGCTCAAGGGATGGACACCTGGAGGGGTTGGGTTACTCCTGGAGGGTCTTGTGGCACATGAGGGAAGTCAGTAAGGTTTTGTATCGATTCAATTTCCATAAGGTCACAAAGGAGGTTGTGTCTAGTCATAACTACCTCTCACCTCATGTTTACCCTGGGTAAGCTGCTGAAAGTGGGTAGATGTGAGGAGAGGGTGTGGCATTACGCTTTCTATGTGCTCTAGAATGAGAATCTTGAAGCAACTGTTTTTTGTGCTTTCCTATGATACAAGCATCACATTGCATAAGATTCCTAGGAATTGTAGGAAAACCAATAACACCATTTTTCTTCAATACGCGCATACTGTCTTAGTTTAAATGTCCAAATATAGCCTGCCATAAGAGACTGGATGGTAGTGTACCTTCATCAAATTGAGAACTGTATGAAAAAAATTGTGCATGAGAACATGTTCCTTGCAACTTCAGAAGTCTTTCTTATTCTATCTTAGTCATGACAAGTGATTTTTCTGATGCTTTTCTGACCTAAACCTTTCCATAAAATATGTGAATGGAGTGTCCTTGCTGGTGGATGTGAACCAAAGACAACATGTTTCTTTACAAATTCGGAAGGTATATAACATCATGTAGAATAAGGTTCAAGAGACCAGGCAGTTTGAGCTTGATGGTGCCAAGCCTTGATGGCTTGAGTTTTGACTTGTTTTCAAATTAGACTACTCCATCAACATTGTTAGTGATATCTTCAAAGAAATATCTTCTAAAATTCAGGTGGCAAGCTTCTACAAAATCAAATTCGGAAGGGATTTAACATCATGTAGAATAAAAGTTGGGAGACCAGGCAATTTGAGCCTGATGGTGCCAAGCCTTAATGGCTTGAGTTTTGACTTGTTTGCAAATTAGACTACTCCATCAACATTGTTAGTGATATATTCAAAGAAATATCTTCTAAAATTCACGTGGCAAGTTTCTCCTGAATCAAGCAACCAAGCATCTTTCCATGAAGCAAGTGAAGCATTAAATAAGTCTTTAGTTACTCCAATATTGCAATGTGCCACAACATAATGAGAAGATTCAGGTGCTTTAACTTTCCCTTTATCTGATGATTTTTGTTTCTCTTCATCCCTTTCCTAAATTATACTATGCCATACATGTGGAAGATTCATGTCCATTTATGTTGCATTGCATGCAATGAAGATCCAGTATTTCTCCTTGGTAATGTCTGCCCCCTTGCCTCTATTATTCTTCCTTCCATGTCCTCTTCGGCCACCTCTTCCTCTAGAAGAATCCTGTGCCCGATTATTATCTTTTTGTGCAAGGCACACAACTTCTTTAGGAGGTTGAGAAACTATCTTCTTCTTCCCAAAATCCTTCTCTCTTTCAACAAAATTTTCCATAAGAGAGACAAATGAAATCTCCTTAAGTTTTCCACTAGCTTGTAATGATTGAACATGATGGGAATAAGTGGGATATTGTTCTTTAACAAAAGCTATGAGAGGAGCATCCATTTTAACACCAATGGATTATATATAATTCATAATGGCCCTTATTTTATAGGCTACGACAAGGGGATCATCATCTTTTAATTCTCAATTGAAAAGTGTCATCATAAGTTGGACTACTTCAAGCTCATAGTGTGAGTCATATAAATTCTCCAGCTTCTTTAAGGCTTCAAAAGAATTTGTAAATGACATAATATAATGACTCACCTCTTCATTGATTTATGATGCAATCAAGGAATAGGCATTTCTATTCTTTTTCACCCATATGGAAGCTCTTTGTTTGAAGTGGGCTTCTTATGAGGATTTCCAACTTCTCCTTCACATACTCCTTTCAATAATTCATTACAAATAAATGTATGCTTTATCTTCTTGGAAAATTCATGGTAGTTATTTTTTCCAATGAGAACTACTCCAACTATGGAGATGAGTGAATGAATAATAAAAAATTAAGAATTAGACCCAAAAAAATCACAATACTGGTAACAAAAACTTATATGTATCTGCGATGAAACTGATTTGCATACAACTATATCTTCAAAAAAATAATCAACTAAGGATGCATACTCTCAATATTCATAATATGTATACATTCCAAAATAAACACCATCCATATACCATACAATATATATCGTATACCATATGACCCTTTTAAAAAAACACAACACACAATCAATGGAACACAACCTTTAAGAAAACAAATGCACCATATACCGCGACATCAACATATAAAAAAAACTTTTAAATGCATACATTTTATGATTATCATAAATTATTTGGAATGTAAGGCTTCAATCAATGGACTACACCATATGCAAATAATGGTTCTGATTTAATTCAACACCAAGGGTTACGACCATCAAAACTATATGCTATGATTCATGATTTCCAAAAACGTCCTACACAACCCATACAACCATCTTTTTACAAACACATATGCTTTCACCATAAAAAGCCTTTATATATATATATATATATATATATATATATATATATATATATATATATATATATATATAGATATATATATATATATTAAACACATAGTAACATCAACCATAATGTATGCGATAATACATGCCATCGACCATAAAAAAAAAAACTTCAACGCATTTTTCCCACTGTTGTTTCTTTGTAGAAAATTCTAGGCCGAGGAACTATGTCAAAGCATCTAAGTTAAGTTTTTTATTTTAATTTTTAATTGGATGACCAATGCTTTGAGCTTTAAATATATAGAAGTCTTAGGTATTTCTGAGAAAATAAAAGGGATGATTCTTCATCCCTAACATAATTAATCTTCAAATTGATTTGAAAAGAATAGCTTATGAAGATATATAATTTACTAAAAATTCATACTGAAAATTTAATTTATCATATATATAGCAGATGCATATAGAAAACTTCTATAGCCAAACAAAACACATTCAAAAGAAGAAAAAAGGAAACAATTAAAAGATGTATATGAGATATATCAAACATAATGTTCAATTGAGCTAATCCCTTTAAATGATTATAACTTTGCAGGGAATTTAGAGAGATTGATACTCAATCTATTCTTATACAGATCTCCTATGTTACTTTGAACATGTGCAGAAAAATAAAAATGTATAACGGGAATAACTCACAGAGATACACAAGTTGCTTCAGAATAAATCCAAAATCCTTCTATTATCGTAAGAAATAGCTTAGAAATTTACAGTCATATCAAGGCTCATCACAAGGGTTCAACCCCTTCTTCATTGAATTACAAAATATTTATAGAGTTCGACTCAAACATATCTAGACTTGAGTTAAAATTTATTAAAAAATACAATATCATCCCAAATAGTTGGGATATTACAAAAATATAACTGAAAAGTAGTAAATCTGAACTGATTTGAACACTATGCATAGATTTCTAGGGTTGATGTTAATGACTGTAGCTTGAAATATTATTTTCTATTTACTGCCCCTGTTAATTTGTTGCCTGCTCTTGAAATTTAGCATCCTGTTTGATTCAATGAGCTCACATAATTTATCCCATCTCTTTTCTTTAGGGATAGAAAAATTTAACAAATTTTTGTATGACTCATCCACTTCAGTATATTTTTCATAAGTGGGCCTATTTAGAAACAAATGCTTAATATCATGCTGAATTATCAAATCATAACTTAAACCTTCGATGATAGATTTGCTAGTTATAATTCCTGTGATTTTGGAAACTTTAGTCTTGTCCACTGCTATCTCATGTAACCACTGTTGATAAAATTCAAGTAGAATCAATTTTCCACCTATATCTTGCTAACCTGGTAGTCCTTTCTGATGTAGAGCATTGAATTTCCTGTGAAAATTTTTGATCTCAACCTCTAAATTCTGGCACTTATTCTCAAGTTGTAACATCAAATTCCCCTTGGTTAAAACCTTTCTTACCTCCAAGACAACTTCAGTTCTATCTTCAATGCCAAATTCTTCAAGTTAATCTTTTGTCTTGGATTTTAAGACTTTGATTATCCTTGTGGCATCTCCTGGTTTGTGGTCCAGGTCTTCTTTTATTTCTACTACTACTACTTTTGATCACCGTAATAAATCTTCCTGCTCAAAAATAATTTTGATTGAAGGCCATAACTCAATCATTGATGCATTAATATCAATCCGGATATTTTATTTGGCCTCAGAAATAGTTTGTGCTATTAAAGATTCATTTTCATAAACTTCTAATTGCTGAGTTAACTTATAATTCTTTTGAATATCAACCAAATCTGCATTATAAGACTTAATTTTCCGTTCTTGAATATTTTGGAGCTGCATCTTGAGTTTTTCAATTTCTTGATACTTTAAAGATAAGTCTCCCATGGCCATTTTTCTGCTGAATCAATAGAATGTGTATCTACTGTGATTGTGGTTGCTATAGATGTCCTTGCCGTTGAAGTACCTGTTGTAGAAGGTGTCCATATGGGAATGGTAGCTGAAAATAATGAGTTTTTGTTATTTTTCTTTTAAAAGTGTTTCCATGTCAGCTTCCATCTTCTGAATTTGAACATTTTGTTCGACTATCAATTTGAACATATTTTCCTTTTATTTTTCTAGTCGACCCACTTACTTAGCTTGTGAATGTTCTGTAGTAGGAATTTTAAGCTGCTTCCTCAATGCTTGAATGTCAACATTTTTATTATTTATCGTCTCTTCTGCTGCTTTGATATCACTAGGATCATATCCTAATTTGATCACAAAACCTTCAAGTTCTTTTATTATGATATATTTAGCTAAGGATGTCATTCTCTCCATTTTTAACTGTGTGTGAATATTGTTCAAGGAAGCTTGTAGTTTAGAGGCTGCCATGGCTGAACTGTTCAATGTAGAATATATCATTTCACCTGCCTGCTTATGAAGGTCAATTTGATCAATTGCATGAATTGTTTTAGTATCAAGAGCAAAAATGAGTGTTTTATAATCTTCTACACTTTTAGGGACTGGAACTTTGGGTTCTAAGAAGGCTAATTGAAGTTGTCCCTTTTTAGTATCAAGTGCAAACAAAAGTATATGTTGGGTAGTTAAAGAATTTTTCCAAAATTCAGAATAAGTAGTGGCCTTTAATGCTTCATTCTTCCTTTTCATTTCTCTGTATCTAGCAAAAATATTTTGTTTCATTGTATCTTGAGAGACAAATGACACAAGATAATCTGTTGTGATATCTTCAATTTGTTTAAAGGAAGAAGTAGGAAAACCTGACAACACCACTATAGCCTGCTCCTATGAATTTTTTCCTTCTAAGAACTCTTAATGAGTGTTTGTTTTCTTTCTCCTTTTTAAAAATGTGAAACATGTATCTTGAGTTTCTAAGTCTATAGGAGATAGATTTTCTCTTGTTCTTTTGACTTCTTTTTCTTTGGAAACTGGAGTTTCTGAGGCTGTTTGACTAAAAATCTGTTCCTCGACTTCTTGTAATGTATTTTCCTACCATTCTTTTTTATTTGAATATTGTTCTATCTCTGGTCTGGCTGTATGTGAAAAAGGTGTTGTTTCGTGCTCAACTCTCGACCTTGAAATAATTCCCAAGGGATCATAAGACCAAGTAAAAATTAGCTTGAATTTCATCTGCCTTAACAAATTATCTGCCTCCTTTGCTGCTGCTCTGGTATTAACAATGAAAGGGAAAATTCATGCCTTTAGATTTAATTGTGCTTTATGCTTTGTGGATAAAAAATATAAATCATCCATATTCATCGTTTTCTTGATGTATTCTAAGGAAAAGATCCTTATTGGCACAAACACTGGTAACCTATAGGGAGGTAGTTCACAACCATATATTCCGATCTCTATATAATTCTGGTAAAGGTACCAGTCTCCAACTTTATCTTGTTCAGTAAGGTGCAAAATCCTTTTGATTTCAGGTGAAATCCTTGGTATTACATCATTGTTGAGAAGACATAAGTACATATGCATAACAATTTTACAAAGTCACTGAAGGAATACTCTTATGTATTCTTTCTTACCAAGGAAGTCCACTGAATGAATGATTGAGGTTTTCCTTGTGCATATAACTTATGAAATTGGAATTTAAACCTTTCCGCTTGATGAAATAAAAGAAAACACACAAGAAATGATTGATGTTTGAATGAACCTTCAACATAAAAATCTAGAAATTGATCATGAAGAATGTATGAAATAAACTGAGTGTAATTAAAAATCGATGAAGGCTTATTACCCACAGAGAAAACTAACAAAAATACAAGTATTACTTCATCTTCCCACTGATCGGTAGGATAAACTAACAAACAAGCACCCATGGAAATAACCCACCTTGACATTTATGGAAAAATTGAAGTGGAATCAGGTGGATTAGTTCTAGGAAATTCCGAATTTTCAAGTAGGAATGTCTCAAAAATATGAGCTCGCTGAGGAAATGTAAGTTTCTAATAGATCTCCATGAGGGAATCAATAGAAAAGGGGTGAAAATGAGCTTGGAAATTAATTTGGAGTGCTTTACATATGGATTCAGGTGTAGTGGCAAATAACACTTCATTGCTTTGGGAAATTATAGCCCTCTGACTAGGAATATACCTGAGATGGCACCAAGTGACAAATTATGGGAAGGTATGAGTTTGGAGAAAGACAAATTGAGGAAAGAAAGACTCCTAGATACTTAATTCGTCACTAACATATTGGAATTTATGGTTTTCCTAGTTGTGGAGTTCATATAGATTGAACTCGCATTGGGTCTCTGAGATTTTGTATTGGGTATCAACCATAGGGAGATCGTATAGTTTAACGAAAAAGGGAAATGTAGGGATTTCTACAACTAATTTAGACTTGCATTTGTGAGAAGACATTGTAAAAAAAAAATTACCAACTAGGGTGGCGAATTACCAGGCTATGGCGATCACTGGCATAGGAATATGACTATGTACTTGTGAAATTCGGGGCTGTACTTGTGCTACTGAAAGAAGAAATGGTGGAAAAGAGTATGCATGGTAATGATTTTTTTTTTTTTTAAAGAGGAGGTTTAAATGAATTAATAGATTATAACCGTTTTGGGCACGTCTAATGTATAAACTAGACGTTGGTGTGAAGGATTAATTATCTAACGGTTACATAGCTGTTTGGCGGGAGCGATTTAATTATGTAATAGTTATTTAGTCTTTTGGCGGGAGTGAATAACAAAGGGACAAGTGGCAAGGTATGAGTGGGGGTGAGAGTGGAGGCGGGAAGGCAAAGTGGTTTTTAGAGGGGGGGTGGGTCGTTAATGGTTTTAGAGCGGGGGGTCCTCAAATCATTGTTGGGGGGGTGGGGGGGGGTCCTCAAATCATTGTGGGGTTGCCACATATGGTTCAACGGTTTTGGAAAATCAACTTTTTAGACCCCCCCCCGTTAACCTTTGAAAGTGTGGTGAAGGGGGTGGGGGGGGGGGGTCCCAAATTCATCCTCCACCGTTGATTCGGGCGGGGATGATCTCATTCATTGCTTTCCAATTAGACATTATTGCTATGTGACAAGACGTCAAATCAACTTTATTTACAATAAAATAATCCTCTGAAACATAAAGGATTGAAATAATAACAATACAAAAATAAATCAAAGAGACATTTTAATTAGCATGCTAACTTAGGGATTTTTCATATATATATATATATATCCCTTTTTCTTTCTTTTCTTTTGATTTTTATTTATTTATTTTTCTCATTTTTCTTTTCATTTCTTACTTTTATTTTTTATTTTTTTATTTATTCTCTTTTCTATATATATTTTTTTAATTTTTCTTTGATCAACATAAAGGAAAAAGTTAAAAAAAAACTAGGGTAAAAATATGTTACAACACCCACTATAATGCATATATCAGCCTTTAAAAACGAATTAATGCAGATATGTTAATGCATCATGGAATGTGGCCCTCAACTTTCAACAAGAAGTTATAACATACCATAGTTGAATGTACATACCATGGCCTTCAAAAATATACAACCAACACACACCATTCACCATTAAAACACACAACTCAGTCTTGACCGCAAAATTTTTTCCTCTCTCATGCATTAATGATCTGAAATTGTGTGAACAATATATTTCTTATACAGAGATTGACAGTAGGGGCTTTTACTGGTTATTTCACCTTTACTAGAAAGGATGAAACTAGAAGCTTCTGGCCCTCTTACTAGCTCTGCCTAAAGAAATATGACGTTAACACTAAATCGATCTGGCAATGAAAGTATTTGTTTATGTTTGAAAATTATTCATTAACCAAAATTTTATGTGTGAATAAGCAAGTTCAAGTATTCTGCAATGGAAGTAATGTGGTTTGAAGTGAAACTAATGAGGTTTGATCACTGTATAAGTCTCATTGGGAAAAGTGGACTTATTAAAAATTACTGTTTAATGTAGTAAAATCTGAAATATAACAGCAAAAATGCACAGCATAATAGTAAGCATTTGTTTAAGCAGTTCACCCCTCTCTTGGGCTACCTCTGATGGGTCCAAAAGCCTCCAAATATGCTTTTCCCTCTTTCATTAATGCTAAAATTAAGAATTACACTATGTAGAAAGCCTCAAAAGGAAAAATTAGCTGCAAATTCAGAAACAGAGGACTGAAATCAGTAAAAATTGACTATTCATTCACCTCCAATGGATGAGTATAGTCCAACACAGCTGATCTTTCACCAAGCCCTAGTGGCTCCACAACCAAAATCGCTGATAAAATCACTAATAGAGCACCTTGATGGCTCCGAAACCTGTCCCAACAGCTCTAGAATGCTTCAATACCCCAAAATCAAAAAAAATTTCGCTTCAATTGGACTTCCCTAGCCAAGGTTATGGCTAACTAAAGTTTTGCCGAGTGTCCCCTAGAAAAACTCCACTAAATGTGGAGGACTGGAGTTAACTCTAGTTAAAAATGGAGACGGGCGCTAAAATTTGGGGAACCGCCGAAAATGCCGCCGAATATGAGGTGCTAAAGTTAAGGCCCCATAGGACCACACCAATCGGAGTTTGGTTGAACGACTTGGAGTTGAATGCGGAGAACTTTAATACAAACCATATGATATAAATTATATATAACAACCCTCCACCGGAAAGCACGTGACCACGATGTTTAACGCGCCAATTCTTAACTCTGGGTTCAAATAAACTTCAAATAAAACTTCGCGCCAACGGTTTAACAAGTATCACACCGTGGCCCAATGGTTAGGCCTCTTCGTTGGCACCGCCCCGACCCGGGGTCGAATCCTGCCGCGAATGCAATAAAAATTTTGAACGCCATTTCGTTTGACCTTGGGGCCACGTGGCACCTTTTCATTGGCCGCCTACGGAATATTCTGCAGAATATTCTATGGAATATTCCAAAAAATATTCTCAAAATATTCTGTGGAATATTCTTTTTTTAATAAAATTTTTTATAAAGTCAAATTTTGGCCATTTTTTCACTGAAATTGAGAAAATTCAAAGCTGAATAACTTTCTCATACGGCATCGGTTTTCAGTGTTGTTCATGTCTACAGGATCTTTTTTCCGAGCTCTTTCCATTCGTTCTAGTTCGGACCAATTCTGAGAAACTTCATTTTTGAGCATTTTTCTACAAGAGACTTGATCTCCTGATCACACCTCCCAAATGGGAAGCTTTTGGACCCCAAAATCTCTTTGATTACTGAAACTGATGATGTGGAGACTGATTCTCCACTCTTCCACCCTTGAATAACTGAAATCTACCCGATTTCATCAAATGAAGCTTTTGAGAAAATGATAATCTGTCTCTGGAATCAACTAATCGACCATTGCTAAGATTGACGGAATCATGATGCAAATGATTAAAATTTGCAGAACAGCAATTGTAATCTGCAGAAAACAAAATTTTTCTACACTGATCAAACTTCCCAGAAGACTTAAAATAACTGTCACCTTGCAAACTATTCCCATGGCGAATTCTACCATTCTGAAACCAACTTTTTCCCATGCTGAATTGTGTGTCCTCCTTGCTTGCACTGCTTTGCTTTGACACTTCATTCTCTGCATTGGTTGACCCAAAAGGTAATTTGTGCAACATAACATCATCTTCTTTCAAAGACAAACTTTTATTAATCTGAGACATATTATTAGCAACATCATAAAAAGGCGAATGCTCAAAATCTGGTCGTTTCAACATCAACAAAGTTAGACTTTGACTTGCATTAACCAGTATTTTCAATTGACTTGCATGGAATAAAGAAGATTCTAGCTTCTTCTTGTGAGCTCTCACAATGTACTCTTTACCATCTTTGAACAAGTGATACTTTTTTTCATGGCGATGAAAGATGACCTTCCTGTCAAATAAGTAAGGACTTCCCAAAACAATACCTGAGATATCAAGCGGCACCACATCAAGTTCCACCGTGTCAATAAAATGTGCAGTTATTGCAAAGCGCAATATGCACTTCCTTGAGACTTGCAAATTGGCATCCTTGCATATCCATCCAAGTGGATAAGGCTTCGGATGTGGAATACTCTCAAGTTTTAATTGTTTGACCAAATCTTCTGATATGAGATTCACTTGTGACCCACTGTCAAATAGTGTGTCAATTTTGGTATGTTTTGAAATTACCCTCACATGGAAGAGCTCTATCCTCCTCTTTTCTTCATGAGTATCTTTGTGACAATTCAAAGAGCTAGAACTGGGATTTGTGTTTTGCACCACTTCTTTCCCCTTAATGTTCTTTAAAACCATGGCTATGCTTTTTGTCTCATCTCCTGAGTCTGACCCTAAGTCTTGCTCAACCATTGCTACAATTTTCTCCTTTTCCTTGGTCTTTTTTTTATTCTTGTATTTTTCTGGTTTCAGTTTAGGATGAAGCTTCCAACAATGATCTTCATCATGACTTGTCTTTGAACAGTTCTTGCAAAAGAACTTTCCTTTTTCTTTTCTTGAATTTGCAACTCTCTTCTTTCCTTTGTTTTTGAAATTACTATCCTCATCAAAAGTATTCTTTCCTCTAGCTTCTAAATGTGTAGCCTGCACACAGAATTCATCTAAGCTGGTAGGATTGAACATTAGAATAGAATGTTGTAGGTAATTGTGCAAACCTCCTATGTATTTTAACAAGGTGTCTTGACTTTGTAAGTCTACTCCAAGTAGAAGTGCTCTCATTCTAAACTCTTGGGTATAATCTTGCACATTTTGACCCTTAAGTTGCCTAAAATTTTTCCAATTCATGATTGCCTTCTGAATATGAGCAATAGGATAAAACTGTTTCTTAATAGCAGTAATAAACTCATTCCAAGTTAGAGTTATCTTACCATGCTTTTTAATTTTCTCTATGGTCTTGGCTTCCCACCAAACCAAAGCTGCTCCATCCATTCTCAAAGAGGCTAATTGGATTTTTGTGTCATCATCATGCAGATTCTAAATCCTTAGATAGACTTCCAGCTGTCTAATCCAGTTATCCAATTTTTCTGCATTCACATCACCATTAAACATCGGCAACTCAAAATTCACATCAAGCTTTAACAAAGGATTTCTAAGAGATGTTTTTGTTTTGTGTGACTGATTAACAGAATTTGAAGAGGATGATGTGGAGGAAGAGGATGACGATGTAGATGAAGGATCACCATTTCCTCCATTCCATTTCTTAGACTCATCCTTGTCTTTCTTCCCTCCTAAAGAATCTCTTTCTTCTCTTTGGTTTCTAGACCCTTCTCCAGCAATCCTATCATTTCTCTCCTGGTATAGGATCCTAACCATCTCAGTCATGTCCAAGAAAGCTTTTCTAAAGACTCTTTCTTCTTCCTTGGGATCCATTTCCTCATGTACTTCTCCTTCTCTGGAAGACATTTTTGTGGCTGATTCTAAGGCTAATGAGGATGAAATGGAAGGTGGAGATAATGGCACCCTAGCCCTCCTTGGTTGAGGATTAACTTGTTCTCTAACCAATTGATCTTCCCCTCTTTTCAATTTCAACCTAGTAAGCATCAAATTTTGTAGAATAACACAATCTTCTTGCACAAATTTCACAAACTCTTAAGCAAAACCTAGAGCACTGATACCAATCTATTATGAAATTGTGTGAACAATATATTTCTTATACAGAGATTGACAGTAGGGGCTTTTACTGGTTATTTCACCTTTACTAGAAAGAATGAAACCAAAAGCTTCTGGTCCTCTTACTAGCTCTGCCTAAAGAAATATGACGTTAACACTAAATCGATCTGGCAATGAAAGTATTTTTTTATGTTTTCAAAGTATTCATTAACCAAAATTTTATGTGTGAATAAGAAAGTTCAAGTATTCTGCAATGGAAGTAATGTGGTTTGAAGTGAAACTAATGAGGTTTGATCACTGTATAAGTCTCATTGGGAAAAGTGGACTTATTAAAAATTACTGTTTAATGTAGTAAAATCTGAAATATAACAACAAAAATGCACAACATAATAGTAAGCATTTGTTTAAGCAGTTCACCCCTCTCTTGGGCTACCTCTGCTGGGTCCAAAAGCCTCCAAATAGACTTTTCCCTCTTTCATTAATGCTCAAATTAAGAATTACACTGTGTAGAAAGCCTCAAAAGGAAAAATTAGCTGCAAATTCAGAAACAGAGGACTGAAATCAGTAAAAATTGACTATTCATTCACCTCCAATGGATGAGTATAGTCCAACACAGCTGATCTTTCACCAAGCCCAAGTGGCTACACAACCAAAATCGCTGATAAAATCACTGATAGAGTGCCTTGATGGCTCTGAAACCTATCCCAACAGCTTCAGAATGCTTCAATACCCCAAAATCAAAAAAAAATTCGCTTCAATTGGACTTCCCTAGCCAAAGTTATGGCTAACTAAAGTTTTGCCCAGTGTCCCCTAGAAAAACTCCACTAAATGTGGAGGACTAGAGTTAACTCCAGTTAAAAATGGAGACGGGCGCTAAAATTTGGGGAACCACCGAAAATTCCGCCAAATATGAGGTGCTAAAGTTAGGTCCCCATAGGACCACACCGATCGGAGTTTGGTTGAACGACTTGGAGTTGAATGCGGAGAACTTTAATACAAACCATATGATATAAATTATATATAACAGCCCCCTGCCGGAAAGCACGTGACCACTACGTTTAACACGCCAATTCTTAACTCGGGGTTCAAATAAACTTCAAATAAAACTTCGCGCCGACGGTTTAACAAGAATCACACAGTGGCCCAACGGTTAGGCCTCTCCGTTGGCACCACCCCGACCCGGGGTCGAATCCTGCCGCGAACGCAATAAAAATTTTGAACGCCATTTCGTTTGACCTTGGGGCCATGTGGCGGCCTCCAGGCTGGCCACGTGGTGCCTTTTCATTGGCCGCCTGTGGAATATTCTTTTTTTAATAAATTTTTTTATAAAGTTAAATTTTGACCATTTTTTAACTGAAATTGAGAAAATTCAAAGATGAATAACTTTCTCATACAACGTCAGTTTTCAGTGCTGTTCACATCTACAGGATCGTTTTTCTGAGCTCTTTCCAGTCGTTCTGGTTCGGACCAATTCTGAGCAACTTCATTTTTGAGCATTTTTCTACAAGAGACTAGATCTCCTGATCAATTAAATTGAAACAACCATCACACCATCTCCAAACTATTCAACGTAGAGAGCAGAGAATGTGAAATAGATCCGGGTTAAAAGTTCGTGTAATAACAGTTAATAAAGCCAAAAATAATACCATTGTTAAGGGAAACTTATTCCAAGCTGAAAGTTGGGAAATATGTCATAGTGGGCATCACTAGATGTGTTTATGGCTAAGGGGAAATTAACAAAGGCAATGGCTAAGGATTTAAAAAGACAAAAATATTTTTGGCACATTTATTTATGAAAATAGAGGAAATTAGGAGAAAAGGAAGGTGAAAGGTCACATGTTGCATGTGAGGAGGAAATTGAAGGAAAATAATGAAAAATGAAGAAAATAGAGGCCTCATTGATAAAAAGGTTTCTTAGGATTAGTTGGTAGCTTTTTGTCAGTTCATTTTGGAGCTCTCTCTCTATTCTATTCTATCTCTCTCACACTCTTGGACACTTATAGTTTTCTTGGAGCATTTCAACATTGGATCAAGAAAGGGAACACCAAGCAAAGGAAGGACAAGGAAAGGAAAGGAAAGGAAAGTAAAGATCAAGAAAGGAAGAGCAGGATCAAGTAACTTTAGCATGAATGCTTGCAGGTAACAGATTGCATGTATGATTTCCTAGATAGTTTTGACATGCATGGTATGTGCACGTTGGTATTTGATTTTTTTGTTGTCGGTAGCATGATTTTTCTAGGTTTTGATAGTGGTTTTCAGCCTTGCCTTGCCTTTTTCTGGATAGGCATGGTGTGATGGGATTATTCTCGGTTTTGAGCTTTGGAATTTCTAGATGGTTTTAGAATCTGGGGTAGAGGTGGTCACAGGTTCATTCCCAAAGGCCTAGGAATCCCTTGACTGGTTTTGGCCGGATACACGGTAAAACCCGAGGGTGGTGTCTCGGTAAGGGCTTAGTGATACAGTGTGGATTACGGTAAAGCGTAGAGACAAGGAGACAATTTTTTTTTCAAGGATGGTGATAAGATCTAGAAGCATTCCAATCTCGGTTCAATTTTGTGATCTCGGTACTGGTTTAGGTGAGATCACGGTATGGTGAGGGTGGAGGTGGTTTAGCCTCTGGATTCCCTTGGTTGTTTTTGAATTTGTTTACCCATGATATCCCACATTCATGCTTGGAATATGGAATGCCGGTGATTGGATGAAAAAAATATTTGGTTCAACAATGTCTATGGTTAGGTGGTATGTGGAACTCCCAAACTTGGTTGGCTCTTGCCTATGTTTAATGAAAGTTAATTTATCTTGCTTTTGTATTTATATTTATGTGGCTTTAATGACTGTTATCTTATGGTTATTTATATGGTTATATGTTGGTTATAAGCATGGTTATGTGACTGGTTCTAGTCATGGTTCATTTCATGTTTTTACTTGTAACTGAAAGAATAATATATGCAAGACCTAATTAATGTTAAGAAAACTAATGGGAGATGGTGGTGAGGCCTTATTCATAAGTTTCATATGATTTTTCAGTCCCTTATGCACAGTCTTGTATTCATGACCTATAGATTGCATTGTTCCCAAGTGTTTGACAGAATGTCAGTCCCGGTTGGGAATGGTTAGGCCTAGTCCTAGAGTCAGTTTTAGTTTACAAGCATTGTCCTTGTGTAATTTATGATATCTGAAAGTTACAGGGATTTCTAGGCAGAGGTCTAGCCCCAACCCTGGAATCTAGCCTTAAAATCCACAGTCGTTGGCACAATGCTGAGAAATTTAGTCCACAGTAGCACTGATGCAGGATTATGTATGTGACTGGGAGGTTCTAGTTGCACTGAGGCCTTGGAAAGGGAGCGACTAGGGGTAAAACTCAGTGAAAAGTCATGTTGGCTCAGGGGATGGACACCTGGAGGGGTTAGGTTACTCTTAGAGGGTCCTATGGCACCTAAAGGAAGCCAGTAAGGTTGTTTGTCGGCTCTATTTCCTTAATGTCACCTAGGAGGTTGAGTCTGGTCACAATGCTCCTCATCTCATGTTTACCCTAGGTAATCTGGTGAAAATGGGTAGATGTGAGGGGAGGGTGTGGCGTTACTGAATGCTCTTTCCGAAAAAAAAGAAAGTAGGGACATAGGAGAAAATATGGCAAGAATAATGGCAGGAATAAGAGATACATGTAGAAAGAGGTTAACTTGGGATTTGTGATATGATACCATGTTAAGCCAGGTTTGTAACTCCGAATTAAATTGTGTTTGCATTAACATAAATCATGAATATATACAACGAGATGGAGACTATTGAGATTATTCTTCCAATGACTCTTAACCTTATTTATTTTTTATTTACAATATTTACACTAATTTCCCAATACCTTAGGATTAGGTGTCAACAATTTGTCATCCACATCGATGCTTTCAGAGTGGAAAAAGTGGAGAAATAAGCTCACATGACCATTTTTATTGGCGGGTACCAGTTTGCAAAATTGGAATTTGAAATATTCTAGGAGAATTTAGAGGTATGAAATGACATTTTTTAGGGGTTAAAATTTATCGTTTTAACATTACATATTTAATTTGTATTCTGCACACACAAACCTTTCCAACGGGGAAAGAATCACCTCATTGGGAGTTCGTATGCAAAAGTTATGCCACTTAGAAGTTGACCTTCTTGTTTTAACCACCATAATTCGAGAGGATGTCGCATTAACCCCCATGACTCATGCAAAAGGGGCTAGCCACATTATTATTATTATGAATAAGACTCTAGAAGGGCCCATGTCATTATGCTGGTTAAGGGTTGAGGGAGTCAAACCCAACCAACTGTAGGCTACCAGATTGTGTTATAACCGGGTCACTAGGAGGAAAAGGGGTTCTCTTATTTCGAGTGAATTTATTCCATAGATGAGTAGAGTAGCTGAGGGGGATAAGAAGATATCACATAGAGAGAATTGTGCACTGTAGCAGCTCACGAGCCACAAGCAATACTTCTTTGTACTTACCTTCCAGCTGGGTTTTATCCCAAAAAGTTTTCCAAGGATATATATTTTGTCAATGGTGGTTTGTGAGTTTTTATTTCATTTTTATATATTTTCAGCATAATTATAATTACATGCATACATAATAAAAAATAATTTACAAATCCACAAATATAAAGAAATATAAACTCTCATGGTGTAGTGTTGGTTACCAAATTGTTCTGGCAACTAAGATCAATCTAAGAACACATTCAGTGAGGATAGGAATCCTCCTTTTAGGTTAAAAGGGATGACCTCCCTTCACCTCAGGGGGTATTCCCTGTTTATATTCTAAAAATATGCTCTCTTTCTCTCTCTCACACACACACAGAACTAGGTTAATGATATAAAAACGTTTTTAAAAGAAAGAGTAGTTAAGCTTTGATATTAGTTAAAATAATTACAATGTTCTTGAATCTGTTATCAAAATCCATAAATAGTTACAATGTTCTTGAATTAGGTTCACACAACATGTATGTAGGAGCCATAATTGCATAAGTCTCCTACTTTTCTCCAAAGCTTAACATAAAACTCCTCAAAGCTTAATCCTCCTTCAAATAATCATTTACATTATTTTTATACTTGAGGGAGTTAGTTTCCATTCATGTTCATGCCTTGTTAATCTCACCTCATAATAAATTTTTTATGTACTTTATATGAAGTTGTTTATTGTTTTTATCTTTTGTAATAATGGTAAAATTTCTCTAAAAACCTTTAAATAACAAAATAAATTTAGTGCAAATGAATTCATTTTCTGGATTTTTAAATGTTATACAAAATTTGAAATTTACTTTTTCCCTTTTAAAATATTGAATTCACGTTTTTCTAATAAAATTACAACAAAGTTAATTAACAATCAAAATTCAAATATATTAAAACAATTCATATTTAAACGTGAAAAACAAAAAATCAAAATTCTCAATGTGCTAGAATCATTTCAAATTTATTTTTTATTTTAAAATCATGAACTAATTCCCTTTAATGCTCCTCTTTATTACAAACAAATTTTGTGCTTAAACGAAATGTCCATTCAATTATTAATAATAAACATTATGAGTTTAATAAGATTTATTTTAAACTTAAAATGAAATAAAATCTTAATGACATACCTTTTAAGTTTAAAATATAATTATAAACTTTGAATAAGCATAAATTTGAACTTAATAAGATTTAATTAAAATAGTATATATTTTAAATGAAATTATATATATAAATTTTAGTATATGTTTAAATTTATATGATGATAATGGTGGTTATCCTTTGTTAAGATCAATGTGATCGAATCTTAAGAGAGGACAAAGAATTTAAGTTTGATTCTTCAAAATTTTGTTTTTATGATGAAAGAGAAGAGAAATAAGTGTTCCAAGATCACTATAAATGAGTTGGCTTAATAAATCAAGAAAATTAAAAACGTAACTATAACCTTTTAATTAAAAAAATAAAATAAAATTTGAAATCAAAGTTAATATCTTGTCTCGTCCTTGGGAAAGAGAAAAATATGAGGAGATGTACTCGTGAAGGTTGGACAATTAATATTCACATCCGGTGGAGAAACGCTCGATAACTCTTCATACACATATTTGCATCAAGTCATTACATCTTAGTTTGAGGCTTAATTAAGTTGGGGGACAAAGGCATTAATGCTTTCAGAGGAAGCATACAGTTTTATGAAGCGGGTTGTACACCTTAATAGGGTAATAAAGTAGTGCTAATGTTTAATAATAATCCTAAGTGTGTTTAAAGTGGACGACATGTGATATGGGATGAGTGGTTAGTGGGAAGGGAGAGAATAAGTGCACTTATTAAAATTTCATTTAATTTTTAAATTTAATTATTTTGATTTTTTTATTTGTTTTATATTTTTATTTAATTCATTTATTATTTATTATATATATATATATATAATACATTTTTTATTTTTATTAAATCTGTGCTCCGTTGCAACAAACATATGGGGAATTACATTGTCAAGTTGCTCAAAGGAATATGGGATGCCCAGTTTATATCTAATTATCTTTACCCAAATTACATCAAAAAACCAAAGTCTTATTAATACTGTTATTTGCCGAGAGGAGTATACATGGAAAAATTGAAAAAACAAACCACAAACATTGATTAATCTGTAGGGTCTGTTGGTCGATTAAGGTCGATATCCTCGGGAGGCTATGCAATTGGACTATTTGGCTGAATGCACTAGAACTTAAGATCTGAGATGACGCTGTAGAGTGCATCGACTTCATCTTCAAGGCGTGAAATTCTTTGTTGAAGAGTCATTATAATTTCAAAAGAATTGCATTCAAAAGTCTTGTGTTGGTACAACTTTATATGTAAATCATAAAGTTCCGAGTTAATATATGCATGTTTTTCTTTTCAATGGTTGCACATCATGGAGGCTGATGATTTGGATGCTGAAGAATTAGAATCCACAAAAGGGACTAAATGATGTTGGTGAAAAGAGATAAGAACTATATTTGTAGAATGAATGAATGAATGATATTTTAACGTCTACGAGACTAAAAATAGTCTATAGGACCACTGGCATCCTTGTTTTTTGTTTTTTGTAATTCAATCTTTTTCTTACTAAAATTGATGATGAGCTGACCCAACCTTCTAACAGTTCCATCACTGAAAAGACAATGCCACGGAATTGATGCTAACATACTCCGGTAACTATCCCCAATGTCTCTGAAAGCGTCACATTCCAAAATGAAATGTTTTTCTGATTCCACTGCCCCAGAAGTGCAAAAAGTACATACCCTTTCTTCCCAAGCTTCTTTAGGTCTCTTCCACTGTCCTGTTTCACACCGAATTTGATATGAGTTAGTTCTTAATTGAGTAATAAGAAACTTTGCTCTCCACGAAATGCTAGCTCCAATGTATTATTTTTGTTGGAGATCGCAAGTGGGATTGAATTTCTGAACATAATACTTCTTCTTTCTACCCAACTCTTTTCCCCATATACCCTTACGGAACTTCTCTAGCACAAAATTCTTTAACTCCTTGCTATTTGTGGGACATGCATTCAAGGAAATATTCCATTTTTGCATCCATTTGTTGTTTTTTCTCATCCATGATTTCTTTCTTTCACTCGTACCTTCATTGAAGATAACTTTCGGCCATCTACCTCCTCCCATTTGCTCAATTCTTTTTAGATACCTTAGAAAGAAAGAAAAGAAAGAATTTTTAATGTCCACGAGGCTAAAAATAGCCTATGGGACAGATTTCTTCTCTATCTGACTCTTGTATTCGGCCCTTTTCCTGTGAAGTTTTACAATGACCACTCCCAACTTATCGACAAACTCTTCCCTAAATAGCTTATCCCAAAAATTAGCTGCCAGAATACCTGCATAGTTTTCCCTGGTGTCTTTGAAGGCCTCACATTCTAGAATGAAATGTTTTTCTGTTTCCACTTTTCCAGAGGAGCAAAAAATACATACTCTTTCTTCCCACATTTCTTTTGGCCTTTTCCAGCGCCCTGTTTCACAACGGAGTTTATGAGAATTAGTCCTTAATTGAGCAATAAGAATTTTAGATCTCCAATAAATATTAGCCCCTATGTACGCCTTTTGTTGATGGTTGTGCGTGGGGTTAAACTCTTCCATGTAGTACTTCTTCTTTCTCTCTAGCTCTTTCTTCCAAGTATGTTTGTGGAATTTATCCATAACAAACGTTTTTATCTCTTTACTATTTGTAGGACACATGTTCAAGCAAATACCCCATTTACTAAACCATTTGTTATTTTGCCGCATCCAACTCTTCTGTATTTTGCACAATCTGTCACTAAACACCACCTTAGGCCATCTACCCTCTTCCATTTGCTCAATTTTTTTCAGATACCTTATGACTCGCACCATAGCAATTGCTTCAATAGGAGCAGCCCCTGTTTCACTTAACAGGATAGCATAAGGAACTGCACTTTTAATTTTGAATTTGTTTGTAATCAAACATTTCTGAATTTTCTCAATTTGTTTCCACTGCATCTTGGTTGTGCTGCTGGCCCATAGTTCACAACCGTAAAGAATCACCGGAATCACTAGAAGCCCAAAAAGAGTTATGGTGGTTTTCCAGTCCCACAGCTCTGCCTCTCTACACCTGTTTTGAAGAGCATAAAATGCTTTCCAACCCCCTAAAGTTCTTTTCTTTCTACAACCATCCCAACTTAAGTTTCTGTTGAAGTCAATTCCGAGGTATTTGTAGTCTGCAACTTATTCCAGAATGTTGTCTTCAAAATATAACTTATGTTGGTTATGCTTTCTTTTGTTAGAGAAAACCACTACTTTCGTTTTTCTAATATTGACTTGCATCCCAACCCTTCTACAAAAATGCTCAAGGGAACGTAAATGCTCTTGCAAACCAAGAGCCGATTTAGCAATCAATATAAGGTCATCTGCGTACAAAAGAAGCCTGATAACGAACTTGCCCAAATGGATACCGTCACCCCCTTGCAAATTTAGCCACTCTTCAAGCTTGTCAATATATAACCCAAAAAGGGTAGGAGACAATGGGCAACCTTGCTTGACCCCGATATCACTTCTAAAACTTTCAGAAATGCCAGCTGAAGTTCTGATTTTGACTTTCACATCTTCATACAACCTATGCATAGCTGCTCTCAAATGATTGGGAACCCCGAGTTTTTCCATTCTGCCCCAAAGCTTATCCCTAGGAACCGCGTCAAAGGCTTTTCTGAAATCAACAAAGCAACAGAAAAATTCTTCTTTTTTTTCCCAAACTTTTTCAATGATGTGCCTTAAAGTTATACAATGATCAACTGTGGAATGTTTAGGTCTAAAACCTGCTTGCCCTTTAGCACGTTTATCTCTTTCTTCTGCTCACTTGCTAATTCTCTTTTCTAAGATGCACCATGGCAATTGCTTCGATGGGAGCTACCCCTGTTTCACTCAACATTATCTCATAGGGAACTGAAATTTTACCCAATAACCAGTATTCTTAAACAAAGCGTCTAAAAAAACACAAACTAAGATATAAAGACAACTTACAAAGACATAACCTAGAGAAGAGGAGCAAGCCATTCTCAATTGAGCAACATTGAAGATGACAAAGTTAAATCCTGGGGCAGAGAAGGTACCAACACTCTTCCAATATCTCATAATGCCCAAGGAAATATAGATTGAGACGCTTACCTCCGACCCTGAAAGGGCAAGATGCCAAATCACCCAGCAACATGGATGTTGAGTCCACACTTGTTCACACAACATAAGAAAGGCTGCAAAATTACTCAAAGCTCATCGCTAAGATTCCAATTATACCAATGCCTAAGTGCCACCCTGAACACAGAGGTTACTGACTGCAAATTCCACAGAGTATTGAGGATTCTGAACCAGGGAAATTTTTAAGGATGGGAGTTTATCTTAAAGTTTAAAATATTGGCGAATCTTACTTGTCCCCAATATGTGAATTGTAAAATTTTTGATGATATTTTTGTAAAAATATTTAGGTTTATGATTAATTTATATTAGTATATATGAAATTTTGGCGAATCAATTTTCAAAAAAATGGAAGTTCGCAAATATGTTTTTTGGAAAAAGCATGGAAAATTAGCTCACCTGCGAATATTAGCCCCTAAAATTTTCCCTGTTCTGAACCAAATCCACTCACAGGATATGAATGTGGTTGAGCTCCCACATCCAAATTTATTCTCATCATTCCTAGGGAGCCACGCATGAGCTTGAGATTCAAAATCATTAATTCTAGTGGCCCGAGGTAGAGAAATCATAAAAAATGATCCGAGGAGATGCATTTCTTGTAGGCCATGAGATAAGGATTGAGAGCGGATCTATTCCACACAGTAGCATTTAATTGAGGCATGCTTGCATGAATCCAACGACCATACAATTCCATGTCAGGCCGATGGAGGGAATCATATGTAATCATTAGAAGGTGAGTAATTAAATGAGGCATGTTTACAAATATGCAACTATTACTGACCATGAGATCATGATTAAGAGTGTATTTATTACATATAGTATCATTTAATTGAGGCATGCTTGCATGAAGCCAATGACCATACGATGCCATGTTAGGTTGACGAAGGGCGGCATTTGTAATCATTAGAAGGCGAGCATGGGAGTTAACACAATGGTACGAGTGAAAATAAACGACGAGGGGATAAGAGAAGGGGATCGGGGTAAGGAGGCGGCACAATGATTCATGGAGGAGAGACGTAGGAATAGTGAACATAAGAAAACCAAACATGAACACATTAAGGGATTGAGACATACCTACTTATTCCAATGACATCTGTAAGACCTTCACTCATAAGGCAAGCCTTGTTGGCCTGAAGATTCACCTTAGAATTGAGATTTCTGAAAATATGGAAGAAGGAAGAGTTGGAGAAGGAGAGGAGGATACTTTTGATTCGTTGAAACAAGAGGCTTAATGTGTTATCTTTTGGAGGAGTACCACTTCTCAAATATTGAGTAGTTAGGAAAGAGTCATTCATAATGATAATGTTCTAGACACCACGATTTTGAGCTAGAGTTATCCCAAGAAGAGTCCATACGTTTATGCTTGGTATTGAATTTATGTCCAAGCCCCCACAAAAATTTATCTACAATGTTTCCTTCAAGATTTAGTAATATCCCCCTCTTGTCACCCCCATGTTTTATTTATATTTTAATTATCATATTTAATTTATATTTTTGAATTTTTACATAAGTATTTTAATAATCAAAATTTTTATTTTAAAATAATAATAATAATAATAATAATAATTTATAATTATAATGTTTTTTGCAATTGTTTTTTATGATTAAATTTTAAAGTCTTATTTTACATAATAATGATTATAATTTATAATGAATGTTATAATCCTGATATTGGGCAAACATGAATATTTTTCCTGTGAAGATTTGGGCATGCAATTTTGATCATAGGAATATAAAAATAAGTCATATGATGAAGGAAACGTTAACATAAGGCAAAACCCGTAGAGGTCACATATTTTTAAAGGGGGTTGAATTTCATGACAACATTCGACTCCTATTAGGGACGATGCCTCCCTGCGAGGCATCAACAATTGCAAACACGGTGCTTTTAAATTGGGTATGGAGTCTATTTAAATTAAGAACAAAATTTTAATTTGTTAACAAGAGGAGGAAGAGAATCTTTCAATGCAACAAAATATAAACCTTAACCTATCCTAGGAAATAGTGAAAATATTTGCATCTTAAAGTTTTAACTGATATACAACAAAAACGAAGCAAATATTAATTATATGAGATACATATTATGTAAAGGCTGATGAGTTCAATGGTTATTCACATATAAAACATTTGTTCATATTTTCAGTCTATTAAGGTAATTACGATAACAATTTTAAGGCATAACAACCATATTTTGATATATTTTTCAACATTCATAGGAGAATTTCAAAAACATAAAAATAGTTGCATTCTTATAGTTATGATTAAAATATTGTATAAGTTATGGTACTAGTTTAAGATCACAAGGAAGACGTTCATTTTAAAATAATTTTCAATTGAAACCATGAGACTAGTTATCATGGTTTATTTTTCTTTTTGTTTCCACTACATGAGTTTAAAAAATCAGACATTGCTCTGCTACGAGCGAGTGTCCATAGCCCCAATAGAGTCATCCATTATCATGAATAAGAAATGTCACCACTTTCCCATTCACATATAAGCATGAATTGCAGAAGCTTCATTTTTACTTCATCATTTAATTAACTATGGCATGATCATGCATTGGAATTTGACCCAATTCCACTGAACTTGCTCTGCTGCCAGTGAGCGTTCATAGTCTCAAAGAAGATGTTAGCATTCCCCATTTTGAAACAACTAATGGGATGATTACGCACTGGGGTGACCCAGTACCATAGATAGCTCCACCGTTAGCAAGCATCCATAGCCTCGATGGAGTTATCTGCATCCCTCATTGTGAAAAATGGTTAGCTTCAAGTAGTCATGAATAGTACAATGATTAGGCAAGGTCACATGTATGGAGTATGATTGTAACTAACTAGCACATTAAGATTTTCAATATCATTAGATTTTCTGAAATCCAAACCTTGTGTTTACATTTTTAGCACTCATAAGGTAATGAAATTCCTCATAATATTTATGTGCAATAGTATAAGCATGTAGTCAAGAAATACCGAATATGAAGTTTGAAACTATTAGAGAGATAATTTTTGAGCCCTTTAAAAAGAGTAATTACTCTTTAACCTACTGATATGAACAAAGTATTTAGAGACATGTTCCAGTTAACTCTTCAATATAAAGTAGACTAAGGAATCATGGACCCGTATCTCATCCTTAAGTGATCACACAAGGTTTTTCAAGTAGCAAAGATTTCATGTTTATTTCTTCCTAAACTTAACATGCATAAAGTATACGTAATCAAAGTAGTAAGAAGTTTACTTATGTACAATAGTTTTTATAGATTAGTATTCTCAAGAGAAAAACTGTTCAAAGAAATCAAATAACCAATATAACTAGGACAATAATTTATCTGTGCCACAACTCTTACCTCTATGCTCTGAAAATAGTAATATGTTAAATAGTTGTAAGAAAGGGTGATATGTCTCTCTCACTCTTCTCTTTAAAAAGGAATTGACGCATATATAATAATAGGATGATGCTCTCTCAAAGGCCTCTTCCGTCCAATCCTCCACAAAGTTGTGATACTTTGTGTAATTATTTAACTGATGAGACATTCTTAACATAAATTTGTTTGCATCTTATTCATAATTTAATACCCTATTAGATAAATCTAAAATCATACTAGGATTAGTCATTTGGAAACTCAAATCTTTTTTAAATTCATGCTCATCACGACAAGAAGAAAAATTGTTGACAGATTCGTGTAGTTTGGAAGGTGTTATTAAAGAGTTGATGTATATATGGTGAAATAAACAAATGTGTATTAGTTAAATAAAATTAAGAGTTAGTTCATTTGCATTTCCATGTACTATAACATTATCATGTGTATAATTTTCATAGACAAGTCCCTTATTAGGAGAATAGAAAGTTGTCATGTTCATCATGGTTATTAATTTGAAAGGCATTATAGTTGCACAATTATTGTGAATTTAAACGTATAAATGAATAATCACCTACTTTAGGATCACAACATGGAATTAATTATTCATCATCATACTCATCATATATTGGTGGTTTTGATTAATCAAAGATGAACCTCAAATGAATCAACATCAAAACTAGTGAAAACACCATCACATTCCTTTTCTTTTGAAGATAACTGGAAAACTAGATCACTGTTTTGAAAAGGATCTTCATTAGTCAATTGTTGATGTATATTCTTGGTTGTATAACCTTGAGTATCCTTCAACGTTGTCTTCTTTACAGTCATCAATGTTAGCGTGATCATGAACATGAAATAAACTAGGTATGTTAGTAAAAACAAGAGAAGCAAATAATTTGGATACTAAAGAATCCCAAGAGAAATCCATTATAACAATAAAAACAAAAAAAAATTTAGGAGTCGCCAGTGGAATGATAAACCAAGAAATATCTACTTGAAACCCTTACAATGCGTGCTATTGTGATCTTGTTCACCAATAGGTGACAGACTTGACAATTATTCAGTTACCAAAAAAATGGAATCTTGACACTTCATTCCCGACAACGTCGCCAGAAGAATGTTGGTTCCCAAATTGTTTTGGCAGCTAAGAGAAATCCCAAAACACATTTAGCGAGGATAAAAATCCTCCCGCTTTAGGTTAAAAGGGTTGGCCCCCCTTCACATTAGGGGGTATTCCTTGGAACAATGATATATATATATATATATATATATATATATATATATATATATATATATATATATATATATATATCGAGCTAGATTAATGATATTTAATGATATGAAAATGTTTTTAAAAGAAAGAGTAGTTAAGATTTGAGATTTGATAGAACTTATGTAAATAAATGATTCTTGATCTTGATGTAAATTTAGAGATGCAATTATAATAAATAATGTAAAAACAACACAAGAAAATAAATTAAAAAGGAAAAAGTAAAACACATTTAATCTCAGTAATAAATTATATCTATTCTAATAGATGTAAATGTAATAGCCCCAGGTTAAAAGTTCATGTAATAAAGGATAATAAAGGCACAATAAGACCAAGGTCATGGGACATGTATTCTAAGCTGAATGTTGGGCAAACATCCTAGTGGGTACCACTTTCGGTTTATTAATGGCTAAGGAAATTGGCAAAGGCAAAGGGGCAATAATTGGCATTTATTTATGATAATAAAGGAAAATAGGAGAAAAGGGAGATGACGGGTCACAAATTTGCGTCAAAGGAAAATAGAGGCCTTAATGATAAAAAGGCATCTAAGGATCAATTCAGAGTTTTGGTTAGTTCAGTTTTGGAGCTCTCTTATATTCTCTCATTCTCTCATACTCTTGCACACATAGAGCATTCTTGGAGCACTCTAGCATTGGAGAAAGGAAGGCGAAATAAGGACAAGCAAGGAAGGCTGGAATGCATGCATTTGTGAATGCATGGTACATGCATTTGTGTATTTGGTCCATTTGTTGTCATTGGCATGGGTTTTTCCTGGTTTGGAAATGGTTTCATCCTTGCCTTGCTATTTCATGGATAACCATGGTGTGATGGGAATTTTTTCTAGGTTGAGCTTTGGATTGCCGGAAGGTTTTGGAATCAGGTGAGGTGGTCTCAGGAAAATTCCCAAGGGTTTGGGGTGGAGGTGGTTTAATCTCCGGGAAGCCCTTGACAGGTGGGTGGAGACAAGAAAATTCCTCAAGGTAATAGTGAAGAAACTTTAAGGCATCCAAGCTTGTTTTGGGATTTGTTATCTCTTGACCAATTTTGGCGAGATCACAATAGCCTAAGGGTGGAGGTGGTTTGATCTCCGGGAAGCCCTGGTTGTTTAAATGTGTTGAGATCCCACATTGATGCTTGGAATATGACATAGGGGTTATTGAATGAAATAAATATCTTGTTCAGCCTAATCTATGGTTAGGTGGTACGTGGAAGTCGCTGACTTCGTTGGCTTTTTCATAAGTTAATAAGAGGTATTTTCCTATTTTATTTTATGAGATCTTATACATGATATTATGATGATTTGATGGTTTTTATGTCATGGTTAATAATATGGTTATATGGTGTTTATAAGTATGGAGCTGTAATGTGCTTTAACTATGGTTTTGTTCAATATTTGACAAGTATTTTTTGGTTAATGAATGCATGGGCTAACAAGTGTTATTGAAATTATTATGAGATGGAATTATACCTTCTTGATGATTCTCATATAATTTTCAGAGTCCTATGATCAAATATGCATTTATAAATTGTAACTCACATGATCACCTTATGTTTGACGAAATGGTTGTCATGGTTAGGCCTGGTTAGGTCAAGTTCTTGTCAAGTTTTGTATGATTATCATTGTCATGATGTCATTTATCATTATGAGAAGTTACAGGAAATTTTGGATAGTGGTATGGAGGCTAGCCTAGAAAAGTGGCTAAGATCTCGGAACCACACCCTTTGAACATAAAATTTTGGTTTAGAATTGCATGGAAGCAGTGTCATGTGTGCATTTGGAGCCCTATAACCACACCCTTGTAGGCTTGTGCATGCGGTTGGGAGTCCAGGTCAGTGAAAAAGCAATCCAAATCAAGGTTTGGTCACATGGGGAGGTTCTTTTACCCCTGAGTGTCCTATAAACCCTACATGATGCTAATTAATGGTCAGTAAGTAAGTCTCAGTTCTATCAAGCCTTGACATGACCCAATTTCACACCAGTAAGTGTCAGTTGTGGTTAGTAAATATTCATCTCATGTTTACCTTGGCAGGTCAATGAAATTGGGTAAAAGTGGGAGGGGGTTTGTTATAGTTTGGTATTAGAGCCAGTTCCATTCTCTTTGGGTAATATTTGATACCACAGGGTGGTATTAGAGCATGGTTGAAATACTTGGAATGGATGGGCTAGATGCATGTTGTTATGCATGCATTGTCACGGTTATGGTTGTTGTGCATGAGGTCAGTGTATACAATTAGTGTTATCATGCATGACGTCAACATATTGATATGATTATGTATATGCATGTATCGTGATAATCTGGAATAATTTTTCAGATGAGATAGCCTCCCTTAAAGTTCATTGAGGTATGTTTTATTATGTTTATATTTGGTTTATATGACATGGTATGTTTGTAGGAAGAAGAATATCAGAGAAGAAAAACAAAATTGTGGATTATAATTCATGAGATTCTCCTTATAGATCAGATTAGCAATGAAGATATGAGTACTCTCTATACATAAAAAATACCTTGAGAAATCTAAAGGTAGAAATTAGAAGTTGCAAGGAAGATAATGACACAATCATTCAGTTATAGGAAATACTTTCCAGGGCACAAGAAAAGAAAGCAATATTCAATCAGTTATCCTTCAGAGCTTATCATATATGCAGAGACAAAGACAACCACATATCAATTACAAACATGAGGATTGGACTAATGGGGCATATGGTAGCTGTTGAACCTCAGAATTGTCCTTTCTCTAACATCCTTTCTCATCACTTTTCCTTACCTATTCATAAATATATACACTCCAATCAATGATAAATGTCATGTTTTATCTTAGATAATGCATTTGAATGATTTCTATGTTATATTCTGATGTTCTTGTTATTTGAATGGATTTTTGTAACTCAGCTATAGAATGCAGCCTATTCTGTAGCTAATTGTTGTTTCTGCAACTATTTTTTATGGTTTCATAGGCTACGAGGAGAGAATAAAGGAACGAGCCACATGGGCATCTCCAGAATGATCCATATATGGATTTCATCCTATCCACTTGGTCGAAATTGACAGAAAATGGTGTCTGTGATTGTGGTCAAAGTTTGGTCAAAGGACGTAAGCTAAGAGCCAAGAACTCTTGATTTGTTCTGATGTAGAAAATCAAGAGTTAACCATTTAGAATTTATTTCTATGTTTTGGTTGAAATTTCCATCTGTAGGCGGAATTAGCTCCTGATAGTTACATTTTATTTTGTTTAAATACTAGTTCTGTGAAGGCCTAAGACAATATTAATTTCTAAAAACGCTCTGTCTACTTTAGAATTTGTTTTTTTTCATAATACGAAGATCATGTTCATGGTTCCAGTTTCTCTTAATGTAAAAATAGTTTGCTAGATCTCAACCTATTATGTCGCAGAGGGCTCATGCATAGGAGGAGTTTTTTCATTAGTTGTTTTAGCTTAATTTTATTTTCTCTGTTTTATCAATTCACAAGTAGATTAAAATTGAATTGCAACTTTTAGATTAATATCATAGAATCAATTTATGAATGTTTTATTAGCATTAATTTTAGAATGACTGTGTAATATTTTCTTTCCTAGAACATATCAGGAAAGTAGATTCTTCTCTTTTCCAATTGGATTATGTTTGAGGCAATAGAGCTCACAGTTGTTTAGTTTCTTTTCATGTTCTTACACTTCTTTCTTAGATTAGATCCTCAGTTAAGTGTATACTTGAATGTTCAGAAAAATCATGCCAAGAAGGTGACTTTGTCATACTTCCAAATTGGATGCTCGAGTATTTAACCTATGCAATAATTGAGTTTTCCTTTACATGCCTTTATACTGCTTTGCTAGCTTGGATCCTTAGTTAAATGTCTAATTGGATGCTCCTAAAGATCATGTCAAGAGGGTAAATTTTCATACTTCCAAATTGAATGCTCGAGTATTTAACCTATACAATAATTGAGTTTTTCCTTACATGTTTTTTTTGTTTTTTGTTGGTAAATTAGGCTAATCTATATTAATTCTAAAAGAGAAACATTACATATGCTACAGGTTGGGTTGGTAAGCTACACTTAACCAATCCCAGCCTTATTTGCACAGTTTCGGGGCTGCCTCCGTGGAGGAAACCGGCCCAGAAAATACTTGAAATAGGAAATTACAAAATGCGCAACAATGCTGGTGTATCTAGAAATATAAAATGTGCAGAAGCATAAGTATAATTTGAGATTCTATGGTGATAGCGTGTATAAAAAAAACCAAGGAAGAACTGAGAAGCTTCGTAGTCCTTAGTATTCAACTTCATCATTACTGTCTGGTTCTTCTTCCACTATGGGGCAGGTGTACGCCTGCACATCCGCTTCTTCTGTATCAGTGGGTGGACGCATAGGTTTGGGGACCAGTGGACAGAGGATGGGAGCCACCAGATACTCAGCGTCAGCGACGTGCGTCTAAATGCCTTCAGAATCCACAATCCATACATTTGATTCATCATCCTCATCCTTCTAAGCCGACAGAGGGTCAGTCTTGGGAGGCGGGGGGTGCGCCTGATGCACGATGGTATACTTCCGAGGTCCACATATACCTCTCTGCGGAGCATGCATGGGGGCCTCCTCCTCCTGCTCAGGATCAAGGCTTTGTCTAACGTAATTTCCTGAGGAGGAGCCTTCAAAAGACTCTAGAAGATTGTACGTTCCATGGTGGTAACGACTGGGGAGTGCCCCTCTCTGCCCACCACGGATGGTTCTTTGGCGCAACCTAGAAGCCATTGCCTACTGAAGTAGAGGAGTGACAGAGATGAAAGGATGCACAACAAGGGGAGAGGAATGAAGCAGGGGAAAAACAAGTGGACAGGGGTAACGATGAGAGGGAAAGCACAGACTAATGGGTGCACACAGAAAATTGATACTGGAGGGATAGGTGGAGCTGGGGTAAGAAGCACATGTTAGATAAATCACAGCCCAGATAAGTCTATGCAGCGCAGCTCTAGGAAGAGGGTTGCGCAGTGAGCTGGTGGCATAGGAGGGCAAGAACATAATCAACAAGAAAGAATGAAGGAACTAACTGTGTGTCTCTTTGTGCTGAGGGGCCTTCCTTTTTAAACGTCCGTGGCACATGAGAGGGGGTAGGTCATGATTGAACCTAGCACACAACTACGTGCCATAACCGATTTCATGAGCGGGCTCGAGTGAAGAGTTATGGTTTATTGGCATATCAATCCAGGTAATAATTTAGGATGATTGCTGTAGAGAGGTACCCTAGAGGGGTTGAAGTTGTCTAAGCATATATTCATCATGCCTTATCCCATTCATCTCATGCGGATGGTTATCGATTTGAGGATCCACATTGGGTGAGGACCCGTGCTACAGATCTTCGTCCTCATGGGCGTGGGAGAGATGATTGTCATTCGTAACTCCTGTTGTCACCTGCATCCGGGAAGTTTTTCCTTACATGTTATTTAAATTATTTCCTAGATTAAATTTTCAAAACTAAAGTGTAATCGATTGCTTGTAAATCATGTCAAGAGGGTGACTATGTCATACTTCCATATTGAATTCTTGGGTAATTCATCATACAATAGTTGATTTTTCCTTTGAATTTTCTTTCATTTAGATTAGCATTGAAAATTCAATTCTCAGCCATAAGATTCATATTTCTATCCATGGAGTAGATAGATTAGATTTAACTTTAATTTTCAAAAGTCTCAAAGTCATTACAATAGATACTCTGCTTTTAGATTAGATTATAACCATCTAAAGTTTGATTCATTTTTATGCAAATTAGAATAGTTCAAGGACACTTCCTTTTCTTTCTTCTTTCAAAGGTTAGTTTTAACATTTAAATTTCACTAGATTTAGTTGATTCATTTCATAGTTTTCATTTCTTAAAATTAACATTTAGTCATAAAGAACAAAATCCCCCAAAACAATACAAAAATACATACAAAGAAGTAAGAAGAATGTTAACTAAGCACATATAGTGCACCACACTTCATCAGATTACAAACCTCGGTTGATAATTTATGTTGAATAATTTAAGACATTAAATTGGCTAAAGATTTTGGCACCGTTGCTGGGGAAGTCTAATTAGGTAACCTCATTTCTTACATCTAAAAAAAAATGATATACGTAGAGAAAGAGATTCTAGGGGTAGATTCATAGCTAGAGGCAAAATTTTAATTTCAACAACACCACTCACTCCACCTAGACCACGTAGTGATACACCACCATCTCAAACTCATATTCCATACTTCACTAGACATAGACTTCCTAAAGTTTCAAGGTCAGAAATCCAATTAGGAGGATCTCCTACTTCATCCACTGAGGCAGTCTTAGAGGAAGAAGATCTTAGATCTCTAACAAAAGGAGTAACCTTTTTCACCTCTAAAGGGGAACACATTCTAGTTGAAGAGTTAGAAATTCCTAGTGGAGAAGAGGAAGAAGAACCTTTCTTCAACATTCCATTGATAGAAGAACCAGAGGAAGAGAAATTAACTTTACAAATAGAACCTTATATTAGCTCCGAGGAATCTACAATGGTAGGAAGAGGAGAAGGAGGAGAAGGAGAAGGAGAAATTATAAATGGAGAAAACTTACTGTTTGGAGGAGGAAGAGGTGGAGAACGAGGTAGAGGAAATAGAGGAGGAGGTAGAGGAGGTGAAGAGAACAAAAGAAATAGGGAAAATGATAATTATTTTGGATTTGCTATAATTGATGGGGATATAAATGCCACAATGAAAAATATTTCACCCTCCATTCTTCCAAATTTCGATGGATTTAAGAGTGAAGATCCTGAAACCTTTTTATTTGAATTTGAATTTTTGTGTAGATCTTATGATTACTTACAAGACTCTAAAAAAATTAAGCTATTTCTTGCAACATATAAAGGAGCAGCTTTAAAGTGGTTCATGGGTTTAGTCACACAGTCTATTAGGACATGGAATGAAATGAACATAGAATTTTTAGAGAGATATTTGGATTATTGCATCCCCATTAACCATAAAGATGAAGTATTCAAAATTATGCAAAGAGAAGATGAGAATTTGGAGGGTCTAATTGAAATATTCGATTATAACATAAAAAGAGATAAAATGGATAATTTCGATCAAGATAAATTAAAAGCTCTTTTGTTAAAATCCATTAGAGATGAATGGATAGACATTGTCAACATGATGGGGAAGGGAGATATCTCTCAAATCACATTACCTGACATTGGTGAATTATGTATTCATCTCTCAAGGGGAAGATAAAAAACTGGGAAAAATCCAAGAGATCCTTCTCTTACTAGAGTGAATAAATATACAGCTGGAACTATAAGTAGGGCAGAAATTGGAAATATGCTTGATGAATTTAAAACAGACATTTTAGGGGGTCTTAGTGAACAGATAGACACCCTTAAATTACAAAAAAAAACATAAAACCTAAACTGATACCTTAGCTATTTTCTATCTTAAATGTAGAAAGAATCATGCTTTGAGAGAATTTCCTCTTGATGTAAAAGTCATAGAGACCTGTGTAATTTTCTCAGAAAATCATGAAACTAAAAGTCGCCCTTCAATTCCAGGTCTTAAGGCTGTTTTCAAGAAGAAGTAACTTCAAATCCAACAGAATCTCTTTTCTTTGTCTCTAGAAGACCATGGCAGGGGCCACAAACTCAAGGTTTTAACACCCAAATGTATACTCAGCCCCCACCAAATAATTGGAATTCTTGGCAACAACCTTGATCTCAACCTCAATCCTGGGCACAAGGAATGAAAAATCCCTATGGTAGATACTCTAAATACTACCAATAACCTCAATCCTATCCAAACTATCCTTCACAAAAAGTTCCTCAACAAAATCAATAAACCCATCTCCAAAACCAAAACCCACAACTTTCATTACCATTTCCACAAAGACCAAATCACTTGCCAAACCATTGCCAAACCCCAATAATAAAACCCATCAAAATGCTCACATTATAAAAGGACAACAATTTCCAACTTACATGATTACTCCACTAGATCTTAATGATGTTCAACTTAGATCTGGTAGAATATTAGAGAGGAAAAAGCCTTTTGTAGTTATTCAAGAACAAGATAATTTTGAGAAATATTTTATACAGCCAAATAAAAGTTTTGAAGAAGAGACATCTCTTCTCTAAAATGAAAAACAAAAAGAACCAATAAACTCAACTCCTATCATAGAGCAACCATCAATATCTATTTCTAACCCTTCTCTTTCTGAAAGATTACAAGTTGATAGAGGGATATAAAAACATATAATGTTGCCCAATTATGATTTTCTAGATGAATTGAAAAATGTCTGTATCAAAATTCCTTTACTACAGGCCATTAAAGAGATTCCAATTCTATCTAACAATAAAAGAGTTGAGCATGAAGAAACCAAGAAGAAAAATAGAAAAAGAATTCAACTAGTAGGAAAATTTGTAGACATTATGATGGGAAAATTTTCCATACAAAAATATTTAGATCCAAGAAGTCCAGTTGTAAAAGCACATATCAATGGTAATGAAATTCCAAATACATTGATTGATTTAGGAGCAGCTATAAACATCAAGAGGAAAAAAACCATGGAACAACTCAAACTTCCTAATCTTTGGTATACACCTACATTACTGCAATTAGCAGATAGATGTGTAATCAAACCAGATGGTGTATTAGAAGATATCTTAGTATCCTTATATTCTTGGGAGTATCTTGTCGATTTTATGATTCTAACTCCCAAGAAAAATCTAGGAGGACATCCACTAATATTAGGAAGACCTTGGTTGGCTACAGCTGATGCTTTCATTAGCTGTAGATCTCATGACGTGTATATCTCTTATGGTAACTCAAAAAAGAAATTCACTCTATACCCTCTAGAAAAAACAATCACATAGTCAGAAGATGAAGAATGGATTGATGATGACAATAATATACAGCCTCTCTTTAGTATTTCAAGCATTAGTGAAGATAGTCAAATTTTAAATTCAATAGAAGACTTTCAATCATCTTCAGAATATGAACATGATCAATTTCAAGAAAAATGAAATATTGGATATTTTTCATCCAGGTAGATGTCTCTATACTCTATGGAATATTTTGGTAACTCTACAGTTGAAATATTTCCGGGAAAATATTTGAACATAAGCAAAAACTTGGAAAGATTACTACATGAAAAGTTAATCAAAACATTACAACAACATTCTTCTGCATATGCATGGGAATACACTGACATGAAAGGAATTAGTTCTAAGACTTGTATACATCACATCTACATTGACGAAAATTGTAAACCTATCAGACAACCTCAAAGAAGGATTAATCCAAATCTTAGGAAAATTGTAAGAGAAGAATTGCAAAAATTGCTGAATGTGAACTTCATTTACTCAATTTCAGACAGTCAGTGGGTTTCTCCCTTAGTGATTGTACCTAAAAATAATGGTAAGTGGAGGGTATGCATTGACTATCGAGAGTTAAATAAAGCTACCCTAAAAGATCATTTTCCTTTACCTTTATAGATCAAGTATTGGATACATTAGCAAGTAAGAAGTATTTATCGTTCTTGGATGGTTTTAATGGTTGCAATCAGATCTAGGTAGCACATGAAGACCAAGATAAAACCACATTCACCTGTCCATGGGGAACTTATGCCTACCGAGTGCTTCCTTTTAGTTTGTGTAATGCACCTGCAACATTCCAAAGGGCAGTACTAGGAATTTTTTTTGATCTATACATGATTGTGTAGAGGTATATATGGATGATTTTATAGTTTATGGGAATTCATTTGAAGAAGCTTTAGAGAATTTGGAAAAGGTTCTTAAAAGATGTAAAGAAGAAAATATTTCATTAAGTCATGAAAAATGTTTTATGATGTTTACTAAAGGAATTGTTTTTGGACATCACATTTCAGGAGATGGAATTAAAGTTGATTCATCTAAAGTTGAAGTCATCTCCAAATTATCAATTCCAAGTTGTCAAAGGGATGTTAGAAGTTTTCTAGGATTAGCAGGGTATTATAGAAGATTTATAGAAAATTTCACTAAAATAGCATCCCGACTCTTCAAGTTACTTACCAAAGATTGTGAATTCAGTTGGAATCTTGATTGCCAATAGGCATTTGAAACTTTAAAAACAAAAATTTCTGAAGCACCCATCTTAAGAGGTCCAAATTGGAAACTACCTTTTCATATTTCAAAAGATGCTTTAGATATAGCTCTGGGAGTTGTATTAGGACAAAAATATTTGATCCCCTATGCCATCTATTACAAAAGAAAAAATTTGACTCCTGCTGAGTTAAATTACACTGTAACTTAAAAATAATTCTTAGTTGTTGTCCATGCTATCAATAAATTTAGACATTATATTACCGACTATGAAACCTTTATTCATACAGATGAATCTGCAATTAGATACTTAATGAATAAATCTGTTACTAATGGAAGATTCACAAGATAGTTATTACTCCTGCAAGAATTCAATATCACCATTCTAGACATACCTAGAATAAAAAATATAATTGCTGATTTCTTGTCTAGAATTCAAAATGTCAAAAATTATACTCAAGTTGAGGATAATTTTCCTGATTAATATCTTTTTTCAATAAATACTATAACTCCTTCGTTTGCAGATATTGCTAATTACTTAGTCATAGGAAAGTTACCTTCACACTTGTTTCCTAGAGAGAAAAGAAGAATTATCCAAACAAGTGCACTTTACTCCTGGATTAATGATGAATTGTATAAAACAGGTCTAGATATCATTATCAGAAGGTGTGTTCGAGAAGATGAAATTCCTGAGATTCTTAAAGCATTTCATGATGAACCCTGTGGTGGACACTTTGTTGATAAGATGACAACCTATAAAATACTTCATTTAGGATATTTTTGGCCATCCATCTTTAAAGATACTAGGGAGTATGTCAAAAGGTGTGACAACTGTCAAAGAATGGGGAAAACTATTCCTACATATGAAATTCCATTACAACCTCAGGT
Source organism: Pinus albicaulis (assembly GCA_034641835.2). NCBI lineage: Eukaryota > Viridiplantae > Streptophyta > Pinopsida > Pinales > Pinaceae > Pinus > Pinus albicaulis. The sequence continues at coordinate 1,898,719,879 of CM076578.1, forward strand.
AATCATCGAACCATTTGAAAAATGGGCCTTGGATTTTTCTGGACCAATCAATCCACCATCAAATCAAAATAAATATATTCTGGTATGTAATTATGTAACTAAATGGGTAGAGGATAAAACACTTGCTTTAGCTAATGAAAATGTTGTAGTTAAATTTCTTTTTGAGGATATCTTCACTCATTTTTGTGTCCCAAGAGAAATTGTGACAAATCAGGGATCCCATTTTACATCAAAATTTGTGGAAAAGCTCGTGGAGAACTACAAGATCGAGCATAGAAAATCTACTCCTTACCATCCACAAGAAAATGGTCAAGTGGAGTCTACCAATAAAGTGATCGAAGGAATTCTCACTAAGACTGCACATCTACACAAGAGAGATTAGGCAGAGAGGCTTCCTGAGGCTTTATGCGCCTACCAGACCACATGGAGGAATACAATAGGACATACTCCCTATGAATTTGTTATGGGAAGAAAGTCCTATTTCCTATAGAATTTCAGATCTAAACCTTCAAGATGGCAGTCCAATTGGGGCATGATTTATCAGAAGCTCAGAAGCATAGATTGGAGCAACTTAATGAGCTTGATGAAATCAGGTAAGATGAAGTTCAAAGAACTAGTATAGTCCAACAGTGAAGGTCCAAATGGCATGATAAATATATCAAAGAGAAAAAGTTTCAAGTAGGAGATTGGGCACTTTTGTTCGATTCAAAGTTCAAAGGCTTTCAAGGAAAGTTTCAGACTCATTGGGTTGGGCCTTATGAGATTGAAAAATACTTTGACAATGGAGCAGTCAGGATAAGGACAATTGATGAAGAAAATGTACCTCTTCTTGTGAATTGACATCGATTAAAAGTCTATCATAAGCCAATTTCAAGAGAAGAGTTTATCAAAATTTCCAAGATAATACTGATATGATGTTAGTGAAGAAGAATCCTTCTTCTTCCCCAAATTAGTTTTTTATTTTTCCTATCTAAAAAAAGAAAAAAAGAGAAAAAAATATATAGAATATATATATATATATATATATATATATTATTAAAAAAAAATTGTATAAGTGTGAAAACCAATCAATGATTGGTATGCTTATATAGAAAATATAGGATGAAAATCAAAAGTCTTGACATCTTATATTTTCCATTCCATTTCTAAAAAACCCAAAAATATTTGTTTCCATTATTTTCTAAAAAGGAATAAAAAGTAGTATAGAACTACTTCCATTCTGTAGCTACATTCCATTCTGCAGCTGATTCCACATTCTACAGCTCTATCACATTTGTACAACCTACTGAAGCAAGAATAGTGAGCATAAGAAATTGAAGGACTCCATTTGAAGATCATCATGCTAAAGCATACCTGAAGAATCAACACCAAGGAAATAACAAAAAAAGGTTAGTTATAAAGGTAAGTTACATAAATTTATTTAAATAACAAGGTAAAAAACATTAGCATGTATAACGTAGATGATCACATGCTTCCCCAACATGTCATCATTTGATTTGATTTGGACTCCTATCATGTTATAGATCGGCCACATCATCCACATCATGTTTCCTAATGGTCCACAACGGACTCCCCCATTTATGATTAAATGATCATGTGTTGTTGCCATAACCTATCCATCTACATTCTTAAAACCCCATCAAATATCCATCTCATTCATTCCTACAAACCCTCGATGTCCTTCACTAGATCCGCAACCCATTTCAATTCATATAGAGAAGGATAATTATAAAGGATAGACTCTTCACAACAGAAGACATGGGTTTGATAGTCAGGATTGAGCATGTGGGAGCTAAATACATGGAGGGTTATCCTCAGATCAAGGAGATGTTGCAGAAGGCTAAGTGGCTTAAGTTTATAGAAACATTTGATGGTTTCCACAAAGAGATCACTAAGTCTTTTGTGAGTTCTTTTGATGGAACAAAAGTCGAAATAAGAGACATAAAATTTTCAGTGACCGAGGCATTCATAGCTTAAGCCACAGAGCTCCCAAGAGTTGGCAAAAGGTGGTTCAAAAAAAAAAAATTTCACAGGGAATCATGGAGATTTGTCCTAAAAAATCTAGGTATGGATACTTGTGTTTACAGAAAGGGCATTCCTAGCTCAACTCTCAAGAACAAATGGAGGAACATGCTTTTAATTTTGCAGAAGTTTTTCACTTGTGAAGGAATATTTGGCTGCATTTATGTGTATCATATTCGGTTGATGAAATTTTTAGAGGATGGTGAAATAAATATTCCTTTATTTTTACTGAATAGCTTAAAAAGAATGTCTACAAATGTACATAAGATAATTCAGTTTATAAACAACACTATGCACCATATTGGGTTGATAAAAATACTTCTTGAATTTCATTTGAAAAGTATAGGATATTCTTGGGAGAATTTTCTGATCAAAAACCATTTCCAAGATGAGCTAGAGTAGCCTAAGGAAGACAAGGCTAGAAAAAGTAGAAGAAAGAATATTGACACAAGCATTGAAGGCAAACCTGCACCTCCACTATAGAAAAGTGATGATGAACTCACCCTTGCATAAATAATGAGGAACAAGAAGCAGGGTGAAGTTAAGACAAGAGGTAAAACATAAAGGAAGAGCAAGGTCACAAGTGAAGAAAACTTAAACCCTCTATAGCCGAGGAGGAGCTCTAGACTTCAAGGGTCAATGAAGAAGACACTACCACAAGAGACTAAGTTTGTGAATTTGAGAATTGACATTCTCAAACAATAAATCTATGAGCTAGAGATATTGAATAGGCATATTAAACAAGAGAATGAAGCCTTAAAGCAACAAAACCAATTGGAGAAATTTGTTAGTGATAACATCATCCTGCATTTGGGACTGTGGTACAAAAATAACAAAAAGTTAAAAAGAAAGAACAAATCACTGAATAGGGAAGTCATCAATCTCAAATACAAAATCCTTATGAGGAAGCCCAGGATGGAAATTACTTCAAAGAAAAGCAAGAAGATAAAATTGGATGTATTAGCAGAAGTGTCTGAACAATTGCAATAGGAGAAAGAAGTTCACATTTTTGATAAATTGCATGAGGACATGCAATGGCTTCTTAGTGGGGGTATGTTGAACCTCAAAATTGTCCTTTCTATGACATCCTTTCTCATCACTTTTCCTTACCTATTCATAAATCCATACACTCCAATCAACGATAAATTTCATGTTTTATCTTAGAGAATGCATTTGAATGATTTCTATGTTATATTATGATGTTCTTGTTATTTGAATGGATTTTTGTAACTCAGCTACAGAACGTAGACTATTTTGCAACTAATTATTGTTTCTGCAACTACTTTTATGGTTTGATAGGTTCTGAGGAGCGAATAAAGGAATGAGCCACATGGGCATCTCTAGAATGATCCATATATGGATTTCATCCTATCCACTTGGTCGAAATCGATAGAAAAGGGTGCCTGTGATTGTGGTCAAAGGACGTAAGCCGAGAGAGAAGAAATCTTGATTTTCTCTGACGTAGAAAATCAAGAGTTAACCATTTAGAATTTACTTCTATGTTCCAGTTGAAATTGCCATATGTAGGCAGAATTAACTCTTGATAGTTACACTTTATTTTGTTTAAATACCGGTTCTGTGAAGGCCGAAGATAGTCTTAATTTCTAAAAATGTTGTGTATGCTTTAGAATCTATTATTTTTCATAATACGAAGATCGTGTTCATGGTTCCAGTTTCTCTTAATGCACATATAGTTTTCTAGATCTCGGCCTATTATGTCACAGAGGGCCCCTGCACAGGAGGAGGTTTTGTTTTAGCTTAATTTTATTTTCTCTATTTTATCAATTCACAAGTAGATTAAAATTGCGTTGCAGCTTTTAGATTAATATCATAAAATCAATTTATGAATGTTTTCTTAGCATTAATTTTAGAATGTCTGTGTAATCTTTGCTTTCCTAGAACATCTCAAGAAAGTATATTCTTCTATTTTCCAATTGGATTATGTTTGAGGCAATAGAGCTCACAGTTGTTTAGTTTCTTTTGATGTTCTTACACTGCTTTCTTAGATCAGATCCTCAGTTAAGTGTATAATTTAATGCTCCTAAAGATCATGCCAAGAAGGTGACTCTATCATAATTCCAAATCGGATGCTCGAGTATTTAACCTATGTAATAATTGAGTTTTCCTTTACATGCCTTTATACTGCTTTACTAGATTAGATCCTCAGTTAAATGTATAATTGGATGCTCCTAAATATCATGTCAAGAGGGTGACTTTGTCATACTTCCAAATTGAATGATTGAGTACCTAACCTATACAGTAATTGAGTTTTTCCTTACATGTTATTTAAATGCTTTCCTAGATTAAATTTTCAAAACTAAAGTGCAATCAATTACTTGTAAATCATGTCAAGAGGGTGACTATGTCATACTTCCATATTGAATGCTTGGGTAATTGATCATATAATATTTTCTTTTTCCTTTGAATATGCTTTCATTTAGATTAGCATTGCAAATTCAATTCTCAGTCATAAGATTCATATTAAATCCATGGAGTAGATAGATTAGAGTTAACTTTAATTTTCAAAAGACTCAAAGTCATTAGAATAAATACTCTGTTTTTAGATCATATTCTAACCATCTAAAGTTTGATTCATTTTTATGCAAGTTATAATAGTTCAAGAACACTTCCTTTTCTTTCATCTTTCAAATATTAGTTTTAACATTTAAATTTCACTTGATTTAGTTGATTCATTTCATACTTTTTATTTCTTAAAATTAACATTTAGTCATAAAGAAAAAAATCCCCAAAAACAATTCAAAAAGACATACAACGAGTAAGAAGAAGGTTAAATAAGAAAATATAGTCCACCACACTTCATCAGATTACAAACCTCGGTTGATAATTTATGTTGAACAATTTAAGACATTAAATTGGCTAAATAGTAGCAGATCTCAATTAGAGCACATGTCAAACATGGATGACACAGTCAGAGATGGTAGGTTCTTGGGTACACATGACAAGAGAGGTAATAGTTATGGGTTTTATTCTAGCTCTAGTGAGACTGGTATCATGGTCATCATCTCTATCATCCTTACAGGAGGAGCGAGAGGGGATACTTGCGAGATGAGTTCAAGAAATCCAAGCCTCCTACATTTGATGGAGAGTTTAAGAAACTGGAAGATTCAGAAGGATGGTTGCTTGGGATGAATAATTTATTCAAGCTACATGAATACATAGAGAACATGAAGGCCAAGATAATTATCTTCAACCTCAAAGGGAAAGCATAAATCTGGTGGGAAGGCATAAAGTGTGTTAGAGGCATCAGGAAAAAGGAGTTGAGTTGGAATATATTCAAGAGAATATTCAGGAAGAATTACTTGTCAGAGAGATACTATAAAGTTAAGGCTAAGGATTTCAATGAGTTGAAATTGGGATCTATGAAAAATAAGGAGTACACGAAGAAGTTCCTAAAGATGTTGAGGTATGTGCCTTACGTCAAGGATGAGAAGGAAAAGGTTCAAAGATTTATTAGTGGAATTTCCATTAACATACAAGGCTCAAATTGAGTATGATGAGCCTTGGTCGTAGGAAGAAGTCATTGGGAAGTTTAAGCACTATTATGAGCACTCAAAGAGTAAGTACGAGCCTAAGCAAGATTGGAAAGGAAATGAAAAGACTAAAGGAAAGTGGCCACTGAAGCGAGCAAGACCTCGAGATGTAGGTGGGAAGGAAAATGTTACTCCTTTCAAGAAGTTTAATGAGGTAGAGAAGGGACATGGACCTAAACTTAGAGAGCATCATAATAAAGGTGCTGGCAGGGTACCATTGCAGTGTTGGATATGTGGCAAGGATCATCACAAGAAGAATTGTCCATTATATTAGGGTGGAAGACCTCAGATATACAATGCTTAAGAGGTGCAAACAGTTTGGGATATGTGCCATAGAATTCCTCATATCTATGCAGCGTTAGATAACAAACATGTGGATCAACAAACATCCATTATTGAAATGGAAGGTAAGTTTTGTGATCGAGTTGTTTCCATTTTTATTGAATTTAGACCTAATTAAAGTTACATTATTCCTGACCTGGGGGATAAGTGTGGTTTGATAAAATAAGTGCATGTAGAGTCTTGTGTAACCCCCCCTCTCAAATTTACACACTTTAATTGGCATGTCAGGGTAAACATGAGTTGAGAGCTACTATGACATGACCTGACCTCCGAGATCCACTTAAGGAAGTTGGGTTGAAAAATTGACCACAAATTGACAACTCACCTCATTCTTTAGTGCCGCAGGAAACTCAGGGGCCAAAGAACCACTCCATGTGACCAAACCATGAGTTAGGGCACTTTTTCACATGCTTTAACCCCCAACTGCATGCATGAAAAGGCCTCCATGTATTTATAGTCCTCCAACCGCATGCACAAGCTTTCCTGGGTGCATTATGACCCAAATTCTCCAATCCTGAGCATGCGGTCTCAGGATCAGTGCCACCATTTAGTCCTACCTCCAGACCACTAGCCATAATTTCTTTAGACTTTCAATAATAATTTTTAACATGGAAATAAAGCTAAACATTCAATCTCAAATAAAAAACTTGACCCAAACTACCTATAACATAACATGCATTTTGTAAAACACATGGAAAAAATGTAAGCTACAGGTCATGAATGCATATATGATCATGAAATTTTGAGATTCATATGAAAATCACCAATAAGGACCTATTACCTCTCCACATAGCTTCAACACCACTTATTAGTCCATACATTGATCACCAATCAATAGCTAAACAATTCATGATAAGATCCACAAAATATACACATCATATAAACAACATATAACAAAAAAATAACCAACATATAAACCATGAAAACCCAACCATAATATCACCAACATATTGCCAACATATATACATGAATAATATAGAAGAATAAATCTTATTAACATATAAAAATTACAACCAAGTCAGGGACTTCCACATACCACTCGATCATAGATTTTTCTGAACGGAATATCTCTTTAGACCAATCACCCCCACGCCATATTCCAAACATGAATATGGGAACTCATGGAATAAACCAAAAAAAAAAAAACTAGGGGTTCTAGAAGCCCAACCACCTCAACCCTCAACTAGTGATTCCACCTCACAGTCATATATCACTAACACCAACCAAATCGGTCTTTAACCAAGTTTTCCAGGTCTCTAGGTACTAGTAACTAAACCCACAACCTTTCAGGGCTCCAGAGCATTTGTCCAACCTAGCTCTAGGGACTAGTAACTCAAACCACCAAGGGCTCTAGAAGGTTTTTCCCAACCTAGGCTCCAGGACTAGTAACTCAACCCAAGTTGTTCCAGGGCTTCTAGAGCATCTGTTTCAACCCACAGACATAAGGAATCATGATCATCAACTAGAAAAAAATCAAGTGGAAAAACCCACAATACCATGGCTATCCATGAAATGGCAAGGAAAGGATAAAACCATTGTAAATCCAAGAATATCTAGATGAAAATGACATAACATAACCATATAATCACATGCATATACCATGAATCTATAAATAAGCAAGGAAATCACACATGCAACCTGTTACTTGCAAAGGAATCTAGTTGTAGTTGTTGATCACCTATTCACTTGTGATTTCCTACTTTCCCTTGCCTTCTTTCCCCAATATAAGTAGGACAAAGTGCTCCAAGGATGCTCCAATATTTAAGTGTGCAAGAGTATAAGAGAATATAAGAGAGCCCCAAGATACAACTAAAAAAAGGTTGTGAATTGATCCTTAGAATCCATTTTATCATTGAGGCCTCTATTTTCTTCATTTTCCTCCTCATGCAAATTTGTGACCCATCATCTCCCTTTTCTCTCGTTTTCCTTTATTTTCATAAATAAAATGCCAATTATTACCACTTTTCCTTTTCCAATTCCTTTTCCAATTTCCATAGCCATTAATTAATCACCAGTGATACCCATCACTATGTTTTACCCAAAATTCATCTTGAAATATGTGTCCCATGACCTTGGTCTTATTTTTATTTACATAGGAAATCAACTAGGGGATGTTACAAACCCCTCCCCCTTGGGGTGACACCATCCTCAATGTTTAATGACACTTATGAACCAAACAAATACATGTTACCCACGGAGATTTATAGCACAAATCGATGCAACATTTACATCATATCATACTTATGAGACCATGACAATCACACCATGAACACCATATCTCTTATTGGATATTTATAATAGATCTTGATGCGGTATTTACATACATACAGACATATGCATATATAGACATAAACAAAACACAACATTAAAACATATATCATCATATGTCTTCTCAACTAGCGAATAGAGAAGGATACACAACCCGCATTTGATCAACCATCTTTGATGTAGCTTCATCGGGGCCAAATTGGTTTCACTGCACTTTAAATTGCTTAATTTATCGATTCCCTAGCATGAGCATATTTCCCTGCAAAATTCACTAAGGTTCTGGCTAGAATTATCCTTCTAGCACCCCCTATAATACAAACCAATCAATCACATGATCAACATCTTTCACATACTTCTTAAGCAATGAAACATGGAAAACATCAATGAATTTCACTGTTAGAGGAAGTGCAAGTTGGTAGGTCACCAATCCAATCCTCTCAAGGATCTTGAAAGGAACACAATATCAAGGTGCCAGCTTGGCACATGATCCAATCCTCAAGGAGATCCTCTTAGGATTGATGCACAAGTACACATTTTACCCAACCTGAAACTCCTTAAATACCACGTGCTGATCTGCATAACTCTTTTTCCTGTCATGTGCTGCCTTTGGATTCTTCTTGATAACCTGCATTTCCTATCCCATCTCTTCCAACATGTCTAGTACAATCAATAACCTGTTCACTAGATCACTCCACCCGACAGGAGTATTGCAATTCCTTTCGTAAAGTGCCTCAAACATACTCATATTCAAAGATTATTGATACCTATTATTGTACACAAACTCCACTAGTGGAAGATACTCTTACCACTTCCACTGCCGATGCATGAAATACATTCTCAACATGTCCTTAAGAATCTTATTGACCCTCTCTGTCTATCCATTTGTCTACGAATGATAAATTGTACTGAAGGCCAACTCTGTCCCCAAACCTACAAAGAAATCTTTCCAAAAACAGGAAGTAAACTTGGCCCTATGTCTGACACAATATTCCTAGGGATACCATGTAACCTCACTATCTAACTGATGAAGACCTGAGCTACCTCACTAGCTAAATTCATAGACTTCACTAGAATGAAGTGAGCTACCTTAGTCAACCTGTCAACCACAACCATAATACAATAATACTATCTAGATGTCATTAACAAACATGTAATTAAGTCCATGGAAACAACCTCCCATTTCCACTTTAGAATTGGAATCGACTGCAATAAACTACCTGGATGCTTGCACTCTACTTTTACCTGTTGACAATCCAAACATATCTCAATACACTCAACCACCTCTTTCTTCAAATTTGGCCAATGGTAGAACTTCTTAACCACTGTCAATGTCTTCTGATATCCTAGGTGACTTGAATATGGCTTGACATGAAATTCCCTCAAGGTAAGCTTCTTGAGATCACTGTTGTCCAGCACATAGATCCTATCTTTAAATCTAACCAAACCATCTGCCATGAGATGATAATCCACATCTTGTTCACTTGTACCCTGCTATTGTAACCTGTGCTTAAGATGCTGTTACTTGTCATCCTAATGTACTACCTACAAGATACTCTCCTACAAGTATGTCCCATTTGAACTCATAGTTTCAATGTGATTTACCTGCACTCTTCTGCTGTTACGAACCCAACTCATAAAATAGAAAAAAAGATAGATCAAAGACTTAGAAATAAGCCTCTTTGAGGGGGAAACCTCCTTTACATTACATAAATGATAAATTCTTGGATGATACAAATGAAAAAACCTCCTTTCAATATATAGGATTCCATGGGGTCACAATATAATCCTAGCCGACCTAACAATAATAATGTAAGGGCACAACAATAACAATAGTGGGATTTTATGGGGCACAATAATAATAATAAGGGGGATACACTAACAACAATAAGGGACTACACTAGTAATATAGGGACCTAACATGCTCCTCTCCTTCAAAGAATTATTTTACTCAACGCTTGAGTAGTTCTGGATGCTTCTGTATAAAACTATCATCCTCCCATGTGGAATCTTTAATGGGTAAGTTCTTCCACTTGATGAGATACTATGAAATTGATCAATTTAGTAGATATCGAGTTCTTGTTTCCGTGACTACTTTGGGTTCCAATATGATTTTTCCTTCCTCATCAAGTTATGGAAATATTGTTTGGACTGGAAGTTTTTCACCTATAACCTTCTTTAAGCACGAAACATGGAAAATTGGGTGCACTCGGGAAGATGGAGGAAGCTCCAATTTGTTTGCCATAGTACAAATATTTTGAAATACCTTTTAAGGACCATAGTACTTTGGTTATAATTTATTATCCTTCTTAGCTTGCTTGAGGGACATTTGTTTGTATGGTTGTAGCCGTAAAAATACCTAGTTGCCTACATCAAAACTTTTCTCGCTGCGATGTTGATCTGCTTGTTGCTTCATTCAATTCTGTGCCAAATTTAGGTTATCCTTTAAGAGTTGGAGAACTTGTTGTTGATGCTCGATATGATATTCCACTACTTGTGTTATCACCTAATTTGACCTCAGACTGAAGGACGGAAAACCAGGGTAAGTACAAACCACGCTTAACCTTGTAGCTAGCCCTACAAGGTGGGGAGAGGGCTCTCTCCGTAAATAATCTCAATGAAATACGTATGCAAAAATGATTTTAGGCTAGGTATAGTAGCTCGAAATGTTTTTTATAGATTTTCTGGTTTTGTTGGATTAGATGGATCTGGGCAGTTTAAATCTGGGGAATTAAATCAAAGATACAGGGTATTCTATGGGGCAAGGTAGGCATGAACTTTAACAACTTTGTTTTAATTATGGTGAAGTGTTTAAGACTGGTGATGAGTTGAGGAGGGCATGTGAGATGGATCCTTCTCAAACAACAGAAAACATAAAATATTGAATGATTTTCCCAAGGCAGAGCACTGTAAAAATGGATTTTACCTATCTAACTTGAAAACATTCAACAAAAATAATGGAATGAATGAATGGCATACATAACATTTAACAAATGATCACAAAATAAGAGACTGTGCTAAAGTTCACATCACAGGGATCCCAGAAAAAATTTCTGCAAGTATTTATTAATTCCCTGCCAAACTGGTTACAAATACGTACAATGAAACTTAGAGCGTCCCAGTGATTCCGATATTTTTCCACCCTTACAAATGACTCAAAAATTACATTAAATAGAAAATCTTTCAATGGGAAAATAATTAGAAAGACGAATTGTTCACCTGCCCCGAAACCGAAATCTGAAGATAGAAAAGAAACCAATAGTATGCCTCTGAAAGAAAGGAAACAATATATTTAGACCATCTGGAAGATTTTTTGTTACATTTACTCCAACAGATGGGAAGAAAGGAAAATCTGGAACCGACCCCCTCATTTATCGTTGTTGTCGTTCCGTGGTCAATGCTGTAATGATCCCTGTATTCAAAATTACAGAGTGTCTGCACCTTTTAACTCTTTGGCTGAAGAAAACATTTTTAAACCATTAAAATCGAATTTTCCTCTTTTAATGGAGAAAAAACCTTTTTTTATTAAAAAGAGTGAAGGATTGACGGTGGGCCCAAAATTCCAATCGCAAATCAGAAGGGGAGCGGGTGCAACGCATGGCGGAAACAATCTCTCAATGTGATGGTGTGACAATATCGCATTGGAGGAAGGCAATATGGTGGGTTTAAACACTGCGGGAATGGCCGATATGTGATATGCGATAATCGCACCGGTGGAAATGGAGCGAGCGGGGGATGAAGCGCTAGAGGATTGGTGCGAAGTTGCGATGCGACGGTGCGATGGCATCGCATCGGTGATGGGTCATCGCATCGGGGTTTTGTAGGATGCAACAATTTCAAAAAGAAAAAGGCACTTTTGCGATAAAGGAAAAACTCATACAAAAAGGAAAAAATGTAAAGTTAAAGGGCCAAATGAAAAAGGGGCAGAATTATGTTTTTGGGGCCTTTTATTCACTTAGGCATATTTTGCAATCCAGAAAATGATTTTTGGAGTGTGATATACCATTGGAAATCTCTTTCCGAACTCCTTTTGATGAACATACTTAGAATATGATTTACACTAAAAATCCTGTGGAGAACACCTTTGAAAACTAGGCATAGAAAGAGCCCCTTTGACCCCTGGTGACGGGCTGCAAAAAACTAATAGTGGATTTATGGAGATAGCAGCTTCTGAAGCTCAACTTATTACATATGGAGACATAAAATTACATAAAACATGACAGTCAAAACAAACTACCCTGTTTTCACCTCAAAACATGTTTTGAAGTGAAAATTACATCCAGCTGAAAGAACAACTTCTTTGATTTTTCTAGATACCATGCTTTTAAGTTTATTAGGCATCCTCATGTCCTTGCTGATTTTATTGACACTTTCCTCATTAATTTGACCATGGTGGAACCCTAGAACCTAATGAGACCAACCCTATGACCTAATAACATGAACTGCAGAGTGAAAGTGAATCATGACTGAAGACCATAGAGAGGAGAATCAACAAGTATTTACATAAGGGAAAATTGATGAACTGACCCCAACCATCAATGAATCCATGACCTAATGGAATGATGAAAGTTTATAGTATGGGACTCCTACTGTGAAAAAGTAAAAGAGCAGATTTTTATCACTGATGGCAGTATGAAAAGACTGACACTAACATTGGCTCCAATGGGGATGGTAGCTCCTTGGAGGTGCCAAGAAAACCGTAGACCTAGTAGCCTTATCCATTGGGCAATACGGTCAAAATACTTCAAAGACTAAAAACTGACACAATGCAGATTGAATATGACTCAAGCCATGACTGAAAAATAAATTAAAACCAGCAAAATTTACACATATCATTCAAGTTTTATAGCCTTCAGTTCGGGCCCCAAGCTTCAACGACTGTGCACGTGAAATCTCACCAAAAATGAATATGGTATGTACAATGACTGTAACATAATTTCAGAGAATAATTTTAAAAATAGTAGTGCTTCAAAAGCCTACCATTCACTGGCCCTCCTGGGCAATATTGGCCTTCCATCTCTGTCAGAAAAAAGGTGTTCTGTCCCTTGTATGCTGAAATATTATATGGTCCATTCCACAGGTTATCGAACTTACCGTGCTTCCCTTTGTCCTCATTCCGTGCATCCCATCTCAACACCACATCTTCTAACTGAAATTTTTCTGCTTTGGTTTTACGATCATAGATTTTCTTTATTTTTTCCAGCAACTGAATAGTGTTCTGAGAAACTTCCTCCCTTGTTTGCTGAAGGTGGATCATTTGATTGATCCTTTGTTGATTATCATCCTCTTCGCTGCCAACTTCTTGTAGTAACCTCATGATCGGAACTATAAGCGATGTAGGAAAAATAGAATCAGTTCCATAAACTAATTCAAATGGTGACATACCTATGGATTTCTTGCTGCTAACTCTGTCGGCCCATAATGCGTTGACCAGTTTTCAATGCCAATTCCTCTTATTCGCTTCCAACATTTTCTTGATTATGTTCACCAAAGTCTTATTCGATGATTTTGCTAAGTCGTTACCTTGTGGGTAGTATGCTATCAAATGACCCAGTATAATATTGTATTTATTGTAGAACTCCACCATCTTCTTGGATTTAAATGCCGCTGTGTTATCTGTTATGATCTTGTGAGGGCAACCAAAACGAGACAAGATATTTGATTCTAAAAATTGAATGATTACCGTATCCGTGGCCTGCCTTGCTAGAATGGTCTCAATCCATTTGGTGAAATAATCCGTACCTGTCAAGATCCATTGATGTTGCGCTGATGATGTGGGATGGATTTCCCCTATGAAATCTAGTCCCCACTGCTGGAAAGGAGAATTTACTTGAACTGGTTCTAGAGGAAGAGGAAGCAGTTTCCTTTTTCCTTGAAAAAATTGACACTCATGGCAGCTCATCATTTTTTTATACAAATATGAAAATAAAGTGGGCCAATAATATCCTTCTCTCAACACTTTGTTAGCTGTTGTTTTCCAAAACAAATGACCACCAGAATTTAGCATTGTGGTAGATCACTAAAACTCAAGTCTGCTAAATTCTGTATTTTAAATAGTGCTCTTTATTGGAATCCCTAAATATTGAAGTCTGCTAAATACAGAATTTAGCAGACTTGAGTTTTAGTGATCTACCTTTGCTTCTAGACATCCCTGGAGGTGGCAAAAGATGTTGAAGAACATAAACTATGTCTGAATACCATGGTGATTGGAGAAAAAATTCTGAAACTGGAACAAGAAAACCATCATCCTCATCCTTTGACATTGCTGCTATGAGATTTATGTCCAGAGAGTGCAGGTTTGATTGTGCCATTAGTTTTTCCAAGCCTTGTCCCTTGATTAGCTTTGTGGGTTTGATCTCCAAATCATATTCCAACATTGCTACTATCCACTTACCTCTTCTTCCCTCCGGATCAGTTTGCACCAGGACATCTTTTACTGCTGCATTAGGAACATATGCTATTGTATGTGAATGCAGAATGTATACTCTAAAATCCTTCAATGCTTTTAAAAGATCCAATGCTTGTTTCTCAATGATATTATACTGCAAGGCAGCATCTCAAATGGTCCTACTAAAAAAGGCAATGGGCTGTTCAATCTGATCTCTCTTTTGCATCAATACCGTAGCCATGGTATGCTCCGATGCAAATGAAAATATAATGAAATCTTGAGTGTAATTAGGACTAATCAAGACTGGGACATTGGACAGAGAAAACTTTACCAGATTAAATGACTTGATAGCATCCTCACTCCATTTGACAGCGCTATCCTTTTTCAACATATTAGTCATTTCTCATAAATGTTCAGCCAAATTGGGTATAAATCTGCGCAAGAAGTTTATCTTACCATTGAATTCCTAAATCTCCTTTTTGTTACGTGGGAAGTCTATGTGCTGAATTGCCTCCACTCTTGAAGGATCAATGCAGATACCATCTTTAGAAATGATATGACCTAGCAGCTTTCCCTCATCCATAGAAAGCAGACTTTTCTTTGGATTGAGATAAATCCTAAACTTTCTGCATCGCTGAAATACAACCCTCAAGTGGTGCAAGTGTTCATCTTCAGAACCAGAAAACACTGTCAGATCAAAATAAACAACCAGAGAAACATCCTTTTCATTGGAACAAGAGATGTCCATTGCTAGCTATAAAGTGGCTCCAGCATTCTTCAATCCAAATGGAATTTTGGCATACTGGAAAGTCCCCCAAGGTGTCATAAAAGCAGTTTTGTCTTGGTATTTTTCATGCACCAAGATCTGATTATAGTCTGAATACCCATCGAGTAGTGACATGCATGATGCTCCAACTACTCTTTACAGAATATGATCCATCTTCGGAAGTGGATAGTTATCCTTTAAGGATACTTTATTGAGATTCCGGAAATCTATACACAACCTTATTTCTCCTGTCTTTTTGCGTACAGGGACTAAATTTGAAATCCAATCAGAAAATATAATTGGAACAATGATACCAGCTTTGTACAATCTGTTTACCTCTTTTTCAATGGATGGAAGTATCTTTGGGTTGATCCTTCTCAGCTTATGTCTAAATGGTTTCTGATCCAGCTTGATGGGAATAGTATGCTGAATTATATTTTTTTCATACACCTTCAAATCTGAATAATCCCATGCAAACACATTAGAAAATTCAGAAAGTAATTTAACATACTGTGCCTTTACCTCAAGAGACAATGCTTTTGATAAGTTCACAAGCTTAGGCTTGTCAATTGTTCCAAGATTGACATCCTCAACTCCTTTATCAGTAGGCACCAAGCTTGGATTCCTTGCAACATCATCTTGATCAAAAATCTCCTCTAAAGGTATGAGACCTCTAGGAATTACATTATCTTTCAGCTGCAACACGTCTATCTAATTTGCTTCGATTTCTTGCTCATCGGTATCATAATCACCCTCTATGGAAGTATCATTGAATTTTCCTTTACTCTGTAGAAAAGAATTGATTTCATTGTCATCCCAAAACACTTGCCAATACCTTAAATTATCTGAAAGAGCAGGCTGATGTTTGACATAAATTTCAAATTTGTTGCTGGAATTCATTGGAATCTTCAAATTGCTTGCAGTAGTGGCAAGAGAATTTGCAATAAGATTATGCATTCGGGGTACTGCTGTCAAAGTGTATTCAGAAAACATTCTCAGGATGTCTAGGATTGAATTTCTATAGGCTCTCAATCATGGATGCTTTTCTTGATACTCTCCCTTTACCTGTTTGATTATCAAATTTGAATCGCCATAGACAGAAATCCTCTTTGCATTTAACTTCTTCAAAATTTTCAAACCTGCAATCAAAGCCTCATACTCTGCTTCATTGTTAGAGCAGTCAAAAGCCAGCTTGTAAGCACATACTCTAACATTAATAGGAACTTTTTCAGGCTAGAAAATAGGGCTTCGAATCCATATTCCCATACCAGCACCGTCCTTACCAACAGTTTCGTCAAAATCGATACTCCACAGGCCTTCCTCCTCTTCTTCTAGATGCTGAAATTTTGTTTCTTTCTATTGGGAAAAATACTGAGAGGGGGGGGGTTGAATCAGTATTTACAGCATATTCAAAACTTTTATTTTTTCTTGCTTCTAAAACCAATACGCTACTTTCCTGAAACAGACTCGCGTATATACGCGGATACCCTTTATAAAACCAGCGTATACACAGATATCTAATTAGATCATTTGTTCTTCACTTAAATCATTCCATCATTCAATCATCAGATGTTTAACAAACAATAAACATGTGCAGTAAGAACAAAGTAAACCATCACACAAAGCATCACACATGAACACTAGGATTTTTAGGTGGAAACCCAAGTCGGGAGAAAACCACCGTTGCAGTTGCTCAACCTTCAATATTTTATTATAGAGAAAACATCTTACAACATATGTACAGACTCTTACCAAAGACCTGCTAGTAGTCAAGTTTGTTACAACCGAAGCCTCTCCCCGGAAGGGAGCTCCAACCCCCACTGCGACCAACCCCTCTCCCGAAGGGAGCTACGACCCCCGATCTCGCTTACCTCTGCCCGGGAAGGGAGCTACGACCCCTGACTGGCTACAACCCTCAAAGACTCCTTTGCGGGACCACGTTTCATCAATTTTCACACTGGATCCAAAGCTTCCACTAGGACACCACTTGCAGGCCACATTTCATCATATTTTCAGACTGGACCCTTTCCATACTTTTAAGCTCAAACATACATCACCAACAGATACTTACAAATTCAGACAACACAGATCAGATAGCAGTAATACAGCAGAACAGATCAGATGTTTCATACCCCATGCTTCAAGAACTGGGTTTGCATATCACAGCTTTTCATTTCACTGATAAGCCAGATATACTGGCTTCATCCACATTGTACCATGATACCTTCAGATATATTATCACGATGTTACATTACCTCCTGGTACTGTATATACATTTCATGTGCTGTATAATGTATAGACTGTAAATCTCATAGAGGCAATAGACTTCTTTCTATCATCGTATACTCACTGTATTTACCTTACTGTGATAGATGTCACCTTCATTCTGACCTAGCCCTTCATTTATTTCAAATGATGGAGAGACTCATCACAGATTATTATGTCCACCTTCATTTCATTATCGATATATTTATTTGCTCCTTCCATACGTACATATGCTTCATAGAAGTATTTATTTCAAATGTACATCTTGCCTCCATACCTCATAGCTTGCATTAATGAATTTCCTTTATACAGGGTTGTCTTTCAATTGTTTATGGACAGTGCTTTTAATGCACACCCATGGTCACAACTGATAATTACTTCCGATGGTATTCCTGGACGGGGTCATTTAGACGAATCATTACCCAATACAATGGGTCAATACCATGGTGGTTACCCCTGTTTTTTCACTTTTTGAGCGCTTTCGCCCATACGCGACTTGGCACGTTCTTTCCCGCGTGCATATGCAATTTCCCCTAGGCAAATCCGCGTATGCCTAGAGACATACTCTTTTTAACATAGATCTATCACATACTGGATTCCTTTCTTCATTATCTTCTGTACTCACTGTAGATACATCATATTTAATTCATCAAGACACATTCTATCAAGCACAACTTCATCAAGTAAGTTGTCATCATCTTCATCAAGTGGGTTACCAACAATCAGCATCATATTGCTAACAAACATCATATCACATCAGATTTACATTAAGTCCATCAAGGTTGATAATAACTTCATCCGGTGGTTCGCCATCAAGGACAACACATGTCAATAGTCTCATTTCTTCATCTTCATTCAGTGGGTTGCCATCAAGGACAACACTCTGCATCATATTGCCAACAATCTCCCCCTTTGGACTTGATGGAAACCACGATGGTGTTTGGTTACCACATCAGATAGGTACATTAAGAATACAATGACACCATGTCACATTCCCTCCCCATTTTTGACACTATTCTTTCTCTTCATTTCAAACACCATATCACTCTCCCCTTTGACATCAAGGGCAAAGGGTGGAACAAAAACCAAGATACTTCCCTCTTTTTCCCCTATGTAGAAGAAGCGTTCAAAGTGTCCGATGTATACTCAAAGTGCCTAGTTCCCCCGGAAGTTCATGCCGACCTTCAAACATATTTTCAATGAAAATACACGACTCTATGAATCCTATTACCAAAGACTCATACTTACAACACATATCCAACCAAGTGGGTTTACACATTTCAACTCAGCTACCCAACCAAGTGGGTTTACAAAATTTGACTCAGCTACCCAACCAAGTGGGTTTACAAATTTGGCAAGTCCTCACATGACTGAATATTACAATTTTACATCATGGGTCTTAACAAGACCTTTTCATCAAATTACAAATATGACTTTAAGACCAACACCAGAAATACCTCAAGAGAGATCATAAATCAGAACCACCATAATTCCAACAATGCATTATACTCAGCTAAGCTAATGCTCCCCCTGAATCTGAGCATCCAAGCATCCTTTCCAAATGACTAAGGCTCCCCCTTAGTTTGTGCATCCTGAACACTTTCACCAACAAATCATCAAGGCATCTTCATCAAATCATTAGAAAAAGAATTTTGATAACTGGAACACTACCAGAGATACCAAACAGTATCAGATATACCAAACAGCACTGCAGCTATGCTGAAAAGAGCTGACTCCAACCAGAAAAATGTCAGCAATCAGACATACGCGATTTTATTTGCAGGAACTCGCATATATACGCGACTGTGTTTCATGAAACCCGCGTATCCAATGCCATCTTCTAAATTTATGCAGATTTGTTCTTTTGACTGGCAGAGAACACTCCCAGCTTCTGTCTTAGATACTCGAATGCTTCCCTGGGCAGAGGTGGTAAAGATATCAGCAACTTGTTCTTTGGAGGGAACATACTCCAACTTCACCGTTTGCTCAAGCACTTGTTCACGTAAGAAGTGATACTTGATGGGAATGTGCTTGGTCTTTGAATGCATAATAGGATTCTTTGAAATACTGATGGCACTTGTATTGTCACACTTAATGGGGACAGGAGGTGTACATTTGATTTGAAAATCTTGTAAGGTTTGCATCATCCAAAGGAGTTGAGTGCAACAAGATGCGGCAGCCACATATTCTGCTTCTGTTGTAGATAAGGCAATAGATTTTTGCTTCTTGCTGAACCAAGATACTAACCGGGGTCCCATATAGAATGCACCACCACTAGTGCTTTTCTGATCATCAACACTTCCAGCCCAATCTGCATCAGTGTAAGCATGAAGAGTAATATCAGCATCCTTTGGATACCATAGACCAAAGTCTTGAGTTCCTTGTAGATATTTGAATATCCTTTTGACAGCCTGAAGGTGAGACTCTTTTGGATTAGCTTGGAATCGTCCAACAATCCCAACTGCATGCATAATTTCTGGTCTGGTCCCAGTGAGATAAAGTAGACTTCCAATCATCGATCTGTATTCTGGTTGATTCACTGTGGGAGAATCATCATTAGAATTGAAACTGCATCCGGTTATCATTGGTGTACTTACAGGTTTGCATTCTTCCATGCCATACTTCTTCAGAATTTGTTTAAGATATTTTGCTTGTGATAGGAATATACCATCTGCAGTTTGATGCACTTGCAAGCCGAGAAAGAATGTTAGTTCCCCAAGTAAAGACATTTCAAATTCTTGCTGCATGACAGAGGCAAATTTTTTACTCATAGATTCTTCGTTACTCCCAAAAATGATATCATCAACATATACAACCACAATCAATAGTTTGTCATTTTCAACTTTTGTGTATAAGTTGCTATCAGCAGACCCCTTTGAAAATCCTTGTTGATGAAGATATTTGTCAAGACGATAATACCAAGCCCTTGGAGCTTGTTTGAGACCATATAGAGCCTTTTTAAGTCTACAAACAAGATTTGCATCATTTCCCAGAATGAATACTTCCGGTTGTTCTATATATACTTCTTCTAGATCACCATTAAGAAACGCAGATTTAACATCCATTTGATAAACTTTGATTTGTTGATGACTTGAAAAAGCAAGAAACATTCTTATGGCTTCAAGTCTAGCTACAGGAGCAAAAGTTTCTTCAAATTCTATACCTTCTTGTTGAGTATACCCTTTGCAAACCAGTCTAGCTTTGTTTCTTACAATATCCCCATTCTCATTTAACTTGTTCTTGAATATCCATTTAGTTCCAATGACATTTTTATCATGTGGTCTTGGTACCAAATCCCAACTGTCATTCTTTTCAATTTGATCAATCTCTTCATTCATGGCTTGGTTCCAGCATTCATCTTGGCTAGCTTGATTGACATTGAGTGGTTCAATTGTGGATAGAAGTGCCAGATTACTAGAAGATCCCACAAGTGTTCTCCTTGTTCGTACACCTGATTCCTTGTCTCCCAAAATTTGGGATTCAGGATGATTCTTTTGAACATATCTGGATGGAGCCTTTTCAGAAAGATCATTTTCAGGTTCTTCATTGGATCCACTGTCTATATCATTTCCATTTAGTGCAGAAGGAAATAATTCACCATCATCTTCATTTGTTGTTTGTTTTTCTTCTTTAGAAGCTGCAGGAGACTCATCAATAACGACATCAATACAATCAACAATCTTTTGAAGCCTTTCATTATAACATCTGTATGCTTTGCTTGAAGTTGAGTAACCAAGGAATATTCCTTTATCTGATCTAGGTTCAAACTTGCCAAGTTTTTCATCATTATTTTTGATAAAGCATTTGCTTCCAAAAACTTTAAAATGCTTTACAGTGGGAGATTTGCCATACCAGAGTTCATATGGAGTTTTATCACTGTTTACGCGAACATGTGCTTTGTTGTGAATGTCTACTGCTGCACGAGTCGCTTCTGCCCAGAAAGTGTTAGGTGATCCAGAGTCATCAAGCATAGCTCTAGCCATTTGTTGAATTTTTCTATTCATTCTTTATGTAACACCATTTTGTTGTGGAGTGCCAGCTACAGAGAATTGTCTTTTTATGCCATGTTGTTCACAAAATTCAAAGAATTCATTTGATGTATATTCTCCTCCTCGACCAGATCTAAGACACTTGATTTTTAAATCCAATTCATTTTCAACCAGTGCTTTGAAATTCTGAAATTTTTCAAAAGCTTCATCTTTGTGTTTAATGAACCCAATCTGACACATTCTAGAGTAATCATCAATAAATAAGATATAGTATTCTTCCCCACGTAGTGACTTTTTCCTCATAGGTCCACATATGTCAGTATGAATGATTTCAAGAGGCTTACTTGATGATCCTTCTTTGGCATGAAATTGTACTCTGGTCTGCTTACCGATTTGACAGGATTTGCATATGATATTTTCTGGTGGATTAATATTGGGAAGATCAAAAACAGCTTGAAGTATGCTTGCTTTGTTGATTTGAGAGAATCTCAGGTGCCCCAACCTTCTATGCCATAGCCAATTTTCTGAAGATTTGCTTAGGTAACATTGATCTTTGTATCCCTTTAGTATATACAGGTTGCTTGGATTTCTTTTCCCTTTTATAATAATTTTACCTGTATCAAGATCACGAACCACACATTCTTTTGAACTAAAAACAACCTCTGTTCCTTGATCACACATTTGAATTACACTTAACAGATTATGCCTTAATCCATCCACATACATGACATCTTTAGCCTTCACCTTTTCTTTTAGAAACACTGACCCTTTTCCTTTAATTATAGCAGGAGTATCATTTCCAAATGTAACTTTCTTTTCCTTTTCTAGAGCATTATATGAAAGAAGTTTGCTCTTGTCACCTATCATGTGTCTTGAGCATCCACTATCAATGTACCATTGATTTTCTTCACCTTCTGCAAATAATGCAATCCCACAATTTTCAACCGGTGTTTATTTCTCTTTCCACACTTTAGAGCTTGAGGGAACATGCTCTTTTGGTTGGACCTTGCTCCTGCATTCAGATTCTTCATGACCAAAGTTATTGCAATAAGTACATTCAACTTCGTTTTGAAGAGGAGAAAAGTTGTTATAGTTTTTCTTCTTTGGTTCAACATTCATCCTTATCTTTCTTGCTTCTCTTGTCATGATGGTTTTATATGCAACACATTGAACAGCTTTATGACCAAAATTGTGACATGTGAAACATTGTCCATTGAAGTAGAAATTTATGTGATCATGAAATCTTCTATTAGAATTTACCTGTTGGTTGTAGCCATTTTGAAATATCTCCCTGTTAGTGTTTCTTGAATTGAGATGATCATGCTTTACCTGTAAAGATCCTTTGTTCCCCTGGTGAGTGGCTGAATGTAGAGAACCAGCTGTGGCTGCTTTTAGAAAATTTGGTGCTGATGTCTGGGAAGATTCCCCAGTATATCCAAGACCTGTTTTTATAAGAGGAGACCATTGTACCTTGATAATCTCATCCAAGGTTTCTGAACCTTTAGCAAATCTAAGATTGAGAGATTTCACTTTCTCATTATCTTTCCTTAGACTCACTACTTCACACTCCAATTCCTCAATGTGTTTTTTTCCTGCTTCAAGCTGATTTTCAAGAGTCTCTATGATTATGTTCTTTTCTTCGTGGCTTACCTTGAGTTGAGTGTTTTCTTCAAGAAGATTATTGTCTTCTAGAGAATCCACAAAAGTACCCTTTTCTTTTCTAGATTCTTGTTCACATTCTTTCACGGTTGCCCATACTTTTGCACCAAGATTTTGCAGAAAAGCTTTTGTTTGTACACTTCCCATTGTGACGGATCTCCTTCAAGCGATCAAGCTTCTGTAGAAGGACCTGTCTCTGATACCAATTGTTGGGAAAAATACTGAGAGGGGGGGGGGGTGAATCAGTATTTACTGCATATTCAAAATTATTTACTTTTTCATTCCTTAAAACCCATATGCTACTTTACTTCAGTAAACTCGCGTATATACGCGGATACCCTTTATGAAAGTCGCGTATACACAGAGATCTAATTATGTCATTCATTCTTCACTGATATTATTCCATCACCCATTCATCAGATGTTCAATAAACAGTAAACATGTGTAGTAAGAACAGAATAAATCATCACACAAAGCATCACACATGAACACCAGGATTTTTAGGTGGAAACCCAAGTCGGGAGAAAACCACCGCTGCAGTTGCTCAGCCTTCAATATTTTATTATAGAGAAAACAACTTACAACATATGTGCTGGCGCAGACTTGACCAGCACGCAGGCACCCACCTGCGCTCGTTTACCAGCCTCTCCTGGAAGGGAGCTCCAACCCCCTGACTCGTTTACCAGCCTCTCCTGGAAGGGAGCTACGACCCCCGATCTCATTTACCAGCCTCACCTGGAAGGGAGCTACAACCCCCTGACTGAAGGCTACAACCCTCAGCACCTCTATGGACCACGTTTCATCAATTTTCACACTGGATCCAAAGCTTCCACTAGGACACCACTTGCAGGGCCACGTTTCATCATATTTTCAGACTGGACCCTTTCCATACTTTTAAGCACAAACATACATCACCAATAGATACTTATCAACACAGATCAGATAGCAGAAACACAGCAGAACAGATCAGATATTTCATACCCCTTGCTTCAGCAAACCCTAGTTTGCATACGCGCTTTTACTTCACTGATGTCGCGTATATACGCGCTTCCATCCACACAAACTAGCGTATACCTCAGTGTATATTTTATTGCGCATACGCGCTTTCTCTTCGCTGAAGCCGCGTATATACGCGCTTCCTCCGCGGCGAAGTAGCGTATAGATCTTCAACTATCATAGAGCAGCATACTTCTTCAGATCAGATATTCAGTTCAGATTCAACCCTTTACTTCAGACAGATGTTCGCCTCATCACAGATCTAATCACTCCATAAACAGATCTAGTAGATACAAATACATTTCAGATCTAGATCCCCTTCTTCATCATTTTCTTCATTGGTGCATCATAGATTCAGATCTATCATCAAGCCTTTACCCTTTCCATACAGATATACTTCACAGAGAAGTATTCATTCAAGCTCGGACATCTTGCACCCACACTCATGATTTGCACAATGAATTTCTTCTCTTTATATAGGTTTACCCTTTTTCAATACCATGAGCCCCTTTTTCAATACCATGAGCCAAAACAATACCATGAGCCCAAAACTACATTACTTCCGATGGTATTCCTGGACGGGGTCATTTAGACGAATCATTACCCAGTACAATGGGTCAATACCATGGTGGTTACCCCTGGTTTTGCACTTTATGAGCGCTTTTCCCCATACGCGACTTGGCACGTTGTTTCCCGCGTGCATACGCGACTTCTCCTAGGCAAATCCGCGTATGCCTAGAGACATACTCTTTTCAACATAGATCTATCACATACTGGATTCCTTTCTTCATTATCTTCTGTACTCACTATAGATACATCAGATTTAATTCATCAAGACACATTCTATCAAGCACAACTTCATCAAGTAAGTTATCATCATCTTCATCAAGTGGGTTGCCAACAATCAGCATCATATTGCTAGCAAACATCATATCACATCAGATTTACATCATTTACCAAGTCCATCAGGTTGATAATAACTTCATCAGGTGGTTTGCCATCAAGGACAACACATGTCAACAGTCGCATGTCTTCATCTTCATGCAGTGGGTTTCCATCAAGGACAACACTCTGCATCATATTTCCAACACTTTCTCTACCCTACATTTACTGATTTCTTCATTTTTCTGCTACTCACTGTCCTTTTGATGCTCATCGGTGGAAAGCTTAGAAAGGCTTGCTACTTTTTATTTTTCCTGTTTAAGGACTTCCCTAAAATTCTCTGAAATTTTAGGTACCTCCTCTACTTCTACCAACTGAACATCTTCATCATTCAAACCACTATCTGAATATAATACAAATGACTTTAAATCTGTGTGGACATCATTAATTGGATGATTAAATGGCTTCTCTTTGCTAGTGATCATATATTCCATTTTCTTCTCCCTGTATAGCTTTCGCAATTGACCGAACTGTTGAAAATGCAACAAGATGATGGAGCTTAGTGAAATGAAGTCGCCTTCACTAAGTGGGCCCGTAGGCAAATTCTGGCGCAAAATCTATTTTTAGACTATGTCTATTTTTAGACATATGGAGCATGGTCCGGGGATTGCAGTATGTTATTCTTGGAGTATTGTTCATGTTGGTAAAAATAGATGGGGCTCTATTTTTTGGACCTATAGGTCGAAGTCTATTTTTAGACTGCCTCTCCTTAAAATAGGGAAGTCAAATATTATTTACCCTTAATAATATTTGGACTCTAAACAACAGTTTACTCTCTTGGAGCACTTCAGTTCGAGCCTTGGAAGTGGCTCATGCATATGACAGAGGAATTACGCTATTCCCAAGGGTTTGATGGCATCATGCATGGTTGACTTCAGTTAGGACTTCAGTGGCAGAAGTTTGGTGGAGTTAATGAGGCAGCTAGTGGAGTTGTGTTCTGTTTATTTTAGTTGAACTAGTTGAGATTAGTTTAACTAGCTAATCAATTAGTTATGAGTGGAGTGAATTAAATATTATTTAATTCATTAATTAGTAACTCATTATTCAACTCAAGAACACATCAGTTCACTACAGTGCATGATCAGTTCAGTGGAGACCGGTGAAAGAGGTAGATGAAAGGGTGGAGTTAGCTATCAGTGGCGACATCAGTTGTGCATGAGATTTGCACCACACTTGGAGGAATTTCCCATGATGATTGCGCTGTCAAGCCAAGGGGATTCGAACCTTGGATCTCTATATAGACAAGCCATGATTGCGCAACAGAGGCAAGGAAATTGGCGGTGAGTTTTGAACCAGTAACTTGTTCAAAACCAAGCTAGATTGTGTGTAACTTTATGAGAAAGTACTGAGTACTTGTGAGGAGTATTGTACTTATTTTGTTACATGATTTCTCCATTATAATATACACAATAGCTGCGGGGTTTTCAGCTATAAGCTTTCCCCATACATACTGTGTTAATGTGTATGATGAATTGATGTGTTATCACTTGTTTTATTTCCGCATGTTTGATGATCTGAGTGGAAGAGATTATGTGTTGCATATGAATTCGAATTGATATGTGATCAGGATAGTCTCGGTGGATAATTAATCATTATTCAGCAAATTTCTACATGGTATCGGAGCTATTGAAGCAGAGATTGATCATCACAGTGATTACAAACTTATTTCAGTAGACAGAGTCTGCATGCGGGCTAGGTAGCCTCCGGATTCATCTTTCTTCGGAAAGTGAAAGGTCTGGTAAACGCCCCTTGCAGTCAATCTCTGTGCTAGAAATAATTTTTTCTCACAGATCTAGAGCGGTTGAGCTTTGAGGTGGAATTCAAATTTTGCAGCAGTTTTGTTTTCTTGGTGTCGGTGTTGAAAATGTCTTTCAACGGTTTGCGACTTGAATATGCTCTTGAAGGCAGTTCGAATTATGTTGCATGGAAGGATCGCATGGAGGCAGTATTAGAAGATAATGGACTGAAGGAGTTCGTGGATACGGATGTCCAAAAGCCCACTGATCCTGCTGAAGTCGAAGCATGGCAAAAGAAGATGGCAAAATGTCGAAGGATCTTGTTGGAGGGCGTCAAGGATCATATTGTATCCAGCCTGCATGGAAAGGCTTCTCCATATTTAATGTGGAAAGCTTTGACGGATCTATTCCAGAGTAAGAGCGACCAAAGGAAGCTGGCGCTCAAAGATAAGCTCGGGAACATCAAGATGGAGAAAGGCGACAGTATCGCCAAATACCTCACGAAGTTCACTCAATGCAGAGATGAGCTGGGAAGTGTGGGGGTGACTGTCGAAGACGAGGACATGGTCGACCTGGCTCTCCTTGGTCTTCCGAAGGCTTGGCACTCATATCAAGATAGTGTCAATGGTCGGGAGAAGCTGCCGAGATGGGAGCGCCTTTGGGTGGATCTCATGCAGGAGGAGATAAGGAGGACTACTCGGGATGGATCTTCATCAAAGGGAGCTGATGAAGAAAATTGCGCTTTGGTTGCCAAAGCAAAGAAGGGGAAGGGTAAGAAAAATTCTCATTCTGGTGCAAAGGGCAAGAAGCAGGATATGGCGAAAGTGAAGTGTTCTCACTGCCATGATCACAGACATTATGCTACCAATTGTCCAAAGAAGAAGAAGAACAAGCAAGCGGGAAGATCTGCAGATGGAGAAGCTTTGGCTTCACAGTTCGAGCTTGACTTTTCACTGATCGCATGCTTGGTTTCAAGTGTGTTGGGATCGGTATGGTTCTTGGACAGCGGTGCATCATTTCATATGACGGGAGATCGGGATTTGTTCTCAAATCTGGAGGACAAAGATTTGGGTGTGCACATCGAGATGGGTGATGATGGTAGATACAGTGCAACTGGTATCCATACCATATCCTTTCAGAGGGAGTCTGGTAAACCCTTTGTATTGAGGGATGTCATGCATGTACCTAGATTGAAGAAGAACTTGATCTCTGTGGCAATGTTGGAGGATAAGGGGTATGATGTGGTCTTCAGCAAAGGAAAAGCCTTCCTGCGCAGTAAGACTACTGGAGAGACCCGGAAGATAGGGGTTCGAACCAAGAACCTTTATCAGTTGCAGGTAGATGGCTGCGTAGCAATGGCATGCAAGGCGGGAGAAGTGGTGAGCCGAGATGATGAGGGCGAACTGTGGCACAGGAGATTGGGCCACCTTCACCATGGAGCTTTGAAGATCCTGCAGCAGATTTCTACTGGGCTTCCTAAGGGCACTCTTGCGCAGTCAGATCAGTGCAAGGGGTGTACTTTAGGAAAGTATGTGAAAGCCACCTTTCACGAGAAGGATAGTCGCGCCACGACGATCCTTGAGAGAGTTCACACAGACGTGTGTGGTCCTTTCTCAGTTGCTTCGACAGCAAAGCACAAGTATTATGTGATCCTTGTTGATGATTTCTCTCGAAAGTGCTGGATCTTCTTCATGTCGAAGAAGAGCGATACATTCGCGAAGTTATGTGAGTTTAAAGCACTGGTCGAGAAGGAGTCGGGGAAGAAGGTGATTGCTCTAAGGAGTGATAACGGTGGTGAATTCATCTCGGCTGAATTAAAGGAGTTCTGCAGCGCAGAAGGGATTCGGAGAGAGCTCATCGCACCCCATAACCCACAGCAGAACGGGGTGGCTGAGCGGAAGAACAGAACGATCGTGGGTGCTGCACGGGCGATGTTGCATGATCAGGGCCTACCCTTTCACTTGTGGGCTGAGGCATGCAATACAACAGTGTATGTGCAGAACCGTTGTCCTCACAAGGTTCTTGGCATGAGTACACCGGAGGAGGCTTATTCTGGCAAGAGGCCTGATATTTCCCATTTGCGAATTTTTGGTTCTCCTGTCTACATGCATGTGAAGAAGGATGCGAGAAGGAAGCTGGATCCAACTGCTGAGGTTGGAATATTTGTGGGGTACACTGATACACCTCACAACTATCGGGTGTATTTGTCAGACAGTCGCAAGACTGTTGTGCGACGGGATATAAAATTTCGGGAGGAGAAAGCCATGCAGTGTTCGCTTGAGAGGGAGCTACACTTGCATGCAGATGAGGAGCTGTTAGTTCCTAAGGAGGAGCTTCCGGATGTGGATCAGCCACAAGAGGAGGTTCGGGAGGTGGAAGAAACCACCCAGGCAGCGCCAACCATCAGAGGGCGCATGCGCACTACAGAAGCTGAGCGACTGGCTCGGGATGCAGAGAAGGTTGTAGGACCACCTACAGCACAGCGCAGACAGAGACAGTCACCGGATCGGTACATTGGATACATGGCTCTTGTGAGTCAATGTGTTGTGACGGAGCCATCCTCTTTTGAGGAAGCTGTGGAGGAACCCGCATGGGTTGATGCCATGATCAAAGAATATGATTCGATCGTCAGGAACAGTGCATGGGAGATTGTCCCAAGACCGGTGGGGATATCAGTGGTGGGTTCGCGATGGATCTACAAAGTGAAGCAGGCGGCTGACGGGAGTGTGGAGAAGTACAAGGCAAGATTTTTCACCCGTGGCTTCTCACAGATCGAGGGGATTGACTTGTTGAATCTCTAATTAAACTGAGAGGGGGGGGGGTGAATCAGTTTAATACATTCCTGATCTTTTAAAATTTTCAATAAACTTATTTACACCTTCATTTCAAACTCTATTTAATGTGAGAGTAATCTTAGAATGTAATCTGAAAGTATTAGTTTAATAGAGCAGTAGACTTAATTTGAGAGCAGCAGGTATTAAGCAAATGATACATATCAGATCAATACATAAATATCATGCACAGAGACACCAGATATAAGTGGAAACCCATAAAGGGAGAAAACCACATCTTATTATTGTTGTGATGCAAAGGCAAGCTCCAACTCCCTCTCACCACTGTTTTTCTGCAGGCACCAACCTACGGGAGGCTCCTACCTCAATTTTTCAAGATACAACTTGCAAGGAAGCACCAACTCCCTTCAATTTTCTGCAGGCACCAACCTACAGGAGGCTCCAACCTCAGTCAGCTACAACTGACGACTATCAAGCTGCAACTTGATAGGGAAGTTCCAACTTCCTCAATTTATCAAACTGAAAGTTTGCTGATTTACCTCAGATATCAGCTCTGTTCTGTAGCTTCTCCTTCTGTTCTGCTTTTATTAATCTTCTCTGTCTTATTCTTCTATATTCTTCCTTCTCTCAATTTACTCTCTCCCACTTTAAAAAAAAAAAAAAAACTCACTCTGCATATCAAGATGATATTATTTATAGATTTCCTCACATGATTGTTTGTATTCTGCTTGGAATTCAAAATGGAAAGTCATGTCTCTTTGCCTTCTGCCTTCTCACTCCTTTTATCATCTTACTCAGAAATTATAACTCTAGGTGTCAATTTTAACATTACAGTGGGATTTTGTTTTCTCTCGGAGACTTGCCAATGCATCACAAACAATAAAAAATTTAAATAAAAAATTTACATTCAAATTTAAATGAGAACTCCAGCTCAACTCATTTAGTCTTTTGAATTGGTACGCATTTGTCTTTTCTTTGGTTGTCTTTGTCTTTTCTGTGACTGTGTTTTATCTTCTTTCGGATCTGTTTGCTCTTCTGTCCTCTGCTATGGTGTAACTGCTGCATATGTGTAAATGTGCCTTTTATATCCGCTGACTGTAAATCTGGAGGAATTCCAATCCCTTTTATGCCATTAGTGTCTTGTTGATGTGGCAGGTTCCGCAGGCCGGAATATACATATATCACAAGCGTTAATAATCGCCCTCCCGTAAAGCTAAGGTCCGTGAGTCTAGAGACCACGTGGCTTATCGCAACAACATTATATATATATATATATAACAGAGCCCTTTTATATATATATAAGTAATTTTAACACTCGGCATACATACAACCTTCCTTTTAAAACGACTTAAATCAATTCTCGGCATTATATAATAAAAACTCTTTAAACAAATAAGAACTCCTTTCGGGCTCACTCGCCGATCTTTCTGATGCGATGAATCACTCCTCAACCTCTTCCAATTGCGATTATTCTCTGTTATGGCGAAACTTCAAACATATATCAGTCTTGGCTTATAAACCCATCGGATCTGGCCTTTCAATCGCAATCGCAACTCTTTGTTTTCACGTTCCGATCCCCTTGCGATTTCCGATTTCAATTGATCGCAATCGCAACTTTGAGTTGCAAGCCCCTCTGCTTTGTTTACCTCCGATGCGATTGGGAAGGGGTCCCACCATATAAAACTTCGTTTTGTGCGCTCCATATATATACCTTGGACCTTTGGTTATATGCTCTGGGCTTCATTGTATTCGCAAATTCTCTGTTTATTTAAGTTCCGAGATTTATCAATTGCGGTTTATAGACCCATCGGGTCCGGATTCTCATCGCAATCACAATTTCCTGTGGGTTACATATTACGCTGCTCTTGTGATCTCCGATTGCGATTGGGTGAGGGGTCCCACCTTATAAGCCATTTCGTTTTGATAGTACCTTTGATTATATAGATATAAAGCGCTCTGCTTGTATATAAATATTATATATATATATTTTGCCGCTGGAGTGAAGCGATTCCCGGAATTATGTTTGTATATGTTATATGTGCTCTGCTTGCATATAACTAATATATATGTTTATATATTTTGCCGTTGGAGTGAAGCGATTCCCGGAATTATGTTTGTATAAGTTATATGTATAATGCCGGTTGGAGAGTGCGATTCCTGGAATTTTATAACGGCTCTGCTTCTGCCTCTGCCTCTGCTGCTCCTGTCGCTCTGCCTCTGCCTCTATTGCTGAGATAACGGTTCTGCCTCTATTATATTTGTTTCCTCTGCCTTCATTTGCTTCTTTGCTGCCTCTTTGATTCAGCGCTGCCTCCTTTGCTTAAGCGCTGCCTCCTTTGCCGTCAATGACAATATTTCCAACAGTCTCCCCCTTTGGCATTGATGGCAATCCACTTTCTCTGTTTGCTTTCTCTTTCTCTTGTTGCTTGCTCTTCCTGTTTGCCTGCTCTTCCTCCCGTTGTTTGTTCTTCCTCCCCCTTTGACATCAATGGCAAAGGACGACGCCTCATCTCTCTGTATGGGTTTTTTCGTTGCATTTCCTTTCTCTGAGTTACGTTTAGGTCCTCTTCTGCTGAAATTGGACTATGCTGCTCCAGAGTGATGTATGAAACTTGTTAAGAGAACACTTTGGTATAGTGAGCTGATATATGTTTTATAGCTGTGATTCATTTGTAGTGCCTGTAATATGTGCTAGATTGCAGACAGAGATGATGCATTTTACGATTGAAAGGTTCTTGTTGCTTCTAAATGCTGATAATCTTGATAATGCTGATCCTGTGGACTTGTTTTATGCTTATCTTGCTGGCTGTTCTCCCCCTGGAATGATATCTTCGTTTTGTTCTCCCCCTGAGACTGTACTTTCTCTTCATATTAGAGAATAGTATCTACAGATACTACCCCTAGTTTGTCTCTCAAGTATTCGAATGGTTCTCTGGCAAGTGGTTTGGTAAATATATCTGCTATATGTTCTTTCGTTGATACATAGTCCAGTTTAACTATCTTTTGAGCCACTTGTTCTCGGAGAAAATGATACTTGATTGGTATATGTTTAGTTTTTGAATGAAGCACGGGATTTTTAGATATACTTATAGCACTTGTATTATCACATTTGATTGAGATAGGTTCATTAATGCTTACCTTCATGTCTTGAAGTGTCTGCTTCATCCACATGACTTGTGTGCAACATGCTGCTACTGCTATATATTCTGCTTCAGCTGTAGACAGAGAGATGGATGTTTTTTTCTTGCTTAGCCATGCCACCAGACTTTCTCCTAGATAGAATGCACCTCCACTTGTACTCTTCCTATCATCCACACAGCTGGCCCAATCTGCATCTGTGTATGCTGTTAAGGTGAAGCTTTTTCCTTTAGGATACCAAAGCCCATATTGTGCGGTTCCTTGTAGATATCTGAGTATTCTTTTTACTGCCAGAAGATGGTTTTGTTTAGGTGCTGCTTGATATCTTGCCACTAGTCCTACTGCTAGCATGATGTCTGGTCTTGAAGCTGTCAAGTACAACAGGCTTCCTATCATGGATCTGTAGAGTTTTTTATCTACATCTGCAGACCTATCATCAGCACACAGCTTGCATCCCGAGATCATGGGGGTTGTCATTGGTTTGCAGTCTTCCATTTTGAATTTTTTCAGCATTTCTTTTAAGTATTTTTCTTGAGAAATGAATGTGCCTATGTTCTTTTGCTGAATTTGCAGTCCCAAGTAGAAACTGAGTTCTCCAATCATAGACATTTCAAACTCTGTTTTCATCTCATCAGCAAACCCTTTTGCTAGTTCATCTTTGTTGCTTCCAAACATAATGTCATCAACATATACCACAACAATTAGGAGTTCATTTTCATGCGCTTTTATGTATAGATTGTTGTCTACTCCACCTCTCTTAAAACCCTGTTTTTGCAAATATTTGTTCAGTCTTGAGTACCAAGCACGAGGAGCCTGTTTCAGTCCATATAGGGCATTCTTCAATCTGCACACATAGTCTTCTTTGTCTGTCAATGAGAAGCTTTCTGGTTGTTCCATGTACACTTCTTCTTCTAGATCTCCATTAAGAAAAGCAGACTTTACATCCATTTGATATACCTTGAAGTCTTGATAGCATGCAAATGCCAGGAACATTCTGATAGCTTCCATTCTAGCTACAGGGGCAAATGTTTCATCATAATCAAGTCCTTCTATTTGTGAGTATCCTTTGCAGACCAGCCTTGCTTTATTCCCGATTACTTGTCCTTGCTCATTCATTTTGTTTTTGAATACCCATTTTGAACCAATGATATTTTTCTCAATAGGTCTAGGAACTAGTTCCCAGGTATTGTTCTTCTCAATTTGGTCCAATTCTTCATTCATTGCTTTTATCCAATACTTGTCCTTGTTGTCTTCTTCAAATTTCTTTGGCTCTATTTGTGATAACATGGGTATGTATACTTCTTCTGTTTTTTCTGTTAGCTGCCTTCTTGTCTGGACTCCTGCTTTCTTGTCTCCTATGATCTGATCTTCAGGATGATTCTTCTGAGTGTATCTTGAGGGGGTTTTCGAGCTCAGCTCTGCATTATCTGTTTTCTTGCTTGTTTCATCATCATCCTTGTCTTCCTCTTCATGGTTGTCTGATGGACTGCAGCAGTCTGTATTTCTTGTATTGTTTGGAAGTTCTTCATCAAATCTCACATCAGTACTTTCAACTATCTTCCGAAGGATCTTGTTGTAGCACCTGTACCCTTTGCTTTTGGAAGAATATCCTAGAAAAATCCCTTCATCTGCTCTTGCATCAAATTTCCCAAGGTTTTCATCATTATTCTTTATGTAACACTTGCTACCAAAGACTCTGAAATGTTTTATTGAAGTTGGCTTTCCATGCCATAGTTCATATGGAGTTTTGTCACTTCTTGGCCTTAAGTGAGCTTTATTAAGGATATGTACTACTGTGTGTACTGCTTCTGCCCAGAAGTTTTGAGCAATATTATTCTCTTGCATCATAGCTCTGGCTATTTGTTGTACATACCTGTTTTGTCTCTCTGCTACACCATTCTACTGAGGTGTCCCTGCAATAGTAAATTGTTGTTTTATTCCATGTTCATTACATAGGTCTGCAAAGTCATAATCTGTGAATTCTCCTCCTCTATCTGATCTGATACATTTCAGCTTGCATCCAGTTTGATTTTCTGCTAATGCTCTGAATATCTTAAATTTTTCCAATGCTTCTGATTTATTTTTGAGAAAGGCAACCCATGTCATTCTGGAGAAGTCATCTATTATTAGCATGAAATAGGATTCTCCACTTGCTGTTCTAGTTCTAGCAGGTCCACACAGGTCCATGTGCACAAGCTGGAGTGGTCTTCTTGTTGACAAATCCTCTTTAGATTTAAAGGATGTGCGAGTCTGTTTCCCTAATTGACAAGATTTGCATATAGTACTTGAAGGCCTTTTTATTTATGGCATGTCTTTGACAGCTTTCTTCTTGCTCAATTTGATGATATGGTCAAAGCTGAGATGTCCCAATCTCCTATGCCACAACCATGACTCCTCAAGTTTGCTAAGATGGTAGGCTTCATCTTCCTCTTTCACTATGTATACATTGTTCTATGTTCGAACACCTTTGAGCAGAGTCTTTCCTGTTGTGCTTGACCTGACTACACAATCTTGTGCTCTAAAAAGAACTTCACAGCCTTTGTCACACATCTGACTGACACTCAGTAAATTTGCTTTCAGTCCATCCACAAATAGTACCTCTTGGGATTTTTCTCTGCCATTGTATATGCTGACTGAGCCTTTTCCCTTGATATTTCCTGATTTATCATTGCCAGATTTATTTTCATCAAGAGTTATAAACTTGCTTCTGTCTCCAGTCATGTGTTTGGAGCAGCCACTGTCCAAGTACCACTGGATTTTCAGATCTTGAGCAGTTAGAGCCAGGTCGCAGTTATTCACCTTCTTTATCCACTGGAGGCCCCCTTTTGAACATTTGATTATAGTTTTTGCATAATTGTGAGCATGAACAAAATTGCTTTGACTCATAAACCTCCTTGAGGTATTGAACATCAGTCTTTGTCTATACTTTCTACATTCAATAATTTTATGGCCAAATTCCTTACAATAAAAACAATAACCATAGAAATTATTTGCATACCTGATGTAAGGTTGTTTTCTCCATATGTTTGTTTGAGATAGCCTCTTCACTGTTTGCATCTCTTGCAGGTCTGAATTACTCTTCCTTGCATAAAAATATGCAACAATGTGTCCTGGCTTGTGGCAGACATAGCAGGTGGAATTCTTCATAGGAGGGAGGAATTTCCTCCGATGACTTACAAATTTGATATACTTAGGGGCATATGATTCTTTTTCTGCCATCTTAGTATTCATTATATTCTTTGTTACTAGAGGTTTCTTCTGTTCTTTGTCTCTCTTATTGCAGATTTCTTCTTTTGTTGGAATTATTTGAGCTACTTCCTCATCCTTCTTTGCTTTTACAAAAACTATCTCTCTGTCAACCTTTTCTTTTCCTTTACTTGATTCTCCTTCATAGCCTATTCGAGTCTTTATCATAGGGGATCTTTGAGCAACCAAAATTTCATTCAACTTAATAGAGCTTGTTGTTTGAGAAGGGTATATAGAAACTTTATGTTGAGCATTTTCTAATTTCTTTCTCAGACACAGAATTTCTTCTTCCAGCTTCTCTTGTTCTCGAGATTTATCTTTGATTTGCTGAAGTAACATATCTTCTATCTTCTTGGCTTCTTCAAGCTTTACCTTCAGTTGCATGAGGACTTCTGAATTTTGTTCTTCTTTCACACATTTTAGGAGAATCTCTTTTTGTTTTCTGCATTTTAGTTTGAGTCTGTCAATCTCCTCCAGAGCACTTCTTAGCTCCCCCTCAAGGTCTACTTCCCATTCTTCTTCTTCATCTTCTAGTAGGAGTCCCTCAAGATCTTCTATGGCCATCAATAAAAATTCTGAGGTTCCTTCTTCACTTGAGGGTTCATCTGAGTCTTCAGATGCACTGCTGTCTTGCTGAGCATAGAAGGATTTTCTACTGAATTTCTTTCCTTTCTGCCAGAACTTTGATGTGTCTTTCTCTGATTCTTGAGCTTGATTTCTTACTTTCTTGTGAGGACATTTAGCAGCATAATGTCCAACTCTTCCACAGTTAAAGCATTTGAAGGGAAGTTTACCTTTGTATCTACCTGAGCCTCTATCCAGTTTCTTGACAAATTTAGCCTCTTCTTCATCAAAGCAAGAGCATATTTCTTCCTTTTCTTCTTTCTTCTTTTCTGTTTTGAATGTTGATTCCCTTGTACTTGGCTTCTTCTGTGGGAGCCTCATTTCATAGGCTGTTAGATTTCCAAGTATCCGGTTCATGGTCAAAGTCTCCCAATCCGCTGTCTCTTCTATTGCAGATACCTTGGGATTAAATCTGGGTGGGAGTGATCTTAGAATATTTTTCACAACTATACTTTCTGGTATGGTTTCTCCAAGAGCTTTCATATTGTTAACAATTTCTGCAACTTTTAAGAAGAAGCTGCCAACATCTTCATCATCATTCATTTTTAAGTTTTCAAACTGGGCTCTATATACTTGAAGTTTAGCAGTTTTTACTTTCTGGTCTCCCTCATGTATGTCTTCAAGAGTATCCCATATTTTCTTGGCAGTGTCTTTGTGCATTACTTTAATAAACTCTGCTTCACATAATCCATTCAGGATGGCATTCATGGATTTTGCATTAGCTACAAAGCTTTCTTTAGCTTCTTTTTCTGTATCAGTTGATTTCGGGGCATATCCTAATTCCACAGCAGCCCAGACTTCTATTCCTAGAGACATTATGTATGTCTTCATTCTGATTTTCCAGAAAGCATAATTTTCACCGGTGAAGAAAGGGGCTTTATTGGTTGAGCATCCTTCTTTACTAGCCATCTTGGGAACCTAGGATCTCCTTTCAGTTGTTAGACTTGTACAAAGGAACTGGCTTTGATACCAATTGTTGAATTTCTAATTAAACTGAGAGGGGGGGGGTGAATCAATTTAATACATTCCTGATCTTTTAAACTTTTCAATAAACTTATTTACACCTTCATTTCAAACTCTATTTAATGTGAGAGTAATCTTAGAATGTAATCTGAAAGTATTAGTTTAATAGAGCAATAGACTTAATTTGAGAGCAGCAGGTATTAAGCAAATGATACATATCAGATCAATACATAAATATCATGCACAGAGACACCAGATATAAGTGGAAACCCATAAAGGGAGAAAACCACATCTTATTATTGCTGTGATGCAAAGGCAAGCTCCAACTCCCTCTCACCACTGTTTTTCTGCAGGCACCAACCTACAGGAGGCTCCTACCTCAATTATGCAAGCTACAACTTGCAAGGAAGCACCAAATCCCTTCAGTTTTCTGCAGGCACCAACCTACAGGAGGCTCCAACCTCAGTCAGCTACAACTGACGACTATCAAGCTGCAACTTGATAGGGAAGCTCCAACTTCCTCAATTTATCAAACTGAAAGTTTGTTGATTTACCTCAGATATCAACTCTGTTCTACAGCTTCTCCTTCTGTTCTACTTTTATTAATCTTCTCTGTCTTATTCTTCTATATTCTACCTTCTCTCAATTTACTCTCTCCCCTTTTTTTTTTTTTTTAAAAACTCACTCTGCATATCAAGATGATATTATTTATAGATTTCCTCACATGACTTTTTATATTCTGCTTGGAATTCGAAATGGAAATTCATGTCTCTTTGCCTTCTGCCTTCTCACTCCTTTTATCATCTTACTCAGAAATTATAACTGTAGGTGTCAATTTTAACATTACAGTGGGAGTTTGTTTTCTCTCGGAGACTTGCCAATGCATCACAAACAATAAAAATTTAAATAAAACATTTACATTCAAATTTAAATGAGAACTCCAGCTCAACTTATTTAGTCTTTTGAATTGGTACGCATTTGTCTTTTCTTTGGCTGTCTTTGTCTTTTCTGTGACTGTGTTTTATCTTCTTTCGGATCTGTTTGCTCTTTTGTCCTCTGCTGTGGTGTAAATGCTGCATATGTGTAAATGTGCCTTTTATATCCGCTGACTGTAAATCTGGAGGAATTCCAATCCCTTTTATGCCATTAGTGCCTTGTTGATGTGGCAGGTTCCGTAGGCCGGAACATACATATATCACAAGCGTTAATAATCGCCCTCCCGTAAAGCTAAGGTCCGTGAGTCTAGATACCACGCGGCTTATCGCAACAACGTTATATATATATATGTATGTATATATATATATATATATATATATATATATATATATATATATATATAACAGCGCCCTTTTATATATATATAAGTAATTTTAACACTCTAACATACATACAACCTTCCTCAAAACGACTAAATCAATTCCTGCATTATATACAAAACTTTAAACAATAAGAACTTTTCTCTCTACTCTGCCCACTCGCGATCTTTCCATGATATGAGAATCACTCTCACCTCTTCCGATTGCGATTATTCTCTGTTATGGCGAAACTTCAACCATATATCGCTTCTATTTATAATCCCACCGATCCGCCTTTCAATCGCAATCACAACTCTTTTGGATATATTCCGATCTCTCGCGATTTTCAATTTTGATTGATCGCAATCGCAACTTTGAGTTGCAAGTCCCGCTGCTTTTTTTACCTCCGATGCGATTGGGAAGGGGTCCCACCATATAAAACTTCGTTTTGTGTGCTCCATAATATATACCTTGGTTATATGCTCCGGGCTTCATTGCACTCGCAAATTCTCTGTTTATTTAAGTTCTGAGACTTATCAATTGCGGTTTATAGACCCATCGGGTCCGGACTCTCATCGCAATCGCAATTTCCCGTGGGTTACATATTACGCTGCTCTTGTGATCTCCGATTCCGATTGGGTGAGGGGTCCCACCTTATACGCCATTTCGTTTTGATAGAACCTTTGATTATATAGATATAAAGCACTGGCTTAAAGATAATCAAGTATATATATATTTGCCAGAGTAACATTCCTAGAATTATGTTTGTATATATGTTTGCATATAACTCTGATTTGCGTTTATATATTTTATTACCGAGTGAAGCGATTCCCGGAATAATGTTTGTATAAGTTATATGTATAATGTCGGTTGGAGAGTGCGATTCCTGGAATTTTATAACGGCTCTGCTTCTGCCTCTGCCTCTGCTGCTCCTGTCGCTCTGCCTCTGCCTCTATTGCTGAGATAACGGTTCTGCCTCTATTATATTTGTTTCCTCTGCCTTTATTTGCTTCTTTGCTGCCTCTTTGATTCAGCGCTGCCTCCTTTGCTTGAGCACTGCCTCCTTTGCCATCAATGACAATATTTCCAACATGACTATGAGGAGCCCTTTGCACCTGTCACAAGGTACTCTTCCATACAGACGATCCTTGCTATCTCAGTGCAGATGGGGTGGCACATTCATTAGATGGATGTGAAGATTGCGTTCCTCAACGGAGTCATTGAGGAGGAGGTGCACATAGAGCAGCCTGAAGGTTTCGAGATCTTCAACAGTGAGTCGCATGTGTGCCGACTCAAGAGAGCACTGTACGGGCTGAAGCAAGCACCTCGTGCTTGGTACACTCGAATAGATAGCTACTTCACCGGGCTTGGATTCTCCAAGGAGAAGGATCCAAACTCACTCGCATTGTGCGGAGGGAGGTTTCATGACTCACTCGACCGTATGTAGATGATCTGATTTTGACTGGCGATGAGCAGTTGATACTTTCATGCAAGGAGGATCTTGCATGAGAGTTTGAGATGAAGGACTTGGGCATCCTTCATTATTTCCTGGGATTGGAGATTTGGCAGCGCAGCGGAGGACTGTTTGTTTCTCAGGGCAAGTATGCCCGGGAGATTCTCGAGAGGTTCAACATGCAAGGCTGCAAGCCTGTTGACACTCCTCTTCCTGGTGGTTGGAGGAAGGAGGATGCTACTTCAACGGAGGTAGTGGATGCCACTGTCTATCGACAGTTGGTGGGGTCGCTTATGTATCTGGTCAATACACGACCCGATATATGCTATGATGTTAACCAGCTTTCGCAAGCTATGGTTAAGCCTACCAAGCTCTTTTGGAAGGCAGGCAAGCATGTATTGCGCTATATTAGAGGCACATCGAGATATGGTCTATGGTACAGACAGGAGGATGGAGCGAAGCTTTCTGGCTTCACTGATGTAGATTGGGCAGGGAGCCCAACGGACCGGAAGAGCACATCTGGAGGAGTTTTTAGCATTGGGTCGACAACAGTTTCCTGGTACAGCAGGAAGCAGAGATCCATGGCACTCAGTTCAGCAGAGGTCGAGTACATGGCAGCTAGCTTGGCTGCATGCGAGGCTATTTGGATGAGGAAGATCCTCGCAGGATTGTTCAGGTTGCATTTAGAGCCTACAGTGACCTACTGTGATAACCAGAGTTGCATTAAACTATCGGCTAATCTAGTATTTCACGATAGGTCCAAACACATCGACATCAGGTACCATCATATCAGATATTGTGTTCATCGGAGAATCATGATGCTTTCATATGTTCCCACGGAGGATCAGGATGCCGACATCCTGACGAAGGCGCTCACCAGGAGCAAGTTCGAATTCCACAGAGGCAGGATAGGGTTGCAGATAATCCATATCTTGCTGAGAGGGAGTGTTGAAAATGCAGCAAGATGATGGAGCTTAGTGAAATGAAGTCGCCTTCACTAAGTGGGCCCGCAGGCAAATTCTAGCGCAAAAATCTATTTTTAGACTATGTCTATTTTTAGACATATGGAGCATGGTCCGGGGATTGCAGTATGAGATTCTTGGAGTATGTGTCATGTTGGTAAAAATAGATGGGAATCTATTTTTTGGACCTATAGGTCGAAGTCTATTTTTAGACTGCCTCTCCTTAAAATAGGGAAGTCAAATATTATTTACCCTTAATAATATTTAGACTATAAACTTCAGTTTACTCTCTTGGAGCACTTCAGTTCAAGCCTTGGAAGTGGCTCATGCATCTGACAGAGGAATTACGCTATTCCTAGGGTTTGGTGAGCACATGCATGGTTGACTTCAGTTAGGACTTCAGTGGCAGAAGTTTGGTGGAGTTAATGAGACAGCTAGTGGAGTTGTGTTCGGTTTAATTTAGTTGAACTGGTTGAGATTAGTTTAACTAGCTAATCAACTAGTTATGAGTGGAGTGAATTAAATATTATTTAATTCATTAATTAGTATCTCATTATTCAACTCAAGAACACATCAGTTCACTACAGTGCATGGACAGTTCAGTGGAGACCAGTGAAAGAGGTAGATGAAAGGGTGGAGTTAGCTATCAGTGGCGACATCAGTTGTGCATGAGATTTGCACCACACTTGGAGGACTTTCCCATGATGATTGCACTGTCAAGCCAAGGAGATTCGAACCTTGGATCTCTATATAGAAAGGCCTGGATTGCGCAATAGAGGCAAGGCAATTGGCGGTGAGTTTTGAACCAATAACCTGTTCAAAACTGAGCTAGATTGTGGGTAACTGTATGAGAAAGTACCGAGTACTTGTGAGGAGTATTGTACTGAGTTTGTTACTTGATTTCTCCATTATAATATACACAATAGCTGCGGGGTTTTCAGCTATAAGATTTCCCCATACATACTGTGTTAATGTGTATGATGAATTGATGTGTTATCGCTTGCTTTATTTCCGCATGTTT
The DNA here is from genome assembly GCA_034641835.2 of Pinus albicaulis. Lineage (NCBI taxonomy): Eukaryota > Viridiplantae > Streptophyta > Pinopsida > Pinales > Pinaceae > Pinus > Pinus albicaulis. Next base: position 1,898,762,294 of record CM076578.1, read on the forward strand.
GATGATCTGAGTGGAAGAGATTATGTGTTGCATATGAATTCGAATTGTATGTGATCAGGATAGTCTCAGTGGATAATTAATCATTATTCAGCAAATTTCTACACGAACACAGGAATGGTAGCATAAGAGAAATAAAGTTGTATAGTTCCCTTAATTTTTGCACCCCACGATCTGGAAAAAAGCATTCCAAACCATGGTGGAACATTGGCAACAACCACATCCATCAAAACATTCTTGGCTAGGATTTGATCTAAAGATACTACAAGAACAATACAACGGACCCTACTGGAGTTAAAGGAATACAAATCATGGTATTTGCGGGTAATATCAAGACCCAAATTCTACATAATGGCTTTGGGCATCAAATTGTGAGAGGCTCCGGAATCCAACATAGCATTGTGTAAAATGAACTCATCCAATATAAGACTCAGGTAAAAGGGAGGCACTTCACTATATTCAGACTGACCTTCTATGGCAGGACCAAAAATGAGTTCAGGATAATCATCTTCAACATTTACCATATCTGACATAGAGTCTATTTGAAAAATTCTAGACACCTGATGTTTATAAGTGATTTTCTTCACCAACTCAGCTAAGAGAATGGACACCTTCAGCTTAGAAATTTCATTTTCTAAATTAAAAGATGGAACCTTTTCTACCTCTTTGACGAGGAGATCTTTCTTCTCCACTTTCTCCTTCGCTACACTTGGCTGATTATTCTTCTCATTCGCAATGTTATTTGTCGAGGATACTTTTTTGGAAGAAGGATCAGTAGGTTCTTTCACTTTCCTTTAATTATTTGAAGAGTCATTCTTTGATTGCAGCTCTTTCCTTTTCTGAATGGGATTGATTAGCACCTCTCTGCTCCTCAAAGAATATTTCTTCTTCTGTGCTGACAAAGCGTTCATATATCCTCATTGATAATCATCAGACTCTTCCTCTAACACTACATCATTGGCCGATATGAAATCTTCATCTCTTCGAGTGTCTGGAATCGCTGCATATTCTTCATCTTCTGTCAGAAAAATGGGTGTACCATCGACAGTGAAAAAATGATTAGCTTCAACTACCGGATCATCATCATCATCTGTTTCCATTCCTTGAACACAATTTTGCTACAAAGGAGTTCTGAGTTGCTGCTGTTGTGCTCTTTGGTCTTGCATTTTATGTTCCCTTTGCTTAATTCGGAATTGGGGCTGCTGCTGTCCTTTGAAATTTGGATTCCTGATTTGTGCTTTAGGTCTATTTGAAATAGTCAAACGATTAACCATCTTCTCTACTGTTCGGATCAAAGTATCCATATTAATTTCTGAAGGAGATGCTTCCTCTTTTACAGTCACTCTCTTTTCAGCTCTTGTTCGTGCTCTTTTGGCCAGCAGGTTTGCTTCTACGCTTACAGCGTTTTTTTGCATATCTTCAAGTGTGGTAGGATCTCATTCTTGTAGTCGATATGCCATATCAGCATCGAAACCATCTGGAAATTTGAGCAAAGCTAACCCCATGGGGGGTTTTAGGTAGGCCGTAATAGCATTATACACAACATTAAATCTCACACAATGATCTTGTACACTTTCACCCACATTCCTTTTAATATTTTCATACTCAGACAAAATTTGGAGTGGATTTTTCTTTACCTCCCACCGGTCTACATCAGGGGAATTTTGAGGTCTAAAATTGGCCTCCTAAGGGAAATGTACAATCAAAATTCACTTTATGAGAACCAATCACATTTTAGGGGATGACATCATCCCTAATGGTTGAGGTGGCATTGATTGAGTAAAAGGTACTTACTTGTCACATTCTCAATGGTGGATAAATACTCATGGTTAACCCTGGTAGTGCTCTAAGTACTTTTAAAGTCAAAGTAAAGAACTCATAATAAATGTCATTTCACACTTTTTGAATAAAAATATATTATTGTCATTTCATATTTCTTGAAAGAAACAATGCATATCCCTATACATTTATTATATTATATTATTTATATATAGTATATTAATTAAATGTTATTATACAATTTAAATAACATAAATTTTAATTAATAGCATATAATAATTAATAATTTATACATATATATTTGTATTTTATTTTAAGTTATTTAAGTACAAAGAACAAATGCATTAGTTGTTCAAGGATAATGAATTTTTCTTGAAAAGCTCATTCTTATTTATAGTCACATCAATACATTTTTTTTTTATTAATTTATTTTGGTACAACTTTTGAATTGAATTTAACTATGGTTACATGGATTATGGTGCAAAAAGTGAATTTCAAATTAATAAATATTATTTTATTGGTTTAGCTTGTTAGAGTCGGTATCTTCATCCCTCCGTCAGAGATCAAAATCTCTTTTGTTGCATTTCACTTTAGGTGTCTCATTTAGTTTAGTCAGCTGCATTCCATTAGGAGCATGGATCATCTGACGAAAGGGTCTTTTCACTCATATCCCTCATGTCATGTACCTGCTAATCCGTGTCTGTTCATCAAAATCAATTTTAAATTCATTTACAATCATGTTTGCCAAAAAGTCATTTTAGGGTTTTTAGTCTCATTAGTTCTAGGGTTTCATTAATTTAGTCTTCAGAATGACTAATAATTTCAGCAGGCACATGAGGGAGGTTCGAAATAAGCTTTCATTGCAAAAATTTCATCGTCATAATGCTTGATAATGGTTTTTCTTCAAAACTCTGTTTTGAAGAAAAATCGTCAATTTCATCCTTTGTAATAAATGCAATGTAAAATTTTCAAAGTTTTTTCAGTTGTGAAGTACTCCATGCACAGCCCTGGTCACCTTTTCCAAACCCCATGCCATCTATCCCTGCAAAACAGAAAAGAAATTCATCTTTCAGCTCAAAAATCACAAAGGAAACAAAAACAAAGTTTATGTGAAAAATGTCAAAGTTCAAACATTACAAAAGTGGGTTTTTTCAAATCAAAAATCAAAGTCTATGACATAAAAGATATTTTTGTGTTTCAAACGATTCATTTTCACACCAATAGACATCATTGAGCCGAGTCAAATCGTGGAAGAGAGAAATAGTGTTTGAAGGGCGGACTGTGGGTGAGATTGACAGTCGTGGTGCGTTGGGAGGTGGTCGCGGCGCACTGGTTGAGCGCGTCACATAGGGCCGCTCACCATTGTGTTAATTAGAACGGTCGCGGTGCACTGGGTTATGCGCGTGGGGGACAGGGCCGACACCCAAAATTTGTCATTGCCTCCAACAAATTCCAAATTTCTCGGTCCCATTTGCTCCATGTAAGTTAGAGTGATCTTGTAATTGCCATTAAACAATGTTTGGTGTTGTTTGAAAAGGGAATATAAGAGTTCGAATGCCAAAAATTTAAACCCTCTCATTTTGTTAAAAATTTCTCTCTTAGGGTTTGAAATTGGTGTTTTAAAATATTTTTGTGCCACATATTCTATTCCCCACCTTGTTGTTTCTCTCCCATCATTGTTATCTCATCAATACACCATCCTCTTACATCTCTAAGAGTCATTCACTCCTAAAGCCCTATTTCCCCATCCCAAGTCATTTCATTTCACTTTCATTCTCCCTTTCCCATTTCACTTGTAAAATTCCCAAACCCCAAGAATCCCAAAAATTCAGTGGCTGTCCCTTGTCCCTAAATTTTTCAAATTTTCAAAGGGAAAATTATCATTTGATTAAACCCCATTTTCCCCACTGCCCTATATCTCCTACTATCCCTCTCCTTTGACACACATCTAGCATTAAAACAAAAAACACCCAAATTCTCATTTTCATCTCATACAAGTCAAAATACACCTTGTATGGACATCATGGAGACAGACACTGATACATCATATGACAGAGATAGTGATTCCACCACTGAGCTACATGCACCTAGAAGGCCTCGTAAAGGTGGCAAACATGTGAGAGAAGAGCCCACCTCATTGACTCAATTGCAGGCCTGCCCACTTTCCATGGCATGTTTTCGAGAGCAGTCATGCTATCAGTATTGTGAGATGATTTCTAGGATTCATCATCATCAGGAGTTGGCTCGTTTGTTTGTATTTAATTTGCATGATGGTCAGGTAACTCTTACTGGTGTAAATTTCACTTTGACACCGGAAACGATATCTCAAGCAACATGAATAATGAATGTGGGTGAACAGTGGAGAAAAAGACAACGGGTGGACAGAGTGCATTATGAACCATACATCAGGCCTAGCTATGTGAGACAACTCAGCAGGGTGTTCCCATTCCAGTTCCTGAAGGAATCCTATGCGCCTATGATGAAAATTATTATCAGATAATTCAGTTGTGAGGGCCGGTTCTCACGCCTCTATGCCTACCACATCAGGTTATTGATGCATTTCACTAGAGTGAGGATGATGAAAATTTATTATTTCATGTGCTGGAACATCAAGAGAATGACTACTCTTGTGCAGGAGAAGACTCCTGAGCAGCAGTACAACAATATTTATCACTATGCACTCATCAAGATCGTGGTTGTACATCAGCTTGGATTGCAGGGTATTTCATGGGAGGATTTCATTTCCCATGACTTCTTCACAGCCCCTCAAGTTCCTCCGAAGGTTGTCCATGATGCAGGTGAACCTTCACATCAGCCTGAAGGTCATGAGACAGAGACTACTGTGCCGACTTATGTCACTTATCAGAGAGGCACCAGAGTATTGTTTGCAGCAACCCGACGAGTATTATCACCACTCGGGGTGGAAGGGGTCTCATTGCCGTTATCAGTAGCACAGGTACAAGTACAGGACAGAGGAAAGAGGCCTATGCAGGATGAGGGCCCTTCAGGAGGCCAGGATACTGATTTCATACTTATTGATGAGGATTTGAGCTCTCCAAGCTCAAAGTTGAGAGAGATCATTCAGGAACAGAAAGCGGAGATTGAAACATTGACCGTCAAGTTACAAAGAGCCCAATGGATCATAAAATACTTGGAGCAGCGGAACAAACAGTTGGAGGATCAGCAAACAATCATGGAGTTGCAAAACATCCGTGAGAACCGGCAAGCTGCCCGAAGAAGCCAAACTGAGATGACACCTATTGAGCGAGAGATTGAGGCTGATAGAGAGACTTGGCTTGAGAGGGTCAACATTCATCTTGAGAAGCTTTTGGAGAAGGCAAAAAAGGAAAAGAAATGCTCAGACACATGAAGAACCATTATTGGGTGCGAAATCATGTTTGCAAAGCGAGGATCAAAATCCTGAAGGCAAGGCTAAGGAGGGCACTAAAGCGTCGTAAAAGGCATGATAGACTCCAAATTTTGGCCGAATCTTCTTTGTCCCAGCATAGTGCTTGATTGTGGGCATTCAGCCCAAATTTCAAGAAATTTGGGAAAAATTTTGTCAATTTTGAATTTTTGGGCCTAAACATAGATTTTCCTGCCCAATGCGTAGCGCCACTTGGCGCGTGCTTATAATTGGCAGCTCTTCTGGAGTAAAGCTTTACATTTCTGGATTTTTCATCAAAATTTATGCATGCCTATGGATTGCCTAAGGATTTTGACAAGTTTTGGGTTGCCTAAAGGGTCTAAAACAACCTAAAAATGGCCTTTCTACCACCTTTTTCACACACAGGAAGCAGTGTTGGGAGATTTGATTTTTGGAGGGGAAAATGGCAACCAAATCCAGAAATTTCACTTGGGTTGGAAAGTAGACAGGTAGGTATTTCGAACGAGCTATCCTACACTCAATTTGGACTTCGGGAAGGACCTCAAAATCAGCCTCAAACTTGTGCTACGCATAGAGATTTTAGGAGCGGCACATAGGGAAATTTGGCCTATTTTTCACTCAGCAGCTCAGAATTTCACCTAGTTTTGGCTAGTTTGACTTTTTCATGTAACTCTTGATGTAACTTGATGTAATTTCATGAATTTTATGTAATTTTGGCACATTTTTACTCATTCTAGTAGATTCATTCACCAAAAAGTGAAATGTAAGTGAATGAATCAGTTTCCTATCATATAGAGGCAAGTTGTTTCATTGCCTATATTCTAGTTCCTAGTTTAGATATGGTTGAAACAACTCCTAGAATGGTGAGCTCTACCCCTAGAGGCATGGGGATGAGTTAGGCTTGTCTATATCATGTATTTCTTCAGTCATTTTCAGGGTTGGACTCTTGGGATTGCTTGGCACTTCATTGTACATTTCATCTCTGCAATTTTGGCAAAGGAATAGACCAGGGTTTGCAGCACTCTTTGGGATCCATGTAGCTCTATGTTTTGATGGTGTTTTTCTCTATGTGGTTGTAATTTCACTGATGTTTATGTGTATCATTTTCCTTCTCATTTCTTCTTAAATTAAACAAATGAGTGATAAACGTGGAATTCATTAGCTTGCTTTGCTCTGCCTTCATTTTTGTTTAATTTTCCATGTTTTCATCTGTTTGAAGAGGATTCTTGAAAGCCTCTTTCCCTCTTTAGCTCCTCACCGGTCTAAACTATCCATTTATTCAATCCAAAGCATCAAAACAATTTCCTTCCTTGCCCTAATCAAAACTCTGCAAAAACTAGGCCTTATCCCCGAATCCAAAACTGCCTTTCCCTTTGATTCCAACAAAAACCCCCAAAATCAAAATCAAATTCCTTTAATTATATACCTAGACTAAAATTAGCTTTTATTTCAAGTCATCTCAAGCCTTATTGATTATCTTTGCTGAGATTGTCCCGAAGAGAGCCCTCTCCTGATCTGGTAGGGATAGCTACCAGACTGAGCGTGGTTTGATGTTACCCTGAACTCTGCCTTTTTCAGCTTTAGGTAGATTTAGGCAATAACATAGTGGCGACCATACTAGGGAGTAAATTGGTTTTCTTGTTGGTTTTATTTGTTTTATAAGCTACAGGCGGAGCCTAAAGTTATGCCAGGTAGCCTTCGAAACGCTCTTGCTTTGCATTAGCGAAAGTAGATAAACGCTGCTTCAGTCAATCTCCGGTCTAGTTTGTAAACATGAGACCTGGCTTGTAAATTTCCCCCAGTACATCAGATCATTCTGGATTTTTGGGTGATGAGTCTAGAATTGGATAGGCTGAACGGTTTTGTCCCTTTGATTTTGAAAATAATTCAACACACTGGCTTCTAGAAGACATAATAGAGAAAATCTAGATCCCGATCCACCTCCAGTGTATGAGAATCTCAATCTGATTTCAAGAATTCTTCGTCGAGAAAGTCCTCTGATTCCTCTATTAAAATATCATTCATGTCCCGCTGTGTTTGAATATCTTGAATATCTAGAGTTTGATGAACAATTTGAGTTTTCATTGTTTGAGACTAAGTCTGAAAGTGCTATTGGTTCTACTGTCATAAATCCAGAGTTTATCAAGTATCTTGAAATTGAACAAGCTAATATATCCATTGAAAATTACATTTTGAATATTCAAAATTCTATTGTGGCAACAAACATCCCCGAATTCATAGAATCTGCATCTGAAAAACTTGGGCCATCAGCAGGTACATCTGGTTCACAAGTTCATACCGAGCCTCTTTTCATTCCTACCATTCCCGTGCAACCATCTATTTATGATTAGAATTATGCAATAGTATCACCTCCATCCACACCACATACACCTCATACATCTACTGCTCCTACTCCTCCTATATCTCCAAGACCGGTTGTAAATCCACCAAGAGAAATGGCTACTCGATTTGCACCCCTTGTGTTGCCTCAAAACTTGGATGACATGCCCGCTGACTATCAAAGTAAGATTCCATTGTTTGATGGTACTCCTAAAAGTGTTCTTTCTTAGAAACATGTTGATAAGATGTCAGATTTCTTTGAACTTCATGAAATTGATGCAGAAAATGTGACCATGAGATTATTTGTGCAAACCTTTGGAGGTGAAGTAAGAAAGTGGTTCAGAGCTTTGCAGCCTAGAAGTATTGCTATATTGGTTGAGCTTCAGAGACAATTCTTGGATCGATGGGAAGTAAAGAAAGATCCTCTTCAAATCACTTCTGAATATACCAAGAGCAAGCAGAATGTTGGTGAGTCAGTCCAAGATTATTGTATTAGATTTAATGCGGTTTTCAATGCAATTCCTGATGATTTAAGGCCATCTAGGAAGTCGGCTTTGCTTAATTTTCCATATGGTTTTGATCCGGACATGGCCTATCAATTAAGAGAAAGAGATCCAGCCACTTTGGAAGATATGTAGAAAATTGCAGTAAGTGTTGAAGCTAATTTGAATGACAAGAGAGATAGATTGAGAGCAGAGAAGAAAGTCGTAATAAAGGAAGAGGCTTCTACTTCAGATCAAGTAATTCGCAAGGTGGAAAAGATGATTGAAATATTGACACTTGATAAGCCTGAACCGAAGATCAGAAATCCTAACTTTCGGGGCCAACAGCAACCACAATTCAGGATCAAACAACGAGAGCAGCGAGCACAAAAACCACCAGCAGTACAACAGCAGGTAAAGACACCTTTACAACAGAATTTTGTTGGTCCGGAATTAGATGATGAAGACAATGTAATAGGGGAAGAGAATCACTTCTTTACACCTAATGATATGCCAACCTTTATCACTGAAGATGAGGAGTATGCAGAAAACTCAGCTGTACAAAAGGATGAGGATTTTATCTTGGCAAATGAGACAACTCTTGAAGAAGATTCGGATGAGTATTAGAGAGGTTATATGAATTCTTTGTCCACCCAGTAGCGACAATATTCACTTAGAAACAAAGATTTGCTTATCAACCCAATCCAAAAAAGAAATAAAGTTTCAACACCAAAGAATGATTCACCCGTTGCACAAAAGAAGGGAAAAGAGGTAGCTGATCTCACTACAAGCAAGTCTCCATCAGCAAATGAAAGATTTAATCAGCCAATTATATCGAGGGAGAAAGCTGAAAAGAAGGATGTTTCAGCCAAAGAGGTAGAAAAAACTTCAGTTTTTAACTTAGAGAGTGAAATTGCTAAGTTAAAAGTTTCCATTCCTTTGACTGAATTGATGAAGAATAACAGTTATAAGGGTCAGGTATCTAAAATTCTGAATTTCAATCCAATGTCTGATATGGTGAATGTGGAATATGATCAACCTGAATTGATATTTGGACCAGCATTGGATGGTGAGTCTCCCGATAGTGATGTGCCTCCTTTTTATATCAGCCTTAGATTGCATGATTTTGTGTTACATAATGCCATGTTTGATTCCAAAGCATCTCATAATCTCATGCCGAGAGCAATTATGGAGAAATTGGGATTCGACATCACTAGAAAGTATCATGATCTTTACTCTTTCGATTCCAGTAGAGTAAGATGCATTGGGATCATCAAAGATTTGGTGGTTAGTTTAGATCAGATTCCGACTAAGAATGTTTTGATGGATGTGGTTGTGGCGGATATTCCTCCTAGATTTGGCATGCTTCTTTACAGATCTTGGGGAGGGAAACTGAAGGGAACATTGCAGCTTGATTTCTCCTATGCTACCATTCCTGTGTTTGTTCAGATGATAAGATTATATCGGGAGCAAAAGATGAAGTATATGATCACCAGCAAGGAGAAACTGGTAAATCAACCAATTAATTATGTACATACAGATTTGGAGTCTTTTGTTTTGTATTCAGATAGTTTCAATGATGTAAATAGTCAATTAGCTAAAGTATAGGACATTCCGGAGATCACAGAAAATTTCAAAGAAGTTTTGAAGAAATAGAGACAAGAACTTGAAAGTTTCGCTGAGCAATCAGCCTCCCGATAGCAGCAAAAGGTTGATGGACAGCAAGCAGAAATAATAGAGAAAACAGAATTTCAACACTTGGAAGAAGATGAAGATGGTTTATGGACTATGGATTTTGATGGTGCAGTTGGAAGTGATGGTGCTGGAATTGGAATTTGGGTACGCAGCCCTTTTTCCGCCCCAAACAAGGTACCGAGTAATGTAAGCGTCTGTTCTTACAAATTAGCTTTTGATTGTTCGAATAATGAGGCAGAATACGAAGCTTTGATTGCTGGTCTAAAAATTCTTAGAAAGTTGAATGCTAAGAGGATTGAGATCTATGGCGACTCCGAGTTGGTTATTAAGCAAGTAAAGGGTGAATACCAGGCTAAGCATCCTCGAATGCGGGCTTATCGAAATGTTGTTCTTGATATCTTGAAATTGTTTTCAGACTATACTTTGACTTGTATCCCTCGTATTCAGAATGGTATTGCAGATGCACTTGCAAAGGCATCAAGTAATTTGAATATTCCGATGAACTCAAGTAACAAATTTGAAATTCATGTGAAGCATCATCCAACTGTCCCGGACAATCAAAGGTATTGGCAAGTATTCCAAGATGATGATGATATTGATGAATTTCTGCAAAACAAAGGCAAATTCAAAGAGACTTCAATTGATATGGAGCATGATGATGGTGAAGCTGATGTGCAATTAAATCAGATGGAAGTGTTGCAGCTGAAAGATAATGTCATTCCTAAAGGCTTGATACCTTTAGAAGAGCTTTTTGATCAAGATGACGTAGCTAGAAAACCAACCTTGCGGCCAACCGAAAAGGGAGTTGAAGATGTGAACATTGGATTAGCTGAGAATTCAAAGATGGTGAAATTGTCCAAAGCATTGCCACTGGAGGTAAAAGAAAAATATGTTAGTTTATTGTCTTCTTTTGCTGATGTATTTTCTTGGGACTATTCATATTTGAAGACGTATGATACAAACATAATTCAGCACACCATTCCTATTAAGCTGAATCAAAAGCCCTTCAGGCAGAAGTTGAGAAGAATAAATCCGAAGTTTCTGCCCTCAATTGAGAAGGAGGTGAATCGATTATACAAGGCTAGTATCATTGTTCCTATAAGATTTTCAGATTGGATTTCCAATTTGGTTCCCGTGCGCAAGAAAACGGGTGAGATTCGTTTGTGCATTGATTTTAGGAATCTGAATAAGGTTTCTTTGAAAGACAATTATCCATTGCGCAAAATGGATCACATACTTCAACGAGTAGTTGGAGCATCTCGTATGTCGCTACTCGATGGTTATTCCAGGTATAACCAAATTCTGGTCCATGAGGATGATAGAGACAAAACAACGTTCACCATTCCGTGGGGAACTTTCCATCATGCTAAACTACCTTTCGGTTTGAAGAATGTTGGTGCGACATTTCAGCGAGCAATGGATATGGCATTTGTGAATGAGAAAGATGTTTTTCTAGTTGTATATCTTGATGATCTGATAGTATTTTCTAATTCTGATGAAGAGCACCTTTACCATCTGAAGATTGTTTTTCAGCGATGTAGAAAGTATGGTGTGTCACTCAATTCAAAGAAGAGTTTGTTTGCCATGGATGAAGGAAAAATTCTTGGTCATATTATCTCAAAAGATGGCATCCGTATTGACCCAGCTCGAGTTGAAGCTATTCAGCAAATTGATCTTCCCCGGAATAAGAAGGAGATTCAATCTTTCAATGGTAAGATGAATTTCTTACGCCGCTTTGTGTCTAATCTTGTTGAACATCTAAGAGAAATTACAAACATGCTTAAGAAAGACAATGTAGTAAAGTGGAATGAGGAGGCTGTAAAGTCTTTCAATTTAGTAAAATTGGCTCTTTCGTTAGCCCCGGTTTTGATCAGCCCGGATTATACTCAGGATTTTATTTTGTTTTCATTTGCTTCGGAGCATACTATGGCAGCAATATTAATGCAGAAAAGAGATCATCATGAAAAACCAATTTCTTTTTTCAGCCGTACCATAAGAGATGCAGCCTTGAAATATAACATAATTGAAAAGCAAGCTCTTGCTCTTGTGAAAGCGTTGAAAGATTTCCGAGTATATATTCTGCATTCTCATATTCTTGCTTATGTTCCTAATGCTACTGTTAAGGATGTTTTAGTGCAAACAGATCCAGAAGGGAGACGAGGCAGATGGATTGTTGCCTTGTTGGAGTATGATGTGGAGATAAAGCCTACAAATCTTATCAAAGGACAAGGGTTGGCTAAGCTAATGGCCGAGTCAAATTTGCATGCCTTGGACATCAATCTCATTGCTGCTATGTCCAAGGAAAATGAGGAAAGTTCATTAGTTCAGGTATCAGAAATATTTGTGCTTTCTCCTTGGTATTCAGATATTGTATATGTGCTCCAAAATTTTTTCACCATTGCCCGACATGGCTAGAAAAAAAAGTAGAACTCTGAAATTGAAGGCTGCTAAGTTTTGTGTTTTGAATAATTTACTCTATTGGAAAGATCCTGGTGGTGTTTTACTGAATTGTTTGGTGGAAGAAGAAGCAAAGTAGGTTATGGAGGATTTTCATAAGGGAGATTGCGGGGGTCACCTTTTTTGGAAAACAATGGCCAATAAAATTTTGAGAGCGGGATATTATTGGCCGAAACTTTTTGCTGATGTGTATAAGACTGTCAAAAGCTGTCATGAATGTCAGATTTTTGAAGGGAGGCAGAAATTGCAACCTTTGCCGCTTAAGCCCATTGAAGTAAGTGCTCCTTTTCAGCAGTGGGGTTTGGATTTCATTGGCAAAATTTATCCCGCTTCTTCAGCTCAGCATAGGTGGATCCTTACAGTGACAGATTATTTCATGAAAGGATTGAAGCGATTCCCACCAGACAAGCTACAGATTCGGTAATAATTTCATTCCTTGAGAATAATATTTTGTCTCGTTTTGGTTTCCTGAATAAGTTAATCACTGATAACGCAGCAACTTTCAAATCAAAAAGGATGATTGAGTTTTGTGACAAGTATAAAATCACTTTGGGACACTCAACTGCTTATCATCCACACGACAACGGATTGGCGGAGTCTTCCAACAAATATTTGGTCAACATCATTAAAAATTTGCTGGAAATAAACAAGAAAAGTTGGCATAAGAAGTTGGTCAATGCACTCTGGGCAGATCCAGTGAGTCAAAATAAATCCATTGGTATGTCCCCCTTTGAGTTAGTATATGGAGTTGACACAGTGTTTCCTACTGCTCTCACAGTTCCAGTGGTCAAACTTCTACAAGAAGCTGACAGTGAAGATGATCATATGAAAATAAGAATAAATCAAATGATCCATTTGCAGCAGATGAGAGAAGAAGTTTTTCAAAACACATTCAAGCTGCAGGAGAGAATTAAGAAAATATATGACATAAAAGCAAAGGCGGACAAATTTCAATTAGAAGAAGTAGTGCTGAAATGGGACGCAAGAAACGAGGAAAAGGGTAAGCATGGTAAGTTCGAAAATCTCTGGAAAGGACCCTTTAAAATTGTTGCATATCGGGGCCAGAATGCTTTTCTTCTGAAGGATATGAACGGGGAAGATTTTCCAGGAGGGCCGGTCAACAGTCTGCTGCTCAAGCGGTATCATTTCTGAGATGTTTTCTGCTGTTTACATTGTCACTGTACATACCAGTTTATTTCAGTTTCATTGCAAGTGTGTGCTGTGATCTTTTCTTTAGTTTGGGGCCCGAAGTGAAGGCTATAATTTTGAAGATTGATTTCAGCTTTGGTTTGAGTTTGTCGAGTCAGGTTTTTCAGTCATTTTAATTTCAAAATTGAGTCAGTTTGAGTCAAATTTTCAGTCAATAAATGAGTCAAGAGTATTGTATTGATTTGTCAAAGTTATGGACTCCATAGCCCAATGGATGAAGGCACTTCCTACTCTCCCAGAAATTTGTAGTTCTTGGCACCTCCAAGGAGCTACCATCCCCATTGGAGCCAATGTTAGAGTCAGTATCTTCATCCCTCCGTCAGAGATCAAAATCTCTTTTGTTGCATTTCAAAAAATTCATTTGCACACCAAGAGACATCATTAAGCTGAGTCAAATCATGGAAGAGCGAAATAGTGTTTGAAGGGCGGACTGTGGGTGAGATTGACAGTCGCGGCGCGTTGGGAGGTGGTCGCGACGCATTGGTTGAGCGCGGCGCATAGGGCCGCTCACCACTGTGTTAATTAGAATGGTCACGGTGCACACAGAGAGCGCGGTGCACAGGGCCGACACCCAAAATTTGTCATTGCCTCCAACAAATTCCAAATTTCTTGGTCCCATTTGCTCCATGTAAGTTTGAGTGATCTTGTAATTTCCATTAAACAATTTTTGGTTTTGTTTGAAAAGGGAATATAAGAATTCGAATGCCAAAAACTTAAACCCTCTCTTTTTGTTAAAAATTTCTCTCTTAGGGTTTGAAATTGGTGTTTTAAAATAGTTTTGCGCCACATATTCTATTCCCAACCTTTTTGTTTCTCTCCCATCACTATTATCTCATCAATACACCATCCTCTTACATCTCTAAGAGTCATTCACTCCTAAAGCCCTATTTCCCCATCCCAAGTCATTTCATTTCACTTTCATTCTCCCTTTCCCATTTCACTTGTAAAATTCCCAAACCCCAAGAATCCAAAAAATTCAGTGGCTGTCCCTTGTCCCTAAATTTGTCAAATTTTCAAAGGGAAAATTATCATTTGATTATACCCCATTTTCCCCACTGCCCTATATCTCCTACAGTCCCTCTCCTTTGACACACATTTGGCATTAAAACAAAAAACACCCAAATTCTCATTTTCATCTCATACAAGCCAACATACACCTTGTATGGACATCATGGAGACAGACACTGATACATCATATGACAGAGATAGTGATTCCACCACCGAGCTACATGCACCTAGAAGGCCTCGTAAAGGTGGCAAACATGTGAGAGAAGAGCCCACCTCATTGACTCAATTGCAGGCCTGCCCACTTGCCATGGCATGTTTTCGAGAGAAGTCATGCTATCAGTATTGTGAGATGATTACTAGGATTCATCATCATCAGGAGTTGGCTCGTTTGTTTGTATTTCATTTTCATGATGGTCAGGTAACTCTTGCTGGTGTAAATTTCAATTTGACACCGGAAACCATATCTCAAGCAACAGGAATACCGAATGTGGGTGAACAGTGGAACAAAAGACAACAGGTAGACAGAGTGCATTATGAACCATACATCAGGCCTAGCTATGTGAGACAACTTAGAAGGGTGTTCCCATTCCGGTTCCTGAAGGAATCCTTGCGCCTTTGATGAAACTTATTATCATATACTTCAGTTGTGAGGGCCGGTTCTCACGCCTCTATGCCTACCACATCAGGTTATTGATGCATTTCACTAGAGTGAGGATGATGAACATTCCTTATTTCATGTGCCGGAACATCGAGAGAATGACTACTCTTGTGTAGAAGAAGACTTCCGAGCAGGAGTACAACAATATTTATCACTATGCACTCATCAAGATCGTGGTTGTACATCAGCTTGGATTGCAGGGTATTTCATGGGAAGATTTCATTTCCCATGGCTTCTTCACGGCCCCTCAGGTTCCTCTGGAGTTTGTCCATGATGCAGGTGAACCTTCACATCAGCCTGAAGGTCACGAGACAGAGACTACTGTGCCGACTTATGTCACTTATCAAAGAGGCACCAGAGTATTGTTTGCAGCAACCCGACGAGTACTATCACCACCTGGGGTGGAAGGGGTCTCGTTGCCGTCATTAGAAGCACAGGACAGGTACAGGACAGAGGAAAGAGGCCTATGTAGGATGAGGGCCCTTCAAGAGGCTAGGATACTGATTTCATACTTATTGATGAGGATTTGAGCTCTCCAAGCTCAAAGTTGAGAGAGATCATTCAGGAACAAAAAGCGGAGATTAACACATTGACCGTCAAGTTACAGAGAGCCCAATGGATCATAAACTACTTGGAGCAGTGGAAAAAACAGTTGGAGGATCAACAAACAATCATGGTGTTGCAAAACATCCGTGAGAACCGGCAAGCTGCCCGAAGAAGCCAAACCGAGATGACACCTATTGAGCGGGAGATTGAGGCTGAAAGAGAGACTTGGCTTGAGAGGGTCAACATTCATCTTGAGAAGATGTTGGAGAAGGAAAACAAGGAAAATAACATGCTCAGACACATGAAGAACCATTATTGGGCGCGAAATCATGTTTGCAAAGCGAGGATCAAAATCCTGAAGGCAAGGCTAAGGAGGGCACTAAAGCATCGTAAAAGGCATGATAGACTCCAAATTTTGGCCGAAGCTTCTTTGTCCCAGCATATTGCTTGATGGTGGGCATTTAGCCCAAATTTCAAGAAATTTGGGAAAAATTTTGTCAATTTTGAATTTTTGGGCCTAAACACAGATTTTCCTGCCCGACGCGTAGCGCCACTTAGTGCATGCTTATAATTGGCAGCTCTTCTGGATTAAAAATTTACATTTCTTGATTTTTCATCAAAATTTATGCATGCCTATGGATTACCTAAGGATTTTGACAAGTTTTGAGTTGCCTAAAGGGTCTAAAACACCCTAAAAATGGTCTTTCTGCCACTTTATGCAGAGGGGAAAATGGCAACCAAATCTAGAAATTCCACTTGGGTTTGAAAGTAGACAGGAAGGGCTTTCCAACGAGCTATCATGCACTCAATTTGGACTTTGGGAAGGACCTCAAAATCAGCCTCAAACTTGTGCTATGCATAGAGATTTCAGGCGCGGCGCATAGGGAAATTTGGCCTATTTTTCACTCAGCAGCTCAGAATTTCGCCTAGTTTTGGCTAGTTTGAATTTTTCATGTAAATCTTGATGTCACTTGATGTAATTTAATGAATTTTATGTAAATTTGGCACATTTTTACTCATTCTAGTAGATTCATTCACCAAAAAGTGAAATGTAAGTGAATGAATCAATTTCCTATCATATAGAGGCAAGTTGTTTCATTGCCTATATTCTAGTTCCTAGTTTAGATATGGTTGAAAAAGCTCCTAGAATGGTGAGCTAGACCCCTAGAGGCATGGGGATGAGTTAGGATTGTCTATATCATGTAGTTCTTCAGTCATTTTTAGGGTTGGACTCTTGGGATTGCTTGGCACTTCATTGTACATTTCATCTCTGCAATTTTGGCAAAGGAATAGACCAGGGTTTGCAGCACTCTTTGGGATCCATGTGGCTCTATGTTTTGATGGTGTTTTTATCTATGTTATTTTAAGTTCACTGATGTTTATGTGTATCATTTTCCTTCTCCTTTCTTTGTAAATTAAACAAATGAGTGATAAAGGTGGAATTCATTAGCTTGCTTTGCTCTGCCTTCATTTTTGTTTAATTTTCCATGTTTTGATCTGTTTGAAGAGGATTATTGAAAGCCTCTTGCCCTCTTCAGATCCTCACCAGTCTAAACTATCCATTTATTCAATCCAAAGAATCAAAAAAATTGCCTTCCTTGCCCCAATCAGAACTCTGCAAAAACTAGGCCTTATCCCCGGATCCAAAACTGCCTTTCCCTTTGATTCCAACAAAAACTCCCAAAATCAAAATAAAATTCCTTTACTTATATACCTAGCCTAAAATTAGATTTTATTTCAAGTCATCTCAAGCCTTATTGATTATCTTTGCTGAGATTGACCCGGAGATAGCCCTCTCCTGATCTGGTAGGGCTAGCTACCGGACTGAGCGTGGTTTGATGTTACCCTGAACTCTGCCTTTTTCATCCTGAGGTAGATTTAGGCAATAACATAGCTATTATTTTATTATTTCCTTATGAGGCCCATTTTAGACCTCAAAATTCCCCTAATGAGAATTTTCTATGTAGTTCCGGCAAAGTGTGGATAGAGGCTGCTGGTAAGGCTCTGAACCATTTTCGAACTTCACCTCCAAAGCTTTGGGCAAAAAATCTCATGGTCACATTTTTTGCCTCTACCTCATGAAGGTAAAAGAAGTCATTCATCTTATCAACATGTTGTTGGGCTGTGATGCTTTGAGTGGCATCAAAGAAAGGAATTTTACTTTGGTAATTAGCAGGCATATCATTCAGATTCTGAGGTAAAAACAGGGGTGCATAGCGGGCAGTGATGACTCGAGGTGGATTTACAACAACGTTTGAACTACTAAGATTCAAGGGAGTTGTTGATGGAGGAGTCGGAAGCTGAGAATTGATTTCCGAGATTGATGGGAATACTGATGAATTGAGGGCAGTGGATGCTATTTCTGATGATTTTGAAAACTCAGGGATATTGGTGGCAGCGATAGATGTTTGAGGGGAATTTAAGATATAATCATCAATTGATCTATTTTCCCCTTGAACTTTGATATCTACAAGAAACTCTGGATCTAAAATTGTGTCATCAAGTGCAGTTTCAGATTTGGTTCTGAAAAGAGAAAGCTCAAAACACTCATCAAAAGGGAGGTCTTCAACGAACAACCACTCACTGGGCCAGGAATGGGATCTGAAAATAGGTCTAGGGCTTACTGAACCTTCTTGTTTTCTGATTATTCATGGAATAAGGTTAGGATTTTCAAATATAGGAGGAGGATTTGGATCAGGATTGGCCCTCGTGTATTTCCTTGAAGCCAGTGTGGTCGAATTTCTACTTTGCAATGTTTTATTTCAGCCTAGCAAAATCTGAACCTCATCATCCAGAGTTCGGGAATTTTTATGGAAGATATTACTGGGGTGATCAGTCTTTCATTTTAGATTTGTCCCTAGTGGAGTCGCCACTATGTTATCACCTAATTTGACCTTAGATTGAAGGAAGGAAAACCAGGGTAACTACAAACCACGCTTAACCTTGTAGCTAGCCCTACAAGGCAGGGAGAGGGCTCTCGTCGTAAAGAATCTCAATGAAATATGTCTGCAAAAATGATTTTAGGCTAGGTATAGTAGCTTGAATTTTTTTTTTTAATAGATTTTCTGGTTTTTTTGGATCAGATGGAGCTAGGAAGTTTAAATCTGGGGAATTAAATCAGATATACAGGGTATTCTATGGGGCAAGGTAGGCATGAACTTTAACAACTTTGTTTTAATGATGGTGAAGTGTTTAAGACTGGTGAGGAGCTGAGGAGGGCATGTGAGATGGATCCTTATCAAACAACATAAAACATAAAATATTGAATGATTTTCCCAAGGCAAAGCAATATAACAATGGATTCTACCTATCTAACTTGAAAACATTCAACAGAAATAATGGAATGAACGAATGACATACATAACATTTAACAAATGATCACAAAAGAAGAGACTGTGCTAAAGTTCATACCACAGGGATCCCATAAAAAATTGCTGCAATTCTTTATTAATTCCCTGCCAAACTGGTTACAAATATGTACAATGAAACTCAGAGCATCCCAGTGATTCTGATTTTTTTCCACCCTTACAACTGACTCAAAAATTACATTAAATAGACAAGATTTCAGGGGGCGAATACTTAGAAAGATGAACTGTTCACGTGCCTCGAAACCGAAATCTGAAGATAGAAAAGAAACCAACAGTATGCCTATGAAAGAGAGGAAACAATATATTTAGACCATCTGGAAGATTTTTTGTTACATTTACTCCAACAGATGGGAAGAAAGGAAAATCTGGAACCGACCCCCTCATTTATCGTTGCTATCGTTCCGTGGTCAATGTTGTAATGATCTCTGTATTCAAAATTACAGAGTGTCTGCACCTTTTAACTTTTTGGCCGAAGAATTTTTTTTTAAACCATTAAAATCAAATTTTCCTCTTTTAATGGAGAAAAACCCTTTTTTTTTATTAAAAAGAGCAAAGGACTGACGGTGGGCCCAAAATCGCAATCGCAAATCGGAAGAGGAGCGGGTGCAACGCATGACGGAAGCAATCGCATGATGCGATGGTGCGACAATATCGCATCGGCGGAAGGTGAGATTGCGGGTTTAAACACTATGGGAATGGCCGATATGCGATATGCGATAATCGCACTGGCAGAAATGGAGCGAGCGGGGGCCGAAGTGCTAGAGGATTGGTGTGAAGTTGCGATGCGACAGTGCAATGGCATCGCATCGGCGATGGGTCATCGCATCGGGGTTTTTTAGGATGCAGATATTTCAAAAAGAAAAAGGGACTTTTGCGATAAAGGCAAAAATCATACAAAAAGGCAAAAATGTAAAGTTAAAGGGCCAAATGAAAAAGGGGCAGAATTATGTTTTTGGGGCCTTTTATTCACTTAGGCATATTTTGCAATCAAGAAAGTGATTTTGGGAGTGTGATATACCGTTGGAAAGCTCTTTCTGAGCTCCTTCTAATGAAAATAATTAGAATATGATTTACACTAAAAATCTTATGGATAACACCTTTGGAAACCAGGCAGAGAAAAAGCCCCTTTGACCCCTGGTGATGGGCTGCAAAAAACAAATAGTGGCTTTATGGAGATAGCAACTTCTGAAGCTCAACTTACTACATATGGAGACATAAAATTACATAAAATATTACAATCAAAACAAAGTACCCTATTTTCACCTCAAAATATGTTTTGAAGTGAAAATTACATCTAGATAAAAAAACAACTTCTTTGATTTTTATAGATACCATGCTTTTGAGTATATTAGGCATCCTCATGTCCTTGCTGATTTTATTGACACTGTCCTCATTAATTTGACCATGGTGGAACCCTAGAACCTAATGAGACCAACCCTATGACCTAATAACAGGAACTGCAGAGTGAAATGAATCATGATTGAAGACCATAGAGAGGATAATCAACAAATATTTACGTAAGGGAAAACTGATGAAGTGACCCCAACCATCAATGAATCCATGACCTAATGGAATGATGAAAGTTTATAGTATGGGACTCCTACTATGCAAATGCAAAAGAGCAGATTTTGATCACTGATGGAAATATGACAAGACTGACACTAACAACTTGAACCTTAGAATTTTCTCTTAAAGATGATGTGATGGATGATGGATGATATCCATAAAGTGCCATAAATGGGGTCATTTTTGCTACAGTGTGAGAGGAAGTGTTATACCACCATTCAACTAGAGATAACCACTTGACCCATTGTGTTTGTTTATTAGATACAAAGAAACAAATATATCCTTCCAAACATTTGTTCACTATCTTAGTTTTCCCATCGGATTGAGGATGATAAGATGATCTATGAGTTAGTTGAGTACCCATTCAAGAAAATAATTCTGTCAAAATTTTCCAGTGAAAATGGGATCTCTATCACTTGCAATAATCTTTGGGTTTCCATGTAGGTTTTAATTGTTTCCATAAATGCAGTAGCAACTGTTCTCGCTTTAAATGGATGAGATAATGCACAAAAGTGCACATACTTGGTAAGTCTATCAACTACCACCATGATGGAACTGTTTTCTTTAGACTTAGGTAAAATTGTGATAAAATCCATTGAAACCTCCTCCTAACGTTGACTTGGAATGGATAAAGGTTGTAGTAGACCTGGGGTCTTAATTGTCTCAACTTTATTTTGTTGGCAAACCAAAAATTTTGCCACAAAATATTGAATATCACATTTAAGGCCATCCCAAAAAAATTATTTCTTCACCCTGTGGTAAGTTTTTAAAAATTCTGAGTGTCCTCCTAAGGGAGAGGTGTGCAATTCAAAAATAATATTTTGTTTTAGTTGGGAAATCTTACAAATATATAAGTGATATTTGTACCATAAGGAATCATTTTCCAACTAAATGTATCAGGTTTATTGGGATCTTGCTGCAACTTTTGAATAAGGGTCCACACTTCTTCATCATTATTCCATTCCTCACTTGCTTCACTCATCCAATTTGATTGGATAATAGAAATGGCACAAAGCAATGCTTCCACATCCTCATCCTTTCTTGAGAGTGCATCTGCAACAACATTTAGCTTCCCTTTTTTGTAGATGATATCAAAGTAATAACCCAACATCTTTGTGACCCATTTTTGCTGCTCTTATGAAGATATTCTTTGTTCCAAAAATTATTTAAGACTATCATGACTAATTTTTACCTTGAAGTGTCTTCCCATTAGGTAAGGTCACCATTTATTTAGTGAATGCAATATTGACAAAATTTCCTTCTCGTAAATAGCTTTATGTAAATACTTTTCTTTGATTGGACGACTTTCAAAAGCAATGGGTCCTCCTTCTTACATTAAAACAACACCAATTTCATTTCCTAAGGCATCACATTCCACAATAAAGTTTTTTGTGAAGTCTGGTGTAGCTAAGACTGGTGCTTGGTACATTGCCTCTTTAAGATGTTCAAAGGACTTAGTTTCTACATGAGTCCATGGAAATACATCTTTATTCAATAATGGTGTTAGAGGTGTTGCTATTATCCCATATCTTAAGAAAATTGTGATAATACCTTGTTAACCCAAGAAATCCTCGCAATTGCTTTATGGTTGTGGGGATTTTCAATTCCTTAATGGATTTAATTTTTTTAGGGTCTACCTTAACACCCTCCTAAGATACAAGATGACCCAGATATTCCACCTCTTGTACTCCAAAGAAACATTTGGAGGTTTTTGCATATAATTGTTTCTCCTCCAATAGTGTGAGCACCCTATCAGCATGTTGAACATGACCTTTCCAAGACCTGTTGTAGATTAGTATATCATCAAAAAATACTAACAAAAATTTTCTAAGGAAGGGTTTGAAAATGGAATTCATTAACCCTTGAAATCATAGAAGGTGCATTGGTAAGGCCAAAAGGCATGACCAAAAATTCATAATGGCCCTCATGAGTTCTAAATGTTGTTTTCAGGATGTCTTCAGTCTTGATTCTAATTTATGATATCCTGAATGGAGATCCAACTTGGTGAAATAATTTGGTTCATGTAATTCATCCAATAATTCATCAATCACAGGAATGGGAAATCTTTAATAGTGAGCTTATTGAGCTCCCTATAATCCAGACACATGCAACATGATCCATCCTTCTTGTGCACCAATACTACTGGAGCAGAGAAATAATTTTGACTAGGTTGAATTATACCAGCCTCTAATATTTCTACAATCATACGTTCAATTTCGCTCTTTTGGACATAAGGATATCTGTAAGGCCTGATGTTTGGAGGAACACTTCCTAGAATCAAATTAATAGCATGATCATGATCACAAATAGGTGGGAGTCCTTTGGGATTTTTAAACATCTTGGAATGATTGTCCAAGACTTTTTGGAGATATGGAGAAATACATGATTTTGATGTTGGAAATTCTAGTGAGCATAATTGTGCAATTACGCCTCATTATTATTTCTTCAGAAGAAATTTCATGACATTAGAGCTTATTATCTTTCCTAGCTTCCCAACGATACACCATAATTCAACTTCCTTTCCTTTCGAAAGATAATTTAAGAAATTTTCTTGAAAATTAAAAGCTACCATCCCCAAATATTGTAACCATTGTACTCCTAGTACAACATGAGCACCACACATTGGAATGGAGAGCATTGGACTATTCAATACATATTATCCCATGTTTAGCTTGATATTATGGCACTTTCCAGAGAAATTTATAGTTCCTCCATTTGCAACCATCACTTGACACTCTGGTGCTGGGTATAGGAAGAAATTCAATTCCTTGGCTACCTTACAAGGAATAAAATTATGTGTACTACCTGAATCAATTAGCAGTATTACATTTTTATTCTTCATATGTCCTTCTGTATTGAGAGTTTTAGGAGTGGTAATTCCTGCCAATACATTACAAGATATGGTTGAATTCATTTCTTCTTCCTCTAGGGTTGGTTCCTGGTGTATAGCCTCTTATTTTGAAGTTTCTTGTTATTTTTCTTCCTCCTCTTCACAATCTATGTAAA
The DNA here is from genome assembly GCA_034641835.2 of Pinus albicaulis. Lineage (NCBI taxonomy): Eukaryota > Viridiplantae > Streptophyta > Pinopsida > Pinales > Pinaceae > Pinus > Pinus albicaulis. The sequence goes on from CM076578.1 coordinate 1,898,785,793, forward strand.
ATAATTTATTCCTAGCAAACTTATGACCTTTAGTGTATTTTATATCATAACTATAGAAAAGCCCTTTTGCTCTTTGTTCTTCCAATTGTTGTGGTGTCAACATTATAGGTAGTGGAATTCTAGGAGTAGCAACGCTTCCATCTTTATAGTTGTGAGTGGTAGGTTTCCTTGTCGCCATAATTTTTCTTTCAATTTTTCTTGCCAACCTGAATGCCTTCTCCAATGAATCAGGTTTCCCAAAGGCGAACCTCATGTTGGATGTTCTCCTTTAAAGTCCCTATGACGACATCAATCATGTGCTCCTCTGGAATATCATTTACCCTTATATTCAATTTTTAGAAGTCCTCAATGTGCTCCACCATTGAACCCTTTTGTTTGAGATATATCAATTGGCTAAAGGATGTGTTGCTCTTTGTATCCTCATAATGTGCTATCATTTCCTCTGTAAAAATCAACCAAGTGACAATTTTTTTACAAGAGAAAATCCATTGATACCATAAAAGTGTATTTTTTTCTAAATATAAAGTTGCAATGCATACCTTTTGCGTGTTTTTCACATTATGGAGATTAAAGTATTTCTCCATCTGCAGTATCCATGTTACGAGATCCTTGCCATCAAACTTCCTCATATCGATATTTGGAATATGGTGGGTCTTCAATCCAACATTAAAGTCTATGAAATCACGATTAACACTTATTTTTTTCTCATCATGAGTTTCCTCTACTACCTTTTCACCATTAATAAGCTTTTCTTGTAGCAACTTTTCCAAACCTTCCTTAAAACCTTCCATGTATTTCTTCAAATATTTCATGTTGCCTTCTATACCATCCATCTTAACTTCCAAGCCATTCTCCAAACCATTCATCTTAGCTTCCATGCCATTCTTCAAACTATCCATCTTAGCTTCCATGCTTTTATTCAAAGCATCCATCTTATCTTCCATTTCATTTTTGGTTACTTTTTGCGAGAGTGAAATTTGTTGCACTTGGTCTCGTAATTTTGATATATCATGTTGCACTTCTTCATCTTCATGCGTCATAGTAGAGCTTTCTAAGAGCTTAACGAGTGTGGAATTATTTTTGGTAGAAATTATAGAACCAAAAAATACTATATATGCTTCAATATTCCCTTGGAATCACTTCAAACTGATTGTTCAAATAAAAGTTGTGCAATTTTAAAAACAAATACACACCTTTTTTCTTGCTTTTGAGAAGCTTGATATTGATATTGATGTATCTTTGTGATACAGATCCCCAATATTTGAGCTTCGGTCCTGTTATCACAATTTTTTTTTTAATTTCTGATGGATAGGGTCATCATAAGCTTCACCTTGTCTCATTAGGTTAGATCATTCATTTGATGAGAAATTCACTTAATCATGTTTATTATAGGTCATAGACACTTCATTAGTCTTATCATTAGGGTCATATCCACAATAATCCACCTTGGGTTCACTTGCATAGTCATCACATTTTAAAAAAAAGAGACACTAGCCAGTTTTACACATTTTCGTAGTGAATTCAGTGTAAAATAGGCAGATTTAGCCACAAAACTGGCTAATAATTTTGTCGCGAATATGAGGATTTATTTGTTTTTTTACTTTTGAGAAGTCAACTTCAAGGGAAGTTTCTAGGCAAACAGAGAAGTATTTTAAGAAACTGAAAGAGGTTATAGTCGAGCACATATCAAATAACATTAACCTCTTTGACTTTTATCAAAGGTGCTACAAATTGGGAGATACAGGGATGTCTTTCGTCCCCATTTTCAGAAAACAACATTTTCCTGTTATATACATGTTTTTCAAATGCATATTCATTTCTAAACTGCAAATTCTGTCTTTTTTAGGCATTTTCGTAGCTCGCTTCAGGCTTGAAGCTAGAAAAACGCTATGAAAATTCTTGTAGATGCCTTTTTGCATTTAAACTTAGTTTTGGCATGTTTTAAGGAGGGATATAAATGGCTTCAAGGTGTCATGACATGATGAAGGTGTTGGAACAACAAAGAAGTCAAGAAGGTTGATGGAAAATCCATTTTTCCCATGCTACTAAAACACGCTACGAAAATTTATGTACATGACTGTTTTAGCAGTCAACTTCAAGTTTGATTTCAGACCAAATGAAAAAGTATTTTGGAAATATGAAAGAGGTTTTTCTTCAGCACAAGTTGATCTACAAAAATCTCTCTCCGTTTCTACAAATCCATCAAGGTTTTGAAATTTTACACTCATCTTTGAAGCCTATTTTTCAGAATTTTCACTAACCAGATTTGTGAAAAAATTGTAAAAATTCAACTTGGAGGAGGTCCAGCTCAGCATCCACGTGGCATAATGACACATCAGAACTCTATTACACTCAGAAAATTATTTGGTTGCAGTTGATAAGGGTTATTAAATTGATTTGTTGAACTATTAATGAAAGAAGAGTTCTTTTTGTATTCAAACTTCGCAAAAAAGAAATATCCCTAGGAAGTCTCCAAGTGATGGAATCTGTTTGAAATAGGTCTATGAGGTGGGAATTCGAAGCTATCAAGGTGGAATATCATATTTATGAGTCCTCACTCTATAAAGAGATAGTTTTAAAGTTAAAAATGGTTGGGAGATGATTACTTGACACTACACTATTGTAATAGTTTGATATCAGAAATATACAGTTGCAACATGCTTATTTCAGAGATGAGATTCTTTTATGTATTCTTATGTAAGTTTTTTCTATCAGTCCTTTAATTTCTCTCCAGTGTTCTAGTTTTATAATCACTTGGAATTCATGAGCACATGCTCCAACTTCCTGTTTACACCTAGGCTGCTTTTTTGTCAAGATTTATTAGTTTTCTTATTATAATCACTTGGAATTCATGGTGACATGCTGCAACTTCCTGTACGGATATAGCTTGTTGTTTTGTCCTTCATGTATGGTTTAATAAGAATAAAATTTCCTCAGCTTCCATGAGATAAGTTACTTTCATATCGACTCCATAAGCCCAATGGTAGTAAAACTAACACATCTTTCACCTACACAAAGACACCTCCAATCCAATGTAGAGCTAGTCATCTGTTTTCAAGATTACTCATTGAATATCCTTTATTTTTTGAGAGAGCCCTCTCAGGCTGGAGAGGCTAATTTCCAGTTGTAAGTGGTTTGAAAGAGTTATTCCAAGTTGACCATTGAAGCAACCGAACATGACTCAAGTTGGTGATAAGATTTTGGCGCTGTTGCCGGGGACCGAATGTGTAAATTTTCCCTGGGAAGAACGACAAAGTTTCAGTTCTAAGGTCTGAGAGCAGCAGACACTTAGACACATATTGGCTGTATTTCTGCTCTGGTGACTCCACACATCAAATAATTAATTGGAAGGTGACTCCACTGCTTGAGGATCAGTAGCTTGATGAAGTTCCAAGATGAGTTCCATTGCAAGAATAAATGCCAGGTATGCCCCTATGAATCAGTCTCACATCCTTGGTTTTCCAAATCCTATGCCAAAGGTCGATTGGTTGACTGATCTTCCCATATTTAAAAATGAAAAGAAAGACAATGTTTCTCTTCATTTGGTTAGATTCCATATGCATGTACACAGACTTAAGGTTTAGTTCCCTGAGGATTGCCTCATGAAGATGTTTATGGTCACTTTAGAAGGAAAAGCATGGTCTTGGTATGAAATCATGCCAAATGGTTCCTTATATTCTCTTGCTAATTTCCATGTTGCATTTTATGAGATTTATAAAGAATGTCATTCCTCCTTATTTCTGGTCAAAGACTGCTGTAAACATTGTGTTAGTTTTATTGAATATTTGGAGAATTGTTATGAAGATGATGAGTTCATGGATGAGGAAATTTTAGAGGGCCTTCATGACAATCCACTTCATCACCAAGAAGAAAGGGTAGCCTTTCTCTTGGATGAAAATGACACCCAACAGGAGTTTATTTATGAAAATCATGTTCCATCCTATGAGTTTGATGAAAATTTGCAGCAGACTTGTCTCTTTTGATCATCAGGAATTTGAGAATCATTTCAAACAACAAGAGGAAATACTGGAAGATAATTTCTACAATATTCAGGTAAAGGAAGAAATTTATTCTTCATGTCATTCCTTGCATCAGCCTATATCAAATAAAAAAAATTCTGAAAAGAAAATTTTAGACAATCAGATGGGTATGCTTGTTAAATCATATGAAGAGTTACCTTTAGAAATTTCTGATGTACATGCTGAGGCAGTTCCTTTTGAAAGTGTCCAAGAGTTCTCAAAGTATTTTTTTCCTCTCAAATGAAAATAATGATCAATAAATTTTTTCTTTTTTATTTGAGAAAGGTCACAAGGGTTATAATGAAGAATATGAACAAGGAACACCATCAAAGGATCATATTTACTCACACTTTCTTGTTGATCAACAAGAATTATTTGTGCATACTCTCAAAGATCCTTTTGCAGCTTTGTTGGAATCTTCTATAGGAATGAATTTCAATATGATTTTAAGTTATATATACAAATTCAAATGGTGGAACTACTTGTCATCTCTCAGGAATGGCTTTATTATCAGATAAGTGGAATGTCCATTCTAATCCAGTACTCAACTTATTGATTGGCTTCATTGGAAGTGTGAGATCACTTGATTCAGTTTTTATGCTCAGAATGTAGAGTAGGATTATTTGTATATAAATAAGCTTGAAGATCAATCATTTTTTCAGTTTTAGTTTTATATTCAGCATGTGTACTTTCATTTCTTTAGCAGCTATTGGTTTTTCAGTGCCAAGGTTACAGGTCAAAGCAGGTTAAAAGTTTTCATCTTGAAGATGGGAGTAGCCCAATGGAGGTGGAACTGAAACTACTAGTTCTTTGTTGTACCACAGGGGCATATCATCCCAAGTGGAGCCATTGTTATTACACATAAATTTTTAATTTTTGATGGACAGGGCCATCATAGGCTTCACCTTGTCTCATTAGGTTAGTTCATTCATTTGATGAGAAATTCACTTATTCATGTTTATTATAGGTCATAGAAACTTCATTAGTCTTGTCATTAGGGTCATATCCACAATAATCTACCTTGAGTTCACTTTCATAGTCATCAAATTTAAAAAAAAAGAGCCACTAGCCAGTTTTGCACATTTTCGTAGTGAATTCAGTGTAAAATAGGTAGATTTCGCTACGAAACTCACTAATAATTTTGTAGCGAATATGAGGACTTCTCTATTTTTTTACTTTTGAGCAGTCAACTTCAAGGGAAGTTTCTAGGAAAAAAGAGAAGTATTTTAAGAAACTGAAAGAGGTTATTGTCAAGAACATATCAAATAACATTAACCTATTTCAATTTTCTCAAAGGTGCTACAAATTGGGAGATATAGGGATATATTTCGGCCCTATTTTCAGAAAACATAATTTTCTTGTTTTATACATGTTTTTCAAATGCTGATTCTGGACAGCTGGAGATGGTATTTAAAAAAACCAAAAGAGGTTTTTCTTCAAAAAATTCTGATATAAAAAACCTCCTCTAGTTTTGCAAAATATATCAAGGATTTAGAAATATGAGTTCATTTCTAAACTGAAAATTATGCCTTTTTTAGGCATTTTCGTAGTGTGCTTCAGGCTTGAAGCCAAAAAAACACTGCGAAAATTCCTGTAGGTGCTTTTTTGCATTTAAACTAAGTTTTGGCATGTTTTAAGGAGGGATATCAATGGTTGCAAGGTGTCATGACATGATGAAGGTGTTGGAACAGCAAAGAAGTCAAGAAGATTGATGGAAAAGCCATTTTTCCCACGCTACTAAAACACACTACGGAAATTTCTGTACATGACTGTTTTAGTAGTCAATTTCAAATTTAATTTCAGACCAAATTAAAAATTATTTTGGAAAAATAAAAGACATTTTTCTTTAGCACAGGTCCATCTACAAAAAACCTTTCTCAGTTTCTGTAAAGCCATCAGGGTTTGGAAATTATACACTCATCTTTGAAGCCTATTTTTCAGAATTTTCACTAACTAGATTTGTGAAAAAATTGTAAAAATTCGACTTGGAGGAGGTCCAGCTCAACATCCACGTGGCATAATGACATATCAACACTCTAGTACACTCAGAAAATTAGTTGGTTGTAGTTGATAAGAGTTATTAAATTGATTTTTTGAACTATTAATGAAAGAAGTGTCCTTTTTGTATTCAAACCTGCAAAACAGAAATATCCCTAGGAAGTTTCCAAGTGATGGAATCATGTTTGAAATAGGTCTCTGAGGTGGGAATTCAAAGCTAGAGATGTGGCATATAATTTTTTCGAGTCCTCACTCTATAAAGGAGATAATTTTAGATTTAGAAAGGGTTTGGAGATGGTTACTTGACACTACCACTATTGTAATAGTTTGATATCAGAAATATATAGTTGCAACATGCTTATTTCAGAGCTAAGATTATTTTATGTATTCTTACGTAAGTTTGTTCTATCAGTCCTTTAATTTCTCTCTAGTGTTCTAGTTGTATAATCATTTGGAATTCATGATCACATGCTCCAACTTCCTGTTTACACCTAGGCTGTTGTTTTGTCAAGATTTATTAGTTTGATTATGTATAATCACTTGGAATTCATGATGACATGCTCCAACTTCTTGTGTGCATATAGCTTGTTGTTTTGTCCTTCATGTATGGTTTAATAAGAATAAAATTGCCTCAACTTCCATGAGATAAGTTTACTTGTGACCTAGTTTTCATATCAACTCCATAAGCCCAATGGTAGTAAACCTAACACATCTTTCACCTACACAAAGACACATACAATCCAATGCAGAGTTAGTCATCTATTTTCAATATTACTCATTGAATATCCTTTATTTTTTGAGAAATCCCTCTCAGACTGGAGAGGCTAATTTCCAGTTGTAAGTGGTTTGAAATAGTTACTCCAAGTTTACCATTGAAGCAGCCAAACATGACTCAATTTGGTGATAACAGGTCCTATAGTAGCCCTTTGAGTCTTCTTTCCAATGGCACAAGTCAGACCCGATTTGGATTATTCAGACAAAGTTATGTCCAATCTCCCACAACGCCCTAATTATGGACTCGTTTAGTAGATCGAACTTGTATGACATGCCACATGTCACTGTTTCTTCCTTCGGCTCTGAAATCAATATACCATAAACTAGAATATGCGAAATTTTGGCCACCTTTTACATAATTCCAATCCGATGTTTGAAATGAAAGTTATGACAATTTTACCTCGGCCACCTCTTTTAGATGCAATTCTAGAGCATGAAAATGCCATAAATCCCTCAGCTAATATCTTTGAAAATATAGCGAAATAAGGTCTGAAATTTTTACACAACATTCCACAAGATTTCAGCTCAAATGGGTTTTTTTTTTTAACTTTTGAAACTTCATAGAAAAAAATTTATTGCAAGAATTCCATGATGACCTGTTTGCAACAGAAAAACACTATAATCCAAAGCTCTGATACTAAATGTTATGAACCCAACTCACAAAATAGAAGAAAAGATAGATCAATGACTTAGAAATAAGCCTCTTCGAGGGGGAAACCTCCTTTACATTACATAAATGAACAATTCTTGGATGATACAGATGAAAAAACCTCTCTCTATATAGGAGTCCATGGGGTCACATTATAATCCTAGCCGACCTAACAATAATAATGTAAGGGCAGAACAATAGCAATAGTGGGATTTTATGGGGCACAATAATAAAAATAAGGGGGCCACACTAACAAAAATAAGGGACTACACTAGTAATATAGGGACCTAACATCTACTAAGAGAATCTGCAACCCTATTCTATTTACCCTTATTATACCTAATCTCAAAGCGTAACTCACTGAGCATAGCCAACTACGAAGGTTTCCTAACATTCATATTATTTTTCTCAAATAAGTATCTCAATCCACTATGATTACTCATCAAAATGAACCTCCTTCCAAGAAGATAGTGTCTCCACATCTTCAATGCATGAATGATAGCTACCAAATCAAGATCATGAGGCATACAATTTTGCTCGTGCTCATTCAATTTCCTTGACTCGTAGCATAATACCTATCCTTCCTACACCAGGATTCCACTAAGTCCTCCCTTGGAAGCATCTGCACATACCATAAAATCTCTGCCTGGAACTTTAATCTTCAAGACTGAAGAATTTGTATGTAATTGCTTCAACTACTCAAATATAGCAGCACACTCCTTTGTCCATTCAAACCTCTTTCCCTTCCTTTGCAAAGATGTAATAGGATAGGCAATCCATGAGAAGTACTTGATGAACCTCCTGTAGCAACCTGATAACCCCATTAATGACCTAACCTCATCCACATTATTAGGAGTTGCCCACTCCATGATAACTTTGATTTTTTCCAGGTCCACTACTATACCTTAGGCTTGGAAACCATATGCCCCAAGTAACAAAATTTCATATGAAAGAAACTACACTTACTAAATTTTACATATAAATAATGCTCTCTTAGAAATCTCAATACTACTACCATATGTTCTGCATGCTCTTCCTCATTCTTATAATATATCAATATGGCATAATGAATACTATCACAAACTTGTCTAGATAAGGACACAACACATTATTCATCAAACATATGAAAGTAACTGGAGCATTAGTCAAACCAAAAGGAACCACAACAAACTCATAATTCCCATACATGGTCTAGGAAGTAGTCTTGTAGATGATCTCTTCTTTGATGCGTACCTGATGATATCCTGATCTCAAATCAATATTCGAGAATGATATTGCTCCCTTCAGCTGATCGACAAGTCACCAATCCACGACAAATGGAACATGTTCTTAATCATCACCTTGTTCAATTGCCTGTAATCAATCAACAATATGAGAGTAATATCCTTCTCCTATTTATCCAAGAAGCCTCTTATAAAAGTGAAAATTACTTCTACAAACTGTCTCAACTTGCACAAGTAGCCAAAATGCCAAAAAAACAAAGTTCTACAAATCCTGAAGGTTCCAAAGTGCCAAAATCAAATCCAGTACTGTGACCACTTAAAGCCATTATCACCTCCCTGCAGCCATGGTTTCATTAACAATTTTTTTTTTTTTCAGGTCATTAGCAAATGGAAAATTTGGATAAAACAAGATCTGTTTTACCCCAAAAGTTCGCAGTGAAAACAGAATAGTCAAAGAACATCAGAGTTAAAGTGTATCAGATGAAAGTTACAGTAATGGTTAAAACAAAGTTACAGAGCAGTCAAGGTAAAACAGTAATAGTAAACACAGAGGAAGTAAATGGTAAATAAAGATGAAAATACTTTCAACAACAATGAATTTTATCCAAAGTGAAAGTAAAAAAAGTTAAAATAACAGTAAGGTTAAAATATGAAAACGGAGCAAGAAGGGACATTTTTGTAGAAATTTCCTGTTTAAAGTCATTGTTTTGCAGAAACTATTGTGACCAATCCAAGATGAAGTTTTCAAAATTGGAGGTTTATGTTCCTAAAATCTCCAACTACAAAAACTTCTCTCACTTTTCTAACCGCCATTGTGGGTTTGGAAATATTAAACAATATGTGAAAGAAGGTTTTACATAAAATTTCTGTTAAGTCATCATTTTTCAAAGAATATTTTGGCCAATCAGAAATACATCTTACAAAACGGAAGAATTTTTTTGTTCCTAAGAGACTCATCTAAAAAATCCTATCTCATTTTTTTCACAGGTATTACGGAATGAGAGATAATTTCACATCTTTACGGCCTATTTGTCAGAATGTGCAAAGCTCTGTTTTACACATCTTGTTGCTGAGCTTATTGTGAACATTTGGAGCTGAATTTTAGGGAACTAAGAGAGGTTTATATCAAAAACATATTTATATACAATACCCTCTTTCACTTTTTACATATCTATTTCGGATTGAGACATAAAAAGGTATCATTGGACCCAAAGTTTGCAGAATTTTTGGAGCAGAATGCACAAAGAAAGGAGACAGTTAGTGACTTGGATGCCTCATCATCAACTAAGAGTTGATATCAAAATCAGATTTATCCTCTTTTTTATCAACTATCCATAAGTATAGTGCCAAATATATTCATTATTTTTTAGTGTCCTTTTATTGAGTTCTATTTATATAAAACAGTTTGAGATATTTGTAAACCAATATTGACATTTTTTCAAGATATTTTAGTTTAGAATTTGTATAAATACTTCATATTTAGAAGTATTTTGGTGGAATAAAATTTTTGGGATTGTTACAGTCATTTCTTCTTGGACTTTAAAGCTTTTTTGTGTGAAAACTTCGAGTAGCAGGCTGGATCAAAGAAAATTGGCATCATACTTAAGGATTCCTGTGATGAGCTATTTGGAGTGAAGTATTTTCTTCTTTGTTACATGCATCCATTTATGTTTATGCTAAATCTGACTGTATAAATAGGAGTATTACTACAGGATTTGTTAATAGCACAATGTTTTTAACTAGTTATCATTTATATTTTTTCCTCTGATTTCTAGTGTAGGGAACCGTTAATTGCTCCCTCTCTCGTTTGACCTCTTCCTACTACTTCCTCTTCCGTATTTTAAGGATTCTTAAGTGCCCTTTATCCCAATCATACCACCTCACAAAAACAACTTTCCAAGATCTCCAAGGGTTATCTATCTTGCCCTGAAGACATTTGACCTTTTTTCCCTTGATCCTAGTCCTGTTTGCTTGATTTTGACTCCTTAGCCCAATGGACAAATAGATTTCCCACTATCCTTCCTTTCAAGTGATTTTTCCCACCAAATCTATCAAAACAAAACCAAAACTGTACTTTTATAACTAGCCTAATATTCACAAATTAAAACAAAGTTAAACTTTAAAGAGAGAGCCCTCTCTGAACCCTACGAAGGCTAGATCCTAGAGTTTGAATTTGGTTTGTGGTTTCCTCTAGAATTCTTTGATTAAAAACCAAAATCACACAACTTGAGAATTACTAGAGCGATAACAGAGCCATGCTAAATCCAAAAAGGAAGGCTTCTGCTTGCAATAATTTGGATGAAAGCACGACAATAGAGTTTTTCTCACAAGGACAAAACGAAATCAATTTTTTATTCATGGAAACCAAGCATAATTAGGTTTTACTAAAGGAAACCAACCGCAATTAAGATTTCAATCACGAGGCAAAAATAAATTAGAGTTAACCACATAAATACATTTTTGTGTGTTTTTCTCACAAGGAAAAAACCAAATCAATTTTTTATTCATGGCAACCAAGCAGAATTAGATTTTAGCACAATTAAGATTTCAATCACCACAATCTGAGGTAAAAAGAAATTAGGGTTTTTTTTACTGACCACAAAATAATGAATTTACAAAAACTATGTAATAAAACTATCTGCAAGTAACAAAATCTGAGATGTAGGGTTTGTGCACAAAACCTCACTAGGGATATCAACCAACTTGCAAAAGGTTCTCTAGATCATAATCTCCCCTGGCCATTGTAGCACATCTCGTTTCTTTCAATATTTCTACGTAAAATCGATGATTTAATCTCTATCATTTAAAAAAATACAACAAAAAAACCTCATGTTATTATCTTGAGCATTCTCTTTTTGAAATCCTGATGGAGAAAGGAATTATCATCTTTTGTTAACATAATAAATTGGGGGTTTGAACCCTATAGAGAAAACTTAAAATATAAGTTCAAATACATAAATGTAACAAAATACTATTACCTGTATTTGGAGAAACGTAAGAAAATGTTGATTATGTTGAGCTCATGAGGGAGAAAACTATCTTAATGTGAAAATATTTTAGTGGACTTCAGAGTTGCCATCATCTAGTAGATCTGGAATTCAGAAATAAATTCATAGTCCACAAAACAGTGAAGAAGCTTAGAAAGAGAATCAAGAGGTTTAGTGTTTTGGAGTTGCCATCATGCACTGGATATGGAATTCAGAAATAAATTCATAAGCTTAGTAAGAGTGTCAAGAGGTTTTAGTGTTTTAATAGCTCGTATGTTTTAAGAGGGAAAATGAAAAAAACACTATTTATCAATTTTTTAAATAACAAAAAAAAAGGTTTTTAATATTGGAAGTGCATTCATAAAATGTGTAAGGATTTTCACTAAACAAGCATGATTATGAGTTTCCACCACAGTATGGGGTAGATATGAAATAAAACTTAAACACATAAAAATTTAACTGTTTTAATCTAATGTCGCCCTATTTAAAAATCAAGTTAATTATTATTATGTATAAACAAAATATAAACTTAAAATATAAAGAGGGTTACTAACACTCAAATAAGAGGTATGGTAAATAAATAAAAATATAAATAAATAGGAGGTATTGTAAATAAATGAAACCTCAGAGAGGAATAACCTATTCCTAGTTTTTTAATAACCCAAAGTTTCAGACTTCTCCAAAAAATATGTTAAAAAATAAAATATATAAATAAACTAAAGGTATGGTAAATAAATAAAACCTCTTTTTATATTTACTCCATAATAAAAAAAGAGGTTTTATTTAGGTGAAGCCTATGAGAAAAATACCATTTTAATACCATGGGCCAAATACCATATTTATAAAAGAGGTATGGTAAATAAATAAATATAAAAGATGTATAAAGAGATATGGTAAATAAATAAAAATATATCAAATAGGATTAGAAATCAACATCTAATTATATACCAAGCCTATGGGCCAAATACCATGGTAAATAATAGAGGTATGGTAAATAAATAAAATATAAATAAACAAGAGGTGTGGTAAATAAATAAAATCTCTTTTTATATTTACTCCATAATCCTATTTATATTTAAAGAACACCCAAAAATAGGTTTTTATTTAAGTGAAGCCTATGAGCCAAATACCATGGGCCAAATTATTATTAATACCATGCAAAAAAACATTAATATCCCTAATATTAATATTCATATTATTATTAATTCTAGTATTCATATTAATATATTATAATCTTAATATTATTAAATTTAATAAATTTGGATTAATACAATATTAAATTTTCTTATATTATAATATATATTAATATATCATGATGTATATTAACTCTAGATATATATGGGAAGGAATAAAAAAGACATAGGGTGATAGAGGTGGAGAGATAGGGGGAGTCACAAGGGAGAGGCGTGTTGGAAATGTTGTCATTGATGGAAATAGAGGCAGAAAAGACAGAGACAGGAAAAGAAGGCAACAGATGCAGAGATAGGCAAAGAACAGCAGCAGAAGACAGCAGGTAAAATTTACAGAGAGTAGTTGAGGCAGAGCTTGAGCAGCAGAGGTATCGCAGAAAGGCAGAGGCAGAGGCAGAGTCATTATCACAGAAAGGAAGAAGTAGAGGCAGAGCCATTATTCCAAGAATCACTACCCCAGCTGGTAGATACACTAAACATAAATTCCAGGAACCGTTACCCAAGCCGGAGGATATATATATAAAATTCCGAGAATCTTGAACCAAGCGGCAAAGTATATATATATAAACCTCATTCCGGGAATCGTAACCCAGGCAGGAGGATACATAAACATAATTCTGGGAATCTTAACCTGAGCAACAAAGTATATATTTCGAGAATCGTTACCCATGTTGGAGGATACACTAAAGCTGAAACATAAAGCTTACATATATTGTGCCTGATACACAAAGGTCCAAAGCATATATATTAATTTCTATGGAGCGCTTTATGATTGAAAGAACCAAAGTACCATAAGGTGGGACCCTTTCCCAATCGCATCGGAGAAAAACTGTGCAGCGGAACATGTAAACAAAGAGTTGTGATTGAGATGAAAGTCCGGACCCGATGGATCAATGAACCATAATTGATATGTGTTTGAATTCCGGCCTAATCGCATCGAAGAATTGGAGCATAGGAATATCGGAACATGCAACTAAAAGTTGCGATTGCGATTAATCGCAATCGGAGTAGTCACATCGCATCGCATCGGAGTAAGGGAAGAACATTGGAGCATAATATTGAAAGCTACGATTGCGATTAATCGCATCGCAACCATCGGAAAGGATCCAATCGCAATCGGAAGAATTCAATTGTGACTCATCGCATCAGCACAATTGAGTGAACAGTGAATCATCGGAATCAGAGCATTGGAATGTCGATACATTCAAATGGAAATTGCAATTGCGATCAATCGCAATCGGAAGAAGTCGAGGAGAAATGTATAGCATCGGAAAGCATGGCAAGTGGGCCCGGATATATGATATTCTATTGATTAAATGGAATCGGCCCCTTATATTAATGTTTATAACGCTTGACTCGGGGAATATGCATACATGGTGATATATTTATATATTGTGCTAAAGTCGAAACTTATAGAAAATGAGGTGCGTGCTGGGCATTCGCTAAAGTGAATTCATGGGTCTTTACATTCCATTGGAGAACATATATATATAGTGTGTGTGTGTGTGTGGGGCCATCGCATCGGCACAAAGGCTGAGCAGTGGAACATACCAATGAAGTTTGCGATTACGATCAATCGCATCGGAATAATCGCAATCGGAAATCTCTAGAGGAGACTCATCGCATCGGAGCACAAAACAAAGTTCGGATGGTGGGCCCGAAAGGGCATTTTATATGTTAAACAAGCTTTTACTATTACGCCGAGAGTTGATCTAAGTTGTATTAAAAAGGAAGTTTGTATGTTAAAACTTATTATAATTATGCTGAGAGCTGAAGTTGTGTTATATATAAAAGGCGTTGTTACAGATACAAAGTCGTTACACCACGGCAGTGCACATATCAAAACGACTTATTATTATTGTGCCGAGAATCAATTAACTCGATATAAAAAGCACAGTTACATATGTATGGCATATGGCCGCGACCCTGTGACAGTGAATAAGGAAACAAACAGAGCCGAAAGGGACAAAGACACAGTCAAAGAAAAGACAAATGCACAGCGAGCCAAGAGGCTGAATGAGTGAGCTAGAGTTTGCATTGTAATTGAATGTAAATGATTTTAATTTATATTGTTGTGATGCATTGGCAAGTCTCCGGAAGAGAACAAATTCCCCAACGCAATGATAAATTGGTGCCTACGATTCCATATTTTACGACGAATGAGTGGATAAAAAGAGTGGAAGCGAGAAGGCAAAGAGACATGGTTGTCCATTTCGAATTCCCAGTAGAATAAAAACAACCATGAAGCTAGTTTGTATAAAATGGGATAATATCCAAAGGGAAAAAGTTACGAAAAAGGAGAATGAGAGAAGAAGAGAGTGTGCTTGAAAAGAGTTGAAGAAAATAAGAAAGATGCAATACGTGAGAGAGAGAGTAAATATAGAGAATGCAGAGTATAGAATATTGAGGCAGAGAAGATAAAAGAAGCAAAGAGATGCTACGGAATAGAGAGTGATATAAAGGTAAATTGTAGACATAAGTTGATAAATTGAGGAAGTTGGAGCTTCCCTATCAAATTTAAGCTTGATAAGCTGTCGATTGTGGGCGGCGAGCTTGAAGCCTCCTGTAAGTTGGTGCCTGCATAAAATTGAAGGGAGTTGGAGCTTCCTTGCAAGTTGTAGCTTGCAGAATTGAGGTAGGAGCCTCCTGTAGGTTGTGCCTACATAAAATCAGTGGTGAGAGGGAGTTGGAGCTTTCCTTTTCATCACAACAATAATAAGATGTGGTTTTCTCCCTTTATGGGTTTCCACTTATATCCGGTGTCTCTGTGCATGATGTCTATGTTTTGATGTGGTTTATCTAATATTCTTAATACTTTTTGCTCACATATTAAGTGACTGATGACAAATGCGGTACATTCTTCTTTGCTCACTAATAAAGATTTCTCACATATTAAGTTGATCATGAAGTGAAGGTGTAAATAAGTTTTAAGAAAAAAGTTTCAAAAGTCCATGTATGTGTTAAGCGGTCCCCCTTCTCAGTTTAAGTAAGGGTCCAACAATCGGTATCGGAGCAGGTTCCTTTGTACCAGTTTAAGAATTGAAAGGAGATTCTAGGTTCTCAGAATGGCTAGTAAAGAAGGATGCCCAACCAATAAAGCCCCTTTCTTTACAAGTGTAAATTATGCCTTCTGGAAAATCAAGATGAGGACATACATAATGTCTCTAGGAATAGAAGTTTGGGGTGATGTGGAATTAGGATATGCCCCAAAGTCAACTAACTAAGAGAAAGAATCCAAACAAGATTTTGTAGCTAACATAAAATCCATGAATGCTATATTGAATGGATTGTGTGAAGCAGAGTTTATCAAATTAATGCACAAATACACTGCCAAAGAGATGTGGGATACTCTGGAGAACATCCATGAAGGAGACAAGAAAGTAAAAACTGCCAAACTTCAAGTCTATAGAGCCCAGATTGAGAATTTAAAAATGAATGATGATGAAGACATTGACAGTTTCTTCCTAAAAGTTGCAGAAATTGTTAACAATATGAAATCTCTTAGAGAAACCATGCCAGAAAGTATAATTGTGCAAAAGATTCTAAGATCTCTTCCATCCAGGTTTAATCCCAAGGTGTCTTCAATAGAAGAAACAACTGATTGGGAGACCTTGACAATGAACCAGCTACTTGGAAATTTAACAACATATGAGATGAGGCTCCCATAGAAGAAGCCAAGTACGAGAGAGGTAGCCTTTAAAATAGAAAAGAGGAAAGAAGAGGAGGAAGACATATGCTCTTGCTCGGATGAAGAAGAGACAAAATTTGTCAAGAAATTGGATAGAGGCTCAAGTAAATACAAAGGTAAACTTCCTTTCAAGTGCTTTAATTGTGGAAGAGTTGGACACTATGCTACTAAGTGTCCTCACAAGAAAGTAAGGAATCAGGCTCAAGAGTCAAAGAGAAATACATCAAAGAACTGGCAGAAAGGAAAGAAGTTTAGAATAAAATCCTTCTATGCTCAACAAGACAGCAGTACATCTAAAGATCCAGATGAACTCTCAAGTGAAGATGGAACCTCTAAATTTTTATTGATGGCTATAGAAGAACTTGAAGGTCTCTTGCTAGAAGAAGAAGAAGAAGAAGGTGAAGTCGACCTTGAGGGGGAGCTAAGAAGTGCTCTGGAAGAGATTGATAGACTCAAGCTGAAATGCAGATAACAAAAGGACATTCTCCTCAAGTTTGTACAAGAAGAACAGAATTCAAAATTCCTGATGCAGCTAAAGATAGAGCTTGAAGAAGCCAAGAAGATAGAGGACATGTTACTCAAGAAAATCAAGGAAAAAACTCAGGAACAAGAAAAGTTCGAAGAAGAAGTAGTATGTCTTAGGAATAAATTAGAAAATTCTCAAAGGAAAGTGGTTATAAACTCTTCTCAAACAACAAGCTCTAGTAAGTTGAACGAAATTCTTGGTGCTCAAAGATCTCCTATGATAAAAACTAGAATAGGCTATGAAGGAGAATCAAGTAAAAGCAAAGAAAAGGAAAACAAAGAGATTATTTTTGTAAAAGCAAAGAAGAATGATGAAGCAGCTCAAACAATTCCTACAAAAGAAGAAACCTGTAATAAGGAAGACAGAGATCAGAAGAAACCACTAGTAGCAAAGAATGTCATAAATACTAAGACCCCTAAGTATGTCAAATTTGGAAACCATCAAAGGAGATTCTTTCCTCCTATGAAGAATACTACCTGCTATGTCTGCCACAAGCTGGGACACATTGTTGCATATTTTCATTCAAGGAGGATTAATTCAAACCAGCAAAAGATGCAAACAGTGAAGAGACTGTCTCAAGAAAACAAATAGAGAAAACAACCTTACATCAGGTATGCAAATAATTTCTATGGTTATTGTTTTTATTGTAAGGAATTTGGCCATAAAATTATTGGATGTAGAAAGTATGGACAAAGATTGATGTTCAACACCTCAAGGAGGTTTATGAATCAAATAAATTTTTCTCATACTCACAATTCTGCAAAAAACTATGATCAAATGTTGTATATGCAATCAATTTGGACATATGCCTTCCAAATGTCCTCTGAAAGGATGTGATTCATCATCTCACAAAAGAAACCAAACAAAAGGATGCCTCCAGTGGAAAAAGAAGGAGAATAAGTGTGACCTGGCTCTAACTTCTCAAGATCTAAAAAGACAATGGTATTTGGACAGTGGCTGCTCTAAACACATGACTGGAGATAGAAGCAAGTTTATAACGCTTGATGAAAAGAAATCTGGCAATGTTACCTTTGGCAATGATAAATCAAGAAAAATAAAAGGAAAAGGCTCAGTCAGCCTAGAAAATGGCAGAGGAAAGTCCCAAGAGGTACTACTGGTGGATGGGCTGAAATAAAATTTGTTGAGTGTCAGTCAAATGTGTGACAAAGGCTGTGAAGTTCTTTTTAGAGCACAAGATTGTGAAGTCAGATCAAGCACCACAGGTAAGACTCTGCTCAAAGGAATCCGAACAGAGAGTAATGTTTACATTGTGAAAGAGGAAGATGAAGCATGTTATCTTAGCAAACTTGAGGAGTCATGGTTCATTAGGGGAATTTTGAGGTATAAAATGGGCCTCCTAAGGAAATTATAAAATAATAGTGGAAAAAATCAAATAAAATTTGATGACATCATCAAATTTTAGAGGGAAAAATGAAAAAACTACTTTTTCAATTCATATTTTCAACTTATCTCCCAAAGTTTTTACTCAAATTTCGAGCGGGAGTACTCGTTGGATGCGGAATTTAATTCCCCATCCAAGGAGTACCCATGTTGCATACTTTCGATGGGTTCTACTACACGAAAAATGAGAAATACATAAAAAAACGTGATTACAATCACGTTTTTTATGTATTTCTCATTTTTCGTGTAGAAGAGTTCATCAAAAGTATGCAACATGGGTACTCCTTGGATGAGGAATTAAATTCCGCATCCAATGAGTACTCCCGCTCGAAATTTGAGTAAACATTTTGGGAGATAAGTTAAAAATACGAGTTGAAAAAGTAGTTTTATTATTTTATTATTTTTTAATATTTTTACCCTTTTATTTAAAAAATGGTGAATCATCCCCCATGGTTGACATCATCATCTTGAATCCTATTGGTTGTTATAAAGTTTATTTTTGTTGTACATTTTTCTTAGGAGGCCCATTTTAGACCTCAAAATTCCCCTAATGATGGCATAAAATATTGGGACATCTCAGCTTTGATCATGTGATCAAACTAAGCAAAAAGAAAGCGGTCAGAGACATGCCAGAAATAAAAAGGCCTTCTAATACCATATGCAAATCTTGTCAATTGGGTAAACAGACCCGTACATCATTTAAGGCCAAAGATGAGTTATCAACAAGTAATCACGTTTTTTTATGTATTTCTCATTTTTCGTGTAGTAGGACCCATCGAAAGTATGCAACATGGGTACTCCTTGGATGAGGAATTAAATTTTGCATCCAATGAGTACTCCCACTTCAAATTTTAGTAAAAATTGTGGGAGATAAGTTGAAAATACGAGTTGAAAAAGTAGTTTTATTATTTTATTATTTTTTAATATTTTTACCCTTTTATTTAAAAAATGGTAAATCATCCCCCATGGTTGACATCATCATCTTGAATCCTATTGGTTGTTATAAAGTTTCTTTTTGTTGTACATTTTTCTTAGGAGGCCCATTTTAGACCTCATAATTCCCTAATGATGGCATATCCTATTGGGACATCTACCATCATGATCAAACTAAGCAAAAAGAAAGCGGTCAGAGACATGCCAGAAATAAAAAGGCCTTCTAATACCATATGCAAATCTTGTCAATTGGGTAAACAGACCCGTACATCATTTAAGGCCAAAGATGAGTTATCAACAAGTAGACCACTCCAGCTTGTGCACATGGATCTGTGTGGACCTGCAAGAACTAAAACACCAAGTGGAGAATCCTACTTCATGCTAATAATTGATGATTTCTCCAGAATGACATGGGTTGCATTTCTCAAGAATAAATCGGAAGCTCTGGACAGATTCAAAATATTCAAAGCATTAGCAAAAAATCAGACAGGATGCAAGCTAAAATGCATCAGATCGGACAGAGGAGGTGAATTCACAGATTATGACTTTGCAGATCTATGCAATGAATATGGCATAAAACAACAATTTACTATTGTAGGGACACCTCAGAAGAATAGAGTAGCAGAGAGACAAAACAGATTTGTTCAACAAATTGCCACAGCCATGATGCAAGAGAATAATATTCCTCAAACCTTCTGGGCAGAAGCGGTACACACAGCGGTGCATATCCTTAATAAAGCTCACTTAAGGCCAAGCAGTGACAAGACTCCCTATGAACTATGGCATGGAAAGCCAACTTCAATCAAACCTTTCAGAATCTTTGGAAGCAAGTGTTACATAAAGAATAATGATGAAAGTCTTGGGAAATTTGATGCAAGAGAAGATGAAGGGATTTTTCTAGGATATGCTTCCAAAAGTAAAGGGTACAGGTGCTACAACAAGACTCTTCGAAAAATAGTAGAAATTATTGACGTGAGGTTTGATGAAGAACTTCCAAACAATACAAGAGATACATACTGCTGCAGTCCATCAGACAACCATGAAGAAGAAAACCAAAATGATAATGAAACAAGCAACACAACAGAAGATGCAGAGTTGAGCTCGAAAGCCCCCTCAAGCCACACTCAGAAGAATCATCCTGAAGATCAGATCATAGGAGACAAGAAAGTAGGGGTCCATACAAGAAGGCAACTAACTGAACAAACTAGAAGAGGTATACATAGCCATGTTATCACAGATAGAGCCAAAGAGATTTGAAGAATCCAGCAAGGACAAGTATTGGGTGAATGCAATGAATGAAGAATTGGACCAAATTGAGAAAAACAATACCTGGGAACTAGTTCCTAGACCCACCAAGAAAAATGTCATAGGCTCAAAATGGGTATTCAAAAATAAAATGAATGAGGAAGGACAGGTAATTAGAAATAAATCCAGACTTTTCTGCAAAGGATATTCACAAATCGAAGGACTTGATTTCGATGAAACATTTTCCCCTGTAGCCAGAATGGAAGCCATCAGAATGTTTCTGGCTTTTGCATGCTACCAAGAATTCAAGGTATATCAAATGGATGTAAAATCTTCTTTTCCGAATGGAGATCTAGAAGAAGAAGTCTACATGGAACAACCAGAAGGTTTCTCTTTAACAGAAAAAGAAGACTATGTGTGCAGACTGAAGAAGGCTCTATATGGACTGAAACAGGCTCCTCGTGCTTGGTACTCAAGACTGGATAAATATTTGCAAAAGCAAGGCTTTAAGAGAGGTGGAGTAGACAGCAATCTATACATAAAAGTGCATGAAAATGAACTCCTGATTGTTTTAGTATATGTTGATGACATTATGTTTGGAAGCAACAAAGATGAACTATCAAAAGGGTTTGCTGAGAAGATGAAATCAGAGTTTGAGATGTCCATGATTGGAGAACTCAGTTTCTACTTAGGACTTCAAATTCAGCAAAAAACACAGGCACATTCATCTCACAGAAAAAATTCTTAAAAGAAATGTTGAAAAAGTTCAAAATGGAGGGCGGCAAACCTGTGTCAACTCCCATGATCAAGGGATGCAAGATGTGTGCTGATGATGGATCTGCTGATATAGATCAAAAACTTTACAAATCCATGATAGGAAGTCTACTGTATCTGACAGCATCAAGACCAGACATCATGCTAGCAATAGGCCTGGTGGCTAGATATCAAGCAGCACCTAAACAAAACCACCTTCTGGTAGTCAAAAGAATATTTAGATATCTACAAGGAACAACACAGTATGGACTTTGGTATCCTAAAGGCAAAAGCTTCACCTTGACAGCATACATAGATGCAGATTGGGCCAACTGTGTGGATGACAGGAAAATCACAAGTGGAGGTGCTTTCTATTTAGGAGAAATTCTGGTGGCATGGTTAAGTAAGAAACACACATCTATCTCTCTATCTACAGCAGAAGCAAAATATATAGCAACAACAACATGTTGTACACAAGTCATGTGGATGAAGCAAACCCTCCAAGACATGAAGGTAAGCATTGATGAACCTATCTCAATCAAATGTGATAATACAAGTGCTATAAGTATATATAAAAATCCTGTGCTTCACTCAAAAACTAAACATATCCCAATCAAGTATCATATTCTCCGAGAACAAGTGGCTCAGAAGATAGTAAAACTGGAGTATGTACCAACAAAAGAACAGACAACAGATATATTTACCAAACCGCTTGATAGAGAACCATTTGAATATTTGAGAGACAGAATAGGGGTAGTATCTGTAGATGCTACTCTCTAATATGAAGAAAAAGAACAGTTTCAGGGGGAGAACAGAAACGAAAATATCATTCCAAGGGGAGATTAGCCAACAAGGGAAGCATGAAACAGGTCCTCAGGATCAAAAGGATTATGGAAAGAATACATCCAGCATAAAAGAATCAATAAAAATACTAAAGGGTCAGTGGTGAAGCCAACGTGAATCTAATCCAAAGTTTGGAGCAACAGCATACAAAGTCAGAAGATCTCAGAGACAAGAAATGCATGAAATGTTGAAAAATAAAGATAAAAATTCAAACCCCTTGCCATTGATGTCAAAGGGGGAGGAAGAGCAAGCAACAGGAGAAAGGACCCTAACAGGCAAACAAAGGAAGTGTATTTCCATCAATGCCAAAGGGGGAGACTGTTGGAAATGTTGTCATTAATGGCAATAGAGGTAGAAAAGACAGAGACAGACATAGAAGGCAATAGATGCAGAGATAGGCAAAGAACAGCAGCAGAAGATAGCAAGTAAAATTTACAGAGAGCAGTTGAGGCAGAGGTCGAGAAACAGAGGTATCGCAGAAAGGCAGAGGCAAAGGTAGAACCGTTATCACAGAAAGGCAGAAGCAGAGGCAAAGCCGTTATTCCAAGAATCACTACCCCAGCTAGTAGATACACTAAACATAAATTCTGAGAACTGTTACCCAAGCTGGAGGATATATATATAAAATTCTGAGAATCGTGAACCAAGCGGAAAAGTATATATATATATAAACCTCGTTCCAGGAATCGTAACCCATGCGAGAGGATACATAAACATAATTCCGGGAATCTTAACCCGAGCAGCAAAGTATATATTCCAAGAATCATTACCCACGTTGGAGGATACACTAAAGCTGAAACATAAAGCTTACATATATTGTGCCTTATACACAAAGGTCCAAAGCATATATATTAATTTATATGGAGCGCTTTATGATCGAAAGAACCAAAGTACCATAAGGTGGGACCCTTTCCCAATCACATCGGAGAAAAACTGTGCAGTGGAACATGTAAACAAAGAGTTGCGATTGCGATGAAATTCCGGACCCGATGGATCAATGAACCATAATTGATATGTGTTTGAATTCCAGCCTAATCGCAACGGAGAATCGGAGCATAGGAATATCGGAACATGCAACTAAAAGTTGCGATTGCGATTAATCGCAATCGGAGTAATCACATTGCATCGCATCGGAGTAAGGGAAGAACATCGGAGCATGATATTGAAAGCTGCGATTGCGATTAATCGCATCACAACCATCGCAAAGGATCCAATCACAATCGGAAGAATTCAATTGCGACTCATCGCATCGACACAATTGAGTGAACAGTGAATCATCGGAATCGGAGCATCGAAGCATTGGAATGTCGATACATTCAAATGGAAATTGCGATTGCGATCAATCGCAATTGGAAGAAGTCGAGGAGTAATGTATAGCATCGGAAAGCGTGGAAAGTGGGCCCGGATATATGATATTCTATTGATTAAATGGAATCGACCCCTTATATTAATGTTTATAACGCTTAACTCAGGGAATATGCATACATGGTGATATATTTATATATTGTGCTAAAGTCGAAACTTATAGAAAATGAGGTGTGTGCTGGGCATTCGCTAAAGTGAATTCATGGGTCTTTGCATTCCGTTGGAGAACATATATATATATATATATATATATATATATATATATGCAGTGTGGGGCCATCGCATCGGCACGAAGGCTAAGCAGTGGAACTTACCAATGAATTTTGCGATTGTGATCAATCACATCGGAATAATCGCAAAGGGTGTAATCACAATCGGAAATCTCTGGAGGAGACTCATCGCATCGGAGCACAAAACAAAGTTCAGATGGTGGGCCCGAAAGGGCATTTTATATGTTAAACAGGATTTTACTATTACGCCGAGAGTTGATTTAAGTTGTATTAAAAAGGCAGTTTGTATGTTAAAACTTATTATAATTATGTCGAGAGCTGAAGTTGCACTATATATAAAAGGTGTTGTTACAGATACAAAGTCGTTACACCACGGTAGTGCACATATCAAAAGGACTTATTATTATTGTGCCGAGAATCAATTAACTCGATATAAAAATCACAGTTACATATGTATGGCATATGGCTGCTACCCTGTGACAGTGAATAAGCAAACAAACAGAGCCGAAAGGGACAAAGACACAGTCAAAGAAAAGACAAATGCGCAGCGAGCCAAGAGGCTGAATGAGTGAGCTAGAGTTTGCATTGTAATTGAATGTGAATGATTTTAATTTATATTGTTGTGATGCATTGGCAAGTCTTCGGAAGAGAACAAATATCCCACTGTAATGATAAATTGGTACCTACAGTTATATTTTCTGAATGAGTGGATAAAAGAGTTGAGGAGGCAGAAGGCAAAGAGACATGGCTGTCCATTTCGAATTCCCTGTAGTATACAAACAGCTATGAAGCTATTTTGTATAAAATGGGATAATATCCAAAGGGAAAAAGTTACGAAAAAGGAGAATGAGAGAAGAAGAGATTGTGCAGCAGAATTGAAAAGAGTTGAAGAAAATAAGAAAGCTGCAAGAGGTGAGAGAGAGAGATTAAATATAGATAATGAAGAGTATAGAAGATTGAGGCAGAGAAGATAAAGAAAAGAAGAGCAGAAAGAGATGCTACAGAACAGAGCTGATATCTGAGGTAAATAAACAAACATTCCGGTTGATAAATTGAGGAAGTTGGAGCTTCCCTATCAAGTTTAAGCTTGATAGCTGTCAGTTGTAGCTGACTGAGGTTGAAGCCTCCTGTAGGTTGGTGCCTGTAGTAAATTGAAGGGAGTTGGAGCTTCCTTGCAAGTTGTAGCTTGCAGAATTGAGGTAGGAGCCTCCTATAGGTTGGTGCCTACAGAAAATCAGTGGTGAGAGGGAGTTGGAGCTTGCCTTTGCATCACAACAATAATAAGATGTGGTTTTCTCCCTTTATGGGTTTCCACTTATATCTGGTGTCTCTGTGCATGATGTCTATGTGTTGATGTGGTTTATCTAATCTGCTTAATACTTGTTGCTCACATATTAAGACTGATGTTACATTAACAAATATGTTTGATACTTGCTGCTCACTAATAAAGATTGCTCACATATTAAGTTGATCATGAAGTGAAGGTGTAAATAAGTTTTAAGAAAAGAGTTTCAAAAGTCCATGCATGTGTTAAACTGATTCAACCCCCCCCCCGCCCCCCTCAGTTTAACTAAGAATTCAACAAGGCGGAGATAAACTGAAGGAGATGGGAGAGAAGGCATGGCGAGAAAGAGAGAGAGAGAGAGGGAGAAGAGTGAGAGAGGTAGAGAAGGGTAAGAGAGGGAGAGGGAGACAAAAATATGGAAGGGGAGAGAGAGAAGGATAGAGGGAGGGAAATAGTGGGAGGATTTGAGGGTAGAGAGAGAGAGAGAGAGATAGAGAGAGATGGGGGAAGATAGAGGGAGGTAGGAGAGAAAGGGAGATATAGGAAGGATGAGAGAGAGGAGGAGAGAGGGAGGGATAGAGAGATGTATTTGGAGGGGCCAGAGGGAGGGAAGAATAAAGACATAGAGAGTGAGAAGTGGAGAGAGAGAGAGAGGGAGTTATAAGGCAGTGATGGAGAGAGAGTGTGTATGTTTAGGGGTGAGATAAATAGACAAAGATGGAGATATGGAGAGAAATATATAGGGAGGGAAATGCTAACATAGTTTTGAAGAGAGAGAGAGAGAGAGAGAGATGGGGGAAGATAGAGTATTGGAGGCAAAAGGGAGAGAAAAAGAGAGAGAGAGAGAGAGAGAGAGAGAGAGAGAGGTAGGATAGAAAGGGAGAGGGAGGAAGGATGAGAGAGGGGAGGAGAGTGATGAGGGAAGAGAGAGGATTGGAGGGAAAAGATAGAGAGAGTGTGTGTGATGGGAGAAGATAGATGGAGGTAGGAGAGAAAGGGAGAGAGAGGAATGACAAGAGATATGACTTGAGAGAGAGGAGGAGAGAGGGAGGGAGAGATGAGGAGAGAGTGAGGGATAGAGAGATAGATTTGGATGGGGAGAGAGGGTTGGAATAAGAAATACGCAGAGAGTGATGTGGAGAGAGAGAGGGAGTGACAAGGGAGATATGGAGAGAGATTTTGGATGTTCAGGGTGATACAAAGATACAAAGAAGAAGATTGTAGGAGAGATGGAGGGATATAGTAACATAGTTGGAGGGTGAAGATAGAGAGAGAGAAGGAGGTAGGAGAGAAAAAGAGAGAGAGTAAGGAAGAGAGAGGATGTGAGATAGTTGAGAGAGGGAGGGAAAGAGAGATGAAGTTGTAGGGGTAGACAGAGGGAGATAAGAAGAAAGGAAAAGAGAGAAAGTTGGAGAGAGAGGGAATAATAAGGAATATGGAGAGATAGGGAGAGAGGACAATCAGAGGAAAGAGGGAGAAGAAAGGGAGAGGGAGATAAGGGAAAGAGAGAGGGAGAGGAGGAGGGAGGGATAGATAGATAGATTGGAGAAAGGGATTGTATGTTTTTGGGGTGGTATAGAGAGACAGAGGAAGATAGACATATTGATGGAAGGTGAAGAGAGGGAAGAAGAGAGAGATGGAGAGAGGGATGGAGGGAAAAATGGATTGATAGATATAGAGTGAGAAAGCATGTGTGTTTGGGTAGGTGAGATAGAGATATAAAAAAGGAGAGATGAAGGGAGATATAGATATAGATGGATAAGGGAGAGAGGGAAGATGACTTCTTGCACTAGATGCCTTGATTTTAGTGTATATGGTGATTTAAAATCCTATTTGATTCCTTGCACTAAATGCATCGATTTCAGTGTAGATGTTGGTTTATAATCCTATTTTATTTCTTTCACTAAATGTATTTATTTCAGTGTAGATGGTGATTTATAATCCTATTTGATTGCTTTCATTAGATGCATTGATTTCAATGTAGATGCTGATTTATAATTATATTTTATTGCTTGCAATAGATGCATTGATTTCAATGTAGATGATTTCTATTCCTGTTTGATTTCTTGCATTAAATGCATTGATTTCAATGTAGATGTTGGTTTCTAATCCTATTTGATTTCTTACACTAAACGTATTGATTTTAGTGTAGATGGTGATTTCTAATCCTATTTGATTGCTTGCACTAGATGCATTGATTTCAATGTAGATGTTGATTAATTATATTTAATTTTTTGCACTAGATGTATTTATTTCAATGTAGATGATTTCTAATCCTATTTGATTGCTTGCACTAAATGCATTGATTTTAGTGTAGATGGTTATTTCTAATACTATTTGATTTCTTGCATTAAATGCATTGATTTCAGTGTAGATGTTGGTTTCTAATCGTATTTAATTTATTGCACTAAATGCATTGATTTCATTGTGGGTGGTGATTTCTAATCCTATTTTATTTGCAATGTAGATGTTGATCCATAATTATATTTGATTACTTGCACTAGATGCATTGATTTCAATGTAGATGATTTATAATCCTATTTGATTTCTTGCACTAAATGCATTGATTTCAGTGTAGATGGTGATTTCTAATCCTATAGGACTGCTTGCACTAAATTCATTGATCTCAGTGTAGATGTTGGTTTCTAATCCTATTTTCTTACTTTCACTAGATGCATTGATTTGAGTGTAGATGTTGATTTCTAATCATATTTTTTATTTGCATTAGATGCATTGATTTGAGTGTAGAAGTTTTTTTCTAATCTTATTTAATTGCTTGCATTAGATGCATTGATTTCAGTGTAGATGTTGATTTTTGGTTTGATGTAATTGGATGTATGATGGTACATTAATTTTGAAGTGTTTGGATTAACAATGCTCATTTATTTCAGTGTCAACACAAAACATTATTGGAAATGTACATTAATTTTTGTGTTATAGTAATTCAACCTATTAATATTGGAGAGCAAGAGAGACAAGGTATGATGTTTACTACAACAACCTGAGCTAAAGATTTAAATGGTTTACGATTTCAACTGTCCTTTTCATATAATCGGTATGAGAAATGACAAAACTAACGTGGGTGACAATACGAATAGTAGAAGAAAATAGTTTGAGGTTGGTCACAATGAAGACTATTTGTAATTGACTACATTCTTATTATTCACATTTTCTATCATTCAACACTATTACATTGTGATCAAAATCTGGATCAGGGGCAAAAATTTCCTAAAAAATGAAAGTGCTCAGAATTTCATGAAACTAGAATGGCAGTGATCAACCCATTGCTAGGAATCCAATGCAACTCATTTCATTGAAAACCGAGTTCAGATGAGGAAGTTATGGTCTGTTGATCGACGTTCAGAATAGGCCAATTTTATAAAAAAAATGCAGAACAGGTACAAGCTAATGACCTGGCAGCCCATTCAGCATTCGGGGAATCTTCTTCAGTGTTTGTCCAATGGGATTGTGACAAGTGTCATTGCAGGATTCACTAGTTTTATTTGTGAAGGTGAAATTTTCCCATTGTCCTCCAAGGTTAAATTTAGGTTCATGAATTATTTATGTGTTGGTATTATTTTTTATTTAAGGTTGGATTAACATATATATATATATAGAGAGAGAGATATTTAATTATAATATTGTATATGGTTATTAATCATATATTATATTATATTTTTTTATATATATTAATATTTATTATGAAATCCAAACTTTATTACATTATAATTCCAAATATAAACATTTTAAAACCTTATAGTGGCATTATTCTACGGTTTATACCATGTGATGGCATGGCATATTAAACTATGGGATTAATACCATAGTCTGGGGGTGCATATTATTAATTAAACCAAAGTTTCGACCATACAGTGGAGTGTGTTAATTAACAAAGGTATTAAATAAAGGTTTTTTATATGATTAATGGCGGATTAATGCAAAGTTTGGAGAGCGGTTTTATAATTGTGAAAAAACAATGTATCGAGGGCCGAGGTCGGGGCTCGACCCCATGACCTCCCCCGCTCCACTCCCGCGTTTGACCAATAGACCAAGGCCATGATCCTTGAAAGCATTGGCCACGAACATTTATTTTAACAACAGTGTGATATCAGATGGTGGAAGGGAGCTCCTCCCATAATACCTCAACATACAACCGTCCACAAGAGCCCGAATTAATTGCGGATTAGTGCGCAGTTAACACTCATTTAAGTGTTTTGTATCCACTAATTAAGATTAGTTAACAGTAGGAAGAATCTCCAAATCTGGCGCCACTTCCAAATTTGTCGAAGTTAACTGGCAGTTTTCCAGATTTAGAGGCAGAATATAGGGGAAAATTAAATGAATCATATCTTGAGAAATTTTCGACAAATTTTGGCTCAAGAATAGTCATTCCTAGTAGATTGGCATACTCTGAATTGATTGGAATAGCTTTCAAAGGTAGAGGAGAAAATCTACAGGTATTTTGGTCACTTGAATAATTTTGAAGCCCAGGGCCACCAGGAAGGAAGGCCATGTCCAGATCAACTGAAGGATAAATGGAGTAAATGAACAATAATTTTTAGATGTATTTGATTTTCTGAACAAAGTGGTACAATTTTCAGAGGCATTGGAGGACATATGAAGGTGATTTTGTCACTTTGGAGATTAAACAAGCCCATGGCCACCAAGATGGGAGGTCAAGCCTAGATCAGATGGTAACCAAATTCAGAGATTGAGTAGTAATTTTTGGGGTTTTCATGTCTTCTGAAGCCAATGGAGCAGTCATAAAATCCATTGGAGCATCACAAATTCTTGTAATCAGACATTTGACTCATAATCCCAAGAGGGGCTAACTAGTTAAAGCAGGTCCATGGAGATGTAGCCCAAGAGGGGTGAACTCCATTATCATCCATTGTGTTATGTGATTGCTATGAGATATTTTTCTTCATTTAATTTGTTGTATATGATTTTTTAAAAGTTAATTAACTCATAATTTGACCATAAAAAATACATGAAACTACACATATAAACCCCTTCACAAGTGGTTAAAGCGAGACGATCCTAATCACACATTTTAAATACTAATGAGGGAGCTAGCATAGAAATAACTATTTTTCCCATATTCTGATCACATTTTCACTTTGAATTCAAAATTTTTATTTCATCATTTTTCATCATTAAAGTTATTAACAATTTTATCATTTCAACAAACTGAGGTAACTAAGAAAATTTAAAATTAAAATGACCAGATTAATCTCAGACATATTTAGCATATTTAAAATTATTATATTAATATTAGATTTATTTACATATTATTGATAAAATTAATCATAAGTTTAATAGATTTTCCTTGGCCGCACACGACTAAAACCAACCTAGATCTATTTTAACTCCAGATCTATCAATCACTGAGAGGGATCAAATCTCTCGAGGTGGAAACCTTTCCTAGTGTTTTGCACTCAAAAAATAGGTTTGAACCTCGAGAGATTTGATCCCTCTTGGCGCTTGGTAGATCCAAAGTTAAGATGGATACAGGATGGTATTAATAAATACAAAATATTAATCCCATATGTGCAAGTTGGCTTGTCCCATCAACTTATGGAAATGAAGAAATTATATTTTTATGAAGGTTTTTTTTGGTTGCATGGTGTAGTTTATTATTATATTATTACCCAATTTTAAGGTCGCGACACACCTCAAATTGGTTTATGAGATCCTCATTTTTGTGGGACAAGGGACCCAAACCCTTTGTTTTTCGGACAAGGGACCATCCTCCGCGTAGCGTTTTGCCTACTAAGTCTATGAAGGCATGCATACTCTACCACACCTCTGATTTTGAACATGTGGCCTCTTAGGAGGAAACACATGCTATTAACCATTAGTCCCAATCAAGGTATAATTAAAATGTGTTTAAAAATAAATTTGAATTTAAAATGATTAATTTTTTGGTTAGAATTTGGTGTTATGCTTTTTGTTTGTTAGATTACAATTTATTATTGTTAAAATTATAATTTTAAATGTATAAATAGATTTAGTGTTTTGAAACAAATTTGGGGCATTCGAATTGTATAAATTTAAAAACTCAAATATAACATTTCAAAAATATTTACCACTCACTTCTTACCATTTCCACGCCATAAATAAACCCTAAAATAGCATTCTTAAATCTCTTGTGTATTTTCCTAATGTCATTCAAGTATAATCTCACAATTACTAATGTCAGTAATGGTGTGATCATTTTTTAATTCTATTAAAGGAACTATTTCTAGACATGCACCCCATCAAACATAAATCATCGAGTCAAAATGAATGGAAAAGAATGAATAAGAGGGTGTGTCAGGGAGTGTCAGTGATTGTCAGGCTTGCCAAAGGGGGAGTGACAAGACATGCTATGGAATGTTAAGGCATGTCAAGAAGTGTCATATAGTGCCAAATAGTGCCAAGCCATGCCAAGCCATGCCAGGCATGCCAAGACATGCCATGTGTTAAGTCATGACAATATGTGCCAGGTGTTAGGGTCTGTGAACATGTGTCAAGGAGTGTCAAGAGACAAAATGGAACACCAAATTAAAATGAAAATAAATGAACACATATGAAGGTTAATAATTCAGGACCTTACCTTTTCAAGAGGGACATGCTAGGAATACCAACACTAGTGCCAATACATGCCAAGGGCCAAGTGCTAGAGTGTCTTAAGTGCCAAATCATCCTCTATTACTTGTCTCTTAATTGTGAATAATTGATCTCAAATAATTTTTATCTTAAACCATGCCAAGGCATTCCAGGGCATCCAAACAAATGCCAAGAATTGTCAAGTGCCAAGATCCAATATGTTCCAAAGAGTTATAGGGCATGCTATGGAGTTCCAGGTTTGCTAAGGAGGGAGTGACAAGATATATGTTGAAAATCAACAAGAAAATGTGTGTCTAATTTATTTTTCCCTTAAATAAATTGGACAATAAATTGTAATATTATCTCATATTAACTTATATCAGTTAACTAAGTCAGAAATACTGAGTTAGCTCAATAATTTCGATTTAAAGGTCAAAGGTGAGGCATGTAGAGTGATTCTATTATTTTGGGGGTCCAGTTTCAGTTAATGCACTAGTGTGGTGTGAGTGTAATCAGTTAACTCAAATTAATTGAGTTAAAATAAGTTTAACTAGTTCTAACTGAGTGATGAGGTAGTGAGAGGTCCACTTAATTAAATTATATTCAATTCACAAGTAGTTATCAATAATATAAATGATGATTCATTATTATTAGTTGAATACATGTACATTCTGATGAAGACCCAATTGAGACAAAGGTTAAAGGGAAGATAAATATCAGTTGTATTCTTAGCAAACTGCCCCCGTGTAGTTATAAATCCAGAGGATGCCCATGATGGATTGGGAAATCAAGGAAGGTTTGAATTCCTATTTAATAGGGATTTATTTGCCTATGATTTGTGTGAGCAAGGTAGGATGGAAGAAGGCAAGGAATTGGCTATGTGTTTGTCCAATTTTTCCTAGATCAGTGTGAGACGATTGGTAGAGTGCAACAGATTATTGTGAGCAAGAATGCATTTTATTGTTTCATGATTCCTTGGCTTAGTATAAAATTAAGAGATAGTGGGGTTTTGAGCAGTTTCTTTCCCCAGGAAAATCTTGTGTTGTGTGATTGATTTACTTCTTTCTCTTACTTGCATGTGATTGAGCGATTGTGTTTTATATTCCACAAATATTGTATAAGGGTTCAGTATCTTGTTTTAGTACATTACATGATCAAATTAAATCCATTGGTATAATTTCTACATGGTATCAAAGCGCCAGGAATCACAATAGTGGAGAAGAAATTGAGTTTTCGTTGAACACTATTCAAAATTGCAGATACAGTCTTTGGAGCTAGAAGCTGACCATGATGTCTTTCACTAGCTTGAGACTCGAATGTGCACTCGAGGGAAATTTGAACTATATTGCATGGAAGGACATGATGGAGGAAGTATTGGACGATAACGGGCTGAAGGATTTCATTGACACTGATATTCCTGAACCCAATTAGGAAAATGTTGTCCAACATGAAGCATGGAGGAAGAATTTTGCAAAGGTGAGGAGGATCTTATTAGAGGGAGTTCGAGATCATATTGTCTCAAGTCTCCATGGCAAGGCAACTCCATATGATGTGTGGAATGCCTTGACATATTTGTTTCAAAGAAACAATGAGCACATAAAATTGGAACTCAAGGAAAAGCTCAGGAAAATCAAAATGGAGAAGGGCGACACAATCCAGAAATACTTGAATAAGTTCACTCAATGTAGAGATGAGGTTGGAAGTGTTGGGATTACTATATCTTATGATGACTTGGAGAGCCTAGCACTTCTAGGCCTTCCTAAGAGTTGGAATAGTTACCAGGAATCTATGAATGGGAGGGAGAAGTTACCAAAGTGGGAGTGATTATGGTCGAATTTGGTACAAGAAGAGTTTCAGCGGAATACCAGGGATGTATCCTCATCCAACACTGATGATGGGGAAAATTGTGCCTTAGCTAGCAAGGAAAAGTAGGGGAAAGCGAAGAAGTCATATTCCAAATATGAGAACATCAAAGAAGGCAAGAAACGAGACATGTCAAAGATGAAATGTTTCAACTGTCATGATCATGGACACTATGCCACAAATTGTCCACAAAAGAAGAAGAACAAGACAAAGGCTCCAAGAGCTGCAGCGGGTGAAGCTTTGGCCTCACAATTTGAGTTGGACTTCTCTCTCATCGCATGCATGGTGTCAATTGTGATGGGATCTATGTGGTACTTGGATAGTGGGGCATATTTCCACATGACTGGCAACAAAGAAATATTTTTTAGCTTGGAAGAGAAGGATCTTCATATGCACATCGAGATGGGTGATGACGGGTGTGGAAAATAGTATAACAGAAGATGACATTAATTAATGTGAAGCCTAAGGATTTAGAGGGTAGGAACACATTATGGAATCAAGAATTATTTAAAATCTATAAGGTTTTGAGAAAATAAAATTTGAACTAGTCTTAAATGCTAAATTGCGCGCTTAATCCTTTGAGAAGAGCACCTTCTGCATGCCTTTTTGCCTGATAAGCGCACATTCCTGGAAATGGAAAAATGTCACTTTCCAGGACCACACAAAGCAAATGACAGTTACTCCTTATATGAAGCCGTCTAAGGACAACCACCAACACCTCCTTAGACACTATGTGAGCACATAATGGAATCATACCTCTCCCTTGGGTAACCATCTATCATGTACCAAGGGAGGGAAGGAGGATTTGAAATCCCCTATATAAAGCCAAAATGAGATGAAGCAAGGGTGATCACATTGTTATGTTGGCCATAATTGCCCAAGAAATACCAACAGTGTGTGACCCAGAGCTGGAGATAGAGGGGACTTGATTGTTGGCCACCCAACAATCCTAGTCCATCACAGCAGAGAGAGAGGGAGACTGCATCAGAGGTAGAGCTTGGAAACCAACATCCTTGCATTGGGACCTAGAACCATTTTTTAGGGGTCCTTTTGCAAGTGGGTAAAATTTCTTCTCCATATCAAACGTTTAATAAGAAGAGGCCTTTGAGCCATTGTTTGCATTATTATCGTTTTGACTCTCTTCAATAGCTTCTGTATATTTGTGTTTTAGTTTTTAGTTTACTTTGAGCATACATTTGCATATTATTTCCTCTATATTATATCATTTTGAGCTCCACCACTTTCTGCCCGTGATCAATAGTTTATAGGGGTAGACCACGCCCTTAAACTGGTGTGATTTCATACACCCATGCGTCAAATTCACCACCATAGGATTGGTGACTCCTAGTGCACCGACTAAACCTTTGACCAGTTCAAAGATTCCTATAGAACCATTGCCAAAGATGGCAAAGGGACCTAATAGGTGAGTGGGTAACTACTCCAAAGCGGCCCATAATTATAGCATCGTGGAAGATTTAGCTCAATCACCTGCTGCTGTGTCTGTGTTAGAAGCACTGTAGTCGTTCCCAAAGCAACGGAAAGCCCTACTTTCCGTGTTAGGCACTATTTACCCTGCCGATACGCGCACGATGGCTTTTTATTTAGACAAAGCCACCCCTAGGCTTCCTTCCATGATCGCCTTCCAGATACCAGTATCGGTCCAGAATATCACTATTCACTGATGTGTCATTGACGAGGGTGAATCGACATGCATCATGTCAAAAAATGTTTGGCAGAAGTTGGGTTCTCCTGAACTAAAACCTTCAGTCATAATGCTTTGAGCCAACAACAGTTGTCCCTCGACCCCCGTCGGCCTCTACCAAAATGTCCTGGTCTGTTTAGCCAGTAAAACAGTCCACATAAACATTGAAGTCTTGGACGCTCACTTGGATTACAATATACTCCTTAGGTGGAGTTATATGTATGCCATGTCTGCCATAGCCTCCTCCATCTTCCGCATTATGATGTTCCCCCATGAGGATCGCATCATTACTATAGACCAGCAGACACACAATGAGAAGTGTCCCCTAACCAACACAGATGTAATTCTACCCTATGTAGATACAACCGCAGATGGCCTTTCATGGTACCAATAATATGGTTGCTGTGCCTCAAAATAGTCCCTATTCTCACTCCATTATTCACCAATGCCTTCACGTTACTTCCATATTACCTTCATGTTACCTTCATTCCACCTCCACATCATTACATTTACCTCATCATTAGGTTATAACTATGCTTGTCCAAAATTTATTAATTCTTAACATTTTTAAGTGGATTTGTGGTTAAACTTTAGAAAATAATATGCTTATACTTATACCTAAAAATTAGAATGAGTTTGTTGCCATGTGTAGGTACAAAGGAAGCTTCCTAGGCATATTTATGTGGCACTCTATGTTCAAATTCGAATTTGAGAAGATCATGGACCTCATGGAGGAGATCATGGAGGATAGGGTTATGTGTCACCATTGGTTGAGAAATATGTGGGTCAAAGGAGGGAATTATGGATTTACATTTATGATTTTGTTATCATAGATTTTGTATAAATAGGAGTGTTATCTCCTTCATTTGTAATCTTGATTTGAAATCTTAGTATCTTATAGGTTGGTAGTGAGAAGTTAGATTGGAGAATCAATGTAATGGTTGCAATTGCAATTTGCAATTGATAATAAATAAGACAAAGATTCTTTGATCCTCTACATTTGACTTTTATTTTTGTGTGCTTGTGAATCCTTGGAAGGATCCCCATTGCCTAGCAAGTACACTTTTATTTTAGTAGGCTTTTATTTTATGTTTATTTGTGAATTTCATTAGATTAAATTATTAGGTTCATATGTTTGGAATATTAAAGAATGACCTTTTGTAAGAAAGTAATATTGTTTCCTTCAATGAATCTGATTTGTTATTTAATGTTTGATTTCATTAGTTTAAGTTTCTGATTTATATGATTGAGATATAAATGATAGTCTCTTGTAAGAGAGCTTTAACATTTCATGCAATCAATCAGGATTAGGTTTAAATGCTTTAATTTCATTAGTTTAAATAGTATGTTGATTAAGATGATTAGAAATATTAATGAATAGTCTCCTGTAACGGAACCTTAATATTTCTTACACTTGTCACAATGTCTTTAGGTTTCATTTTTTTAAATGAATAAATAGGTGTTGGAGATCCTACCGAAAGACCTCCTGTAAGGGAACTTTGGCATATCTTCACCTAACTTAGTTTAGTTTGTCTCGAAGTCCATATATATTGGATGATCCTCGAAGTTTACTTACCCGGATTGATAGTAAATGAAACTCTAATTTTCATCCGCATTTTAGAACAAAAATTTTGGCACCATTTCCGGGGAGGATGATTTAGATATAAACTTAGGAAGTCATTTTTAGAGCAATTTCTTTTTATGGACTAACTTGTGAAACCTGGTGACAACAGGATCTTCATAAAGGAGTTTAAGTTGAGCTTTTTGGTTTTTCTTTTCATACTTAGTTTCAAATTCAGTTTTTGAACCCCCCATTTCTTACTAACTCATCTACGGATGAGGAATTTGAAGATGATAAATAGGTACTTCTTGGAGAGCAAGGATAATATTGATGACTAGTTTCAAAAGAACCTTGCGCAAACTCCAAAAATAAGACAGGTTACTCACATTCTTGCAAATCATAAGGTAAAAATTTTAAATCTTGATTTGAGAATTTTCAAATTCTTAGTTTGTAGATGGCTTCATTGGAAGCATTATTTTAACTAGGAAATAAAAAAATATTTCAAGCAAGTTAGATAGAATAAATTAGGAAAATAAAACGAGCTCGTTAGAAGTTTCTAGTCTTATTTTCAACAAATAAAAATAAAATAATAAATCATCATGAATAAATGAATAAATTCAGTGGCACAGTAAGACCTTCTTCATCATCACATTTCTATATCTTGTTTCTGTATCACGGGAAAGCCAGGAGCTTGATTATCGGAAAGATTTGTCTTCTGAGAGTCTAAACGCCCTCGCGACATTGCAGAAAGAGTATAGACAATGCGAGGTTTTGTCACAAATCTTGATTGTGTTTATTATCCATCCACGCTAACCTGCATAAATAAATAAAAATCAAGAGATTAGTATGCTCTCTTCCTACGCTTCGTGCGATCAGGAATATCAGAAAATCTATCGATTTATTTCAAATAAAAATACTCTAGCTGGAAAATTGATCTGCAGAAATTTGCACGCTTCCAATATCGATCTGCTGCAACAATTAAATTTTTTTTTTTCTATTCAAAGTAAATTCGATGTATAATTCTTTCTGGTAACAAACTCATTGACTTTATTAATTCGATGATAAGAATTATACATTCAGAGACCTCGCAATGAGAATCAATATTCCCGACAATAACATACGAGGATGCTTCTTGGTGACAGTTATCCATGCAAATGCTGGGCACTGCTGAATTTACATCAATAAGTTGTCTTCTTCTTACTATGCATTATTTAGTTTGTCTCTAAGTCCATATATATCTCAGAAAAATTGACACCACTACTGCTAAACCTTCTGATTATTTGTGAGTTCTGGGTACGTTTTTGGATTTGAATGTCGGAATTTGAGGGTGTCACAGATTTTTACAGATAGCCATAGTTTTATTTTATTTGAAATTAAACTTGAAATTAGTAAGGCCCTTGGAGACACAAATACATTTCTGGACAACTTATAGGCATTACTTTATCTTGTTGCCCTGAGGGGAGATCTCAAATATCTGTTGTGTAATGAAAATTTATGTTAAGGGTTTTGCTCTAATTAACCTCCTTCAGCCAATATTAACTGATTCAACGAAAAAAGTAAACATAGTTTGCTCCGGTATATGTTCAAAGAACGAGAGATGAACCCATCATTATAGATTTTTTTTTATAGATGAATCCAACAAAAATTGGTTAAAAGGTATCTCTGAATCTAAGTCAAGGAGGAGCATTGGAGCACCAATATGCAATGTGATCATCCTTGCGTTTGTTGCTCACAAGTCCCCTGCATCGCAGGGAAATAAAACTGCTACCATTTGCAAAAGCATCCATTACAACTTGCATTCTCCCATTTTCTGCTAATATGGAGGCTTCACTTGCGTTTTCTACCAGAGATGTTGCATTAAAATGACCATGATGAAATGTTGACATTGGAGGAGTTGCACTAGGTGATGCTTCAGCAATTGCACATTCCACAAATAATGATGCAAGTTGATTAGCAACAAGATTTGCTTTCATTCTATTGTTATATAACTCTGGGGCTCTCTACAAGGTATTTAAAACTTCAAATTCACCACTTGATGCTTTCAGTGCCATGACAACAGCTTGCAAGGCTGGGCCTGGGCTTCCTTCATTGATCCGCTGCCTGGCTAATGCGATAAGTGACTGAATTTGAATGGCTTCGAATTCATTCTGTGCCTGATTTTTCCGACTGCTGCCTGAGGGATCCTCCTCCACATCCATTTTTCTCAATTCTTAATTATCCTCTTATTAAAAATTAAATCAACTCAGACAAATTACAGAAAACACACAAAAAACTAGACACCAAATATTGGCGGAAAAGGCTTCAGCCTCACGGCTTCCTCACATATTTTTCTCATTTTTAAAAGAATTTAGTGTTACAATTTAAATAGATGAGGAGACAGTGTTTCAAGATAGTACGTGCTATCTTGAACACCTTGTTGAGATAATTTCTCAACCAAACACTCACAAATATAGGAGCTACCTAAACTAACTCCTATCTTAGAGGAACAACCCAAGAGTTAGGCACAAATTCCTAACTTGTAGTATTTAATTAATTTATATATTTTTGGATTTATCATTGAAGGGGGGAATGTTAGCCTCTCTCATAAAAACAATAATAAATCCAAAAATAAATTAATTAATTAAATATTACAAGTTAGGAATTTCTGCCTAAGTCTTGGGTTGTTCCTCTAAGATAGGAGTTAGTTTAGGTAGCTCCTATATTTGTGAGTGTTTGGTTGAGAAATTATCTCAAAAAGGTATTCAAGATAGCATGTACTATCTTGAAACACTGTCTCCTCATCTATTTAAATTGTAACACTAAATTCTTTTAAAAATGAGAAAAATATGTGAGGAATCCGTGAGGCTGAAGCCTTTTCCGCCAATATTTGGTGTCTGGTTTTATGTGTGTTTTATGTAATTTGTCTGAGTTGATTTAATTTTTAATATGTGGTATCAGAGCTAAGATCCATGTCTGGTGAGGTTGAGAAGATTGCCAGTGTGTAACCTACAAACGCAAGGGGGCGATAAATGAGATATTTAGACCAGCATTGGAATATTAGTTGTGGTTGATATTATAAGTTTTTGTGAGTCTAAAACTTTATATATCTGTATATATATGTTGTGTGTGTGAGAATGTGACAGTTGTGGCATAGTATACTACGTTTTGATTGAGGGATCGGCCTCCAGCGTGGGAAATCATCACTATCTTTGCATTGTCCAGTGCCACGGTAACCACGCGTACCCAAGAACCGACATTTCATTGCGATGAGGTATTATGTTTAAATGGAGGCATTATATATGGATTTCGATTTAAATTTATGACATTGCATACAGTTATTAAAAGGCATGATGTATATATGGCATTGAATGGACTGTGAGGAAGAGTGGCTGACAGTAAATACCCACTGAAATGTGACCAGCTGCCTCAAGTGAAAACAACATCGTAATTGTTTGAGTGAGCCAAGAGAAAAATACTTGTTTTGAATTTGCAAATATATATATGTTTGAAATGTGTATAAGCTGTGAACACATAAATAAATGCGGAGAATTCCAGGCGAACAATGACGACGGTTCTATATTTGTCTGTAATCATGCCCTTGCAGGACAATAAGCTAAGGGGATGGGAATTACTGATTTTGATATTGATTGCTACAAATCCAAATTTTGAGCCCTTTTGGTAACCCCATTGAGATTTTGACTCGGCGTGCCATTACCTTTGGTGTAGAGAGGGCCATGGGAGTGCTCGTCTCGCTCGAAATTCGACGAGGAACATGTTTCTGCTTATTTTGCACATTCTGATGTTTAGTTGAAGTGAGTAACGATTTTCATATTCAAACGGATGTTTGGAATTATATTTGAAACCATGTCTTGGTTATGATTACTCGAATGCTGTGGTGTTTAATGCGACTGACCGGTCCAAACATAATGCAGGGCCATGTTTGCCTACCATCGATCTACACTCAAGAAGCGCTGCAATAAGGATCATAACAGTAGATTAGACCATCATGGAACCAATGCAGTTCATCGCCTACAGGTCCCATCTAATCATAAATTTATTTGTTTTATATTTCTGCATTAATGAGATATGCATGTTGAGGATTGTCATACCGTGTCAATTAAACCAGGGTCGAGGCTTTGCTGGACTGTAATATATTGCTTGTTTTGTGTGGGTATTTTCAGAATTATTTTCTTGTCTTAATCCTTTGTGAAAGGAAGGCCTATCTATACTTTCAAACGAGAGTAACCACTACATGGGAGAGATGTTGAGTCAAGATTGAAATTTTTTTTGGACAACTCCTGCATTAAAAATTGATTCTGTAAGCCCTGCAAGTATAGGACCAATCATACCTGTTGCTCCGACTTGCTTCGGCCTTGTTCTTTCAAGAACAAACTTCGAACTTTAAATTTTGTCCGTAGTTTCTCTATATAAATCTGATCAAGACGTTGGAGATCTTTCTCACTGTTTAAATGGGTGTACGAGAGTGAAGCAGTCTCATTCGTGAATCTCAGTTTTCACTGCAACATCCTTTCCAGTGCCATGAATCGACTTCAAGGCCAATTCCAAATACTCACATGGGGATATCATACGTCCATCTTCTGCCAGGTTCAAATAAAAGTAGCGCAAAAGTCACACAAAGCAAGGTGAATAAAGTCATAACTCATTTTTCAATGCATGAAGTTGAAGTATAAAGTTAAGGTGGAGTGGAGTCATTTTTTAAAGCAAAGTGGAGAAAACACATTGAGCAAGCATAAATTAAAGTTAAATGGTGAAAATTATTTTTATAAATTTGGAAATAAATGTGAGTTCACTTTTTATAAAGTGATATTGTAAAGGGGTTTGATTTATAATTTTTAGTTTTTTACGTTCACATTTGAAAAGGAAACTCACTTTTTCATAAAGTGATTTTAATTTTTATTTTTTTTAAATAATGTTTTTTTTTGGAAAGTTTAAAAGAGGGATAAGGTGGATATAAGTTTTTTTTTTAATGAGTAATTTTT
Source organism: Pinus albicaulis (assembly GCA_034641835.2). Classification (NCBI taxonomy): domain Eukaryota; kingdom Viridiplantae; phylum Streptophyta; class Pinopsida; order Pinales; family Pinaceae; genus Pinus; species Pinus albicaulis. Next base: position 1,898,827,598 of record CM076578.1, read on the forward strand.
GGGGAGATAAGGTGTGTTTATATTTTGTATTTGGAGAGATAAGGTGATTTATTGAGGGATGAGTGTTTTTTATTTGGAGTGATATGTCGAATTTTTTAGAGAAATTCTTTGTTGTAATTCAAAGTATTGTTTTACTTTGAGAGAGATCGTGTCACTGTCCATTTAGTTTTTGAAGATGAGTTGCATCAAAGGATTGCTAGCTTGGAGGTGAAGATTGATTATGTACTCCAAATTTTGATAAAGCATATTTTTTTTGTGGTGATTATGTCCTAGATCCACCCGAAATTGAATAAGGGGATCTTAGGTACACGAAGAATGCATTCATGATGGTGCATGCTTCATGTTGTTGCTTTTGTTTTGTGTCTAGTTTTGACACATAAATGATTTCTTTTAGCACATACATAAATTTCAATACAAACAATAATAACATCTGTAAAAAAGTAGCTGGAAGGAAGGATAATTAAGCTCAACACATGCATTTACGTCACTACAACAAATAATCAAAGTTTTCAACATCGGCATTCTACCTTAACAAGAAAATTCACTCAATACAATCAAGTTAATGAACCTGCAAACTCCAGCATTTCAAAGCAAAGTCTACATCACTTATACAATCAAGTTAATGAATCTGCAAACTTCGGCGTTTCAGAGCACAGTCTACATCAACATTTTTTTTGAACTTGTAATCAAACTCAAATTGCATTGAATTGTAAGGGTGCACTCTCGGTTTAGTGTTACAATTTAAATAGATGAGGAGACAGTGTTTCAAGATAGTATGTGCTATCTTGAACACCTTGTTGAGATAATTTCTCAACCAAACACTCACAAATATAGGAGCTACCCAAACTAACTCCTATCTTAGAGGAACAACCCAAGGTTTAGGCACAAATTCCTAACTTGTAATATTTAATTAATTAATTTATTTTTGGATTTATTATTGTTTTTATGAGAGAGGCTAACACCTCTTCTACTGCTGCTTGTATACAACTTTCCAACTTCTAGCGCTGGGTAAATTCAAACGTGAATATGAGCGGCTGGTTGTTATGCATTCTACAATAGTCGGTGGAGAAGCTTGAAGCAGAACTCATGATATATCGCAATCCCAATCTCACCCTGCACTCTAGTGATTAACACTATGTTACAGCGCACGTATCACCGTGGGGAATACCGCCTCAATATCTGTCCTGAGATTTTCCAGTTTAATTCACGAGGAGGAGGAAATCAAAATTTTTCGAATTTGAGGAGATCAGAATGTTTACCGTATTTGGATGCGTTGTTTGACAAATTGATATTATTTACTTTGTGCCCACGACCTTACGAAAATGGTGTGCCCCATCATAACGCAGTACCTATTATTGTTCTTTCTCTCGTGTGCCTCATCAAGAATGATCACCCTATACGGCTCTAATAATGGCCACTCGTCGAGATACAAACATTGTTGCCACTCTACAAGGCTGAGTACAGGCAATCTGTTTGCAATTTGTAGTGTATCCCACCGAGTCAATTGGAGAGCGGGAAATTTGTTGGGATGTCAAAACAGATTGGAATGTGATAAAAATTTTAAACCCTCTTAGTCAATTGATATATCACAGATATTTATTCCACCAAGTCAATTGATAAAGGAGAGTGGAAATTTTTTCGAGATGCCCAAAAATATTGGAATGTGGAAATTTATTTTTTTAAATATGACCAGAGAAATTTTTAAATCGTTTAAAATTTGGAAAAATATTTTGGGGTTGTGTGCTCAATTTAGAAGGTTTCAGTGCAGTAGGTTTCAAGACTAATGAAAAAAAAATCATGCTATCAAAGGACCTTTTGAGGCTAGATTTTTCACCAACAATACTTCATTCGTGGAAAAGGGTCATGTTTGAGGGAAATTTTTTGAAAAATAGACACTACAATATTTTTTAAAATCATTCACTATTGTCATTCTCAAAATTCCCTTTCATTTTTGATCTTTTTACTCCTTCACTTGAAGGATACTTCGAAGTCTTCCTAGGAAATATTACACAAATTTGATATTTCATTGATTTGAAAACATATAATGGAACATTTGGAAGATTAATTTAAAGAACATTTGGTGGATTATTTAAATTCTGATTAACTTGCTTAGAGTTGGCAACTTCATATTCTTGTATGATTTTATAACGTACTAATCTACAGGACACAACAAATCTATAATGCCAAGCTTTTCGCCATGCACAAAAGTTAGCTGACAAAAACAGGGAGTAAATTTACTTTTCATGGTTATTTCTTTAAGAATGGATTGATACTAATATCATGAATTGAGTTAATTTCAACACTTTGATTTTTCTTAATCTGTTTTATTTGGTACAAATTTTTTGCATAAGAATCATGAAGAAAATGGCCATTTCTTCTTGAACACACTTATGTTTTCTTTCTGCCAAGTTTTTTTTGAGGTTACAGGTTAATCAAGTGATCAGTAAGGAGATTAAATTGTGATGACAATTGGACTTCCAAAGACAAATTTCATGAGAAACTCTAAAGAACCAGTCCATGATCATAACCAAAATTTCCAAAAAATTACAAGTTCTTGCAACTTCCTGTAATAGCTTAATGGTTTGACATGTTGCATGACAGATTAGAAAAATTCAAATAGCTGAGGTTTGTTCCTAAATGTACAAGGATGGTGAAATACCTATCCACACTTGAATTCCACGTCTACAGGTGGTTGGTCAACGCTGGTAAAACTCAACAATTTTAGCAGGCAGTCTAGAATTAAGGAGAAAATTTGCTATATTTGAGTGTTTGCATGCCATTATTCATTTTTTTTTTAAGCAAGAGTCATTATCCATTTTCCATTACCACATACACTTCATAAAACCAACAAAGCTCATCTACAAGCGTTTTGGTCCACTTTACATATTCATTGTCCGTTTCATTTTTCCTACACTTGCAAATAAAACCTTGCTTCCATACACCATTGAGTCCATACTACCTTGAGTCTAAATATTTTTCTAAAATCACCTTGAAGCTTGCATGCCTTAAGGGCAAGTACCATGCCAATAAAAAAAGGGAATACATCAATGTCCCTTGTTCATCAGATCTTCTGAGTATTCGACAACAACAAAATCATTCATACTTAGAAAGATGTGTTCGTGGAATCTTGACTCTCATCCACATTAAATATGGGAGCTCACGTGTTGACTAGTGGCATCCATAAATGGCCACTAAGTTAACAATTTCTTGTTATGTTCGACACCGAAACATTTATTCACATGACAATAATTGTGCCAATGTACGTTGAAGACTTGAAGACCAATCATTTTGTAGCAGAGGACACAAAATTACTTTCATTACTTTTTAGTTTTTGATGTAAATGACTTGGGGACAAGTCAATAAATAAGGCTGGGGGGGAAGTGTAAATTCTGAATTTTGTATACCCTCCAAGCCTTATACATTTTTAGTTGCATTCAGCAGCAGATTCTGAACATTTAGCAGAAGATCCAGCAGTAGATGCAACAACAATAAAAGATTCACTTTTTCGATTTCATCCACCATTTTCACAACCAAGTAAAGAAGACTATGAACATAATTTTTCAGCCACACGTGCACAACTCTCATCCATTTTTGAAAGGGTAAGTTAAGGTATGATATTTTATAACTTTTAACCATTTAATTCCTTGAAAATTTAGAATGATAATTTTTGGAAAAACTTCACTTCCTTTCGTCATTTTGTCAAATTGCCAAAACTATCAGTTGAGGGGGGAAATACATCCACATTCATATGTTGCCACATTCATATAACATTCAAAACATTCATATCACATTCAAAGCCCACATACTTTCAAAATATATTTACTATTGCATCATCATGAGCATATAAATGGCTTTTCAAAAAGTACTTAAAAGATAATTGGATGCCAACACAATCATGATTTTCACACAAGAACCAACCATGTTGCATTCCAACAAAAATACTTTGCAATAAAAATCCTATTGTCAATATGCAAAGATCATACATTAAAATTGAATGCAACAAACAAAATATGATTGAAACACAAAAACCAACCAAGTTGCAGTTCATCAAAAACACTTTGCAAAAGTTAAGTAAATGATATCATGCTGAATTTAAGCCAAAGCTCAAGTATCAAAAAGTATTGTAATAGGTTGCATGAGGACATGTAATACCTTCAGTTTGGGGGTATATTGGGCCTCAAATTAGTCCCTATTCTCACTCCATTATTCACCAATACCTTCACATTACTTCCATATTAGCTTCATGTCACCTTCATTCCACCTCCACATCATTACATTTACCTCATCATTGGGTTATAACTATGATTTTCCAAAGTTTATTAATTATTAACATTTTTAAGTGGATTTGTGGTTAAACTTTAGAAAATAATATGCTTATACTTATACCTAACAATTAGAATGAGTTTTTTTCCATGTTTAGGTACAAAGGAAGATTCCTAGGCATATTTATGTGGCACTCTATGTTCAAATTGGAATTTGAGAAAATCATGGACCTCATGGAGGAGATCATGGAGGATAGGGTTATGTGTCACCATTGGTTGATAAATATGTAGGTCAAAGGAGGGAATAGTGGAATTACATGTATGAGTTTGTTATCATAGATTTTGTATAAATAGGAGTGTTATCTCCTTGATTTGTAATCTTAGTATCTTATAGGTTGGTAGTGAGAAGTTAGATTGGAGAATCAATGTAATGGTTGCAATTGCAATTTCAATTTGCAATTGATGATAAATAAGACGGAGCTTCTTTGATCCTCTACATTTGAATTTTCTTTTTGTGTGCTTGTGAATCCTTGGAAGGATCCCCTTTGCCTAGCAAGTACACTTTTATTTTAGTAGGCTTTTATTTTATGTTTGTTTGTGAATTTCATTAGATTAAATTATTAGGTTCATATTTTTGGAATATTAATGAATGACCTTTCGTAAGAAAGTAATAATGTTTCCTTAAATGAATCTGATTTTTTATTTAATGTTTGATTTCATTAGTTTAAGTTTCTGATTTATATGTTTGAGATATAAATGATAGTCTCTTGTAAGAGAGTTTTAACATTTCATGCAATCAATCATAATTAGGTTTAAGTGCTTTAATTTCATTAGTTTAAATAGTTTGTTGATTAAGATGATTAGAAATATTAATGAACAGTCTCCTGTAAGGGAACCTTAATATTTCTTACACTTGTCACAATGTCTTTAGATTTCATTTTGTTAAATGACAAAATAGGTGTTGGAGATCCTAACGAAAGACCTCCTGTAAGGGAACTTTGGCATTTCTTCACCTAGCTTAGTTTAGTTTGTCTCTAAGTCCATATATATTGGATGATCCTCGAAGTTTACTTACCCGGATTGATAGTAAATGAAACTCTAATTTGCGTCTGCATTTTAGACCAAACAATGGCCTTGGCCAATTCAAACCGTCATCCTTCCTAGGATCATTCCTAGGATATCCTCCCATTATCCATGAGGCATCGCCCGATGCCACAAGGGCCCCGGTGTGCATGATGTCTGCATCAAGAAACGAGTTTAGTCAGGACATAGAATCAAGCAGTAACGACATTGAGGCATCAACCACGACAGCCTCTCTAGCCTATGCTGCCTCCCAAACCCCTTTCCTCTACCCCCCAGCTGGCTTTGTCTCCCAACAAGTTTTGGAAACAATGGTGTTACCCAACATATCGTTGGTGTTCCCAGTTTGGTACCTCATTCCCCCATCCGGAATAAGATCCACCAATGTTACTACCACAGGGTTAAAGCCCCTCAATCTGCAGGAGCCCCAACCTACCCAAGAAACGGTTGAAACCACCCTCGCAAAGGAAGTTCCTGTTGCAAAACCGGTAATCATGGCCAATAAAACCGCAAATAGAGGAAAGAAGATGGTGACCCCCACCGTTCAAAGGGAATCACCAGTTTGCACCATATGTGATGTTATAGGCCACCCTACCCACATATGTCTGGAGTTGGACGAGTTAAAACCACTCCTTGGCTTCGAAGCAGACATCTTGATGTCACGTTCCCGTAAAAAGGAATCTACCACCAAAGGTAAACGAAAACCGTTGCGTACCAATCACGCATGCGCTCTATGTAGAAACTATGGGCATTATACCCACCATTGCTTTGAGATACCGTGATATAAGGATGCCTTACATGCCATCGAACGATCCTATCAAGAGGATCCCCCTACCTAGTCTGCGGGAATTGAACCGCGTGTCATCCCGTACCCGCAAGAGGAGAAACAGTCACCAGAAAGACAACCATTTTTCCCTCCTCCCCCCAAGCCACCATACACCAACCAGGGAAAGGGGAACCTGGTTGCCTCATCCTCTTGAGTTATCACGCACATTTATTACTGCAGATGGTTTGATCGAGTCTTTGACCCAAGGTCACCTAGGCTGTAGTAATATATATTTAGGGAGTGACCATGCGCGTCGATTCTGTTGATGGCTTGATCAGGTCTTTAACCCAAGATCTCCTAGGAAGCAGTAACACCCATGATACTTAGAGAGTTACCAGGTAGGTAGATTCTGCAGACAACTTGATCGGGTCTTTGACCCAAGATCTCCTAGGCAGCAGTGACACCCATGGTACTCAGGAAGTTACCAGGTAGGTAGATTCTGCAGATAGCTTGATCAGGTCTTTGACCCAAGATCACCTAGGCAACAGTAGCACCATGCATGTTGATTTTGCAAATGGTTTTATCGGGTCTTTGACCAAAGGTCACCTAGGCAGTTGTAATCTGCATTCGGGGAGATCCTGGATGGGGGCCAGTAACGGTTTACAACCATTTTTCCCTCCTCCCCCCAAACCACCATAGGATTGGTGACTCCACTAACGGTTTACAAGTTTATGTGGTTGTGCCATCTCTTGCAGGAGACCTTTGTCTACACTGGAGAGTGGAGCTAACAGTCCTCTGATCCATCTTACAGTCCCTAGATTCACTTGGAGTGACAGACTGAAGAAGGCAACTCCTAATCTTTTTACTTGCAGGATTTTTAAGCACAATTTTTTCTCACAGACGCGCAGTGCATGCATTCAGGACTGACCTGTGCACAGGAAAGCGCACCTATCAGAGCCTTTTCCATGCAAATTACAAAATGAGATTTTTCTCCCTGTATTCTGCATTTTTCTGCTTGTAAGTGTGCTGGGTAGCCCCTAATGTATCTACCAGCACTTGTGTTGATACCCCACAGCTTCTGAGAAATTACTTTTAGCTTCCTTTTCTAGGCTTAGAGTTAGTTTTCCTTTAAAGTTGGCTTTTTGCAAAAATATTCACATAGTTTAAGTAGGGGGGAAAATTAACCATTGCATTCCGAACGATTTATGTTTTTCAAATTTTGGTATGCACACTTAGATTAACTAGTCCAAGTAAGTGGCCCAAGACCACACATGCATAAGCTAGTTTCATTTTCTAGTGTAGAAATTGTTTAGTTCAATTTGTGCATTAGGGATTTTGGGACTAGGACCGATTTGTCGATTAGAGAAAGTAATATATGCTACCTTTGCACCATTCAGTGATCCTAGGTAAGCATATGAACACTCTATATTTACAATTCGCCATCTCCCTTTAGTTAGTCACATAGATTAACTAAGAAAATTTGAAAGCGGCCCTTTATCCACAAATGTTTTCCATTTGAGCCAGGAACAACATCACATAGTTTAACTAGGGGACTTTTATAAAGGATCACCAATATCCCTATGTTCAAAATACGAGATTTTTCACCATATTTTCACACACACTCACCCACTAAGCAAAGGAAGACACCTAAAAATAACTTAACCAAACTCATTAAATTCTCCCCAGAGGGGCCACAAAAGAATTTATAGTTTAAGTTAGGATCAAGGGGGTAGGCATCCAATAAGCTGCCTTGATCATACTTCATATTGAAATATAGAAGTTGTGTATTTAGGGAGCTTCAAATCCACCTATCAGCCCACGAAAAAGGAAACCTGAGCGCAGAAAAGACCCAATTCAGAGGGGGTTAGGCTTAGGCGCAGTGCATGCGGTATAAGTTGGGGCTACCTGACCCGTCTGATACTCGGTACTGTTAGCTGACTACCAAGAAGCCCAAGACTCGAATGCTCATGTGGGATGGTGGTTCTTAGTGGCCAAAAACTAGGGCATCCTTTACCCTATAGGTGATAGTGTAGGCAAGCACGAGACCCTCTACCCTTACCTTGGTAAATTCTCTTCGGCTGACTGGGGGTTTCACCAGCTTTTACGGGACGTTGTTCCAGCACTCGCAAGAAATCTTATCAAGGCCCAGTTACTTTTGAGTTTGTGAGGATGCATAGGTCTTTTAGGATTTTGAGTATCACATGCAAACAAACAAAAAACCATCTTTTGCAACACATAGATTAAGTTAAAGGGAAAATTCATTTCATTTTCGCTTTGGTTTATGTATGTGGCCATAAATTTGTCAGTATCATAGACTCTATCCTCTCAAAAAAATTCCAAAACCTAACCTGGTCGACACTCGAACGGTCCCAATGGAACCTCGTCGATCTAGGCGTCTTTTGGACCTCCCCCCATTACAGGGAGGGGTTCTAGCTCTTTCGCCATTCAGGCGTCAAAGACGGAACACTGCCACCATCATTGCTTCATCCTTCATTGGAGAAACCATATTTGGGAACCCTATCCAGTCTCCCAAATCCACACCACACACCACTCCCCCCTCGACCCTAGGGGGCAGAGGAGCGTGTCCCATTCAGGAAGCCTGTTGAACACACATCAGGGTATGTCACAAACTAACCCTCGTTCTAACCAAAACTTTGTGTCTTCACATGTTGCCATGGCGTCAACCTCCCAGTCACCCTTCTTAGCTGCGTTGAATCTACCCGATTTAACCAAGCTCACAAATGACCCCATCGCACACGATCCTTCATGGCCTCCCATGCCCACGAAGCTCTCTTTGGATATACCAAACTTTGAAGGTAAGCAAGTGGAAGACCCAGGTAATCATGTAATGACCTTTCACCTATGGTGCTCATCAAATAGTATCATCGATGACACTATTCGATTGAGGCTATTTCAACGCACCCTTACAAGAGTAGAAGTGAAGTGGTATGTGTAGCAACCTCCTACTTCACATGGAACCTTTAGCACCCTCGCTACCACGTTCCTCACTTATTTTTAGTTACCCATTCACCATGATTCGGGAATGGAGATACTGACTCATTTTAGGCAAACCCCCACCATCCATATCTCTGACCATCTTCATGAATGGATGCAGCGTCGTAGTTTATGTAAAGCTATACTCAACGATCGGGTCCTTTTAGATTTATTCTTGAAAACTCTGATGGTGGAGATTTCAAAGGATGTGGCGCAACAATACCCCACATCCTAAGAGGATGCAATCAGTAAAGCCCAGAAGCTTGAACTAATTTATACGCAATCAGGATACATTTACAATATCCTGCCTAACGCCTCGCGCCTGCACACTTACAAATAATTTCCAGGTCCGTCAAACTCTGTAGATAGATTATTTGGGTCAATGACCCAAGGTTACCTAGGCAGCAGTATTCAAAATCCCGGTTACACACATAATTCTACCTAGAATATTTCTCAACCCGGATTTCAAATTCATCATATGCCTGAGCAAGATTTGACTAGTAGGGTGCAAGCGTATCACCAAGGAGGACCCTATCCTCCAGCTGAGGGGACCCAGTACACAGAAAGAAACACTGAGGGAAGAGTTCCCCCCCAATGGCTAGGTGCAAACAAGGGACAACGTTATGCTCAGTTCCAAGCACACAAAACACCTACAAAAACCAATGCATAGGTGAACTTTGTGCAGCCGTCCCAAAATCAACCACGCCAATATAACTAGGAGAACTACCCTCCTAACATGGTTAAGAAAAAATAAAAAAACAAGTCAAAAGGGAACCCTAGACAAGGGGGCAGCAACCAACAGCGCCCACTGTGATCCGAGGCTGGAGGAAACTCTAGCAATAATCAAAACCAGGAGCCGATAAATGCCCAATGGAAAGGCAAAAGGCCACCTCTGCAAACAAACCATCCTTGTTCAATATGTGTTGAGTACAGGCACTATACTCACCACTGTCCCGATCTCCCCGAGATAAAAAAGCTTCAGAGTAACCGAGGACAAGGAGGATCTTCCCAACAACCCGCTGTTATGCAAGAACCTTTCCCCCACCAAGGGATGGTCAGCACTTAGCAACAAAACCCAAATGATTCCAGGAAAAGAAGCCATGAAATCTACATGACTGGGGAAGAGATGTTTTTCCAAACACAGAATCGCAGTTACGATACCCCACTAGACTCCACTACAGCAGGGGCTAGTACTAGTGCACCGACTGCACCTTTGACCATTTCAAAGATGGCAAAGGGACCTAATAGGTGATCAGGTAACTAATCCAAAGCGGCCCATAATTATAGCATCGTGGAAAATTTAGCTCAATCACCTGCTACTATGTCTCTGTTAGAAGTACTGCAATCATGCCCTAAGCAACAGAAAGCCTTACTTTCTGCATTAGGCGCTATCGAGCCCGCCAATACGCGCATGATGGCTTTTGATTTAGAAAAATCCACCCCTAGGCTTCCTTTCATGGTCGCCTTCCAAATACCAGTATCGGTCCTAAATATCACTATTTACCGATGTTTCATTGACGATGGTGCATCGACATTCATCATGTCAAAAAATGTTTGGCAGAAGTTGGGTTCTCCCAAACTAAAACCCTCGATCATAACACTTCGAGCCTACAACTATCATCCCTCGACCCCCGTCGGCCTCTACCAAAATGTCCCAGTCAGTTTAGCTAGAAAAATGGTCCACATAAACATTGAAGTCTTGGACGCTCACTTGGATTAAAATATACTCCTCGGGCGGAGTTATATGTATGCCATGTCTTGCACAGCCTCTTCCTTCTTCCATATTATGATGTTCCCCCACGAGGATCACATCATTACAGTAGACCAGCTGACACACAGTGAGAAGCATCCCCTAACCAGCTGGCTTTGTCCCCCAGCAGGTTTTGGCAACACTGGTGTTACCCAACATATCGATAACGTTCCCAGTTTGGTACCTCATTCCCCCATCTGGAATAGGAACCACCAATGTTACTATCATAAGGTTAAAGCCCTCAATCCAGAGGAGCCCCAACCTACCCAAGAAACGGTCGAAACCACCCCCGCAAAGGAAGTTCCCATTGCGAAACCGGTAATCACGACCAAGAAAACTGCAAATAGAGGAAAGAGGATGGTGACCGCCACCATTCAAAGGGAATCATCAGTATGCACCATATGTGATGTTATAAGCCATTCTACCCACATATGTCTGGAGTTGGACGAATTAAAACCACTCCTCGACTCCGAAGCAGACATCTCGATGCCACGTTCCCGTAAAAAGGAACCTACCACCAAAAGGTAAAGGCAAACCACTACGTACCAATCACGCATGTGCTCTCTGTAGAAACTATGGGCATTATACCCACCATTTCTCTGAGATACCATGATATAGGGATTTTACATGCCATCAAGCGATCCTATCAAGAGGATCCCCCTACCCAGTCTGCGGGAAATTAACCACGTGTCATCCCGTACCTGCAGGAGGAGCAACAGTCACCAGAAAGACAACCATTTGTCCCTCCTCCCCCCAAACCACCATACACCAACCAGGGACAGGGGAACCTAGTTGCCTCATCCTCTTGAGCTAGCAAGCGCATCTATTTTTGCAAATGGTTTGCTCGGGTCTTTAACCTAAGGTCACCTAGGTAGCAGTAAACTGTATTCAGGGAGATCTTGGACAGGGGGCAGTAAACGACAACGCCCCCATGATCTCAGTCTGTGGGAAACCCTAACTAAAATCAAAACTAGGAGCCATGTAACAACTCCCAAGCAAATAGAGGCGATGCCACACATTCGCACTCCTGAAAAAATAAATTTTCAGCACCGGTAGGTATGCCCTATCTCATCTTCTTTTTTAAAGCTCATGATTTCCAGTAAATTTTGATAAAGAATATCCTTTCACTTGAGGTAGTTATTTTTTGCAGGAAGAGCCCACAAAAATTTTACAACACCATCTACTGAAGGCCCTGGAGCAAGTATCATTCTACCCACAGCATGATAGAGTCCCAGAAAAATTTTCATATCTTGACCTCATTTCTCCATCAGAAATAAACAATAGGGTCCTCATACCCGACCGCATTTATCATCACCTCACGTTGCACATGATAAACGTTCGTGTTGGTAGGTAGAGCCTCCCCTCCATGGCGCTCGTCACCCAAAGTAGACCATATATCATAGCACAAGTGACGCCATGGTCATACCATTTCAGTCCAGGAAGCACCTCGTGCCCATCCATTCATCATGCATAACGTCAAGTTTACCATTCAAACTCAAAGCCCCTTCTCAGATGACCAAGTTGTACAAGCAGATTGAAAGCGCACCTCCGCGCATCGCATTTGGCCCACCATACCTCCATCAGCATAATCCCATCTACGACACTTCTCCATCCGCTTCATCAACCCCGCACATGAGACCAACCAATGGGACCCGTACCACCAGCAAAACACCATCCTCACACCTTCAGTGAGTGAACCCTTTCATGTTTTGGGGTACCTGTCTCTGTGTTTTATACAAATCAAACCTCATTATTCTATTGTTTTGGTAAGTGTACGAAGACCGCAAATGATGCACTTCGCCGCTTCACCCTCATATTTCATATTTTCCCCCATGGAAGCAGTCCCTCATTCCCCTTGGTCGGAGTATTTCACCCCCACGCATGCACCATCATGACATTCATAGTCGGTTCACACCCGCCCTGGAAGTCCTACTGACTCCAGGGATTTTCCTTCATAAATAACTATGACTACCACCAAGCTGCTAAAGTATACTCCGATCTCATGCCACTGAATCCCCATCATCCATTTTCAGTCAACTCTCACCAACATGCCTATGTTAAACACATCACATCTAGGTCCCTGACCCCTCAAGTCGGCAACCCATGGTTCAGTTAAGGCTTCCTTTTTGTTGACCTCGACACCTCTTTTCCAAAAAGGAAGTGGTACCTTGGATCACCCCTCCCCATGTAAAGGGGTATCCTTGGGTGGCACTGTGGGAGACATCACTGTCCATAGATGTCATCGATCCTCCTAACATTTGACTATGACAAAAGCTTTCATGTTAAGATGGTATCGTACCTTACAACCATTGCAATTTTATTAATATCCGTCGAAGACCTGTGCCTCCATAAGCATCTCTGTCAACAATGATTACATGGGAAGGTCCCAGCCAATACATATGTGTGCATTGCGTAGCTAGATGCCATACCAAGTTTACGCATATGGGTACCAAATTCCACCTATCGTCAAAGAAAAAATGCCCCTGAGGGCATCAGCAGCCGTCGTCAATAACCGCCAACATCACTACCATGGTAGTGACGCAGACAACACATGTATTTGTCATTTTTGTTTAACTAGCCATAGTGTCATGAGCATGGGACATGCCCACCTCGTTGAAATTTTGTATATATGTTGTATATTTTGTTTGCTTGCAAGGGTCCCTTAGGCCATGGTCATCTAGGAAATAGTGCAAGGTGTTGTTAATTCCAAGATTCATGCAGGCCTCTCTCTCTCTGCGCAAGACACAGAAAATAAACTATAATTTATTTCGGCTATACAGTCCTTCCTAGACCTCAGACATTAGCGAGCAACTGTTAACACTAGAAAATCGTACATTAGAATATGACATTAATTAATGTCAAGCCTAAGGATTTACAAGGCATGAACACATTATGGAATCAAGAAGTATTTAAAATCTCTAAGGTTTTGAGAAAATCAGATTTGAACTAGTCTTAAATGCTAAATTGTGCGCTTAATCCTTCGATAAGAGCGCCTTGTGTGCGCATTCTTGGAAATGGAAAAATGTCACTTTCCGGGACCACACAAAGCAAAGGACAATTACTCCTTATATGAATCCACCTAAGGACAGCCACTAGCGCCTCCTTAGACACTATGTGAGCAAACAAAGGAATATTTGGAGTAAACAATGGAATCATAACTCTCCCTTGGGTTACCATCCATCATGTACCAAAGGAGGGAAGGAGGATTTGAAATCCCCTATATAAAGCCACCAAGAGATGAAGAAATGTTGATCACATTGTTATGCTGGCCAGAATTTCCCAAGCAATAACAGTAGTGTGTGACCCGGAGTTGGAGATAGAGGGGACTCAATTGTTGGCCACCCAACAATCCTAGTCCATCACATCGGAGAGAGAGGGAGACTACATCAAAGGCAGAGCTTGGAAACCAACATCCTTACATCGAGACATAGAACCATTGTCCAGGGGCCCTTTGGCATGTGGGTAAAATTTCTTCTCCATATCAAACGTTTAATAAGAAGAGGCCTTTGAGCCATCGTCTACATTATTATCATTTTGACTCTCTTCAATAGCTTCTGTATATTTTTGTTTTAGTTTTTAGTTTACTTTGAGCATACATTCACATATTTTTTCCTCTAGATTATATGCTTTTAAGCTCCACCACTTTCTGCCTATGACCAATAGTTTATAGGGGTAGACCAAAAATAGAAGAGAAGAGATATAAATGCCTTACAAATAAGCCACTTCGAGGGGGCAACCTCCAATACATTACATAAATGAAAAATTCTTGGATGATACAAATTACAAAACCTCTTTTCTATATATAGGATTCCATGGGGCCACAATGTAATCCTAGCCGACCTAACAATAATAATTTAAGGGCACAATAATAACAATATGGGGGTTAGAGGGGTACAATAATAACAATAAGGGGGTTACACTAACAAAAATAAAGGACTATACTAGTAATATAGGGACCTAACATGCCCCTCTCCTTCAAAAAAGTGTTGTCCTCAATGCTTGAGTAGCTCTGGGTGCTTCTGTATAAAATTCTCATCCTCCCATGTAGAATCTTCAGTGGGTAAGTTCTTCCACTTGATGAGATACTCTGAAATTGATCGATTCCGTAGCTGTCGAGCTCTTGTTTCCATGACCGCTTCAGGTTCCAATATGATTTTTCCTTCCTCATCAAGTTCTGGCAATATTGTTTGAACTGGAAGATTTTCACCTATAACCTTCTTCAAGCATGAAACATGGAAAACTGGATGTACTCGCGAAGAAGCAGGAAGCTCCAATTTGTATGCCATAGTACCAATCTTTTGCAACACCTTGTAAGGACCATAGTACTTTGGCGATAATTTATTATCCCTCTTAGCTTGCTTGAGGGACATTTGTTTATATGGTTGTAGCCGTAAAAATACCCAATCTCCTACATCAAAACTTCTCTCGCTGCGATGTTGATCTGCCTGTTGTTTCATTCGATTTTGTGCCAAATTCGGGTTATCCTTTAAGAGTTGGAGAACTTCTTGCTGATGCTCGATGTGATCTTCCACTGCTTGAACCTTCGAATTTTCCCTTAAAGATGATGTGATGGATGGTGGATGATATCCATAAAGTGCCATAAATGGGGTCATTTTTGCTGCAGTATGGAAGGAAGTGTTATACCACCATTCGGCGAGAGGTAACCACTTGACCCATTGTGTTTGTTTATCAGATACAAAACAATGAAGATATCCTTCCAAACATTTATTTACTATCTCAGTTTGACCATCGGATTGAAGATGATAAGATGAGCTATGAGCTAATTGAGTACCCAAACAAGAAAATAACTTCGTCCAAAAATTTCCAGTAAAAATGGGATCTCTGTCGCTCACAATAACCCTTGGGTTTCCATGTATCTTTTGAATTGTGTCCATAAATGTAGTATCAACTGTACTTGCTTTAAATGGATGAGATAATGCACAAAAGTGTGCATACTTGGTAAGTCTATCAACTACCACCATGATGACACTCTTTCCTTCGGACTTAGGTAAACCTGTGATAAAATCCATTGAAATCTCCTCCCAACATTAACTTGGAATGGATAAAGGTTGTAGAAGACCCGAGGTCTTAATTGTATCAACTTTATTCTATTTGAAAATAAAAAATTCTGCCACAAACTTTTGAATATCAGATTTAGGGCCATCCCAAAAAAAATGCTTTCTTCACCCTGTGGTAAGTTTTTAAAAATCCTGAGTGTCCTCCTAAAGGAGAAGTGTGCAATTCCAAAAGAATATTTTGTTTTAGTTGGGAATTCTTACAAAGATATAAGCGATCTTTGTACCATAAGGAATCATTTTTCCAACTAAATGTATCGGATGTACTAGGATCTTGCTGCAACTTTTGAATGAGTGTCCACACTTCTTCGTCCTTCTTCCATTCATCCCTTGCTTCGGTTATCCAATCTGGTTGGATAATAGATATGGCACAAAGCAATGCTTCCACCTCTTCATTCTTTCTTGAGAGTGCATCTACAACAACATTTAGCTTCCCTTTTTTGTAGATTATTTCAAAGTCATAACTCAACATCTTTGTGACCCATTTTTGTTGCTCTTCTGAAGATATTCTTTGTTCCAAAAAGTGTTTAAGACTATCATGATCAGTTTTTACCTTGAAGTGTCTTCCCATTAGGTAAGTTCTCCATTTCTTTAGTGCATGTAGTATTGCTAACATTTCATTCTCATAAATATCTTTCTGTAAATACTTTCCTTTGATTTGATGACTTTCAAAAGTAACGGGTCTTCCTTCTTGCATTAAAACAACACCAATTCCATTTCCTGAGGCATCACATTCCTCAACAAAGGTTTTTGTGAAATCTGGCATAGCTAAGACCGGTGCTATGCAGATTGCTTCTTTAAGATGTTCAAAGGCCTTAGTTGCTTCAAGAGTCCCTGAAAATGCATCTTTCTTCAATAATGTTGTTAGAGGTGCTACTATTCTCCCATAATTCTTAACAAACTTGCGATAATACCTTGTTAACCTAAGAAATCCTTGCAACTGCTTTATGGTTTTGGGGACTTTACATTCCTTAATGGCTTTAATTTTGTTAGGGTCTACCTTAACACCCTCATGAGATACAATATGACCTATATATTCTACCTCTTGTACTCCAAAGAAACATTTGGATGTTTTTGCATATAATTGTCTCTCCTGCAATAGTTTGAGCACCCTGTCAACATGTTGAAAATGATCCTTCCAAAACCTGTTGTAGATTAGTATATCATCAAAAAATACTAGCACAAATTTTCTAAGGAAGGGTTTCAAAATGGAATTCATCAACCCTTGAAATGTAGAAGGTGCATTGGTAAGGCCAAAAGGCATGACCAAAAATTCATAATGACCCTCATGAGTTCGAAATGCTGTTTTTGGAATATCTTCAGTCTTCATTCTAATTTGATGATGTCCTGAACGAAGATCCAACTTGGTAAAATAAATTGCTCCATGTAATTCATCCAATAATTCATCAATCACAGGAATGGGAAATTTGTCTTTAATGGTGAGCTTATTGAGCTCCCTATAATCTGGACACATTCGCCATGATCCATCCTTCTTGTGTGCCAATACTACAGGAGCAGAGAAAGAACTTTGACTGGGTTGAATTATACCCGCCTCTAACATTTCTGCAATCATACGTTCAATTTCGCTCTTTTGGAAGTAAGGATATCTATAAGGCCTGATGTTTGGAGGAACACTTCCTGGAATCAAATGAATAGCATGATCATGATCACGAATAGGTGGGAGTCCTTTGGGAGTTTGAAACACCTTGGAATGATTGTCCAAGACTTGTTGGAGATCTGCAGAAATAGATGATTTTGATGTTGGAACTTCTAGTGAGCATAATTGTGCAATTACGCCTCGTTGTTCTTTCTTTAGAAGCTTTGTCATGACATTAGAGCTTATTATCCTTCCTGGCTTCCCTTCAATACCCCATAATTTGACTTCCTTTCCTTTTGAAAAATATTTCAAGAAAAGTTCTTGAAAATTAAAAGCTACCGTCCCCAAAGATTGTAACCATTGTACTCCTAGTACAACATCAGCACCTCCCATAGGAATGGAAAGCATTGGACTATTCAATACATATTCCCCCATGGTTAGCTTGATATTATGGCATTTTCCAGAGAAATTTATAGTTCCTCCATTTGCAACCATCACTTGACGTTCTGGTGCTGGGTATAGGAAACAATTCAATTCCTTGGCTACCTTACAATGAATAAAATTATGGGTACTACCTGAATCAATCAACACTATTACCTTTTTCTTCTTGATATGTCCTTCTATCTTGAGAGTTTGAGGAGTGGTAATTGCTGCCAATGCATTACACGGTATGGTCGAATTCATTTCTTCCTCTTCTAGGGTTGGTTTGTGGTGTATACCCTCTTCTTTTGAATATTCTTGTTCATTTTCTTCTTCCTCTTCACAATCTATGTAAAATAATTTCTTCTCAACACACTTACGATCTCTAGTGTATTTGATATCACAACTGTAGTAAAGCCCTTTTGCTCTTTTTTCTTCCAAATGTTGTGGTGTCAACCTTGTAGGTTGTGCAAATCTAGGAGTAGCAACACTTCCCTCTTTATAGAAGTGAGTGGTAGGCTTCCTTGTCACCATAATTTTACATTCAATTTTTCTAGCCAACCTGAATGCCTTCTCCAATGAATCAGGTTCCAAAACGTGAACTTCATGTTGGATGTTATCCTTTAAATTACCTATGAAGGGATCAATCTTGTGTTCCTCTGAAATATCAGTTACCCTTATATTCAATTTTTGGAAGTCCTCAATGTGCTCCCCCACTGAACCCTTTTGTTTGAGATTTATCAATTGGCTAAAGAAGGTGTTTCTCTTTGTATCCTCATAATGTGCTATCATTTCCTCCGTAAAAATTGATCAAGTGACAATTTTTTTACAGGATAAAAGCCATCGATACCATATAAATGTATTTTGTTCTAAATGTAAAGTTGCAATGCATACCTTTTGTGTGTTTTTCACATTATTGAGATCAAAATATTGCTCCAGCTATAGTATCCATGTTACAGGATCCTTTCCATCAAACTTCCTCATATCCATTTTTTGAATGTGGTGATTCTTCCCTCCAACATTAGAGTTTGTGAAATCATGATTAACATTTATTTTGTTCTCATCATGAGTTTCCTTTGCTATCTTTTCACCATTAGGAAAAATTTCTTGTATCAACTTTTCTAAACCTTCTATATATAATTTTAGATCATTCATCATGTTTTCCATGTTCTCTTTCATTTTTTCATCGATATTAACTTCCATGTCATCCATCTTAGCTTCCATGCCCACTTCTATGCCATTCATCATAGCTTCCAAATCATTCATCTTAGCTTCCACACCTTTCTTCAAAACTTCTATTTCATTTTTTGTTTCTCTTTGCGAGAGCGAAATTTGTTGCACTTGCTCTTGTAATTTTGATATGTCTTGTTGCCATTCTTCATCTTCATGAGTCATAGTAGAGCCTTATAAAGGCTTAATGGGTGTTGAATTATTTTTAAGGTCCATTTTAGAATCCAATACTAATATCTATTCTACAATATTCCCTTGGAATCAATTCAACTTGATTCTTCAAACAAGACTTATGCAATTCAGAAAATAAAATACACACCTTTTACTTGCTTTTGAGGAGCTCGATATTTAAATTGAATTATCTCTATAATTGTGGATCCTAAATATTTGAAATTCAACCCTGTAGTATCCCTCTAAAGCTTCTTTCAAATTCCATAGGTCTGATCTACTTTGGATTCTTCAAGGAAAAGTTATGTCTAATCTCCCACAAAGACCCAATTATGGACTGGTTCAGTAGAGAGAACTTGTATGACTTTCTGCGTGTCATTGTTTCCTTCTTTTGATCTAAAATAGGTAGATATAAAACTACATTCCATGTACTTATGGCCACTTTTTACAGCATTCCAATCAGATGCTCAGAGAGAGAGCTATGAAGATGTTTCCACGGTCACATCCTTGAGATGAAATTTAGAAGCCTAAAAAAAACCTAACTTCCACAAATCATATCTCCGAAAATATTTTGAACCAAGAACTAAAATTTTTCAATGATGTTCCTCTAGATTTTGGCTTCGTACTCTAAAAATTTCAACTTCTGAACCTTCGTAGAAAAAACGTTATAGCAAAAATACCACTATGACCTGCTTATGTTAAATTCAGGAGCTTGCAAAATGACCTAAATTTCAAAGATTATATCTCCGAAACTATTGTGAACCAAGCTCTAAAATTTTGCGAAGATGTTTCTCAGGATTTTGGCTTTGTACACTAAAAATTGCAGCTTCTGAACCTTCGTAGAAAACAATTTATAGTGAAAATGCCACGATGACCTATTTGGAGCAGCGAAACCCTAGAATCCAAAGCTCTGATACCAAATGTTGTGAAACCAGCTCCAAAAATAGAAGAGAAGAGATATAACACCTTATAAATAAGACACTTCAAGGGGGAAACCTCCAATACATTACATAAATGAACAATTCTTGGATGATACAAATTACAAAACCTCCTTTCTATATATAGGAGTCCATGGGGCCACAATGTAATCCTAACCAACCTAACAATAATAATTTAAGGGCACAATAATAACAATATGGGGGTTACAGGGGTACAATAATAACAATAAGGTTACACTAACAACGATAAAGGACTATACCCGTAATATAGGGACCTAACACTAAGGTTTTCAGAAAATCAGATTTGAACTAGTCTTAAATGCTAAATTACGTGCTTAATCCTTCGATAAGAGCGCCTTCTGCGTGCCTTTTTACCCGATAAGCGCGCATTCCTGGAAATGGAAAAATGTCACTTTCCAGGACCGAAAAAAGCAAAGGACAGTTACTCCTTATATGAAGCCGCCTAAGGACAGCCACTAGCACCTCCTTAGACACTATGTGAGCACACAAAGGGATATTTGGAGCACACAATGGAATCATACCTCTCCCTTGGGTCACCATCCATCATGTACCTAGGGAGGCAAGGAGGATTTTAAATCTCCTATATAAAGCCACCAAGAGATGAAGAAAGGGTGATCACATTTTTATGCTGGCCAGAATTGCCCAAGCAATACCAGCAGTGTGTGACCCAGAGCTGGAGACAGAGGAGACTCAATTTTTGGCCACCCAACAATCCTAGTCCATCACAACGGAGAGAGAGGGAGACGGCATCATAGGCAGAGCTTGGAAACCAACATCCTTACATCGGGACCTAGAACCATTTTCCAGGGGCCCTTAGCAAGTGGGTAAAATTTCTTCTCCATATCAAACATTTAATAAGAAGAGGCCTTTAAGCCATCGTTTGCATTATTAGCATTTTGACTCTCTTCAATAGCTTCTGTATATTTGTGTTTTAGTTTTTAGTTTACTTTGAGCATAAATTCACATATTTTTTCCTCTAGATTATATTATTTTGAGCTCCACCACTTTCTGCCTATGACCAATAGTTTATAGGGGTAGACCACACCCCTTAAACTGGTGTGATTTTGTACACCCGTGGGTCAAATCCACCACCACAATGGGAGGTATAGCACTACCAAGATTGGTACAATTACTTTCCAAAGAGAGTTAGGTAAACCTTTCATATTAAAAATTTCATGCATGTACTAGGTTTAAAAAAGAATTTAGTTTCAGTTCCTATGTTGGAGGATCTTGGATAGAATGTGGTTTTCAGTGAAAAAAATGTGTTCCTTCGTCACAAAGACACAGGACAGGTAAAGAGGAATAGGGTTCATGTGAAGAACCTATACAAAATTGATGTAGATGGCTACGCAGCATTGAGCAGTAAATCAGAGGAGGTGGTGAGCCAGGATACCGGTGAGTTATGGCACAGGAGGTTGGGTCATCTATGCCGCAGTGATTTGAGGATCATGTAAAATATTTCTACAGGGCTTCCAAAGGGTACACTTGCATAGATAGCCACATGCAAGGGTTGTATTATGGGGAAGTATACAAAGGCCATTGTTCATGAGAAGGAGATCGGAGCAACGAAAAACCTTGAGAGAGTTCACTCAGACGTCTGTGGACCATTCTCAACAGCTTCCATAACAAAGCACAGGTATTATGTGATTTTTCTTAATGATTTTTCTAGAAATTGTTGGGTTTTCTTCATGCAGAAGAAAAACTAGATGCTCTCCAAGTTTTGTGAGTTCAAAGAACTGGTCGAGAAAGATACTGGGAAGAAGGCGAAGGATCTACGGAGTGAAAATGGTGGTGAGTGTATCTTTAATGAATTTAATAACTTGTGTGCCAAAGAATGAATTTAGAGAGAATTGATTGCACCTCATAACCCACAACATAATGGGGTTGCAGAAAGAAAGAAAAAAATAATTGTGGGAGAATCACGAGCCATGTTACATGATCAGGGCTTATCATTTCATATGTGGGAAGAGGCATGCAACACAGTGGTATTTGTGCAGAACCGTGGTCCTGATCGGATACTAGGCATGAGTACACTAGAGGAGGTTTTTACAGGTAAGAAATAAGATGCTTCATATTTTAAATTTTTTGGCTCATCTATCTATTTCCATGTGACAAAAGATTTCAGGAATAAGCTAGAACCAACAACAAAGGTTGGGATATTTTTGGGGTACACAAATACTCCCCACAACTATCAGGTGTATTTTTCAACAAACATCATCACAATTGTCAGGAGAGAAGTTAAATTTGATGAGGAGAAAGCCATGTGATTGTCCCTTTAGAGGGAGACTGACTTTCATGCAAAACAAGAACTCTTAGTTCCAAAGGATGAACCTCAGGATGTGGAGTAGCCATAATCAGAGGAATAGAGAGTGGTAGAAGCCCCTCATACAAATCCATCCACTAGAAATGCTAGGAAGCACACCAGAGAGGCTTAAAAATTAATGCTAGATGCAACAGAGAATGTAGGTCCACTAACATCACAGTGCAGGAAGAGAAGGTCCCCATACAGGTATACTAGATACATGACTCTTATGAGCAGATGTATTGTGACAGAACCATCCTATTGAATCAATGCAGCAGCTAGTATGGGTTGATACCATGGGTTAGGAGTATGACTCCATTATCAGAAATAGTGCATGGGAAATGGTACCAAGACTAATGGGGAAGTTAGTGGTTGGATCCAGGTGGATCTACAAGGTGAACCAATCAGCAAATGGGAGCAAGGAGAAATACAAGGCTAGATTTTTGGCCAGAGGATTCTCACAGGTGGAGGGGATTGACTATGAGGAGAATTTTGCACCAGTTGCAAGGTACTCATCAATTAGATCCATCCTTGCACTCTCAGCGTAGATGGGATAGTAGATACATAAGATGGATGTAAAGACAACATTTATCAATGGATTTATTGAGGAAGAAGTGTGAATTGAGTAGCCAAAATGTTTTGATACCTTAGACAGGGAGTCGTATGTGTGCAGACTCAATAGAGCATTGTATGGACTGAAGCAAGCACCTCATGCTTGGTACACCAGGACCAAAAACTATTTCATCGGATTGGGCTTCACAAAGAGTGAAGAGGATGCAAACCTATATCATATTGTGGTTGATGGTAAGCTTTTGATTATTGTACTTTATGTCGATGATCTAATTCTGACAGGTGATGAGAATCTCATAACTTCTTTCAAGGAGGATCTTGCAAGAGAGTTTGAGATGAAGAACATGGGGCTCTTGCATTATTTACTTGGCTTGGAAACATGGCAAAGAGATGGGGAACTATTTGTATCTCAGGGAAAGTATGCCAAGGAGATTCTGAGGAAGTTCCACATGGAGGGCAGCAAACCCATGGAGACTCCTCTTGCAGGAAACCAGAGGAAGGAGGAATGTACTTCAGGTGAGGTAGTGGATGTTATTGTTTACAGGAAACTTGTGGGTTCACTTATGTATTTGGTGAACACACGACCAGAAATATTCTACGTAGTTAACCATATTAGTGAAGCTATGGTTAAGCCTACCAAGCTCTTTTGGAAGGTGGGGAAGCATGCTTTTAGATATCTCATGGGCACTACAGAGTATGGATTATGGTACATGTGGATAAAGAGAGTGAAGCTTCAAGGCTTCGCCGATGCAGATTGGGCAAGCAGTCCATCAGAGAGGAAGAGCACATTAGGGGGAATATTTAGCATAGGATCAAGAAAAATTTATTGGTACAATAGGAAGCAAAGATCAGTTGCACTAAGTTCAGCAGAGGCAAAGTACATGAAAGCTAGTCAGATTGCATGTGACGCCATCCTGATGAGGAAGATACTTGTTGGCTTGTTTCGTCATCAGATGGATCCAACTGTGATACATTGTGATAACCAAAGTTGCATAAAACTCTTGGTTAATCTAGTATTCCATGACATGTCCAAGAATATTGATATATGGTACCACCATCTTAGAGATTGTGTTTAGATGCGCATAATTTTGTTGCAGTACATTCCCATGGAGGATCATGATGTGGATATCTTGAAGAAGGCGATGGCAAAGATAAAATTTGAATACCACAAAGGCAGGATCGGGGTAGCTGATAATCCCTTTCTTGTTGAGAGGGAGTGTTGAAAATCAACAAGAAAATGTGTGTCTAATTTTTTTTCCCTTTAATAAATTGGATAATAAATTGTAATCTTATCTCATAACAACTTGTACCAGTTAACTAAGTCAAAAATATTGAGTTAGCTCAATAATTTCATGTTGAGGGTCAAAGGTGAGGCATGTAGAGTGATTCTATTATTTTGGGGGTCCAATTGTAGTTAATGCACTAGTATGGTGTGAGTGTAATCAATTAACTCAAATTAATTGAGCTAAAATCAATTTAACTAGTTATAACTAAGTGATGAACTATTGAGAGGTCCAGTGAATTAAATTAGATTTAATTCTCAAGTAGTGATCAATCAGATAACTGATGATTCGCTATTATTAGTTTCATGCATGTCAATTCTGATGAAGACCCGGTTGAGCCAAAGGTTAAAGGGAGGATAGCTATCAGTTGTATTATTAGCAAATTTCTCAGGTGCAGTTATAAAGCCACATGATGCCCATGATGTATTATGAAATTAAGGAAGGTTGGAATTCCTATTTAATGGGGATTTATTTCCCTAGTAATTGTGTGAGCAAGGGAGACTAGAGGAAGGAAAGGAATTGACCATGTGTTTGTCCAATTTTTCCTAGATCAGTGTGATATGATTGGTAGAGTGCAATAGATTCTTGTGAGAAAGAATGCATTGTATTGTTTCATCATTCCTTGGCTTATTATACAATAGAGATAGAGGGGTTTTGAGCAGTTGCATTCCCTATGAAAATATTGTGTTGTGTGATTGATTTACTTCTTTCTCATACTTGCATGTGATTGAGCCATCGTGTTTTATATTCTACAAATATTGTAGAAGGATTCAGTATCTTGTTTTAGTACATTACATGATTGGATTGAATCCATTGGTATAATTTCTAAAATATACTAGATAGTTCCAAGGCATGCTAGAGTGTTATGGAAGCATACCAAGATGTGCCAAGTGCCAATGTGTGTTGAGTGTTAGTGAGTTTCAGGGAAACACAAGGGATAACTATGTCAAAATGCATAGAAATGAATGAACAAGAGTGTGTGACAGGGAATTTTAGCGAGTTATAGGTGTGCTAAGAAGGGAGTGACATGGCATTCTAGCCAATGTTAAGTCAAGACATGCCAGCTTCCAGGGTGTGCCAACACATACTAGGAAGTGTTAGGTAGTCCTAGGGACACACAAGGGAGCACTAGGTGAAAGTAATGCATCCAAATGAATGATTAAGATATTGTGGCCAGGAAGTGTCAGTTGGTTCCAGGTGTGGTAAGGAGGAAATGACAAGGTATGCTAGGAAGTGCTAAGGCATGCTAGAGGTCAAGGAAACATGCTAAGATGTGCCAGGTGCTAGGGTGTGCCCATACATGTCAGGGAGTGTTATGGAGTGCCAGGGAAAAACAAGGGAGAGCTAGTTTCAAATGCATGTAAATGAATGAATAAGTGTGTGACATGAGTGGCCTAAGATGAGGAATATGAATTTATTTGGTAAACAAGACACAATCTAATTGTAGTAGGTGAAATTGGTCAAGTTGTTGTGGAAAAAGCGGTCCAATTCTACATGAAGTGCAGTAGCTAAGGACTTGATTCAGTTCCAAAGTCGTGAAAAAATGTAAGGCTATTTGTGAGGGCATGAGTACAAAGGAATGCTAGGGAATGCTAACACTTTTCACATAGTTTTAAGGAATGTCAAATAAGCTAATATGTGTCAAGTGCTAAGGCATGCAAAAATGTGCAAAGGTGCGACAATACATGCCAGTGACTATAAATGCAGTAAAAAGGAGAAAAAACATTAAATACAAGGAAATTAACATATAAGAGGGTTAATAAGTCATCAATTTACCTTTTCCAGGAGGGGTATGCTATGCACACCAACACTAGGTGGAAATAGGTGTCAAATGCCAAGTGTTAGTGCATTTTAAGTTCCAAATCATCCTCTATTACTTCTCATCTACTTTCCAATAATTTATCTCAATCAACTTTATTATTAAACCATGCCAAAGCATACTAAGGCATCTTAATGAATTTTATACATGCTAATACTTTCCAAGCGCCAACACGTGCCAAGTGCTAATGTGTTTTAGGTAGTGATACACATGTTATGAAGTGGAAGGGCATGTGGAATAGTGTTAAGTAGGCGTGGCAGAGTGTGCTAATGTATGTTGAGGAGTATTATGGAGTACTAGACAAAAACAAGGAAGCACTAGGTAAAAATGCATGGAAGTGAATGAATATGAGGGTGTGTCAAGGAGTGTCAATGAGTGCTAGCTAGCATTCCAAGGAGGGAGTGATAAGGTATGTTAAGAACTAGTAAGGTGTGCTAGGGAATATCAGGGTATGTGAAGAAGTGCCAGAATGTGTTAAGGAGTTCCATTGTGTGGTAACATGTGCCAAATAGTTCCAAGACATGCAAGATGCCAAGGCATGCTAGCATGTGTAGGGTGCCAGGGTATGCGAATATGTTTCAAGGAGTATCAAGGCAACTAATGAGCGTTGGTATTGCACCAAGAGTGCTTCAACTCTCAACGGCTTCCCTACTTTACTTTATCAACCTGGGGTTCGTACAAACTTGGAGGTGACAGTGCTATATACAAAGCAGATGCATTACACTCATGTCATCCTCTTCCACTCTACGAAAGGGTTCTACTTCTAGGGGTTCTCAGTGAAGTATGTCACACTTCAATGGAATTAAAATAAATTATAGAAAGGAAATGATAGAAATGAAACTAAATTAAATTTCTAAAAAGAAATGATAGGAAAGAAAACTAATTTAAATTGCAAAAAGGAAATGATAGAAAGGAAACTAATTTAACTTGTTGGAAAGAAATGGCGGAAAGGAAACTAATTCTAAACCATACTTAACTTTTCCAAATGACTAAATGCACTATAATTATCCTCTGATATATATACCATGCTACCATGCTTCTAACCATTCAACTATTCATGATCTAACTAAACTTGAAAAAGTGTGACTTGCAGTTTGGAGGAAAACAAGATAAAGGTGCTAATGGAGGGCTCACCAAATGAAACAAGGCTTAGAGGTGGAAAGAGGGGGCTTAAACATTATTAAAACTTTATTATAGCAGAAAATGCTTTAGAGCGAAATGATTAGAAAAGTGCGATGTCGGAGTTGCGATGAAGGGACGGAGGTGCGATATGCGATATGCAATATCGCAAAGTCGAAGGAGTAGCGGAAGTGATGTTCGGGAGCAGGAGTGAAATGCAACGGGATAAATATTGTGAAATTTGATTTGTGATTTATGGTGTGGCGGAGTATGGAGCGATATCACAATTGGCATTTGGAGCGGTAAGTCTTAAAGGAAAAAGGGAAAAGGTTGTGAAATGCGATGGGATAAACACTGTGAAGTGCAAAATGTGACGAGATAAAAAATGTGAAATGTGAAGTGCGATATCGTAATTTGCAATGTCGCAAAGCTGGAGGGGCAGCGGAAGTGTTGTTCAGGAAAAGGTTGTGAAGTGCGAAATGCGATACGGGAAGGTTCAGCGATGCGATTGCAATAAGGCTGAAATTTGTGAAGTGCGAGATGCGATGGGTGACATGGCAGCGGAGTATGGTAAGAATATCGCAATCAAGGCATGGAAGCAGAAAGTATTAACGGAAACCGATAGAAGAAGTGAATTGCGATTGTGATAAGGAATTGTGGTAAGTATTTTAGAAGAAAAGGAATCAAGTTCCAATGTTTTCTTGAATATTTTTGTTAAAAAGGTAAAGGTGAGGTGAAAAGGGAAAATCGTTGAAATGTTGAAGAATGGCAAAGGAAAGGGAAGGGGTTCTGTGATGGCTGAGATGTGATAAGCAGGAAAGTCCAAGGTAAAAGAGCACATGCAAAACTTTAATCGTTTCTTTTATCACCAAAATTGTACTTGATTGGCTGTTGATCAGACAACTCAGTGTAATTGTTTCAAACCAGCTTTTGACTGAAGCTTAGCCTCTTCAGTCTGAGAGGGCTCTCTCACGGGTAATCTATGATATTGGTTATTGATAAAGATAGATGGCCAAATCTATGAATTTTATCTTGGTTTTGTATCTTTGCAGGTTGAAAATATGAAGGCTTGATACCATTTGGCTATGGAGTAAGTGACAGGGATCTAAATGAAAAAGGCTTTCCTTGTGGAAGCTGAGGCATGTAGATACTTAGATGAAAGTAGAATACACACATACAGAGTTTTCTCAATATATATAAATGTTCAAAGGAAGTCAGAGCATGAGAAACATGAATTCTGAGTAATGAACATTAAGATACTGAAAGCGGGACATTGAGAAAGATATCCAATAGTTTAGTGCTTGAAAGGACTTTAGAGCATGCAAAGCAAGAATTCTGAGTAATAAAACATTAACATATTGAAAGAAAGTAATAAGATACATAGGGTTCATGAAATTATCAAATGAATCTCAGGTGAAGGATGAAACCAATAGCCATTCAACATTACTGATCAAAAACTTGTTTACAATAGTAGTAGTCAACCAAAACATATCCCATCCCTTTCTAACTCTAAAAATATCTCATTTATAGAATGAGGACTTATAAAAATGGTATGCCACCTTACTCCCCTCGAATTCCCACCTCAGAGACCTATTTCAAACATGATTCCATCACATGGATATTTCTGTTTTGCAGAGTTTGAATACAAAAAGGACTCTTCTTTCATTAATAGTTCATAATATAAATTTAATAACCCTTATCAACTACAACCAACTAATTTTCTGAGTGCACTAGAGTTCTGATGTGTCATTATGCCATGTGGATGCTGAGCTGGACCTCCTCCAAGTCGATTTTTTACAATTTTTTCATAAATATGGTTAGTGAAAATTATGAAAAATAGGCTTCAAAGATGACTGTATAATTTAAAATACCTGATGGATTTGAATAAATTGATATTTTTTTTGTAGATGGACCTGTGCTGAAGAAAAAACTCTTTCATATTTCCAAAATACTTTTTCATTTGCTCAGAAACCTTAAAAAATAGCTCGCTACGAAAACAGGGCAGTTTCATAGCGTGCTTTCGTAGCGTTCAAAAATAGCTTTTGCACTCAAAATTTCTGCTCTTTGGTTGTTTCAGGTTTTCCATCATGACCTGACACATCATCACTACCATTTCCTCTCCTTGAAATCCACAAAAATTGGTCTTAAAGGTAAAAATACAGCTACAAAAATTTTCGTAGCGTTTTCCTGGCTTCAAGCCTAGGAAATGCTACGAAACTGTGGAAAACTGTGCAATTTCCAGATTTTGACCTTGCCACAAAAAATTAACCTCTAGTTGTATAAATTTTTTCTTCAACATGCCATTAACCTCTTAAAACATAATCAAACTCAATTTAAGAGCCTTGAGGTGTTTCCTCTTCATTAATGATGAGTTGAGCTATGGGTTCCTCAACTATAGTCACTTTTAAACCCTTCTTCTCCAGCTCCTCACGGATCAATTATAACTGCTCTTGGAGGTATTTGAATTGGTCCTTTAGACTTATGTTGCTATATTTCAAGTGTAGGTTCATTATTTTAACAAGCTTCACCTCTTCAAAAAACATCCTTTTCACCTTTAGCAAGTTTATTCATCACTAAAATGACTCTGTTTTTTTTTCTGAAAATATAGGGTTCAAAGATGAGCTCTTTTCTCCCTATCCTTGATAGATATTAAAAAACAGAAGGAAATTTTTGTAGTTCATTATGTATTGAATAAAAACCTCTCTTGGTTTTTTGAAAAACATCTCCAGCTGTCCAGAATCGACATTCTAAAAACATGTATAAAACAGGAAAATTTTGCATTCTGAAAACAGAAAACCCTCTTTTCATAGCGTAGTAGTGTATTTCTAGGAAGTTTTGCTACGAAAGTATTTCTAGCTCTACTCTATTTATTCTATAGGGAAACTACCAACAGCTCGCTAGAAAATAGTGATTGAGTCCACTTGACTCCAAGTAAACAAAGATTGAGTGCACTCCCCTTTGAGTTGCTTGGATGCCTCTGGAATTTGAATTGTTGGAGAGAATCCTTGGGGATCCCTTGGTTGCCTTTGGAATTCAAATTGATGGAGACAATATTTGGGATCCTTTGGTTGCCTTTGATATTTAAGGAGGGTGGACAATCCCCTTGAATCTCTCCAATATTTCTCAATAATTTCCTGACATTGTGCTCATTTATTCTCCAATATTGATCTTCCAGTGGCAGGGAGAAAGTCCCCAAATAATATCCTTCTCCAAATCTACATAATCTGCCCAATATTCTCACATTATTCTACAAAAATAACCAATAGTATGCACAAATATGAAATTACCTTTAAAACTTCCTAAGAAAATTTTAAAGCATAAGAAAACATTATTAAGTGCAGAAGGAGAGATTTAATGTATCTTTTTATGTGCATAAGAAAGGTAGATGGGCCTAAGAAAGGTTATATGGGCCTTAATTTATGTCTAATTGAGAGGCCCATCATCACCCCCATACTAAAACTGTTGCTCATCCTCTAAGAAACCTATTCATCCTCCCTACCTTATGGTTCTTCTTGCATGATGACTTATTTCATTTTCTATTTATTAGCCCATTCATTGCTCCTCTTGCTAATCTTCTTGCTATTATTCTTGCATTTCTTCTCGTGGATGCTTCATGGAGGTCCTCAGATGCCTTAAGAAAATATGTTTTTTGCATGCCAAGAGGTGGTGGATCCACCTTTTATTTTATTTTATTCTTTTCTTTTCATATATATATATATATATATATATATATATATATATATATGTATATGTATGTATGTATGTATGTATGTATGTATGTATGTATGTATACATACATCTATATATATATATATATATATATATATATATATATATATATATATATATATATATTAATTGCATGTAGAAGAAACTCAGTTATTTTTTCTGTGAACTGAGTTCACCCTTCGTTACCCCTTGGCACTCCTTGTCTTCCATTGCAATGAACTACTTACTACCCACTTTCTCAAGTCCTTTTTAATTTTTTCTTGTTCCTCTTCTTGGTGGAAAAAATTAGGCTAGTCGCTAGATAAGGCTGAGGTTTCTCTACTATTGATTTTGGCTATATATAAGAACTTTCCTTCTCATAGTTTTAAATGTTTTCTTAAGCTAAAATAGATTTGAAGAAAGGGTTAGATGATTGCATACATGAGCCTTACCATTGATTTATTTTGCAGGTAATATTGAGGCTGCTGATATGCCCGTTGAAGCTATCTTCAGTGGTTCTAAATCTGCTCTAAAGTTTCATGTGATAATCTACTTGAGGTCCTTTTGAAGCTTCTCAGCACAGGAGGAGGAAGTCTAAGTTTGTCTGCCTTTGACCGGGGTGTTGACCAAATTTTATTTTTGTGCCAACTTGTTGTTTTTATGCTCGCAAAGGTTGCAGAGCACCTGCATTCATTAAAGAGAGATAGATGGAGAAATGCATTTTATTTTTTTTAAGGCCTACAAAAAGCCTCAATGAGGTTTTCCACTAGTAGGTCTGCCTAGATGCCTCAAAGGAGGTTTTCACCTCAGATCTTTATTTTTCTCTTTTATTTTTTTTTTCAACCCAATGACCACCTCATGAAGGTTTTAAATCAGTGAGCTATTGGGTGTGGAGCCTAATTTTCATCCTGATTCAAAGATCCTCGTTTTAGCTGGATGTATACCCCACGAAAACTATATACACCTGCAGCGGGGGGGGGTGCAGGGGGGACTTGTTCCCCCTGCGGGGTCCGGGGGGGGGCTGACCCCCTGGCTGGGGGATCCAGGGGCCAACGATCCCCCAGTGGGGGTTTCGGGGGAAACGCCCTCGAAGCTAAAAACAGATGTAAAATTTCCTTGTAAAAATATAGTAATTTCAAGTCAATCTGGGCCATTCATTAGGTGGATGATCTGACGGTAGAAGTTATGTTTAGTTTAGGGTTTTTTTCCCTAGAAGGAAACCCCTCACTTGTATGAGGGTATTTTATTATGGCTATGTATTGTATGTGTATTCTCAGAGCAAGAAACAAGCAGGGAGATTGTGAGAGAGAACATAGGATATTACAGCGGATCTGCTATAGGTCGCGTCTCTTCATTTTGCTACATAATAGAAAGGAAGGACTGGATGTTCGGGGTGGACGTAGCCCAAACTGGTTGAAACACGTAGTTCAGTGTCTCTCTTGTTTTATGTGTTTTGTGTGCTTTTGTTTTCCGCATATTTTACATGTTGCATTGCTCTGTAATATATAATTTTCTAACATGAGCCAATCTCAGACGCCTAAAAATAGGTTTTCATCTGAGATTTTGTTCTTTTTCCTTCTTCTTTTTTCTCTTTTTCACTTTCCTAATCTACTTGAAAAAACAAAACCATTTTCAAGTATAGGAATACTTCCAATGGAGCCATGTACAAATCAATATGACATATAAAATCATGTGCACACTTGGAATACATGCTTTGACATGTACCTAAATACGAGAGATGAATTTCTTTGACTGGGATTGTATTAAGTATTGTTGGAGAAGAGTGTGTTGCTGCAACTTAATGACTGTTTGGAACCATATGTCAATATAGTTGTGATGCCCTGGTCCAGTTGCTGAATTGGATCACCTTGGATGTCCTCTTCTATTATGAAATTCAAATCTTCCTCATTTTGTTGATTGTTCTCTTGAACACATGCAGGAAATGCTGGTAAACATGAGGAAACTTTCTCAACGTCTGATTCTAATGCCGAATATTCATCAAGTGCATCCCTAGATATTTTGATCTCCTCATTTGGATCTTCTTCTGCTTGATTTTTTCCTTCAATGACATTAATAAAATATCTTATTTGCAATACTTTTCTTGAACTAAGATGAATACCATCTAGATCAAGAGGATATGTTTGATAGTATTGTACCTCAACATTGTAAGTGGGCCGAGATACTTCATGGTGTGGGTTTGGAAATGGTAGTTGAGTGGGGGTGGATATATGAGATGGATGTGGTTGAGGTTGTGCTTGTGGTGGAGGTGGATGGTAGAGATAGCATGGATTTTGGTACGAAGGATATTGAGGGAAATATTGAGGATGTTGAGGATTTTCCCAATAAGGATGTTGCCAAACATGCTGCCAAGATTGGTTTTGGGGTTGATATGGCCAAGGTTTCAAAGGAGGGAGTGTGTCCCAATTAGTTTGAGTTGGATTTGGATAAGCTTGAAATTATGAGGTGGTTCCTTGCATCATAACAAGTTGACTAGGCTACCAGGGTCTCCTTGGAGCTACATAACATAGCTTCTTTGGTGATTGCCTTGCTCCATTGTCTTCTTGGTAAACTTATTTAAACCCGGGGAATGATGACCAACATTTAGTAGCATAAGATTTTGCATGGATAACAAAAATATCAGCATCTTCGTTTTGCTCATTTTTCATTCTTAACATTTCTACTTGTTCACTTAGATTGCTAAGAATTTTTGTTTTAAAGTTATCAAGCAAATTTCCAAGTTCATCTTGCCTTACCAATGTTGATGCTGACTTACTTACTCTTTCCCTTCCTCTTGGTATGCGCTTGCATGCTTCACAAATTTCGTCAAATGAAAATTGGTATACATCTCCTCTACTCATGATCCACTCATCCCTAATTGTTCTAAGTAAGAGGGTTTTTAGTGTGTCAAATCCTAGATGATGCAATTTTTCCTTCTTAACACTATACATGAACCTCTCTATTAGATCCTCAAGGCTCTCATCTTCTTCTTGGTTCATTCTAAAATTTTCTTCTCTAAGATCATGATCTTTATATTTTTCATATCATTCCATGATCTTATTGAATTATTACCTAGACTCATGAACCATTTAAGAGCTCTATCCTTCAATGTTGAAGGAAACAATATTAGTTTTTGAGTGTGTGATAAGTAGCCATAAGACCTACAAAGTATCTCAAATTTAAAGAGAAATATTTTTGGATCCTCTGTCCTCATCCCATGGAAGTTGGGAAGGCAAGCTGAAAGGATGTTCTTCATATGTACACCGATGTCCATATATTGAATGGGGAACCCAATAATATCTTCTTCATTTTCGTCATATCCACCCATCTCTTCTTCCTTCAAAAGTGTATGGTGATGTCGCTCTTGCTACACCATGTGGTCAAGTGGGGCGGTTGGTATTGGAGAAGTATTTTTTTGTATTTTTCAATATTTCAGAAATGACATGAAAAATGAAAGCATAAAATAATTCAAAAACAGGATCAAAGCATCTACTAGACACTTCCCCGATAACGGTGCTAAAATGCGGTGAGCCCTGGTATTGCACTAAGAGTGATGTAACTCCAAGGGGCTTCCCTACTTTACTTTATCAATCCGAGATTCGTACAAACCTGGAGGTGACAACGCTATATACATAGCAAATGCATTCTACTCATGTCATCCTCTTTTTCTCTACAAAAGGGTGCTACTTCTAGGGGTTCTCAGTGAAGTTTGTCACACTTCAATGGAACTAAAATAAATTGCAAAAAGGAAATGACAGAAAGGAAACTAAACTAAATTGCTGAAAAGAAATGACAGGAAAGGAAACTAATTTAAATTTTAGAAAGGAAGTGACAAAAAGGAAACTAATTTAACTTGATGGAAAGAAATGGCAGAAAGGAAACTAATTCTAAACCATACTTAACTTGGCCAAATGACTAAATGCACTCTACTTATCCCATGATCTATCTACCATGCTACCATGCAACTACTCATGGTATAACTAAACTTGAAAAAGTGTGACTTGCAGTTTGGAGGAAAATAGGCTAAAGGTGCTAATGGAGGGCTTACCACATGAAAAAGGGCTTAGAGGTGGAAAGAGGGGGTTTAAACCTTATTAAAACTTTATTATATCGTAAAAATGCTTCAGAGAGAAATGATTTGAAAAGTGCAATTGTGGAGTTGCGATGGAGGGACAGAGGTGCGATATGCGATATCGCAATTGCAATATCACAAAGTTTTAGGAGTAGAGGATTTGATGTTCAAGAGTCGGAGTGAAATGCCACATGCGATGGGATAAAGATTGCAAAATGTGATTGGCGGTGTGGCGGAGTGTGGAGCGATATCAAAATCAACGTTTGGATTGGTAAGTATTAAAGGAAAAAGGGAAAAGGTTGTGAAACACGATGAGATAAAGGCTGTGAAGTTTGAAATTTCACAAGATAAAAACTGCAAAATGCGAAGTGCGATATCATAGTTCGCAATGTCGCAAAGTTAGAAGGGTAGCAGAAGTGTTGTTCAAGAAAATGTTGCAAAGTGCGAAATGCGATACGGGAAGGTGCAGCAATGCGATGAGGTAAGGCCTAAATTTGTGAAGTGCGAGATGCGATGGGTGATGTAGCAGCGGAGTATGTTAAGAATATCATAATCGGGGCTTGGAAGTAGAAATTATTAATGGAAACAGATAGAAGATGTAAATTTCGATTGCGATAAGGAATTGGGGTAAGTCTTTTAGAAGAAAAGGAATCAAGTTCCAATGTTTTTTCGAACATTTTCATTAAAAAGGTAAAGGTGAGGTGAAAATGGAAAATTGTTGAAATGTTGAAGAACGACAAAGGAAAGGGAAGGGGTTCTGTGATGGCCGAGATCTAATAAACAGGAAATTCCAAGGTAAAAGAGCACATGCAAAACTTTAATGGTTTCTATGAATAAAAAGGGTGTGGCAGCTGATAGGAAAAGAAAAGGAGGGAAATGGAGTGTAACAGAGGTGTTTGGAAGTGTAACATGAGGTAGGGAGGCACCACTTGAGCTTCTCTGGGGCTTTAACAATACGTCCTACGATCAACCCTACTAATTTATGCATGAAATACATATGAAATGCATGATAAGAATAATGGAAAGAAAGACTAAAACTAGTATTGCAACTCTACCCTAAACATAGAAAACAATTTTTGGCATGTGGGAAGGTCTACCCTGATCGAACTCTATCGACAGAGATGAGAGGGGAAGACTGCCTCACAGTTTTATAGAGTTTATCATCTATTCTGCAGCACAGATAAGTATATTAAATCTATAGAAGAAAACTATAATAGCAATGAAAATATCAGAAATAAAACTAGCTTAATAACAGAAAGGAAAGAACAAAAATAGCAGAGAAGTTGAGGCACATGGGTTGGGCCCTAACCCACGATCACAACTCTCTAGAAATAAATTAGTAAAATGGATTCTGTCTGCTCATTTCAGGAAGAGAATAGCCTCGTTAAATTTCTGAAATTTTTATCATTGAGCACAATAATATAAATCTGAATAGCTTGCAACAAAAGTTCTGAATGGAATCGAATCAAATCAGAATCCTTACTAGCTCTAGCTATGCTCTATTTATTCTATAGGGTAGCTACCAACAACTCCCTAGTAAATAGTGATTGAGTCTATTAGGATTTGTGAGGATTATGCCTACTTTAATATATCTTGGATTGGGTTTGTTGAGGTTGTTGAGAGATTCTCTCAACCTCTCTCTCCAAGATTAGAATCAGTTGGATCTCACTCCAACTATATGTATCTCTTGTGTATGTGAATAATACAATTAATTATTGTGTGTGTTATTCTTGTGCAATATCTGCTCTCTCCAATTTTAATATGGTATCAGAGGCTGTTCTAGCTTGATTCCCTCACGGGAAGGCCAGGAAGATGTGAGAGTCTAAGTCGTTGGTTATCTGTATATAGATAGGATAAGAGTGTTGAATGTAGCGTGTATATATATAATAAATAGTCTTGTGTGGAAGATTTAGGTTTCAGATGACAGGGTGCAGGTGCCATGATCTCACTGCCAATGGCTACCGAATGTCGTTCACCCACTCACTATAACGGCTATGTTATGTTTTTTGGCCATTGATTTCTTATTAGCCGTCATCCTGAATACGTATACAAACAACGGTTGATGGAACCATTTCGAGCGGATCCGAGCTTGACAGAATAACTTAAGAGCATACATGTAAGCAGCCTGTGTTTTCTTGGTGGAAACGGTTTTATTGCTTGACAAACCTCTCCATTGGAGTGAACGTAATTCACGATCCGACAATTTTATTGCTTGAAGAACCCACATCTCGTCTCGACAGCTTTGCAGCGCATGGTCAACGAAGATTTGAGGCAAGTCATAGATCGATCCATGCATTTTTTTCTGAGGTTACGATGAAATGAAGATCCAATTTCTGAAAGTGTTGGATGTACGTATAATCGATCTAGAAAGTGTGTTTTGTTTGGATCGATGTATACACAAATTCTTCCGCGTGATCTCATGGCTCTTCTGGCGGGTGAAATTCTCGGGCAGCGTAATGTCAAAGTATCATGGCTCCCATTTCATGTGTGTATGAACATGGGCATAATTGCCAATGTATTCCAGTGTTCCTCACGAATCGACCAAGGCATGCAGTGTGGTGGAATACCCAATTCCTGCGAAAGCAAGGTTCACAGTCAACGTGTAGGCGATTGGTGCATGGGGAGAGGATGTTTTTGCATTCAAAGCCGAAGAATTTTATGGAGGTTTTTTGGATGGTATTTACAATAAGGAAACGATATTGGGCCGAGTCCATTGAAATGGACAGAATTACTGGTTCTAAGGTGGCAGCCGTGCAAACTGGATACAACTCCATTCTCAGCGTTTTGAATCAACCATCAAAGGATTCAATGTCGTAGAGGTTTGGTAGGACAAGCTCATATTCAGCTTGGTTAGTGGGGAAATCCACTTTGAAGACTGTGGTTATTGTAATAGAATGGTTATTGAGTTTGTTAATTTTGATATTCAGTTGTGTGCATAGTTATTATTATTTTGTAAATTATTGAAGAAGAAACAATTATTGAATAGATTTACACAATTTAAAATAGTGTTTCTCGATGTTCTTCAGTGCCGAGAGGAAGTATCGCTAATTTGATTGTGAGAATCTGTTATATGTTGTAGACTCTTGTTGTACTTCGATGCTCCAAGATTGACAATTACAGGTTACCTTTACCTTGTGAGTTTGTAAGTGTGTAAAGGTCACTTTGTAGGATTGATCGCTGATCATATTCTGTACCTATAATATTTTCCTATAGACTATTGAAATTTATTCTTCGGGGTTATTTCATAGATGGAGATATTTCCATAGGGTAGTTTAGTGTCGAGACTCTTCTTCGGGGGTGTCAAGAATCTTTAATCTTACAAATTCAGCATTGATGGTCAGAAGTAGGTGTACTTTAAATGGGTTGAAAGGTAAGCTCGAAGATGTGAAGAAAGAAAGAGCGGAATCCAGAAGACTGCAGAGTGGATAGAGTTTCCGATGAAGACCAGATCAGACAAAGCGACGAAAGTTCAAAGTGTTTTCATTCTTTTGTAATTGTGATTAAGTATTATATGTTTTGTAAAGTAAGCATTAAGGGAGGGTATTAGGATTTGTTAGGAAGGGGAGATTTAATATTCTTTTTATGTGCATAATAAAGGTAGATGTGCCTAGGAAAGGTTAGATGGGCCTTAACTTATGTCTAATTCAAAGGCCCATCATCACCCCCTACTGAAACTATTGTTCATCCTCTGAGAAACCTATTCATCCTCCCTGCCTTATGGTTCTTCCTACATGCTGGGTTATTTCATTTTTTGTTTATTGGCTGATGCACTGCTCCTCCTGCTAATATTCTTATTATTCCTCTTGTAATTCTTCTCGTAGGTGCTTCATGGAGGTCCTTAGATGCCTTAGGAAAATCTGTTTTTTGCATGCTAGGAGGTGGTGGATCCACCTTTTATTTTATTTTTTATTTTTTATTTTTTATTTTTTAATTGCATGAAGAATAAAATCACAGTTCTTTTTTCTGTGAGTTCACCCTTGGTTACCCCTTGGCACTCCTTGTCTTCCATTGCAATGAACCTCTTACTAACCACTTTCTCAAGTCCTTCTTACTTTTGTCTTTTTCCTCTTCTTGGTGGAAAAAGTGAGGTTA
The DNA here is from genome assembly GCA_034641835.2 of Pinus albicaulis. NCBI lineage: Eukaryota > Viridiplantae > Streptophyta > Pinopsida > Pinales > Pinaceae > Pinus > Pinus albicaulis. Next base: position 1,898,866,861 of record CM076578.1, read on the forward strand.
GTCGCTAGATATGGCTGAGGTTTCTCTTCTACTGATTTTGGCTATATATAAAACTTTCCTTCTCATACTTTTTAATGTTTTCTTAAGCTAAAATAGATTCGAAGAAAGGGTTAGATGATTGCATACTTGAGCCTTACCATTGATTTTTTTTTGCAGGCGATATTGAATTTGTTGATATGGTTGTTCAAGTTGTCTTCGATGGTTCTGAAGCTGCTCTAAAGCTGCATGTGATCATCTTCTTGAGGTCCTTTTGGAGCTTCTGAGCACAGGAGGAGGAAGTCCAAGTTTGTCTTCCTTTGACCAGGGTGTTGACCAAATTTTATTTTTGTGCCAACTTGTTGCTTTTTTGCTTGCAAATGTTGGAGAGCGCCTACATTCATTAGAGAGAGATACATGGAGAAATAATTTTTTTTTTCTTTTAAGGCCTACTAGTTGCCTCAGTGAGGGTGTCCACTAGTAGGTCTGCCTAGGCGCCTGAAAGGAGGTTTTCACCTAGGATCTCTTAATTTTCTCTCATTTTTTTTTCAACCCAATGATCGCCTCATGGAGATTTTCAATCAGTGAGCCAATCTCAGATGCCTCAAAAGAGGTCTTCACCTGAGATTTTATTCTTTTTCCCTTTTTTTTTCTTTTTTCACTTTCCTACTCTACTTGAAAAAAAAATAAAAAAATTCAAGTATAAGAATACTTCCAATGGAGCCATGTACACATGAATATGATAGATAAAATCATGTGAACACTTGGAATACATGCTTTGACATGTATCTGAATATGAGAGATGAATTTCTTTGACTGGGATTGTATCAAGTACTGTTGGAGAAGAGTGTGTTGCTGCAACTTAATGACTGTTTCGAACCATATGTCAATATAATTGTGATGCCCCTTGTCCACTTGCTGAGTTGGATCACCTTGGATGTCCTCTTCTATTATGACATTCAAATATTCCTCTTTTTGTTGATTATTCTCTTGAACACATGGAGGAAATGCTGGTAAACATGAGAAACTTTCTCAACATCTAATTTTGATGTCGGTCTTCATCAAGTGCGGCCCTTGATATTTTGATCTTCTCATTTGGATATTCTTCTTCTTGATGTTATCCTTCAATGACATTAAGAAAATATCTTCTTTGCAATACCTTTCTTGAATTAATATGAATACCATCTAGATCAAGAGGATATGTTTGGTAGTATTGTACCTCAACATTGTAAGTGGGTTGTGATACTTCATGGTGTGGATTTGTAAATGGTAGTTGAGTGGGGGTGGATATATGAGATGGATGTGGTTGAGGCTGTGGTTGTGGTGGAGGTGGATGGTAGGGATAACATGGAGTTGGGTAAGGAGGATATTGAGGGAAATATTGAGGATGTTTAGGATTTTCCCAATAAGGACCTTGCCAACCATGGTGCCAAGATTGGTTTTGGGGTTGACATGGCCAAGGTTGCCAAGGAGGGAGTGTGTCCCAATTACTTTGAGGTGGATGTGGATAAGCTTGAAATTGTGAGGTGGTTCCTTGCATCATATCAAGTTGACTATGCTGCCAGGGTCTCCTTGTAGCTACATAACATAGCTTTTTTGGTGATTGCCTTACTCCATTGTCTTCTTGCTAAACTTCTTTAAACCTGGGGAATGATGAACAAAATTTAGTAGCATAAGATTCTGCATGGATAACAAAAATATCAACATCTTATTTTTGCTGATTTTTCATTCTTAACATTTCTACTTATTCACTTATATTTCTATGAATTTTTGTTCTAAAGTTATCAAGAAAATTTCCAAGTTCATCTTGCCTTACCAATGTTGATGCTAACTTACTTACTCTTTCCCTTCCTCTTGATATGCATTTTCATGTTTCACAAATTACTTCAAATGACAATTGGTATACATCTCCTCTACTCATGAGATTAAGGAGATCAATCCACTCATCCCTAATTTTTCTAAGTAAGAGGGTTTTTAGTGTTTCAAATCCTAGATGATGCAATTTTTCCCTCTTAACATTATACATGAACCTCTCTATTAGATCCTCAAGGCTCTCATCTTCTTCTTGGTTCATTCTAAAAATTTCTTCTCTAAGATCACGATCTTTATATTTTTCAAGAAATATCTTTTGCATATCATTCCATGATCTTATTGAATTGGTACCTAGACTCATGAACCATTTAAGAGCTCTATCCTTCAATGTTGCAATAAACAATCTCATTTTTTGAGTGTGTGATAAGTAGCCATAAGACCTACAAAGTATCTCAAATTCAAAGAGAAATGTTTATGGATCCTTTGTCCTCATACCATGGAAGTTGGGAAGGAAAGATGGAGGGATGTTCTTCATATGTACAATGACGTCCATATCTTAAATGGGAAACCCAATAATATCTTCTTCATTGTCATCATATCCATCCATCTATTCTTCCTTCAAAAGTGTATGGTGATGTGGTTCCTACTGCACCACGTGGTCAAGTGGGGGGGGGTTGGTATTGGAGAAGTATTTTTAAAAAATTTCTGAGTATCCCTACTCCTTTGAGGCATGAAAATCAGATTTTTTTGTATTTTTCAATATTTCGGAAACAACATGAAAAGGAAAGAAGAAAAGAATGCTAAAACGGAATCAAAGCATCTACTAGACACCTCCCCAGCAACAGTGCCAAAAAGTGGTGAGCCCTAGTATTGCACCAAGAGTGTTGCAACTCCCAGGGGCTGCCCTACTTACTTTATCAACCCGGGGTTCTTACAAACTTGGAGGTGACAGTGCTATATCCACAACAAATGCATTCTACTCATGTCATCATCTTCTACTTTATGAAAGGGTGCTACTTCTATGGGTTCTCAATGAAGTCTGTCACACTTCAATGGAACTAAAATAAATTATAGAAATGAAACTAAACTAAATTGCTGAAAATAAATGACAGGAAAGGAAACTAATTTAAATTGTAGAAAGGAAATGATGGAAAGGAAACTAATACTAAACCATACTTAACTTGGCCAAATGGCTAAATGCAATATACTTATCCTATGATCTATCTACCATGCTACCATGCTTCTAACCATGCAACTATTCATGATCTAACTAAACTTGAAAAATTGTGACTTGTAGTTTGTGAGGAAAACAGAATAAAGGTGCTAATGGAGGTCTCACCACATGAAATAAGGCATAGAGGTGGAAAGAGGGGGTTTAAACCTTATTAAAACCTTATTGTAGTGCAAAAATTCTTCGGAGAGAAATGATTTGAAAAGTGTGATGGCAGAGTTGCAATGGAGGGATAGAGGTGCGATATGTGATATTACGATCGCAATATCGAAAAGTTGGAGGAGTAGTGGAAGTGATGTTCGGGAGCAGGAGTGAAATACGAAATACGACAGGATAAAGATTGTGAAATGCAATTTGCGGTGTGGCGGAGTGCAGAGCGATGTCGCAATCAGCGTTTGGAGCAGTAAATCTTAAAGGAAAAAGGGAAAATGTTGCGAAATGTGATGGGATAAAGGCTGCGAAGTGAAAAATGCAACGAGATAAAAACTGTAAAATGAAAAGTGCGATATCACAGTTTGCAATGTCGCAAAGCTAGAGGGGTAGTGGAAGTGTTGTTCAGGAAAATGTTGCGAAGCGCGAAATGCGATACGGGAAGGTGCATCGCACGGGAAGGTGCAGCGATGCAATTACGGTAAGGCCAAAATTTGTGAAGTACAAGATGTGATGGGTAATGTGGCAATGGAGTATGGTAAGAATATCGTAATCAGGGCTTGGAAGCAAAAAGTATTAATGGAAACCAATAGAAGATGCGAACTTCGATTGCGATAGGGAATTGGGGTAAGTCTTTTAGAAGAAAAGGAATCGGGTTCCAATGTTTTTTCGAATATTTTCGTTAAAAAGGTAAATATGAGGTGAAAAGGGAAAATCACTGAAATGTTGAAGAACGTCAAGGAAAGGGAATGGGTTCTGTGATGGCCGGGATGTGATAATTAGGAAAGTCCAAGGTAAAAGAGCACATGCAAAACTTTAATAGTTTCTATGAATAAAATGGGTGTGGCAGCTAATAGGAAGAGAAAAGAAGGACGTAAATGGAGCATAACAGAGGTGTTTGGAAGTGTAACACAAAGATGGAAAATGAGGTAGGGAGGCACCACTCAAGGTGCTTTAGGGATTTAACAATACGTCCTCCAATCAACCCTGCTAATTGATGCATGAAATACATATGAAATGTGTGATAAAAAAAATGGAAAGAAAGACTGAAACTAGTACTACAACTCTACCCTAAACTCAAACAAAAAACAATTTTGGCCTGTGGGAAGGTCTACCTTGCTTGAACTCTATTGGCAGAGATGAGAGGGGAATATTTCCTCATAGTTTTATAGAGTTTATCAGCTATTCAACAATGCATATAACTATATTAAATCTACAGCAGAAAACTATAATAGAAATGAAAGTATCAGAAATAAAACTAGCTAAATAAAAGAAAGGAAAGAATGAAAATAACAGAGAAGCTGAGGCACATGGGTTGGGTCCTAACCCACGAGCCCAGCTCTCTAGAACTAAATCTATAAAATATATTTTGTCTACTCATTTGAGGAAGAGAATAGCCTCGTTACATTTATGAAATTTTTATCACTGAGTACAATAATAGAAAGCTTAATAGCTTGCAACAAAACTTTTGAATGGAATCAAATCGAATTAGAATCCTTCCTAACTCTAGCTCTGTTCTATTTATTCTACAGGGTAGCTACCAACATCTCCCTAGAAAATAGTAATTGAGTCCACTTGAATCTACGTAAAAAAATATTGATTGCACTCCTCTTTGAGTTGCTTGGCTGCCTCTGGAATTTGAATTGCTGGAGAGAATCCTTGGGGATCCTTTGGTTGCCTTTGGAATTTGAATTGCTGGAGAGAATATTTGGGATCATTTGGCTACCTTTGAGAGTTAAGGAGGGTGGAAAATCCCCTTGAATCTCTCCAAGGTTTCTCAATAATTTCCTAAAATTGTGCTCATTTATTCTCCAATATTGATCTTCTTGTGGCAGGGAGCAAGTCCCTAAATCATCTCCTTCTCCAAATCTGCATAATTTGCCCAATATTCTCACAATATTCTACAAAAATAACCAATATTAGGCACAAATTTACAACTACCTTTAAACCTTCTTGAGAAAATATTAAAGCATAAGAAAACATTATTAAGTGCAGAAGTAGATATTTAATATATATTTTTATGTGCATAAGAAAGGTAGATGGGCCTAAGAAAGGTTAGATGGGCTGTAAGTCTAAAGAGATCATAGAAATGGATCTGTGGTATGGATGTAACCATCTGTATAGATAGGATCATGTAAGAAACCATGAATACTCAATAAATTGTTGATCAGTGGTTGTCATTGATGTCAACCCAAGCAGAACTAGGGCCTACCCCAATCTTGCATGGTAATTTTGACCTAAAAAATTACTATATTCTGGGTCAAGAATACTTTTCATGGTTTTTACTTGTCGAGATGTTTCTGTTGATATATGGCACACCACGTAATTCTTCACGGTTTGAGAGATATTCATGTCTGAAGTTGTAACCCTAGTTAGTGGGCTAAAACCCCATGGGGTGTTAGAAGTGTTGTCATTGATGGCAAAGGACAGCAGGAGAGGCTGAGGAGAATACAGTGACAGGATACGTAGGCAGGGAACATGAGGAAAACAGAGTGAGAATTCATGTACACTACAGCAGCAGATATAAGGCTTGTAGAGGAAAAATGAGAGCTTGTAGAGACAGAATGAGAGAATACAGGGCAGCAGACTATGTATTGAGAATGCAGAGACAGGGTAGCAGAATAGACAGAGAGAGAAAATATCCAGAGGGGGTTCCAATGAAGAAGAGCTCACATGCAGAAGAGAAAGAAGCTCAAACTGTTAGGGGAATACTCAGGGCTACAACGCAATGTTATTCAGCATAGACACAGTAAGCATAGAACTGTTGGTTCATCATGTGGAAGCACCAAGAGTGAAACAGAAACGTTGAAAGATCAAGACGGAACCCTGAGGGTAATGGAACTAAGCATGTAGCAAGGTGGGTGTTAAAACCTAATGTAGTCAGGTATTAAACCTTATGGTAGCGTTGAATTAACATAACAATGAAACAGGGTTCATATAGTAAAGCACTGAAGAAATGAAAACTTTGAACAGAGTTTATACGTATATGTATATAATGAAGGCGCGAAGTTTTTTATTGAAGAGAAATCATGAATGAAACTAGAACCATAAGTGTGAATAGTAAAACCAGAGGTAAGTAAACCAGCAGTATCGCGCAGTGTCAAAAATGGTAAGTGGATTTCTCAAAATGAACATGATATATGTCATTGATGGCCACGTGTCCTAAAGCGGTTTCCAAATAAAACTTTTTTCGCGTGAATTTGGAGTGTTAACGCTCAGAGATTGAAAAAACGCGATAAGCGTTCTATCCGTCTAATCAAAGGTGTTGGGGAATCAACGATGGTCATGATCGCACGATGGACAAGAGTTAACTCTAGAAAAGTAGCTGTGGGGCGGACATTTTAATTTAATTTAATATGTGGTTTTGATATTCAATGGGAAATATATATTTTTTTACTATGATAAAGTTGAAACCTATATGAAATGAGGTGCGGGCTGGACTTATATTAAAGTTAGGACATTGGTCTTCACACTGGTCAGGGAATTATATATATATGCTAATACATATTGGTTGGTATGAGATAATGGAACCTTGGGCATGGAAGGGTATGGAGTTAGTTGATAATGCGGTGGTGGCATATATACAAATGCACATATAATGCTCTAACCAAAGTTAATACGCAAGCGGGACCCCCTACATGAAATTCTAAGAATATTAACCCAAGTTGGAGGATACATTAAAGCTGAAGCGGAAAGTTCATATATATGCTGCACTTTATATATGTTGCGCTTTATATACAAAGGACCAAAGCATATATATATTTATATGTAGCACTCTATTGTTCGAGTTAAAACAAATGAAGTACCACATGGTGGGACCCTCAAGTGTCGCATCGGAGAAACTAATGGCAGAGGAACATATTAACAAAAGCCCCGATTCACTTATAAACTGTGAGACCTATATTTGTTTGAATTCCACCTCAAAGCGCATCGGAGCAAGCTATTGCATCGGAAGTAAAGTGCAATTGAACAATCTGTTGAATGTTGCGATCGCGATGGTGCGATTCAATCGCAACCGTCGGATCATTGAAGAATGCAATCGTTGGATCTAAAGGAAAACATAGTGGGGTATATAGTGACTCATCACATCGGCACAGTGAAGTGAATAGTGTTACATCGCATCGGAGTGATTCATCGCATCGGCACAGTGAAGTGAACAGTGTTACATCGCATCAGAGTGATTCATCGCATCGGCGTAGTGAAGTGAACAGTGATTGATCGCATCGGAGGAGAACAGAACATCGGAGCAACCTATTGAAAGCAGCTATTGTGATTATCGCATCGAGACTTTCACAAAGGGTCATCGCATCGGAGCATAGGTAAAGTTCGGTGAAGTGGGCCCGGAAGGGCATTTTGTGTATTAAAGAGATCTATTATCATTATATCGTCAAAAGTTATTTAAGTTATATAACATGGTAGTTCATATGTTAAACCCGCCTTATTATTATGCCGAGAATTGAACTAAATTATATCAAAAGCACAGTTACATACTTGCAGGAGTTACGCAACAGCAATGAACAGAAAGGCTACAGAGAAGAAAAAGACAGACACAGTCACAGAAAAGAAAAATACGCAGTGATCCAAGAGGCTGAATGATTTGAGTTGGAGTTATCATTGTAATTAAATGTAAATGTTTTAATTGGTTTATATTTTTTGTGATGCATTGGCAAGTCTCCAGAAGAAAACAAAAATCCCACTGTAATATTAAAATTAGTACATACAGTTATATTTTTCTGAGTGAGCTGGAAAAGAAATGAGAAGGCAAAGGGCTAAGAGGTATGGCTATCCATTTCGAATTCCCTGAGGAATACAAACAGTCATAAGGAAATCTCTTTAAATGATATCACCTTGATATTCATAGAGAGGTTAGAGAGTTAGGTTAAGAATGTAGAGTATGAAAAATTGAGGCAGAGAAGATAAGGAAGAGAGGAGCAGAAAGAGATGCTACAGAATAGAGTTGATATCTGAGGTAAATCAAAAAATATTTTATTTTGATTGAATGAGGAAGTTGAAGCTTCCCTGTCAAGTTGAAGCTTGATAGATGTCAGTTGAAGCTGACTGAGGTTGGAGCCTCCTGTAGGTTGGTGCCTGTAGAAAATCAGTGGTGAGAGGGAGTTGGAGATTGCCCTTGCATCACAACAATAATAAGATGTGGTTTTCTCCCTTTATGGGTTTCCACTTATATCTGTTGTCTCTATGTGTGTTTCCTATGTGTTGATATGATCTACCCAATTTTCTTAATGTTTGCTACTCTCATAATAAGTTTGGTATCACATTAATTTAATTCTTGCTGCAACATATTAAGACTATTCACATATTAAAGTTGGTGATAAAATTAAGCTGTAAATAAGCCTAACGAAAATTTTAAAAAGCCTATGTATGTGCTAAACTGATTCACCCCCCCCCCCCCTCTTAGTTTAACTAAGGGTTCAACAATTGGTATTAGGGCCAGTTCCTTTAGTACCAGTTTAACCACTGAAAGGAGATCCTAGGTCTCTAGGATGGCTAGTCAAGAAGGAAGTTGAACTAATAAAGCCCCTTTTTTCACCAGTGCTAATTATGCCTTCTGGAAAATCAGAATGAGAGCATACATAATGTCTCTAGGAATAGAGGTTTGGGTTGCTATGGAATTTGGATATTCCCCAAAGGCAACTGACCCTGAGAGAGAAGCTAAACAAGAATTTGTAGCAAATGCAAAGGCCATGAATGCAATCTTAAATGGATTATATGAGGCTGAATTTATCAAAGTAATGCACAGCAAGACTGCCAAGGACATGTGGCATACTCTTGAAAACATCCATGAGGGAAATAAAAAGGTAAAGACAACCAAACTTCAAGTGTATAGAGCCTATTTTGAAAATTTAAAAATGAATGATGATGAATATGTTGGCAGCTTCTTCCTAAGAGTTGAAGAAATTGTTAAAAATATGAAAGCTCTTGGAGAAACCATACCAGAAAGTGTAATCGTACAAAATAATCTAAGATCTCTTCCACCCAGTTTTAACCCCAAGGTGTCTGCAATAGAAGAAACAGTTGATTGGGAAACCCTGACCATGAACCAGTTACTTGAAAATCTAACAGCCAATGAGATGAGACTCCCACAGAAGAATCCAAGTGCGAGGGAGGTAGCTTTTAAAACAGAAAAGAAGAAAGAAGAAAAGGGAGATATATGTTCTTGCTCTCATGAAGAAGAGGCCAAGTTTGTCAAAAAACTGGATAGAAGCTTAGGTAAATATAAAGGTAAACTTCCATTCAAATGCTTTAACTGTGGAAGAGTTGGACACTATGCTGCTAAGTGTCCTCATAAGAAAGCAAGGAATCAGGCTCATGAATTGGAGAAAACTACATCAAAGAACTGGCAAAAAGGAAAGAAATTCAATAGAAAATCTTACTATTTTCAACAAGATAGCAGTGCATCTAAAGACTCAGATGAACCCTCAAGTGAAGAAGGAACCTCTGAATTTTTATTGATGGCCATAGAATAACTTGAAGGACTCCTTCTAGAATATGAAGCAGAAGGTGGATTTGACCTTGAGGGGGAGTTAAGAAGTGCCCTGGAGGATATTTACAGACTCAAACTGAAGTGCAGAAAACAAAAGGAAATTCTCCTCAAGTATGTAAGAGAAGAGAAAAATTCAGAAGTCCTCATGCAGCTGAAGGTAGAGCTTGAAGAAGCCAAGAAGATAGAAGACATATTACTAAAGCAAATCAAGGATAAAACTCAGGAAAAAGAGAAGTTGGAGGAAGAAGTAGTATGTCTGAGGAAGAAATTGGAAAATGCTCAAAGGAAAGTGTCTATAAATTCTTCTCAAACAACAAGCTCTGGTAAGTTGAACGAAATTTTGGATGCTCAAAGATCTCCTCTGATAAAAATTGGGATAGGCTATGAAGGAGAATTAGGTAAAAGCAAAGAAAAGGAAAACAAAAATATTATTTTTGTAAAAGCAAAGAAGGCTGATGAAGCAGCTCAAATAATTCCTACAAAAGAAGAAACATGTAATGAGGGAGACAGAAACCAGAAGAAACCTTTAATAACAAAGAATGAAATAAATACTCAGACAACAGAAAAAGGATCATATACCCCTGAGTATGTCAAATTTGGAAGCCATCAAAGGAGACTCTTCCCTCCTATGAAAAATTCCACCTGCTATTCCTGCCACCAGCTGGGACACATTGCTTCATACTGTCATACAAGGAGGGGTAATTCAAACCAGCAAAAGATGCAAACAGTGAAGAGACTGTCTCAAGCAAACAAATGGAGAAGACAATCTCACATCAGGTATGCAAATTGTTTCTATGGTTACTGTTTTTATTGTAAGGAATTTGGCCATAAAATCATTGAATGAAAAAAATATGGACAAATATTGATGTTCAACACCTCAAGGAGGTTTATGAATCAAAGAGATTTTACTCATACTCACAATTCTGCGAAAATTATGATCAAATGTTGTGTATGCAATAAAATTGGACATATGCCCTCCAAATGTCCTCTGAGAGGATGTGGTTCATCATCTCACAAAAGATACCAAACAAAAGGATGTTTCCAGTGGAAAAATAAGGTGAATAAATGTGACCTGGCTCTAACTACTCAAGACCTGAAAAGCCAATGGTATTTGGACAGTGGCTTCTCAAAACATATGACTGGAGACAGAAGAAAGTTTATAACTTTTGTTGAAAAGAAATTTGGTAATGTTACTTTTGGCAATAATAATTCAGGAAAAATCAAAGGAAAAGTCTTAGTTAGCCTAGATAATGGCAGAGGAAAGGCCCAAGATGTACTATTTGTAGATGGGCTGAAAGCAAATTTGCTAAGTGTCAGTCAAATGTGTGATAAAGGTTGTGAAGTTATTTTTAGAGAACAAGACAGTGAAGTCATATCAAGCACCACAGGAAAGACTCTACTCAAAGGTGTTTGAACAGAGAGTAATGTTTACATAGTGAAAGAGGAGGATGAAGCATGCCATCTTAGCAAACTTGAGGAGTCATGGTTATGGCATAGGAGATTGGGACATCTCAGCTTCAACCATATTATTAGATTGAGCAAGAAGAAAGCGGTCAGATATATGCCAGAAATAAAAAGGCCTTCAAATACCATATGCAAATCTTGTCAATTGGGAAAACAGACCCGAACATACTTTAAGGCCAAAGATGAGCTATCAACAAGAATACCACTCCAGCTTGTGCACATGGACCTATGTGGGCCTGCAATAACTAAAACACCAAGTGGAGAATCCTACTTCATGTTGATAATAGATGATTTCTCTATAACGACATGGGTTGCATTTCTCAAGAATAAATCAGAAGCACTGGAGAAATTCAAAATATTCAAAGCATTAGCAGAAAATCAAACAGGATGCAAACTAAAATGCATCAAATCAGACAGAGGAGTTGAATTCACAGATTATGACTTTGCAGATATATGTAGTGAACATGGGATAAGGCAACAATTTACTATTGCAGGGACACCTCAACAGAATGGAGTAGTAGAGAGACAAAACAGGTCTGTACAACAAATTTCCAGACCCATGATGCAAGAGAGTAATATTCCTCAAACCTTCTGGGCAGAATCAGTACACACAGCCATGCATATCCTTAACAAAGCTCATTTAAGTCCAAGCAGTGACAAGACTCCCTATGAACTATGGCATGCTAAACTAGCTTCAAGCAAGTGTTACATAAAGAATAATGATGAAAATCTGGGGAAGTTTGATGCAAGAGCAGATGAAGGGATATTTATAGGATATGCATCCAAGAGTAAAGGGTACAGGTGCTACAACAAGACTCTTCGAAAAATTGAAGAAAGCATTGACGTAAGATTTGATGAAGAACTTCCAAACAAGACAAGAAGTACAGACTGTAGCAGTCCTTCAGACAATCATCAAGAATAAAACCAAGATGATGATGAAACAAGAAAGACAACAGAAGATGCTGAACTGAGCTCGAAATCCCCCTCAAGATACACTCAAAAGAACCATCCATAATATCAGATCATTGAAGACAAGAGTGTAGGAGTCCAGACAAGAAGGAAGCTATCTGAACAGATAGAAGAGGTATACATAGCCATGCTATCACAAATAGAGCCAAAGAAGTTTGAAGAAGCTAGAAAGGAAAAGCATTGGGTGAATGCTATGAATGAAGAATTGGACCAAATTGAGAAGAACAATACCTGGGAATTAGTTCCTAGACCCACTGAGAAAAATGTCATAGGCTCAAAGTGGGTATTCAAGAATAAAATGAATGAGCAAGGACAGGTAATCAGGAATAAAGCCAGACTTGTTTGCAAAGGATATTCACAAATCGAAGGACTTGATTACGATGAAACATTTGCCCCTGTAGCTAGAATGGAAGCTATCAGAATGTTTTTGTGTTTTTTTGGCCTTTACTGCTACCAAAGACTTCGAGGAGTATATCCAAATGGATCAGCAAGTCTGCATTTTTTAATGGAGATCTAGAAAAGTCTACATAGATAACTTGAAGGTTTCTCATTAACGGACAAAAAGAAGACTATGTGTGCGGACTAAAAGAAGACTCTGCTGGACTAAGTGACTCCTCGTGCTTGGTACTCAAGGCTGGATAAGTACTTGCAAAAACAAGGCTTTAAGAGAGGAGGAGTAGACAACAATCTATACATAAAAGCCCATGAAAATGAACTCTTGATTGTTGTAGTATATGTTGATGACATTATGCTTGGAAACAACAAAGATAAGCTAGCAAAAGGATTTGTTGAAGAGATGAAATTAAATTTTGAGATGTCTATGATTGGAGAGATCACTTTCTACTTAGGACTTCAAATTCAGCAAAATAACATAGGTACATTCATCTCACAGGAAAAATACTTAAAAGAGATGTTGAAAAAGTTCAAAATGGAAGACTGCAAACTTGTGTCAAATCCCATGATCACTGGATGCAAGTTATGTGCTAATGATGAGTTTGTTGATATAGATCAAAGACTTTACAGATCCATGATAGGAATTCTGCTATACCTAATAGCATCAAGACCAAACATTATGTTGGCAGTAGGAATTGTGGCTAGATATCAAGCAGCACCTAAACAAAATCACCTTCTAGCATTCAAAAGAATATTCAGATATCTACAAGGAACTGCACAGTATGGACCTTGGTATCCAAAAAGAAAAAGCTTCACTTTGAAAGTATACACAGATGCAGATTGGGCCAGCTGTGTGGATGAAAGGAATCATTCTATCTAGGAGAAAGTCTAGTGGCATGGCTAAGCAAGAAACAAACATTTATTTCTCTATCTACAGCAGAAGCAGAATACATAGCAACAACAACATGTTTCACACAAGTCATGTGGATGAAGCAAACCCTCCAAGACATGAAGGTAAGCATTGATGAACTTATCCCTATCAAATGTGATAATACAAGTGCTATAAGCATATCAAAAAATCCTGTGCTTCATTCAAAAACTAAACATATTCTAATCAAGTATCATTTTCTCAGAGAACAAGTAGCTTAGAAAGTAGTAAAGTTGGAATATGTGCCAACAAAAGAACAACTAGCAGATATATTTACCAAACCTCTTGTTAGAGAGCCAAGAACCATTTGAATATACGAGAAAGACAAACTAGGGGGTAGTGTCTACAAATACTACTCTGCGAAAAGAAAAAAAAGCTTCATTCCGGGGGGAGAACAAAAAAACGGACATTATTCCGGGGGGGAGATGCGTACGACAAAAGAGAACTATAAAATGGGCCGAGCAACTAAACGAGCATGGAAAGACGAGGTCCTCAAGATCGAGCAACATGGACGAAGATTTAAAAGCAACCCTTTGCCATTGATGTCAAGGGGAGGAGGCTATAGACAGAAAATATATTAAAACATACGGACAATGTTGTTGCCATCTCGATACCAAAGGGAAGTGACCCCAGAGAGGTTTTGTCATTAATGAAGGACGACATCAAAGGCCAGGAGAATACGGTGACGAGGATACGTAGGCGAGCATGAGAGAAAGAAAACGGTGAAAACCGTGAAACAATGGGTAATGGAACTAAGCATGTAGCAAGGCAGGTGTTAAAAGCTAATGTAGTCGGGTATTAAACCTTATGGTAGCATTGAATTAACATAATAATGAAACAGGTTTCATGTATTAAAGCGCTAAAGAAATAAGAAATAAAACCTTTGAACAGATTTTATACGTATATGTATATAACGAAGGAGCGAATTTTTTTTATTGAAGCGGAACCATGAATGAAAGAGGAACCCTAAGTGTGAACAGTAAAACTAGAGGTAAGTAAACCGGCAGTATCGCGCTGTGTCAAAAATGGTAAGTGGATTTCTCAAAATGAACGTGATATATGTCATTGATGACCACGTGTCCTAAGGCGGTTTCCAAATACAACTTTTTTCGCGTGAATTTGGAGCGTTAACGCTTGGAGATTGAAAAAACGCGATAAGCATTCTATCCGTCTGATCAAAGGTGTTGGGGAATCAACAGTGGTCACGATCACGTGATGGATGAGAGTTAACTCGAGAAAAGTAGTTGTGGGGCCGACATTTTAATTTAATTTAATATATGGTTTTAATATTCAATGGGTGATATATATTTATATACTATGATAAAGTCGAAACCTATATGAAATGAGGTGCGGGCTGGACTTATATTAAAGTTAATACATTGGTCTTCACACTGGTCGGGGAATTATATATATATATGCTAATACATATTGGTTGGTATGAGATAATGAAACCTTGGGCATGGAAGGGTATGGATCTAGTTGATAATGCGGTGGTGGCATATATCTACAAATGCACATATAATGCGCTAACCAAAGTTGTGGCTTGGACTTAAAATATATCATTTGAAGGGTAAGCCTGGAGAATATATATATAGTGCGTCGAACTCCGCCAGGGTGAGAACCTTTAGTTTATTGAGCTATTCAAAGTTGATTTCATATATGTATGTTGAAATGAGTTGGTATGTGGATATATAAGATGTGGGCCCGAAACCTTGTGTTAATGTTTGAATATAAACCAAATTTAATACGCAAGTGGGACCCCCTACATGAAATTCTGAGAATATTAACCCAAGCTGGAGGATACATTAAAGCTGAAGTGGAAATTTCATATATATGTAGCACTTTATATATGTTGTGCTTTATATACAAAGGACCAAAGCATATATATATTTATATGTAGCACTCTATTGTTCGAATTTAACCAAACGAAGTACCACATGGTGGGACCCTCGAGTATCGCATCGGAGAAACTAATGGCAGAGGAAAATATTAACAAAAGTTCCGATGGAAGTGGACCTGATTCACTTATAAACTGTGAGACCTATATCTGTTTGAATTCCACCTCAAAGTGCATCAGAACAAGCTATCGCATCGGAAGTAAAGTGTAAATGAACAATCTGTTGAATGTTGCGATCGCGATGGTGCGATTCAATCGCAACCATCGGATAATTGAAGAATGCAACAGTTGGATATAAATAAAAACAGAGTGGGGTCTACAGTGACCCATCGCATCGGCATAGTGAGGTGAACAGTGATTGATCGCATCAGAGCGATTCATCGCATCGGCACAGTGAAGTGAACAGTGTTACATCGCATCGGAGTGATTCATTGCATAGTTGTAATTAGTTGCATCGGCGCGGTGAAGTGAGGTGAACAGTGATTGATCGCATCGGAGGAGAACAGAACATCGGAGCAACCTATTTAAAGCAGCGATTGCGATTATCTCATCTGGACTTTCACAAAGGCTCATCGCATCGGAGCATAAGTAAAGCTCGGCAAAGTGGGCCTGAAAGGGTATTTTGTGTATTAAAGAGATCTATTGTCATTATATCGTCAAAAGTTATTTAAGTTCTATAACACAGTAGTTCATATGTTAAACCCGCCTTATTATTATGCCGAGAATTGAACTGCATTATATAAAGAGTGCAGTTACATACTTGCAGGAGTTACGTAACAAAAATGAACAGAAAGGCTACAGAGAAGAAAAAGACAGACACAGTCACAGAAAATATAAATACGCAGTGATCCAAGAGGCTGAATGATTTGAGTTGGAGTTCTCATTGTAATTAAATGTAAATGTTTTAATTGGTTTATATTGTGTGTGATGCATTGGCAAGTCTCCGAAAGAAAAAAAAAATCCCATTGTAATATTAAAATTAGTACATACAGTTATATTTTTCTGAGTGAGTTGGAAAAGAAATGTGAAGGCAGAGGGCTAAGAGGTATGGCTATCCATTTCAAATTCCCTGAGGAATACAAACAGTCATAAGGAAATCTCTATAAATGATATCACCTTGATATGCATAAAGGAGTTAGAGAGTGAGGTTAGAGAGTGCAAAGTATGAAGAATTGAAGTAGAGAAGATAAGAAAAAGG
The DNA here is from genome assembly GCA_034641835.2 of Pinus albicaulis. Taxonomy (NCBI): domain Eukaryota; kingdom Viridiplantae; phylum Streptophyta; class Pinopsida; order Pinales; family Pinaceae; genus Pinus; species Pinus albicaulis. The sequence continues at coordinate 1,898,883,381 of CM076578.1, forward strand.
AGGAGCAGAAAGAGATGCTACAGAACAGAGCTAATATCTGAGGTAAATTAGCAAATATTTTCTTTTGATTGAGTGAGGAAGTTGGAGCTTCCCTATCAAGTTGAAGCTTTATAGCTGTAAGCTATAGCTGACTGAGGTTGGAGCCTCTTGTAGGTTGGTGCCTACAGAAAATCGGTGGTGAGAGGGATTTGGAGCTTGCCTTTGCATCACAACAATAATAAGATGTGGTTTTCTCCCTTTATGGGTTTCCACTTATATATGTTGTCTCTGTGTGTGTTGCCTATGTGTTGTGTGTTGCCTCTGTGTTGATATGATCTACCCAATCTGCTTAATGTTTGTTGTTCTCATAATAAGTTTGGTGTCACATTAATTTGGTATTTGTATATTAATTTGTGCACATATTAAAGTTGGTGATAATTAAAAAATTCCCGTAAATAGCTTTGATGAAAATTTTTAAAAACTATGTATGTGCTAAACTGATTCACCCCCCCCCCCCTCTCAGTTTAACTAAGGATTCAACATGGGGTTGTGGCATGGGTCATTGAAAATTCAATAATTAATAATTTTTAAGCTCCTAAAATCCATCCCATGTTCACTTGTTGAAGGCCCTCTCAACCTTGAGCATTTATATAAGGAGGTGCGTCCTCATATCCTCCTTATGTAGGGATTTTGCCCTAGAAACGGGTCATCATGGAATCTGCGCTCTAAATTTTTTTATACAAAGGTTAAGAAGCTAAAATGTTTATGAGATGAATCTGAAATCCTTAGGAAGCTCCTATAAAAATTTTAGATCAGGGTGTGCAAAATTTTCGGAGACATGATCTGTGGAAGTCAGTGTTTTTGCAGGCTCCTGAACTTCATCTCAAAGAAGTGACCTTTGGGAAAATCATCATAACTCTCTCTCTAAGTATCGGATTGGAATTATGTAAAAAGTGACAGATAGTGCACGGACTGTAGTTTTTATTATTATTAATTTCAGATCTGAATGAAGAAACAGTGACACGTGGCACTTCGTACAAGTTTTCTCTACTAAAATAATCCATAATTAGGTCATTGTGAGAGATTGGGCATAAATCTCCCTTGAAGAATCCAAATTGGATCATACCTATGGAATTGGAAATAAGACTCATATGACTACTATAAGGCCTGAAAATGATTTATTTGGAGATACGGGAAATGAAGGTAATACACCAGATTCAATATCGAGATCCTAGAAGGAAAGAAAAAGCTAGATCATGTGTTGTCAAGGGCTGCAAAGGACCAAACTTTCTATGGAAACAAAGCAAGTCAAGGTGCATTAGAGGGTAGTATGAAAAGAGCAGCAATCAAGGTGCTAGGGTGGTAGGGTGGGCTATGCATGACGTCAATCAATAGGTTCAAGCCTATGAAAACTTCAGGGTGGTAGGGTGGTGCTAGGGTGAGTTGTAGCTCATTGGGTGTTGGGGCATCCGTTCAGTTGACTACTGAAGAATCTCGGGCATTGGAGCATCCATCCAGTGGGAGCTGGAGAAGAATGCTTTTATAGATTCTAGGAAGTTGGAGCTTTATTTTCAATTGGAGTTGAATATTAAAGAATTATTAGAAAAGCATTAGGTGCTTTTTGTCCCAGAGTGGGTTTCCACCTTAAAAATTGTGTGCATTTGTGTTCCTCTTGTTTGCTGCTATCATTGTACAAACACTGATAATAATTGAAGATTAACTAATGCTCTAATTGAAAGAAATATTGATTCACCCCCCCTCTCAGTGTTTCCAACAATTGGTATCAGAGCTTGGTTCCTTCAATAGCAGTTTAGCAGCTGGAAGGAGGTCATGGAGCATACCAAGAATGGTGTACCTCTATTCAATGAAAATAATTATTCACTTTGGAAAGGAAGAATGGAGGTCTATCTCTTGGCGCAAGGTTACGAAGTATGGGACACTGTTCAAAATGGATTTACATCAACCGCAGATGAACAAGGTAAGAAGAATTTGGTAAATGATGCAAAAGCAAAGAATATTATTATCAGTGGACTTATTGAATCTACTTATCATAAGGTGTTGGGTTGTAAAATTGCCAAAAATGTATGGGACAAGCTTGAGAATATATATGCAGGTGACTCAAATGTCAAAGAAGCATAGCTTCAAATCTATAGAGAAAAATTTGAGCAACTCAGAATGAAAGAAGATTGCAACATTGCTGCATACTTTCAATACGTTGATGAAATAACCAATACTCTGGAAGGATTGGGAGAGCCAGTTGACGAGAAGACTATTATACGGAAGATTCTTAGAACGTTACCAAGGAGATTCAACCCAAAGGTATCGGTCTTAGAATACAGTGCAAATCTGGACAAACTCAGCAAAGAGGAATTACATGGAGTTCTCATAGCATGTGAAATGAGACTTGATGAAGAAGAGGGTACTTCGCATCTAGAAACTGCATTCGTTGCATCTAAGAAAACCAATAAGGATAAACAACCTTCAATTGAAAAGACATGCACCTGCAAGTGTGAAGAAAAGGGAGATGATGAAGAAGGTCTTTCAAATGAAGAATATGCTTACTTTACGAGAAAACTAAAAATTGGTAAGGGAAAATTCAAAGGTAAACTTCCATTGATATGTTTCGGCTGTGGTGAGGTTGGGCATTTCGCAGCAAAATTTCCGAACAAAAGTGATGGCAACTCAAAAGGAAAGAAAGGCTTTAAGAAATTCAACAAGCAAGGCAAAAAGAAAGGATCCAAAAGGAACTTTCTCTCTAAATAAGATAGCTCATCATCTGATGAAGAAAGTGACAGCAAAGAAGAAGCCAATGAGAAAGTATTGTTTATGGCCAAGCACAATAAACAAGAAGTATCAAACAATAAAGAAGAAGGGTTGACCATAGAAGAATTTTATGAGGAGGCAATCAAGCTTATAAAAGAGCTCAATGCTGAGAAGATCTGTTCCAATACTCTTGAAGAACAAGTTCAAGGTCTCAAAATTGAGGTTGAAGAACACAAATGTATTGAAGAGTCACTTCAAAAGAAGTTGGAAGAAAGCAACCAAGAAAGGGAAGCATTAGAAGCCGAAGTAGTCTCGCTACGTAAGGAAGTGAAGAAGGGAAAAATTGTCCAAAAATATGCCAACAACTCAAGGGAATTGGAAGAACTCATCAACAATCAATGATCTTACAACAACAGAACTGGCCTCAGTTACAAAGAAGAAGAAGCAGGTTCTTCTACAAAAAAATATAATGAACCTATCAGATCTGACATGCATGTAGACTTCATTGGACAAGATTCGCAAGAACAACCTTGGAAGACAATTCCTCGATGAAGATTTCCATCCAGGTACCAAAATATTTTTTATGGCTATCGTTATTCACATGGAAAATTTGGTCATAAAGCTGTAGAATGTCTCATGTACCCTAGGAACCAATATGATTGCAAGAGATCTGTCAAATATGAACCTCCCATGGCTCAACGAAACATCAATATATTTGAACATTTAATAAATAATATTGAATGTTACAAATGTCGAAAATGTGGACAGATAGTCAGAGACTGCGGACTTGAAAAACCTCCAAAAGAAACTTTGAAGCCACGGAGTGAATGAACATGGAAGAAGAAGAAGAATGATAATTGTGTTCTGGCTCTCAAGTCTCAAAAAAACAAAGATGTGTGGTATGTTGATAACGGTTGCTCAATGCATATGACTGGAGATAGAAATAAATATGTATATCTAAAAGAGAAGAAGGATGGAACCGTGTCATTTGGAAGTGATGGATCTTAAAATGTAATAGGATCAAGTATCGTCACTCTCAGAAGCAAATATGCTCTAGCCAAGAATGTTCTATTGGTTGAAAACATGAATCACAATCTGCTCAATTTTGAACAAATGTGTGATCAACGACACACAATACTATTCAACTCCACAAAATGTGAAATCAGGAAAGGCAGTTATGGTGAAATTGTGGCTACAACAAGTTGAGCTCCAAACGACATATATGTTCTGGATGCAAAAACTAAAACACGTCTAATAGCTAAAGAGGATGATATAATATTTGGTAGCAATGATGATCGACTAAGTAAGAACTTTTCTACAAAGATGCAAGTGAGTTTGAGATGTCTTTACTTGGTGAGCTGACATACTTCTTAGGGCTTCAAATATCTCAGCAAGAGAAAGGAATATTTATATGTCAAGCCAAGTACATCAAGGAAATTCTCAAGAAATTCAAAATGGAATATTGCAAACCCATCCTTAATCCAATGGTAACAGGTTGCAAATTGAGCATAGACAACTCATCTAAGGATGCGGATCAAAGGTTGTACAGATATATGATTTGTAGTCTTCTATATGTAACATCCTCCTAACCAAATGTTATGCAAGCAGTTGGACAAGTAGCAAGATTACAAGAAACACTAAAAGAATCACATATTATTTCCATCAAAATAATTCTTTGATATCTAAAGGGAACAAAAAAATATGCCTTGTGGTATCCCAAGGGTAACAAACTCATTATTCAAGCCTTTACAGATGCAGATTGGGTAGGAAGTGTTGATGATTGTAAGAGTACTCGTGAAAAATTTGAATATCTTCGCCAGAAGCTTGAGATTCTCCCACGTTCTCATTAGATTTTCCTTATTCCGAATATAAAGGGGGAGTGGAGGTGTGTATAGGTCTGCAGGATGGTTGTGTACCAGGGGGAGTTACACTTTTTCATTGATTTCAAAGAGGGAAAGAATGTTGTAGGAAGAGGTGTCATGATCGCAGGGGGAGTACTTGTGTTGCCATCAATGCAAAAGGGGGAGATTGTTGATCAGTGGTTGTCATTGATTTCAACCCAAGCAGCACTAGGGGCTACCCCGATCTTGCATGGTAACTTTGACCTACAAAATTACTATATTCTGGGTCAAGAATACTTTTGATGGTTTCTGCTTGTCGAGATGTTTATGTTGATATATGGCACACCATGTAATTCTTCACGGTTTGAGAGATATTCATGTCTGAAGTTTGTAACCCTATCTAGTGGGCTAAAACCCCATGGGGTTGTGGCATGGGTCATTGAAAATTCAATAATTAATCATTTTTAAGCTCCTAAAATCCATCCCATGTTCACTTGTTGAAGACACTCTCAAACTAAGCATTTATATAAATTTTGATCCTCATATCCTCCTTATGTGGGGATTTCGCTACCTAAAACAAGTCATCGTGGAATTTGCACTCTAACTTTTTTCTACGAATGTTCAGAAGCTTAAATTTTTATGAGGTGAAGCTGAAATCCAGAGGAAGCTCCTGTAAAAATTTCAGATCAAGATGCACAATATTTTCGGAGATATGATCTGTGGAAGTCAGTGTTTTTGCAGGCTCCTGAACTTCATCTCAAAGAAGTGACCTTGGGAAAATCGTCATAACTCTCTCTCTCTGAGTATTGGATTGGAATTCTATAAAAAGTTACAGATATTGCATAGACTTTAGTTTTCACTGTATCAATTTCAGAGCCGAATGAAGAAAAAGTAACACATGGCATGGCGTACAAGTTTGCTCTATTGAACTAGTCCATAATTAGGTCATTGTGAGAGATTGGGCATAACTCTCTCTTGAAGAATCCAAATTGGATCAGACCTGTGGCATTGGAAATAAGACTTAGAGGAATACTACAAAACCAAAAATCACATATTGGGGATCAGAAATAATAGAGATACACCAGATTCAATATCGAGATCCTAGGAGGCAAGAAAAAACTATATCATGTGTTGTCAAGGGTTGCAAAGGACCAAACTTTCTAGGGCAGCAAAGAAAAGCAAGGTGCAGGAGAGGGTAGCATGACAAGAGTAGCAGTCAAGGTGCTAGGGTGGTAGGGTGGTTCTAGGCTAGTGCATGAATTCACCAACAGGTTCAAGCCTGTGAAAACTTCAGGGTGGTAGGGTTGTGCTAGGGTGTGTTGTAGCTCATTGGGTGTTGGGGCATCCGTTCAGTTGACTATTGAAGAATCTTGAGCATTGGATTGTCCATCCATTGGGATCTGGAGAAGAATTATTTTCTAGATTCTAAGAAGTTGGAGCTTTATTTTAAATTGGAGTTGAATATTAAAGAATTATTAGAAAAGCATTCAAGTGGTTTTTGTCCCGGAAAGGGTTTCCACCTTAAAAACTATGTGCATTAGTGTTCCTTTGTTTACTGCTATCATTGTACAAACATTGATAATAATTGAATATTAACTAATGCTATGAAAGATTAATAATAATACTAATTGAAAGGAATACTGATTCACCCCCAATCTCAGTATTTCCAACATAAATCCCCGCAGCCTGGATAAAAAATAAGATGCAATCCAAGGTCTTCACCGCGATCTCAATCAACCCAATGTATGAATCTAGCCATGTGAATAGATGTGCTGGTTTCAAACATGGTAGAAACCACCTGATTACCGGTCAATGATGAAAATTTTTAATAGGCACGAGAGAAACCACCAATAATGATGATGGAACCCAAGGTACAACAACACAATTTACAAGTTTAAATGAATGTGTTGAAGTTGAACACATGCAAAATCATTCGATCGAAGGCCAATTATGTGAACCTATTGTCGAACATGAAGAGCTCGCCATTGAGGCATACAAGCTCCAAGGTACTGAAAATAAGTTTCTAAACCACCTTCCTGGATAATGAGCTGAAGTTGACAAGTGATTCATCGAAGGAGGGCCATAATGATTTCCACATCATTGACACGAAAAAATAGATGCCTCAAGATGATAGGAGTGATTCAAGATTGTAACAGAGGTGGCCAGATAAGAAAATGATGTTTGACAAAAAGGACTTCTATTGAACATGTTGGCAACACGACTCTGGAGCGTGGAAACGTTTGACTCAAATAGGATCAAAGGTCATGATGACATAAATGGTGATCGAATAGAAGGAAAATGGATTTCCCAAACCTGTAGAGGCAAAATGACGAATGAAGGATATCCACAACCCAACACGAACTGTAGACGAGTGTCATGTTAAAGAGTGACAAGCTACCCAAAATACACATAAGATGTTCACTTTCAAATTTACCCTGTTATTGCTAACGAGTACCTCTTTATTTTTGATAGCCAGTGTGAAGAGGATAGAATATACTGAGCGTGTAAGTTCATTATTTGAATGAATCCATCCTATTAATTTTAAGGAGCCCTAAGAAGGAGAAACTCAAACTTGTCATGGTGACAAGTCTTTCATCATTTAATTTTTTAACGAGTCCAATGAAAGGGTAACTCAATAAGTTTTCATATTTAAGGAGTTTGAACAGAAACAAAAAGAAAACACCATCATGTCCCTTTTCGTAAATCGTCTCTCAAATCCGATAAGATATAAAACAATATCCAAGAGAACCATTTAACCATGTTCGATCAAGGTATTCCTTTTTCGTAAATAGTAAATCTAAGCCCGAAAAAGGGGTAAAAATATACTGAGACTACGTCAATTCATTTACTTTGAAAAGTTCAAAATGAAAAGTACTCAGTAATCTTTCTTTTTTCGAGAGTCAGAAAAGAGCTGAAAGTTGACTCCAGCAGGGTTCCTTTTTCGTTTATTTTTATCAAGTCCGAAAAAGAGATAAAATAAAACTCATTTTCATTAGAAATAATCACCAATAATATAAAGGTCTTCTTACTGCAAAAAAAACAGCAAACATCACTAATAGAGGAAAAATAATAAAATAATGGCGAAAATGTTTCAAAAATATATAAATAGACAAAAATTAAATTCATGTTCACCTTTCTATTTTAAGTAAATTGGAGAAGTGCATTTTACCCATTTTCCCTCTGAACTTCAGATCAATGGTGCAGTCAATCCAGGACACCATTCAACGATCTATCAACGGAAGGTAAGAGCTCAAATCCACCTCTTTATTTTGATTCCATTATTTTAGTATTTAGATTTAAAAATAGAGATATGGGGGGAGGATTTCAAACCTAAAAATTTCCTGCGACCAACACGAGCTCGAGCTATCAGACCCACGCTGGTCGCACTTGCCCTGTTAGGGCAGCTCGCCGCCAACGCATAATTAATTTGGACAGTCTCATTGGCCACAGGGAATATTTTGAAATTAGAAATCTACCCATTTCCAATGGATGATTTCAAAAACTACTCCGATGAAAGCTCCTAAAATGTATTTTGAACATGTTTTGCAGTTGATTTCAGCATATATGGTCATCAAATGGAAAGAACGAGGTCACGAGGTGGAATACCACCAAGCACTTCAAGCCCATAATTGCATAAATACAATGTGTAATTGCAGATTACTGAAATTATTTCAGACATCAGGGCTGAGAGCTTAACTGGAGCTGCTTCAATATTTGATTGGACTGTCAGATGTAGATCATTAGATATTCATCATTGGGGATCAAGAACTAGACTTATATACCATGGACATATATTTCATCATAGGATTATCTAGGAGAGGGGAGACAATCCAACTCTTCAAAGCTCGCACAAGGGGTGAGAGTACCAGTATGCTCATCTAGATACTTTCTCCCAGGGCTCGAAAGATTGAGAGTGGAAATATAGAGATATCCTCTATCAGAGTCCTTCCTTTGCGCACAATCCTTCATTGCATGGCTCGAGTGGCAGGAGGCCAAGTGTTTCATGAAGAAATTTAATCCAAATTCCAATACGAGATGGATTTTCTAGCCCCCACTATGTTCAACTAGTGCGAGGGGTTATTGGCCAACATGAAGATCCAATTGACCAAGTGCAAAATAGGTCTACTGAAACAATTTGGATACGGGTCCATTTTTGTGACCTTTTCTTGGAGAGAGTACCTTTGTTATAGCATCAGTAGTTGTAGATGCATGATCTAGCCCCGAGGCACCCGAGACTGATGAGGTGGTGTGAGATCATGCCCGGTGAGGGTGGGGGCTAGAAAAATTCATTTCCCTACAACTCTTTTCAGTTGGTTACATCGTCAACTCATCGTGGTTGAGGACTATGCATACAAAAGCATTGATTTCAGGGGAGATCCAGATCTACCTATTCCGTCAGGCACATAGTGGACTGATGCAGGTAAGAATTATTTTTTAACATTTTTTACTTTTTGAGTGTTTTTGTCACGTATTCTGAGACTTAAACTTATAATGTTTTTATAGATATGGTCCGGCATCGCCACAAAGGAGTGCTCACCGAAAGCGGAGGTAGCTCACTTGGTGATATGATGGCCTCTTTATAAGAAGGGGAGCAAACCAATAGCTGCTGAGAGTAAATTGCAGACCACTATGAGGCATCCGTGTTTTAAATTTCTACTTTCTTTTAGGAGGCATATATCATGGTTCTGTGCGTACCGCATCATTTACCCTGAGTGATTCGAAAGGTCACCTATCACACGCAGTGCCCATGGGTGAGTGAAAGGCCTATTTTTACACTTTCTTTTGTACCGATGTAGGCTCAAAAGATCCATTTTTTCACAAAACAAATCAGACATTATATATAGACATTCAACATGTAAAAACCAACACATAATCATTATTATGATACACAAGTATAGTCGTAGAATATAATATATATATATATATATATATATATATATATATATATATATATATATATATATATATATATATATATTCGTGTGTGTGTGTATATATATACATACATAGGCCAAGTGTTTCATAGAAGAATTAAATCCAAATCTACTTATTGATGGATTTTCAGCTCTACAAATGTCTAAATTCAGTGGTGCTGTCAGCTGTTGTCAAATATCCAATTGACCACATGCAAAATAGGTTCATCGAAACAATTTGGACACGGGTCCATTTTTGTGACCTTTTCGGAGAGAGTACTGTTGTAGAAGACCAGACAGATGCATGATTCAGCCTGCGTGACCCATAGACCTGTTCATGAGGTGGTGTGAGACCACGGTGAGGGTGGGGGGCTACAGCGTCCATATTTCCCTACAACTCTTTTCAGTTGGTTACATCGTCAACTCATCGTGGTTGAGGACTATGCATACAAAAGCATTGATTTCAGGGGAGATCCAGATCTACCTATTCCGTCAAGCACATAGTGGACTGATGCAGGTAAGAATTATTTTTTAACATTTTTTACTTTTTGAGTGTTTTTGTCACGTATTCTGAGACTTAAACTTATAATGTTTTTATAGATATGGGTCCTCATATACTGCCAGGTATGTCACTGAAAGCGAGGAGGGTAGATCACTTGGTGGAGGATGTCCCTTACAAGAAGGGAGCAAACCCATTAGCCGAGTTAGAGAGGAAATTGGTAGGACTCACGAGAGGCATCCAATGAAATTCCTCTTCTCTTTTAGAGGCATATGGTCATGGTTCCAGGCAGACTGCGTCATTTACTCCAGTGAATGATTCGAGTGGTCACCTGATAGCAGCCCTATTTTTACACTTTTGTACTGATGTAGGCTCAAAGATCCATTTTTTTCACAAAACAAATCAAACATTAGATAGACATTCAACATTTAAAAAACCAACACATAATTATGATACACAAGTAGTCGTAGAAACATGCATATATATATATATATATGTATGTATGTATGTATGTATGTATGTATGTATGTATGTATGTACATACATACATATATATATATATATATATATATCTATATATATATATATATATATATATATATATATATATATATATATATATATATATATATATATATGTATGTATATGTATGTGTATATATATATATATATGCGTACACAGACAGGCGCAAGTGTTTCACAAGAAATTAAATCCAAATCTTGGCCACGAGATGGATTTTCAGCCCTCACTATGTTCAATCAGTAGTGTTATCGGCCACATACATCCCAATTAATTGGCAAAAATAGGCTTCCATCAAACAAATTTGACAAGCGGGTCCAGCCGTGACCTTTCTTTGGAGACATACCTTTGTTTCGCACTCTGCAGTTGGATGCATGACCAGCCCTGCGGCACCCGAGGTCACAGGTGTGTGAGATCATGCCCTCGGTGAGGGTGGGGGCTAGAAAAATTCATTTCCCCACAACCCTTTTCTGCTTGGTTACATCGTCAACTCATCGTGGTTGAGGACTATGCATACAAAAGCATTGATTTCAGGGGAGATCCAGATCTACCTATTCCGTCAGGCACATAGTGGACTGATGCAGGTAAGAATTATTTTTTAACATTTTTTACTTTTTGAGTGTTTTTGTCACGTATTCTGAGACTTAAACTTATAATGTTTTTATAGATATGGATCCTCATATACTGCTAGGTATGTCACTGAAAGCGAGGAGGGTAGCTCACTTGGTGGAGGATGTCCCTTACAAGAAGGGAGCAAACCCATTAGCCGAGTTAGAGAGGAAATTGGTAGGACTCACGAGAGGCATCCAATGAAATTCTCTCTTTAGAGGCATATGGTCATGGTTCCAGGCAGATCAAAGGCCATTTACTCCAGTTGAGTGATTCGGGAGTGGTCACCCTGACAGCAGCCCTATTTTACACTTTGTACCGATGTAGGCCTTTCAAAGATCCATTTTTTCACAAAACAAATCGTACATTAGATAGACATTCAACATGTAAAAAACCAACACATAATCATGATACACAAGTGGTCGTAGAAACATGCATATATATATATATATATATATATATATATATATATATAGATATAGATATAGATATAGATATAGATATAGATATAGATATAGATATGTGTATGTATGTATGTACATACATACATATATATATATATATATATATATATATATATATATATATATATATATATATATATATATATATGTATATACATACATATATATATATATATATATATATATATATATATATATATATATACATACATATATATATATATATATATATATATATATATATATATATATATATATATCTATATATATATATATATATATATATATATATGTATGTATGTATGTATGTATGTATGTATATATATACACATACATAGGCCAAGTGTTTCATGAAGAAATTAAATCCAAATTCCAATACGAGATGGATTTTCTAGCCCCCACTATGTTCAACTAGTGCGAGGTTATCGTCAACATGGCACTTAACACCAAGTGCAAAATAGGCTCATCAAAACAAATAAAACAATTTGGATACGGGCCAATCGGGCCCATTTTGTGACCTTTGCTTGAGAGAGTACTCATAGGCATTGCATTTGCAGATATGATCTGTGTCTCTCCGAGGCACCCGAGATCATGAGGTGGTGAGATCATGTCCGGTGAGGGTGGGGGCTAGAAAATTCATTTCCCTACAACTCTTTTCAGTTGGTTACATCGTCAACTCATCGTGGTTGAGGACTATGCATACAAAAGCATTGATTTCAGGGGAGATCCAGATCTACCTATTCCGTCAGGCACATAGTGGACTGATGCAGGTAAGAATTATTTTTTAACATTTTTTACTTTTTGAGTGTTTTTGTCACGTATTCTGAGACTTAAACTTATAATGTTTTTATAGATATGGATCCTCATATACTGCTAGGTATGTCACTGAAAGCGAGGAGGGTAGCTCACTTGGTGGAGGATGTCCCTTACAAGAAGGGAGCAAACCCATTAGCCGAGTTAGAGAGGAAATTGGTAGGACTCACGAGAGGCATCCAATGAAATTCCTCTTCTCTTTTAGAGGCATATGGTCATGGTTCCAGGCAGACTGCGTCATTTACTCCAGTGAGTGATTCGAGTGGTCACCTGATATCACAAGCACCATGTGGGTGGATAGCAGCCCTATTTTTACACTTTTGTACTGATGTAGGCTCAAAGATCCATTTTTTTCACAAACCAAATCAGACATTATATAGACATTCAACATGTAAAAAATATATATATATATATATATATATATATGCATGTTTCTACGACTACTTGTGTATCATAATTATGTGTTGGTTTTTTACATGTTGCGCAAATGTCTATCTAATGTCTGATTTGCTAATGTATCTATTAATGTGTTTAAATGTCTTGGAATATGTTGATATATAATAAAATAAAAATTCCTTTCCAATAATCGAACACGCAAATACATACGAAAATTTGAGGATTTTGACAGACTAATGGCCATTAACTATAACACAATGAGTTGTGAGTCTAATTTAGCAACCAAATCTCTAATTACAAGATCAATAGCATCCAATGATAGCTCGATAAACGTACTATATTTGGAAATATTGTTAGTTGTTTGACCCAAACAAATACCTTGTAAATTAATTAACTCGCCATCAGGGGAAAAGAGTTTCCATCATGCGGAAGACAAGTTCGTGTGCTACAGAAAGCGCCATCAGCAAAACCGACGTAATGATTCGATGACATCTGCAAAGGAAGTGGAACACAAGGTGAGTAGAGGAAACATGTCTGGAAAGAAAACAATCACACCAAAAATCAAATCAAAGCACATTAATGAATAAAACACTAATGTACAAAGCATCACACTCATGATCAAGCATAATACTTCCTCAAATAGAGTTTAGCAATGAAGTCAGATGATTGATTTCCTTCATGATTAACATAAATAAACCCACGGTTCTACTGTTGATATTGCATGTAGGAATTACCTCGACCAATCTTATGAGAAGATTCAGAGCAGCAATGAAGTGCCCATGCCCCTTGGGTGAGTAAGGGTTATGAAACATGGAAATAATTCACCCTTGGGAAATTTACCAAACGGTAAGAACAATCTAGAAGGGAGTGGGTGGGTCACGCTTTTTAAGGAAAGAAGTGTAAATCATGAGCTCGCGGGGAGAACAAGAAACCCAGAAAAAGACATTCTCGACAATCCCTGGTTTAACAGAGATGTAAATTGGAATGGTTGGAGTGTTATTTCCCATGTTCCCTTCAAACATCACTTCATGAATCAAAATAAGATTATGAAATGGGTGAGTCGGTACAGACAAAGCATGGAATTCTAAACAGGCAGAGATGTCACCTAGGGTTGGGAGAAACAAGGAATGATGATGCTCATCATCCCATGGGGTTTCTTCAAGAGACATTACCTCCACGATACTTTCGCTGGTGGGGAAAATCTCATTCAAGGGATCATCATATTCCTAAGAACAAGCTATGAAGACTACGCATAAGTGTCCAGAGACAAAACCAATCGGTAGTTGGTTTCAAATGCAGCCTCAGAAACGAAGAGAATACTATGATATATTTGTTCAATAAGGCTCAAAGGCACAATGTCACCAAATCTTTCAATTGTTCGGTATTGGGAACATTCCATGGATCATGACCAAATGATATAATATTGATAGTGGCGACATTCAGAGGCAGGAATGGAAAAATTCACATAAGGGATGAGTCTTTGAATAGACACGGCCCGATGTTCTAATAGGGGGTAGTGGTATTCCGAACATATGGATTTTTTTCCTGTTGAAGAATCATATGAAAATAAATTTAATTGATCGACAGACACAATTTTTCTTTGATGAGGAAAATGAAGGACACAAAAAAAGGGTGGAGACCACACAAACCATGGCATGAGTCCAACTGCATCCAAGAAGGATATTTTAATTCAAGTTGGAATCTACCACCTCAACTTCTAAATTAACCGTTTTTCCCTCCAACCGGATGGGAAAAAATTTCAAAATACCATAAGACTGTGAACCTCTACCATCGAAATCTTCCAAGGTATTCGAGGACTGACTCAGTGGAGGAGATTCGATGTCTTTCCAACAAGCGATATACATGATGCGGGTTGAAGCGCCTTCATAAACAATTTTCCTATGAATGGTTTTCCCCATCACGGTAACTTGAATAAGAAAATCCACCTAAGATGGGAGGCAAGGAAAAAATTTATCAAGATCGAAAGTAATAAGATTGGAATCTACGGGATCAATCCCTCCAATAGTGGAAAGTAGTGTCTTCTGTTGTGACAGGCACAACTGAAGGAACTCCAAAGTCAACATCGCCGAATGCACTTGAGCTAGATCTTCTATAATATTTTAGTGTTGTGTAGCTCTCAGATTTGGATTGTAGGACAAATTCTGAAGAGCACTTTTTGGGGTGGTCAGACAATGGATTCACTACTAGTTCTCTCAATTTGGAGAGAACAAAAAGTAGGAGGTATGGAGGAGGAAGGGTGATCTATAACTTCTGGTTCCATAGGAGCGTTGGATAGATCAGCGTAGTCTTTCGATATTGTGGTAATAGAGATTGGTTGTTTACCAACCATGAAAAATTGAGAGTTTCTAGATGATTTGGATTGACCTACCATTTGCGTCTGCTAAGAAGGGAAATGTTCTTTCAAGAAATTCGGGGTCCCGGGGTCACCTTTCAGAAGACGGGAAACTTTGGCACACCGAGGACAATCCTTGGTGTAATGATCATCATAACATATTAGAAAAATATATTTAGGCTTGCATGTATAAGAATCATCAATAGATGACTTTTTCCAATCCTGTTTAGGGTTGTCGAATTTGGATTTTCCTTTACCCTTTTTCTTACCTTTCGAGGATTTTTCTACTGCGGTAGATTGGACAACATTTACCTTAGAGGTTTTACCAAGATTCTTCTAGTTAATAGGAGTAGAGGGTGCATCAACAGTAGTGGACTTAGACTTCGAAGAAGCATTGGGTGCACTAGTATTAGCATGATCCACTTCCTCGATAACGACATCAACCGAAGGCATAGCAGGAGACTGAGATGATGCAAGATCTGTTGAAAGTCGCGGCACGTCCGAAAAGAGCTTGTATAGAGTTCCAGACTGGGAATAAACTAAATTGAGGTATTGGGCTCTGGAAATGACTTCCTCTTCCATGATACATCCACCCATGGAAAGATATTTAACAATCCTGGGAACGAATGGTTTTATAAACCATTCAGTCAACACTTGATCGGGGATCACGAATTTTATGAGGCGACGACGCCGCCGCCATTCATGAATGTGATCCAAAATGTGAGTAGTAGTTGATTGCTTCAACGAGGTCAGGAGGTGGGTGTCGGCTTTGTACCAGACATGTAACTAGAAGTGAGTGAGGAAACCCATATCCAAAGAGTTGAAATCAAAGAAAATACCTCAAGGGAGCTTAATATACCACTTGGTCACAATACCAGTCAGAGTACACTAGAAAAGATGAAGATGTTATGAAATAAACTCCAAAAATGGAAGAAAAGAGAGATCAACGCCTTATAAATAAGCCACTTCGAGGGGTAAACCTCCTTTACATTACATAAATGAACAATTCTTGGATGATACAAATGAAAAAACTTCCTTCTATATATAGGAGTCCATGGAGTCACAATATAATCCTAGCCGACCTAACAATAATAATGTAAGGGCACAATAATAACCATATTGGGTTACAGGGGTACAAAAATAACAATAAGGGTGTTATACTAACAACAATAAGGGACTATACTAGTAATGTTGGCAATATGATGTAATGTGTTGTCCTTGATGGCAACCTACTTGATGAAGTTGTCCTTGATGGAAGCTTACTTGATGAGTTGCCTATGTTAAGCAACCTATTTATTAAAGATGTAATAATAATGTATCTATAGATCAGTTCAGATGTGACAGAGAAAAGAATTCTAGTAAGTGCTAGAGAAATGATAAATATAATAAGTTATAATGTATACGCGAGTTTGTAAAGGCCAAGTCGCGTATGCATGTGGATAAGTACGTCCCAAGTCGCGTATGCCTATTTGTGCTCCAAATTTACAATACCAGGATAATACCAGGGGGCTTTACCATGGTATTGGCACACAGTATTGAGCGATGCATTGTCTATTTGATTCCATCCAAGAATACCATCGGAAGTTGTGTGGTTTTGGCTCATGGTATTGATAAAGGCTAAATCTATTTAAGGAGAAGAAGATCATAGTGCAAAGTTTGCATGTGTCTGGGTATGGAATGAATACTTCACTCTGAATTATATCTGCATGGAATGGGTTACAGTTCATTAATAGATTTGAATAAATAATGCACCTATGAATACAATGATGGATGAAGATCTCTTGACCTGAAATGAGTATGTATCTTCTAGATCTGTTTATGGAATGTTTAGATCTGAGATGAGGCGAAATATTTTCTGAAGTGAAGAGTAAGATCTGAGCTATTTATCTGTTCTGAAGAGTTGCATAGCCCTGCAATGTTTGCAGATCTATATGCAAGTTCGTCGAAGCGAAAACGCGTGCATACGCAGGTTAGTCTCAGCAAAAGCACGTATGGAATCTAAGGTCAATTCTGTAATGTGTGCAGATATATACGCAGGTTTGTCTCTATGAAAGCACGTATATACGCAGGTTCAGTGAAGTAAAAGCGCATATGGAATCTAGGGTTTTACTGAAGTATGCAAAAGGAAATCTCTGATCTATTTTGTTGTATTACTATTGTCTGTCAATGATATATTCATACAGATCTGAGTTGTTTGAATACTGAGTATACTGCTAGTTGATTATGATTAAAAATCGGTTGTTGGTTGATTGGTTGATGATTCAATGAATGAATTGATGGGGTTATAAGTTTCAGTTTGATATATGTTCTTTGAGATTAAATGTGTGGAGTGGGTTAGTCTAAAAATCTAATGAAAAGAGGCCTACAAGGTGTGTTGTGTGGAAGCTATTGGATCGAGTATAAAAATTGATGAAATGTGGTCCATGGTGGTGCTGAGGGTCGAAGCCTTCAGTGAGGGGGTAGTAGCTCCCTTCCAGTGGTAGCTAGTAAACGCAATCAGGGGGTAGTAGCTACCTTCCAAGAGTGGTTGGTAAACGATATCAGCAGGTAGTAGCTCCCTTACAGGAGCGGCTAGTAAATGAGATCAGGGGGTTGGAGCTCCCTTCTAGTAGTAGCTGGAGAACGAGAGAAGGTTGCAG
Organism: Pinus albicaulis; assembly: GCA_034641835.2. Classification (NCBI taxonomy): domain Eukaryota; kingdom Viridiplantae; phylum Streptophyta; class Pinopsida; order Pinales; family Pinaceae; genus Pinus; species Pinus albicaulis. The sequence goes on from CM076578.1 coordinate 1,898,901,170, forward strand.
CCTTCTACATGTAGGTGCTTGCGTGCTGGTATGAGTCTACACCAGTACATGGTTGTAAGAAGTTTTCTTTATAATAAATATTGAAGACAAAGACGACGGCAGCGGTGGTTTTCTCCCGAATTGGGTTTCAACCTTAAATCCTGGTGTTCATGTGTGTTGCTTATGTGTGATCATTTATTCTATTCTTACTGCACATGTTTACTACTTACAAAACATTTGATGAATGAATGATGCAATGATCTAAGTAAAGAATTATCTGCATAATAAGATCTCTGGACATACACAAGTTTGCTTAAAGATATCCACGTATATACGCAAGTTGGTTTAATTAAAGTCGCGTATAGAATTTTGTAAAGAAAAAGTAAAAAGTTTTGAGTAAGCTCAATATAACATTCACTCTCAGTATTTTTCCCAACAAGTAATATAGGGACCTAACATGCCCCTCTCCTTCAAAAAAGTGTTCTCCTCAATGCTTGAGTAGCTCTAGATGCTTCTGTATAAAATTCTCATCCTCCCATGTAGAATCTTCCGTGGGTAAGTTCTTCCACTTGATGAGATACACTGAAATTGATCGATTTTGTAGCTGTGGAGTTCTTATTTGTGTGACTGCTTCAGGTTCCAATATGGTTTTTCCTTCCTCATCAAGTTCAGGAAATATTGTTTGAACTGGAATTTTTTCCCCTATAACCTTCTTTAAGCATGAAACATGGAAAACTGGATGTACTTGCAAAGAAGCAGGAAGCTCCAATTTGTATGCCATAGTACCAATATTTTGCAACACCTTGTAAGGACCACAGTACTTTGGCGATAATTTATTATCCTTCTTAGCTAGCTTGAGGGACATTTGTTTGTGTGGTTGTAGTCGTAAAAATACCCAGTATCCTACCTCAAAACTTCTCTCGCTACGATGTTGATCTGCCTATTGTTTCATTCGATTTTGTGCCAAATTTAGGTTATCCTTTAAGAAGTGGAGAAATTCTTGTTGATTCTTGATGTGATCTTCCATTGCTTGAACCTTATAATTTCTCTTAAATAAGATGTGATGGACGGTGGATGATATCCATAAAGTGCCATAAATGGGGTCTTTTATGTTGCAATATGGAAGGAAGTGTTATACCACCATTCAGTGAGAGGTAACCACTTGACCCATTGTTGGCTCAAGGGGTCTTGACCCAGGTTCGGTGTGCAAGGTTTGCCAACAAACCCCTATACTACTGGCCCTTTCGGCAGTGACCTGCTTGCGCAGGTCAAAGTCTCACCTGAAGTAGTATGGGTGGGTGTTGGAACCAGGTTTCCGCACCCTGAGAAAGGATGGGTAAAGAAAGCAGAGTTGTGCTAGGTCCTGTAATCCCCAATTACCTTGTTCTGCGCAGGGTTAATTATGTCTTTTCTCGCATCCATGTGCACTAGATCTATAGTTATATGATTTTATGACCATAACACAACAATATATAGACAGAATAGAATAGATCCAGATCCAGAAATACACTTACGTAGATCTTCGCAGCTTAAAGACAAAAAATACACAATACAACAATTACCAACAATTCGCACCAGATTACTCACAGATTCAGTCTCTATAAATCATTCTTATTCATTCATTCATCAATTATTCCTTCAATTACCTTCCCAACCTGCGCACACAGCAGCAAGGTCCGCACACAGCTAGACTGGGATCTCCGCGCACACACCCAGCAGGAGTTTGTTCCCCAAAACCCAACAGATAACTTAAATCACTATTCGCATCAATACCTCATCATATCCTACCTTACAATACAAAAATGGTCCTCTATTTATAATAATCTAGCCTAAGCTTTCCTATGGTCTGCAAACTGTGGTTTTCGGACCTCTGGTTTACCCTTTAACCCAATACAACGCTTTCAGGGCTTTGACCCACCCCAAAACCCCTCCACTAGATTAAATCTAATCAAAAATATTCAAAATGGACCAGTTTCATAGTTTGTTAGGAGACCCTGTTCCAACAGTCCCCCAACACAATCTTGTGACTCGTCCCAAGTCACTGTGGTGGTGCGACTTCGATCTGCGCGTGCAAGGTATCAAGAGCGCGGATGAGTGGCAGGAGCATTTCCTGACTCTGGGCCGCAACTTGATGCGCAATGCTGACAAGTGTCAGGGAGGCAGGACCGTCTGGAGCCACAGTAACTCGTTCTAGTAGCCAGTGGAGGCATGCGATTGCAGACTGAACATCATGGGCAAGCTCGATTGCAGTGTCGGCCCATGGTTTCAACCGTTTTTGGATGACATGCATGGTGTGGCAAAGGTGCTCAATCTTGTGCATGATGGTTAAACGCTGCATGGAGACATTGGAGGGTGAGGAAGTGCTGACTTGATCCAAAGCAGTCTCCGCCTGTCGTAATTCCTTCTAGATTTGCTGAAGCATAGAATGGTGTCAGACTACTGTCCATAATTGTGTAGCTGTTTCGACCAACTGTGCACCCTATGTGAGCTGCTCCCGAATAATATGTGTTGTGTTGGTGACCAATGCAATCCGTTGGGCCCATACTTCCGGAGGTATGTTAGACTGATGTCGCGTAGTTTGGTCATGTTGGCGCTCCTCTTGCAACACTCTGGTGTATAATTCTTGGAGCTTTGTGCGAGATAGTTATGAAAAATCTATTTGGATGTCCCCCGTGGTCGGATCATGATTGCTAACTAGGGAAATGTGAGGGAGTGAACAAACATTGCTTCTACTAGGCCATACTCTGGAGTTGCGGAGAAGTTGCAGCATGCCCCTATGTCTCAGCATTCCTTCTTGTCATAGAACCAGTGGTGACCTGAATATGATGTTGTGGGCGGGGGATTGTGGTACTAACGCGCCCTCCTCAATGCTTAAGGCCATCCAGCTGGGTCCCCCTATTGTCCCTGGGGTGCGAAGGTTGGTTATTCTAATTGCGCAGTACTGGTTCCTTTCTGTGTGTGGCTCACAGCCAATTCTTTATGCAGGAAGCCAATGCTCGATCCTTTGACTATACTTAGCAGTCCCAGGCCCTCTCAAGACGGTGTCTGTGGGTACTGAGCAGCTCAGGAATGGATCATTCGGCGGGTTAGGGTTCGTCATAGCAATAAGAGAACAAGTGTTCCAGAGACTGTTAATGATCGTAGAAAACCAGTAAGCTGATAACAAGAGCATGTTGCAGAACCAATAAATAACTTGGTGTGAAGTTATTTTGCCAACCACACATCATCTGGAGCCATTTAATGGTGGAGTAGCATGGACAGGACACTTACCATCGGAAATTCAGATTAATCGGACCATAAATGGCTGCATTGATGGTCTGTCGCCTCTTTTGCATAACTGTAAGGTTCCTTTCTAATCCAAATGGGTTGTACTGATGGTCGTTATTTGTACTCGATGTCTCTTCCACAGAATTTCAGATGTCGAATGACGCTTGCGTGCCATTCGTGTACCCTGAATTAAGGTTGATGCGAGGTGTTCCATAACAAGGCTTAGGTACCAGATCTGCAAGTTGGCCACCAATATTCTTGATTCATGCTCTTCATCCTCGAGCAGGACGTCCTGGTCTGGTAGAGCTACATCAAGTGCCTTCGTGCCATCTGTTACTTGAAGTGAGTGCTAATCCTCCCAATTGCATGTGGGTTCAGGTGGGTCCATAATCAAACGCAAACTTAGGGCAGCAGTAGCCAGGTGAGCCTATCCAGGCAGGGTTCGATCGCTCCCTTGAGTGTTATATGTCAGCAAGTATCTGCGTAGGTCGACTGATCGCGGGGCCCATCCAGCAACTGGGATCCCTAAGTGCAGGATCACCCTATTCCAATACTTCTCTTGAGTGAAGAATACCGGCCCTTGCGCAGGTGCTCCACGTAGTGTTAGTGGCAGTGCTCCTTTCCTGTGTTCCATGGGAATCTTAGGTTCAATAATATTCTTCCTATCTCCTGCGTCATCATGGCAAGGTAGGTCTCTTTCCTTGCTAGAGATGCACCGGAAATTCCTGGTGGTTCGCATAGTGCAGAAACCTCATGCAACCGACCTTGCCAATTTTCCAGTTCTTCATCAGAGTCAGAAAAACATTCACTATCCTTTTCCCAGTAGAGCAATCCTTCATCCGTGGGGCTAACCTGATCTTCATCTCACGTAGTCAATTTATAAATGTGATCTATCTCCTCCTTCTCATAGGCTGGCTCTATATACCGTGCACCTTCTACTGGGTCTAGTGGCACTATGACGCACGTACCTTTGTTTTCAAACACCATGCTGCACTTCTTAAGATTGATGACACCCCCCATGTCCCTAGCCCAGTCCAATCTGAGGAGCGTAGGGTAGGGATCCGCATCTTCCACAATGTCTATTACTTCAAAGTTAGCTAGGACCCTTACCCCTGCGATGTCAACCATGACTTTTGGTAGCCTTCCTAGAGGGATGATTTTTTGTTGATTTGCCATGCGCAGCTGGATGGTGGACCATTCTAATTTATGCTCTTCCATTCGTTGCCATGTTTGCTTTGGTAATACATTCGCATCCAATCCAAGATCTAAGATGACCTGATCCATTTCGTAGTCACCGATCTGCACAGTCAACCGCATTTCTCTTCTAGTGCATTTCTTATAGCTGTATAGTTTATGTACATCCTTGGTTCCAGTGATCAAATTGGGTCATGCTGCGTAGGTATTCAGTAGTTCTTGGATATTTCCTATGACCTGCAGGTTTCTTAACAACTTCCGACATGCCTTCAAAAAGGGCTCAACTCCTTCTTCTATCTAGAGGTGCATCGGCTGCTGCGCGAGGCCTGCTAATGGTACCTGTTCTTTGAGATTCACTCCTTCCCGAGGGGCAATCTCCTCCTTTGATCCCTAGGTGACCATCCCGCTGCGTGTCATGACTTTTACACTTGGATTCGCATTCCTTAGCTTGGTTTTAACTCTTTGTACGTTCTACGTAGGGGTGGGTTGTTTTTCCTGCATCTTGGCTATTAAAATTGGGAAATCCTCCACCACATGGTCCAGCTGCCTACAATACTTGCACAATGGTCTGGTGGGATTTGGGCATTCTCTAGAAAATTTTCCTATTTCCCCACGGTTATAACAAATTAGCTGCCCACTTCCTCGTCCTGCGCTTCCTCCTCGACCTCCTTTGCCTCTGGCCAGTGATCCTCCAAGCTGCGCAGAAATTCTAGGTGACACAAGGTTCGATTGTACCCTATATAAGTTTCCACGATCCATCATTAAATCAAAGTATGACAGTTCTGCTCATCGTGTCCCACTGTTTGGCAGAATCTGCACCATTTTTTCTTCTGTTTTGGGACATACGCACCTAGCCAAGGGCAATGGTTCATATCATGTAGTCCTGCTACCCAACAGTCATCACACCATAGCGCAGGTCCACTTGACCCTAGTGGCGACAGAATAGGGTCCCTACTTGCTCCTGCGCGTACCAGACTAGGTCCTCCCACTTGCATGTAATCCGTTAGTAGAGGGCACTGATCCTTTATGTGGCCAGACACCCAACATCGTATGCACCAAAGATCTGTGCAACCATCCTTTCCTTGCTCCTTTCGTAGGTTCTGTATTTCATGTGCATAGCCCCAAGCTGTTCCTGAATTTGTTGTACCCCTTCCAACGTATCTTCTCGGGGGGCAGATTCTAGTTTCATAGTGACTTCCACAGCTTTCTCCTGCAACTCAAAGGTCTGATGACTCATCGGCGTGCGCAAGTGAGGTAACAACATAGCGATGAACCATTTCGTATGCTATCTATCATCATACTTGAATCCTCCTTCCCTGATTTTTTTCTTTAATTGTTGATCAGCCTCCCATACTGACTCAAACACACCTTGTTTGAAGTCCTTTACTTTTTCTACCAACTGGGAATAAGATTTCGCCTTCCGGAACTGTTGCTTCAGAGCGTCTTTGATATCTTGAATGGATGCGCTCCCGTTCTGGGAAATGTATCGCATATACCAGTCTAGGGCCCTATCCTCGAATGCTAATGACAGTTGTGCCCTCTTCACCGTATCTCTTGCCACATTCTGCGCAGTCTAGATGGAATCGGCAACGAACCAGAACCGGTCCACATCCTCATCTCCTACCCCCTTGAAGGTAGGCAGTTTCAGGTGCGCAGCCATATCACTGTTTAGGGGGGCTGGTGGTATGGGTGAATTATTACCTTTGTGCGGCCTAGGTGGCGATGTAACTGGGGGACATTGTGTAGCTGGTTCTTGCAACATATTATAGTAGGATCTCTTTCCTTCAAGGTTGTTCTGATAGTATTTACCAGTGCACGTCGCGCTTCCGTCTAGATCTGAGGTCATTCGGTATGACTATACAGAATTCTATTTTCACACAGTAATATCTTGATCAACAACGGTAAAGTCCTTAGGAATTTTCCCTGGAACCCTTTAACGAATCGTCGCTCAACTTCAAAATATGATACAAACTGATCAATGGCAAACTCTATCACAAATACTCCGATCACACTATCCACCCAGTGATCTACCGTGTGTGTGATAGTATTATCAGTCCTTTTGAGCTACCAGATCAGCTCTGGGGTCCACTGAGTGACTCGTTCATCCTTCCAACACTTCTGGAATTCTACAAGTCTGGCCAACCACTCCTAGAGCTTAATCGCAAATGTCACAAAGAATATTTCGTAGCTCTCTGTAAGAATATACCTATTTTTCCACCTCTTCGTTGTTAACTCCTCACTCTGATTTTCTTTTACCACAAACTCCTGGATCTGCCTTTCGAACCAATCTTCGATCTCCTTTCTTTCAGGCTTCCCGTATTCTCTTGTCATTACCCGATCCCTCTCTCAGACTTCTTCAGGTCTTGGAAATGGAACCATTTGTTGGCTCGAGGGGTCTTGACCCAGGTTCAGTGTGCAAGGTTTGCCAACAAACCCCTATACCACTGGCCCTTTCGGTAGTGAACTTCTTGCGCAGGTCAAAGTCTCACCCGAAGTAGTATGGGTGGGTGCTGGAACCAGGTTTCTGCACCTTGAGAAAGGATGGGTAAAGCAAGCAGAGCTATGCTAGGTCCTGTAATCCCCAATTACCTTGTTCTGAGCAGGGTTAATTAGGTCTTTGTTCACATCCACGTGTGCTAGATCTATATTTATATGCTTTTATGACCATAACATAACAATATATAGACAGAACATAATAAATCGAGATCCAGAAACACACTTACACAAATATTCGCAGCTTAAAGACAGAAAATACACAGTACAACAATTACCAACAATTCGCACCAGATTACTCACAAATTCAGTCTCTATCAATCCTTCTTATTCATTCATTCATCAATTCTTCCTTACAATTCCCTTCCCAACCTGCGCACACAGCAACAGGGTCCACACACAGCTAGACTGGGATCTCCGCGCACACAACCAGTAGGATTCCATTCCCTAAAGGCCAACAGATAGCTTAAATCACTATTCGCATCAGTAGCTCATCATATCCTACCTTACAATACAAAAATGGTCCTCTATTTATAATAATCTAACCTAAGCTTTCCTATGGTCTGCAAACCGTGGTTTTCAGACCCCTGGTTTACCCTTTTACCCAATACAATGCTTTTGGGGCTTTTACCCACCCCAAAACCCCTCTGTTAGATTAAATCTAATAAAAAATATCCAAAATGGACATGTTTCGCAGTTTTTTAGGAGACCCTGTTCCAACACCCATTGTGTTTTCTTATTAGATACAAATCAACAAAGATATCCCTTCCAAACATTTATTCACTATCTCATTTTGACCATCGGATTGAGGATGATAAGATGAGCTATGAGCTAGTTGAGTACCCAAACAAGAAAATAATTCCATCCAAAAATTTCCAGTAAAAGTTGGATCTCTATCACTTACAATAATCTTTGGGTTTCCATGTAGCTTTTGAATTGTTTCCATAAATGTAGTAGCAATTGTACTTGCTTTAAATGGATAAGCTAATGCACAAAATTGTGGATACTTGGTAAGTCTATCAACTACCACCATGATGACACTCTTTCCTTTAGACTTAGGTAAACCTGTGATAAAATCCATTGAAATATCCTCCCAACGTTGACTTGGAATGGATAAAAGTTGTAGAATACCCGGGGCCTTAATTGTCTCAACTTTATTTTGCTGGAAAACCAAACATTTTGCCACAAACTTCTGAATATCAGATTTAAGGCCATCCCAAAAAATACTTTATTCACCGTGTGGTAAGTTTTTAAAAATCCTGACTGTCCTAAAGGAGAATTGTGCAATTCCAAAATAATATTTTGTTTTAGTCGGGAATTCTTGCAAATATATAAGTTATCTTTGTATTGTTATCACTCCAAAATTTCCCAGGGTTGTTACGAGTGTTCAAGAAATATTAGAGGTAACTATCAACCTACTTTTGAGATTAGGATATAGCCTTCCTAATGCTCAAAGAGGGTTCTCTCTTTATGATGTAACTTTGTTGTTTTTAATTGATTTTAGGCTAGCTATGTAAGAATGATTGGGTTTGATTTTGATTTTTTTCGTGGAATTACTTATTTAGATGGATAGTTGTCCTGTATACTTTTCCATTGGGCTATGGAGTCAAAATATCAAGAAAATAGGACCATAATCAAGTTCTAAAGGAAGTGTTCACAGGGCTAGGTAGCTGAGAAAAATCAGATCTTTAAAGGTTGAATGGTGAAGTGGTTTTCAATTGGGATCAAGGAGAAGTTAAGGATTCCTTAAACTAGATGATGAAAGAAGTTTGAAAGAGGTCAATCGGGATGGGAGAGAAATTAAGGATTCTCAGATCCAAATATTAGAATAAAACATTTAAATGAATAACAGTTCAGAACATAGTGTACTTAAACAATTTCTGCAATAATATTCATGTTATAACACTTAAATTTGGAAAAACATGCAAGTTTATGGAATACTTAAGAAGAATAACAATGAACAATTGAAATATACTTCATTGAATTAGCTCAACACATGAATCCTGTAATGCAATGCCTTTATTACTTGTCTTGTCTGTTGACTTGAAAATGGTACAATAAACCCTCAGGTATTTAGATCAATTACAACTATAGAAATGTTCAGGAATCCACACTCAATACTTCAAATTATTGAAGTATTTATACAAAACTTAATACAAAATATCCTAAAACTGATTTAAGATTTAGTCAAGGGAAATGAAAATATCTTCATGCAACAAGATAGAGACACCTATTTAACTAGTGCAAGTTGTCCCTGTATATTGAATTTGTTGTTTGCTTCTTGGATATTTTGTTGTTTTATCTCTTTAACTGTTGCTTTAACATTGGTTGCATATTTACGCTGGCTCACATTTTCTTTTAACTCTATTTTTTATTCTTTAAACTTTGTCTTTCATCTGTATTCACTTTATCCTGACTGCTATTTTACTCTTTAAACTTGATTGCACTGTTTATATGCTTTACTTTTAATTATCATAGTAAATCATACAGTTTTTCCCAAGTATCTTCATCTAGAATTTTGATCTTTACCATCCTCCTGTAAGTTTCATCTACTTCAGTGTACTTTCTAAATGTAGGTTTATTTACAAAAAGATGATTTACCTCATGTTGGAGGTAAAAGAGATTTTAAAAAATTTGAAGAGTAATTTTCCTGTAGGAATTCCTTTCAAAGAGGAATTGTTTGAATTTTATTTTGCTACTTATCTAATTTTCTTGTCATAATCTTCTTGCCTCATCAGTCCTCCATTAATCACCAATGGATTAGGCAGACCTTTCTGCCTTAAAATATCAAATTTGTTCATGAATCTATTTACTGCTAGCTCCATGGCTTGCCACTTACCTTCAAGCTGTGTCATCAAGTTTCTTTTGGAAATTACCTTTTTTAGCTCTAAAATCGTTTCAGTTCTGTCACTTATTCCAATTTCTTCTAATTCATGCTTGTTCTTATAATTGAGAAATTTAATTATCTCAGTGGCCTCCTTTGGTTTCTTTTCAAGTTCTTCTTTGACTTTTTGAATAGCTTCACTAGCTTCCTTTATCAAATCTTTCTGCTCAAAGATAACTTGGAACCCATAGTTGTTGCTTTTCTTGGGACAAAGGTTCTGCCAATGTTAATTCTTTTTATAACTTCTGAACTTTGTCAGTCAATCTATTTGATTTTGTATTTCGGCCTTATGCATCATCTGAGCTAATTTCTTTTCATCTTCTGGAATTTTTACTTATTCTTTAATTCTATTAATCTCATTTTTTTCGATTTACATGTCTTTCATTTCTTTAATTAATTTACTTGCCTCATCATTGGGATGGGTTGCTTCTATTGCTGATGTAGTAGCTAGTGTTGCTGAAACTTATGTTGTCACTGGAATTGTTGTAGTAGTTGGGACTGTTGTAGCCACTGAAGTTGATGTTGAAGCTATGAGAATGGCAGTAACTATAACTAATTCCATGCTTTCCTTCTTTTCCTACACCAATTTATCCATTTCATTCTCCATCTCTTTCATTTGAGTTTTCAACTCAATGATGAGATTCATTATTTCGTATTTATGACCTTCATTCTCCAAAAATTCTTTAGTTTGTGGATGTTCAGTGGGAGGTAATTTCAGCTTCTTTTTCAATGCAGCAATGTTTGCATTCTTCTTTTTGATAAGTTCCACAACTTCTTTGATGTTCCTTGGATCATATCCAACCGCTATGAAAAGTTCTTCAAGTGTTTTAATTCTATTATCCTTGGCTTGTGAAGAAGCCTTCTCTAGTTTTAACCATGCTCTGATATTTTCTAGATAATTTTGTAATTTTTGGACACTCATAGCTTTGTTGGTCATAGAGGAGTATATCATTTCTCCTTCTTGCTTATGAAATTCAATCTGATCTATATGATGTACATCTTTAGCCATAACTTCAAATGTTGTTTTCCTGTAGTCTACTGATGATTTTGGAGCCTACACTGTTGGCTGCAAAAAGGTCATTTGCATCTTCCTATTCTTGTAATCAAAGGATGAAAGTAATATGTTCTGATTGCTAGGAGTTTGTTTCCAATATTAGGCATAAGTCATAGATTTTAATGCCTCATTATTCAGTTTTATTTCTTTATACTTCTCCATTATATCTTGTTCTTTATCCACTGGTTTTATTGATGAAGAAACTTCTACACTATGTTTCTTCTGAATGATCTTAGCACTAGAGGTTGATGGCTGATGAGTTTCCTGTGAAACAATGGGAGGTGCATTATCTCTGACCACTATGTCTGTATCAATGATCTCAATGGTGTCAACTATTTCTTCATGATCATGTTATCACTCTAGTAAATTCTTAAGCTGTGGTATTTTGAGTTTTTAGTCAAAGAACACTAGAGGTAACCACAAACCTACTTGGAACTCTAGGATCTAGCCTTCCTAAAGTTCAGAGAGGGCTCTCTCTTTAAGATTTGTCTTTGTTTAAATTTGTGAATATTAGGCTAGTTATGAAAGAACAATTGGTTTTGTTTTAAATGGTTTGGTGGGAAAAAATCACTCAGAGGTAAAATAGAGAGAAATCTACTTGTCCATTGGGCTATGGAATCTAAATCAAGCTAGCAGCCCTATAATTCAAGGCCAAAAAGGTACAAATGTATTCAAGGAAAGATAGATAACCCTCAAAGATTTGGGAAAGTGTTTTTTGTTGAAATGGTATGATCGGGATAAAGGATCCCGAATCAGGTTGGTCCCTTTATCATAAACCACAGAGATGCAGAAAAATAAATCACAAAGAGATTAGCAGAGTTTAAATTTCAAGAAATTTTTCCATGGAACTATGATCCTCAAGGGATCCTGAGCAGTCTAAGGGTAAAATGAAAATTAACACCCTTCATACATGAGCTTAAGCCTGAGATTGAGAAATTTTCCAACCAAGTTGAATGGGTGGAAAATACACTGACAGATACAACAAGAAATATAGAGACAACAAGTAAAATGGACACATCACAAGCCTCTAGAACTTGTAAAACAGCAGAGACATTAGCAAAAAGAGTTAGAGAGAAAGGAGCCTATACAACATAAACAAATACAGAAACAAAATTCAAACTGATCAGAAGAAAGAAAGAAAGTATTGTAATTGTCTGAACAAAGTAGAACAGGAGACTGGTATCTATACAAGAACCATACTGAAATTAGGTTTTATGGATGCCAACTAAGTCCATAAAAGCTTCCCAAATACCTCCCAATGAGGTTATTTGCATTAGAATACATTAGGCAGATCCTAAACTCAGATGAAGTTAATTTCCTGTCAGCAAAGAAGAAAACTCAGTTTAAAATTAAGAACCAGTTTGGTCCTTTCATTTGCAATAATAGGAATGTTGGTCAACAAGCATATAAGTACTTACAGGATTTCAAGTTTAGTAATAGTTTCAAATGGAAATATGATCCATTGGGATTCATCAGTAAAATAAGCGTCAAATTCAAATTGAATCCTTTTGTCCATGATTCTAAACCAGAGATTGAAAAGTACTCCAACCAATCAGAGTGGTTGGAAAATACTTTGCAAGAGGTAGAAAATTAGGTTGAGACTAGTTCTATCCTGCATACTCCAGCACCACAAGATAGGAACTCAAAGAGAACAAGAGAGGAAGGCTCTTATTCTGTCGATACCACTACTGATACCAAATTCAAACTAATGTACAAGAAGAAGCCCAAGCTGAATCCGTCTGTTATCACTCTAGTAAATTCTTAAGTTGTGGGATTTTGAGTTTTTAGTCAAAGAACACTAGAGGTAACCACAAACCTACTTGGAACTCTAGGATCTAGCCTTACTAAAGTTCAGAGAGGACTCTCTCTTTAAGGTTTATCTTTGTTTAAATTTGTGAATATTAGGCTAGTTATGAAAGAAAAATTGGTTTTGTTTTAAATGGTTTGGTGGGAAAAAATCACTCAGAGGTAAAATAGAGAGAAATCTACTTGTCCATTGGGCTATGGAGTCTAAATCAAGCTAGCAGCCCTAGAAGTCAAGGCCAAAAATGTACAAATGTATTCAGGGCAAGATAGATAACCCTCAGAGATTTGGGAAAGTTTTTTTTGGTGAAATGGTATGATCGAGATAAAGGATCCTGAATTAGGTTGGTCCCTTTATCATAAACCACAGAGATGCAGAACAAGAAATCATAAAGAGATTAGCAGAGTTTAAATTTCAAGAAATTTTTCCATGGAACTATGATCCTCAAGGGATCCTGAGCATTCTAAGGGTAAAATGCAAATTAACACCATTCATACATGAGCTTAAGCCTGAGATTGAGAAATTTGCCAACAAAGTTGAATGGCTGGAAAATACACTGACAGATACAATAAGAAATATAGAGACAGCAGGTAAAATGGACACAACACAAGCCTCTAGAACTTGTAAAACAGCCAGAGACATCAGCAAAAAGAGTTAGAGAGGAAGGAGCCTATACAGCAGAAACAACTACAGAAAAAAAAATTCAAACTGATCTATAATAAAAGGCTCAAAATCACTTTAGTTGAGAAAGAGAAGGAAATTGATATTGAAGATATAGGAAATGCAGATACTACAGATGATATAGCCACTGTTATAATAAATGAAACTATAGTGGAAATTGAAAAAAATAAACCAGCAGACAAAGAAGACAATCAGATGATTGAAAAGCAACATATCATGGAGGCCTCTTCCTCACAAAAAGCTGAGGAAAAGGATTTATACATCAAGGAGAAATACAAGCAGATGAAGCAAAAGAATGAGGAGATCAAAACAGAGATATATTCTCAATTACTCAAACAAAAGCCTGGAAATAAAAATAGGCTATTGTCGACCTTTGATTATTCTAGTAACAAGATGATCATGTCATTTCTACAAACTACTACCTCCACACCTAAAATAGCAGCAGATTATAATAAGGTGGACCTTGAGGTTGATGCAGAAACTGTCCATGAGCTAGATCAAATTGAATTTCATAGACAAATCTCAGAGATTCTTTATTCTACAGTAGAAACCAAGGCAATGAGTGCAAATAAGCTACAGAACACCATCATTAATATGCAGGATCAGATGAAGATATACAAGGCATATTTATATGCCAAGGATCTAAGGATTAAAGCCTTAGAGTAATTAGTTTTATAGGTGGGATATGATCCCTCAAACATTCAAGCAGCAGAACTATTGATAAATAAAAAGAATAATGACATAGCACCTTTGAGGAAACAGTTCAAGCTTCCTCAAAGTGAGCATCCACAAACCAAGGAAATCCTTCAAGATCAGAATGAGAAAGAAGAAATGATGAAGCTCATTCTTAAACTAACTTCTCAAATCAAAGAGATGGAGACCCAAATGGACCACCTTGTCAAAGAAAAAGATACTGTAAAAGAACATGAGACTCCTAAATTCCTACAGTTATTCCAGTAATAACTATAGTAGTGTCTTCCACTTTAGGAGAGAAACTAGCACCAAAAGAACCACTGGTAACTACAGTGCCAGTGTTTTCAGCTACCACTTCAGCTACAGACTCTTCTACTAAAAATGTACAACAAACAGATGAAGCAAGCCAGATTGTTAAAGCTACGGAAGAAATGTCTTTAAAGACAAATGAAATCAACAGAACAAAAAAGATGATTGAAAATATTGAAGCTACAAATAAGACAGCTCTGATAAATTCTAAAACCCATGAACAGAAAGCAATCAGAGTGGGTGAACAGATCAAGAATTTGCAAAAATAAATAACTTTCACTGAGCAGATTTCATATGTAAAAAATAATCTCTGCAATAACATGATTGAAGCCATTCACAATCAATGGCCTTCAATTCAGGTTATATATGAGCATAGAGATTTTTTGTTGGCAGCCCAGAAAGAGATACAAAGAACAAAATATGAGTTGAATGATAAGCCTGCTCAGGCTTTAAAACTCATTACATTTTTAAATAGCAAGAATAGGGCAGAACTGGAAGAATTACAAGTCTTGGACAGGACAAAAAAAATCTTACAGATAAAAACGGTTGTAACTAAGAAGAACTTGATGAATAATTTGGAAGAAAAATGTGAATCAATGAACATTGCCATAACAAAATTTATGGTAAAATACACAAAGTTAAGACAGAGGGGCTTACTAGACATCCATGTTTTTAATGAAAAACGTATGCCCCAGAATTTTTATTTTTATTTTTATTTTTATTTTTTTCGAGGAATAAACTCGCGGAGAACCCAGGCACACTTCCCCAGAATATCTGGATGGTACGCGTGATAAACCGTCGGCGCTGATTACGGTGCCTGACCCCAAGGGACTCAAATTCAGAATCGAACCCGTGACCTCCCTGATTACGGAGAGGACCCACGTCTGGCTCAGACCAGTTGAGCTATCCCTTGGGGCTCCCCAGAAGGATTATGATAAAAAGATCAGAGAATTTTATAAAGAGCAAGTTAACAAGCCACTAGCACAAGGCACTCCCACAGGGAAAGTCCTCCTTCAGTATTTTGAAGATCTCTTCTTTTTACAACATCAGATTAAACATATCTTTGTCATCAAGCCCACTTTTTCTAGATATGCAGAGGCTAATGAGAATTTCAAGAAGTTGAGAAATGTCAAAATTTCCAAGGAAGAATAATGGAAAACTTTTACTGATTTGATGTAGAAATAAGAGGTAAAACAGTCAAATAATATTATCTTAAGAAACATTCAAATGAACAATTAAAATAAAAAGACAGTTTGTTGATTTTAATATTAAAAGATAATTTTATAGCAGTAAATCAGTTAAGCTAATCAAATGAAAGAGTATCAGTGTTAAAGGTCATCAAGTAAAGAGTATCGGATGAAAGAGTATCAGCGAAGGCCAGTCAGAAGCCATATATTTTCTAATAGCCAGCAAGCATGACACCTTGACAGTTAAAAGCTCCTTGTTCAATAAAGCAGTTCTATTTGTTTTGGATGAAAGAGAACAGCTTGTTGTTTGTTAAGCAGCTGTCCCTTTTATTATGTAATGATATTTCCCTTTTCCTAAAGATATTCCTAGAATTCTCCTAGGATATTTGTAATTACATTTTGTATAAATACTTCAACATTAGAAATATTCAATATGGAATAAAATTGCTGGACTTACTATAGACATTTTTGTTGAACATTGGAGGCTATTGTGTGTTTGAATTCGAAGTAGTAGACTGGACAAGCTGACTGGCATCATAATTCAGGATCCTTGTGATAAGCTGATGAGCGAAGTACTTCCTGCTTGTCACTGTTTCCTTTTCTAAGTTTCATGCATTCATTTTATGTTTGTTCTCTCTGAATGTGTAACTAGGATTATTACTAAAAGATTAGTCAAGTGCTCCCTATCTTTAAATAGTTGCCATTTTAATGTTTTCTTCTGATTTTATGTGCAAGGAACCCTTAATTGCTCCTTCTCCCATTTTACTTCTGCCTCCTACTTCCATTTTCAAGATCAAAGGATCCTTAAGTGCCCTTTATCCTGATCATACCATTTCACCAAAAAACACTTTCCCAAATATCTGAGGGTTATCTATCTATCCCTGAATACATTTGTACCTTTTTGGCCTTGGCTTCTAGGGTTGCTAGCTTGATTTAGACTCCATAGCCCAATGGACAAGTAGATTTCTCTCTATTTTACCTCTGAGTGATTTTTTCCCACCAAACTATTTAAAACAAAACCAATTTTTATTTCATAACTAGCCTAAAATCACAAATTTAAACAAAGATAAATCTTAAAGAGAGAGCCCTCTCTGAACTTTAGGAAGGCTAGATCCTAGAGTTCCAAGTAGGTTTTTGGCTACCTTTAGTGTTCTTTGACTAAAAACTCAAAATCCCACAACTTAAGAATTTACTAGAGTGATAACATATTGGTGACCATACCGGGGACTAACCAATCTCCAGTCTTAAATTTAGTCTTAAAGGAAAATATTTAAATTATCCTTTTACTTTAAGATTACTTTTATAGGTTGTGGGTATTCAAAAAAATAGTCATTCTGGCTTCTAGGAAAGCCTATTATACCAGGTCTAACCCGGATCCTAAACCTGCAGTTATAGTAGATAACCCAGATCAGATTGGTAAAAAGAAAAAACAAACTGTCAATTTAGAAACTGAAGTACCATTAAGAAAAGTCAATTCTTTACCGAAAGAGTTAGTGAGTCTAAATGATATTGATTTTGATCTGAAGTTTGAATATTCTTGTTTAAAAATAAATCTGAAACTGATTTGAAAAATACTGTTATAGATCCTGTCTTTATTTCATTTCTGAATGCAAAACAGAAAAATATTTCAGTAGGAACAAAATCAAATAAATATAAATATCAAAATACATTTGAAAAGATTAATGTTTCATTGATTAAAGATATTAATGAAGCTATTGAATTAGCTCATTTGTTGTCTTACATAAAACCTCCAGTTTCTCAATTGCATAAAACAATAATACCAACAACAGATTCATCTGTATATGATGTTACTACATTTATAGATACCACTGCAATTTCATCTACAAATCATTTCATTCCTAGATTGCCTTTGCATCCTAGGACATTATTTCCTTCATCCACTCCATCCACTACATCCACTACTTTACATTCAGATTTTATAAGCACCACATGTTTATTTCCCAACAATTCCATTTAAATACCAACTTCATTTCCTAGCTCTTCAGCTATAGTTTTCAGTTCATCAACTCCCATATCCAGCACTGCACCTATCACTATTGTTATACCTCCCAACTCAGAAAATCTTCAAGCCATGGCTGCTAGGTATGCTCCCCTTGTCTTAACCCAAAACCTCCATGACATTCCTCAAGATTATCAAAAAAAATGTACCACTGTTTGATGGCATATCACAATATACTTCTCAACAACATGTAACTAAAATGACATATTTCTGTGAAATTGATGAAATTGATGAGTCAGATGTCTAGATGAGGTTATTTGTCCAGAGTTTGACAGGAGAAGTTAAAAAATGGTTCAAAAATTTAGCTCCTGGTAGTGTAGTTGATTTAGTTGTATTTCATAGAATATTTTTAAATAAATGGGAAAGGAAAAAGAACACCCTTCAAATTTTGTCTGAGTGTGATGCCATGAAAAGATCTCCTACTGAGTATGTCCAAGACTACTGCACTAGGTACAATAGTGTCTACAATACAATACCTGCAAATCTTAAACCTACACCTTACTCTGTTCTGCTCAAATTCCTTGATGGATTTGATGCAGATATGGCCTATCAATTAAGGGAAAGAGATGCTCAAACCTTAGAACAGATGCAATTAGATGTTGGCAGTGTAGAAATCAATATTTTAGCTAACAAATCCAGACTTATAAATGAAAGAAGAGTTACCATTAAAGAAGAAAGTTCAAATTTAGATGTTAAAATAGATTTAATTGCTAAAACTTTAGAAAGGGTGGTAGATAGATTAGATAATATAGAAAGAAAACCTCAATGGGATAATCAACCTCAGACCAGAAATCCCAATTTCAGAAAAAACAATAATTCTGGAAAAACTAAAGAAGCAGCTCCAGACCAAAACATTAGGCCCCCATTTCAGGAGAGTTATGCTGAAAGTTCTCAGAATAATGATGAAGATGAAGATGACATCAATCATCTAATGGGAATAGATGAAAACAATACGATTTTCCTCACTTAGGAAGATCAGGAACTATTTGAGCTTCAACAACTCAAATTAGACTCCAGTGAATCCTTTGACTATAAACAGGGTTATGACTTTGCTATAAATGAAATTCACAATCAATATAACCTTAAACATAAGAAAAATAATGAGTCTTCTACAAAAAACAATTCCCAAAATCAAAATAATAAAAATGTAGAAGCACCAAAAACAAAAGTTTTGCAAATTCTCCCAAGCGAAAATAGGCAAATTTCCAATCCTTCCAGTCCTAAAAAATCAACATGTCCCAAAATTGTTGATATTACTGATGAAGTAGCTCAATCTTCCAAAGATGTACAGAAAGATAATATTGCTAAAGCTTCTAATTCAGTAAAATCAGCAAATTCTGATCCTAAAAAGCCTTCTGCTAATCCTAAATCAGTAGATCCAAAAACTGATAATTCAAGAACACTTGTTGATAATTCTAAGTCTAATAAAACTTCTGCTGCAACACAAACTGTCCCTGAAAAGAAATTTAAAAGCAGCAAAACTCAGGAAACTCAGATAGAGAATATCAAAACAACTGAAGATAGAAATACTACTGTAGGAACTCAAGAAAAACCAACTCAAACTACAGTTAATAAAGATGAATTACTTCAAATTAGTAAATCTCAACCCTCATTTAATATTTAGACTAAAATTGCTACGTTAAAAATACCCATTCTTTTAACAGAATTGGTAAAAAATGACTTATACAAATCAACCATAATTGAAACACTGAATATGAATGATGGTGAAGATGCAATTAATTTGAATGATGATCAACCCGAGTTGATTTTTGACCCTGATGTGAATGGAAAGCATTCAGATGGATCAGTCCCTCCTTTTTATATCAGTCTTACCATTCATGATCAGATTTTACATAATGTTATGTTAGATTCAGGAGCTTCCCATAATTTAATGCCTAAAGCTATCATGGAAACTCTTAATCTAGAAATAACCAGGCCTTATAAAGATTTGTTTTCATTTGACTCTAGCAAAGTTAAGTGCTTAGGATTAATTAAAGACTTATGTGTTACTTTAGTTCAATACCATGGTAAAAGTATATTAATGGACATTGTAGTAGCTGATATCCCACCAAAATATGGTATGCTTCTTTCTCGCTCATGGGGAACAAAGTTGTAGGGATCTCTACAACTGGACATGAGTTATGCTACCAGATCAGTGTTTGGTCAACCTAAAAAACTTTATAGGGAAACATTAATGAAGTTCATAGTCAATAGTGATGAAAGATCCATAAACTATCCTATTTATTCTACACCAACTGACCTTGACTCTTTTATTTTGTGTAACTCTGATAATAATGAAATCCAAACTGGACTTATTGATAAAAAGCCAACACCAAATAATGATAACATCTTTCATGAGTCCCTTTGGCACTTAGAATTTGATGGCTCTGTAAACAAATTAGGAGCAGGAGCAGGAGTATGGATTACAAATATGGAGACTAATCATTCAGAAGGACATGCCTTCAGACTCAACTTTAAATGTACAAACAATATGGCTGAGTATGAGGCACTCATTTTAGGCCTCCAAATCATTAGAAACTTAGGAGGAAAAAGAATACTAATCATGGGAGATTCAGAATTAATCATAAAACAAATAAATGCAGTATATTATGTTCATAATCCTAGATTAACCAGATACAGAGATACAGTGACTGATTTAATTGATGATTTATTGGAATGCAAGTTTGCTGCTATACCTAGAAAACAAAACATTCAAGCACATTTTCTGGCAACTTTTGCTAGTACATGTAACTTACCATTCCAACCAACTCATAGGTACACTGCTGAGGTTAAACATAGACCAATTATCCCAGACAACCTCAAGTACTGGCAGATTTTCTCTCAGAATGAATAGCTTTACCATTTCTTAAATAATGAGGAAGAATTTCAAAATTGTAAAATAGATACAGACGGTAAAATAGATTCAGATTTTGATTGTGAAATAGATAACATAAATGTACATAAGTTTGATAAACCTATTGTATTTACTCAATCTGACATAGGCAGCTTAGAGAAGGTAGATATTGAGGAAATCATTGAAGAAGAAATTGACGTGTTATATCTAAAAGATAATTTTTTGCCTAAAGGTTTAACTCCTTTGGAAGACCTTTTTTATTCCAATGATGTGCCTAAAAAGCCAAAAATGGAACCAGTTAGGTCTGACATTGAGGAATGTAACATTGGGATAGAATTAAAACCAAAAATCATTAAACTGTCTAAATCTTTACCTCCACAAGAAAAGGAAAAACACATTGATCTTTTAAAGGAATATCAAGATGTATTTGCTTGGAGTTATGAAGATCTCAAAGCTTATGACACAAACATAATCCAACACAAAATTCCTATAAAAGATGATAAAAAACCATTCAAACAAAAATTAAGGAGAATTAATCATATTCTATTACCTTTGATAGAAAAGAAAGTAAAATGCATGTATGATGCTCAGATCATTGCACCAATCAGATATTTTGATTGGGTTTCAAACCTAGTACCAACAAGAAAGAAAACAGGTGAAATTAGATTATGTGTCGACTTTAGAAATATTAACAAAGTATCTTTGAAGGATAATTACCCTTTACCTAAAATGGATTATATATTACAAAGGGTAGTTGGTTCCTCTAGAATTTCTTTGTTAGATAATTTTTTAGAATACAACCAGATTCTTGTCCAAAAGGAAGATCAGGCTAAAACAACTTTTACCACTCCTTGGGGCACTTTCATGTATGTGAAAATTCCCTTTGGTCTGATGAATGCAGGAGCAACCTTTCAGAGGGATATGGACATAGCCTTTGCAAAGGAGATTCATGACTTCTTGGTAATTTATTTAGATGATATTACTGTATTTTATAAATCAGATAATGAACACTTGGATCATTTGAGACAAGTCTTTATTAAATGTAGAAAATTTGGCATATCTTTAAACCCCAAGAAAAGTCTTTTTGGATTAGAAGAAGGTAAGTTACTAGGACATATAATTTCAAAAGGAATTAGAATAGATCCTGCTAGGATAGAAGCAATTCTGAACATTCATCCACCTAGAAATATCAGAGAATTATAAGCATTCCTAGGTAAGATTAATTTTTTGAGAAGATTTATTTCTAACTTAGCTTAAATCATTAGAGAACTGAACAACATGCTCAAAAAAGACTCAATTCTAAAATGGACTATTGAAGCCAAACAATGAGTCCATCAAGTAGGCTTTAACTAAAACATCAGTCCTAATTAGTTCAGATTTCAAGAAAGACTTTATAATTTTTTCATTTGCTTCAGAGCATACCATTGTTGCAGTTTTACTGCAGAAGAATGATCAAGGTTTCGAACAGCCTATAGCTTTTTTCAGTAAGACTCTTAGAGATGCCCCTCTGAAATATAACATAATGGAGAAAAAAGCCTTAGCTTTGGTTAAGGCCACTAAAGACTTCAGAGTTTACATTCTTTACTCCCACATAATTGCCTATGTCCCTAATTATGTAGTTAAAGACATTCTTACTCAGGATGGCCCTGATGGAAGAAGAGGTAAGTGGATTGCCATTATCCTAGAATATGACATAGAAATTAAACCAACAAAATTCATTAAAGGACAAGGATTAGCCAGATTAATGGTTGAATCTAACTGCAATGCATTAGACATAAATTTTATTGCTCAGGTTGATGACCATGAAGAGATGGCGACTCCAATGATCAGTGAAGCCTTTCTAGATTCACCTTGGTACTCAGATATTATCTTTGCACTTACAAACTTACAAGC
Source organism: Pinus albicaulis (assembly GCA_034641835.2). Taxonomy (NCBI): domain Eukaryota; kingdom Viridiplantae; phylum Streptophyta; class Pinopsida; order Pinales; family Pinaceae; genus Pinus; species Pinus albicaulis. The sequence goes on from CM076578.1 coordinate 1,898,923,482, forward strand.
TCCTCCTGAATTTTCAATGACTAAAGCTAGATTTCTAAAACTTAAAGCAATGAGATTTTGTATCTTGGATAATGTACTTTTTTGGAGGGATCATAGTGGGATATTATTAAATTATTTGCTGAAAATAGAAGTTGATAAAACACTTGAAGAATTTCATGCAGGTGACTGTGGAGGACATTTATATTGGAAAACTACTGCAGATAAGATTCTTAGAGCTGGTTTTTACTGGCCTACCTTATTTGCTGATGTTAAAAAATTTGTTACTTCATGTCATAAATGTCAAATCTTTGAAGGCAAGAAGAAATTGTTACCCTTACCCTTAAAGCCAATTTCAATTGAAATGCCATTTCAACGATGGGGTTTAGACTTCATTGGAGAAATTCACCCCCCATCCTTTGGCCAACATAAGTGGATTTTGACTGCCACTGATTACTTCACAAAGTGGATTGAAGCCATTTCTAGCAGACAAGCCACTGATGCAGTTATTATTTCTTTCATAGAAAACAACATTATGTCAAGATTTGGATGCCCTCAGAAAATAATTACTGATAATGCAACAATATTTAAGTCTAAAAAGATGAATGTATTTTGTCATAAGTATCATATTACCCTAGGTCACTCTACTGCATATTACCCTCAGGGTAATGGCCTAGTTGAATCCTTGAATAAAAATCTTGTAAATATCATTAAAAAATTACTTGAAGATAACAAAAAGACTTGGAATAAAAAGTTATTCTATGCCTTATGGGCATATAGACTTACTACCAAAAAGTCTATTATTGGCACTTCCCCTTACCAAATTGTATATGGGATGGATGCAGTTTTTCCATCATCCTTAGGTGTTCCAGTAATGAAGATCATTAAAGAATCACAAGTGGAAACTAATGATATACAAAGAACTATTCATCTACAACAAACAAGGGAAGAAGTCTATGAGAAATCACAAGTCATTCAGGATAAAATGAAGAAATTTTTTTATAAAAGAAGTAAAGAAGATGATTTTTACATTGGAGACCAAGTGTTAAAATGAGATTCTAGGAGAGAAGACAAAGGAAAACATGGGAAGTTTGACTTTCTGTGGAGAGGACCTTATGTAATTTATGGATATAGGGGTAACAATGCTTTCTTTATCAAATATTTGGATGGAACAAATATACAAGAAGGACCGGTAAATGGTAGAATTCTCAAACACTACTATTCCTCTGAGTTAACCAATAGTTAGTCCATTTACTTGTACATCATTGTAAATATCCATTGAAGTTTTTGAGATTGGATTGGATATTTTATTTACAAAGTTGAAGCCCGGAGAGAAGGTGCTAAGCTTTGCAGAGTAAAATGTCATAAATATGAGTTTTTGCATAAAACAAAAGACAATTACTGGATCATCATGGTCAAAAATTGAAGGCTACTAGTCTTAGAGTTCTTGACATTTCACCAGGAAATGCCATCCCCATGTGAAGCCGTTGTTAGGGTCCTATAAATATAAGATTCGTAATTTTGAATTGACTTTTGATAGTCTTGTAAAATATGTACATACCTTGCTTTCTACAAGTTGTTTTCCCATACTTTGAAAAAATCAAAAATCAAAAATCAAAAAGAGGGTAAAAATTCTTAAAAGAAAGATCAAAGGACTTAAAAATATATAGACCCCAAAAGAAAAAGATGAAAATAAGACATGAAAGTGTGCAAGTCCAAATGCCACTACTTTTTACTTTTTGCAAATGATTATGGCAGAGTGTCAATAAATGCCATAATCCATGATGAGTTAAACTGTTTAAACTTGACTTGTCATGTTTTCAATTTCCATGTTTTAGATAGTGAATAAAGATTTTTCAGATAGTTTAATCCTGACAAATCAGTAGATAGGTAGAGAATAATGAGGAGCTCAATAGTTTAATTTGAGCCCTTGGATGAAATAAGGTAAAATTAGATAGTTTTTTCTTTAAAAAAAAAAATGTTTTCAAGGTTGCAATCCTAAATGCACTTGCTAAAAGGAATAAAAATGTTAGAGTAATGTTGGGTAGGTAGAAAGAAGTGGAAAAAAACATGTAATATTTATCACCGGGCAAAAATCACTAATTTCCCTTCCCCTGTAAGTATTCAGTTTTCTACACTACCAGTAAAAAAGGCTCAGAGCATTTCTCTGACTTTTGTTGGGACCGAACCCAAGGCTCGATGACTGGATAGTTGAAAATGTTGAGTTCTTATGACAAAATCCCCATTTATCATTATTTATCCCTCATTCATACATTTGATTCTTTTCATAAGTAAAAACTCTTTCTTACTTAATGAAACATAAAACCCCAATTAATTAAGTTCCTTCATTCAGAACACATACAAAAACCCTAAAAAATACTTTATCCTAAGTAATTGGTGAAATGATGAAATGACAAGCTTTGCTTTACTTATTCACTTTACTTAGTCATTTTGTGTATTTTTTGTGTATCCCATTCCCCCTTTTCATATTAACTTTTAACTTAGTTTATTAATTCCCTAAACTAAAACCTTATCCTATTTATATAAATCCCTATATCTAAATATTCCCAAAAACCCCACTATTGTAAAGATTTTGGACCAAAGATATTATCCACATGTTAAAATAAAACCCAAATAAAGCACCCTTTGGTCTAAAACTAACTTTAATTAAATATCCTGCCCCCTATGGTTATTAGAACCTTCAATGGTTTAAAACTATATAATAATAAAAAAACCTCGCGCCTTTGCAACACGTGCTAAAGTCTTCCCCGCAATGCGAAGCCTTCCCCACGTAAGATTTTTAACCCAAAGTTCTAATGGAATAAAACTCAAGTTTATTTTCCATAGAACTTAAGCCTTTCTCTTTGTATTTTATCCCTGCTATATAAAGCCTCAAGCTTTACATAGACTAACCTATGGTAAATAAAACTTTGCCTCAGGCTTACCCCCGCCCGTATATATAAGCCCCACCTATATACATTTCAAACCTTTATCCATTGAAAATTACAAAGTTTAAAGCCCTAGTATAAACTACCACCAGCGCATATATAGACCCCGGTCCCACCATTCCATTGACCACATCTTTCAAACAGATCGTGACCGTTCGCTTCCATCCCACAGATTTAACGGCCCTAGGACCATATCACGCCCAAAAAGTAATCGTCGGCCCAAGTGAAAAATGGACGCGAAATGGGTTGTTTTACCCATTCTGCCCCTCACGATGTGTCATTTTCTTATTCGATCACATCCATTTTGATTGAAACCGCTTACTGCCAGAAATGAACGCGAATACCGTCGTCTGGTTTCACCGTTTAAACTGAAACCTCTCCCGCCTATGATTTGACTTGCAATAAATGATAAATAAACAAAATCCAAATAAGGTTAAAACCTTTGAAATATACATATCATTTCATTTTCGCGAAGTGTATCCCTTACTTCTCTTTGCTCTCGACTGTGTAAAAGCCTTTTTAAGCCCTAATTGCAGATTTATCTGCAAAAACTCCCAATTGACCACAGATTCCCCATTGAAGACCAGTAAAGATCATTTTCTGCGCCAGTAAGCCATACCAGACTTCAGGATCAACCAAAAGCATCCGAAAACCCTTTCAGAAGCCGAATACTTTCATCTTAAGGTATTTTCCTGCAACATTGAAGCCTGCAAATTCAATTCTGAACCATCAATAACTAAACCAGGTGTTTTATTAAAAGATTCCATCGAACCAATTTGATTAAAAACACCAAAAAAGAGGCCAAACCTGGCCAATTTTTTCCAGGAAAGCTCGTTTTCTGCTATAAGCCTTTCTTAAGCCAAATTTCCATTTTCCGAAGCTTCAAAACCAAATTCAAAGACCTAAAGAGTTAAATTTGATGAATATATCCTAAAAACCCCTTTTTCAGTCAAATTCACTCAGGAAACCCTTGTTTCTTGTTTTATCCCAGGTTTTGCATTATATGTGTTACATACATTTGTCATCGCCCGATCGAATCCCCCGTCCTCAAGCGAGCGTTAGGCCGTGCAATTCTGGACTCGAATGGCGTCCTGGGCCTTACTTTTTCATGACTCCCTCCGAACAAGAGCTTTCAATGCCCCGAAGACATCTCTTCGCGGAAAAAACTCCTAAAAATGGCCCAATTGCATTGGCGCCAGCAAAGCGCCTGTGTTATTCACACAATGGGGAAAATCCATCAAAGAGGTCGCTACAATTGGCGCCTCGTCCTGCAGTCGCACTCGCGCTACCTTACCTAAGAGGGTGTTTTAAAAATAAATGGCAGGTTTCACCTAACTGAATTCAGAACTGATATCTATCTTGAGTTGGGAGGTTTGGCTACGGGTTTCCATAGAGAGGAATTGGTTTGCCACCTCTCATGGAAGCTTCCTTGAGGATAGGGAAAATCCCACGATTATAGGGATCCCAAATCTCCTTCCTCCATCTATAAAAGCTTGCCGATCTCCATTGCAAGCTAGTCTTCAAGTTGCCAAATTTCTAGAGCCTTATGCTGCAAGAGCCTCCATAATTCCCTTAAGGCCAATTTCAAGCAAGGAGACTATCGTCAAGATCCGAAGAGAGAGGTTTGTCCTATCCTTGACAGGATTTTCGAGACGTGTTCTGCTGGCGACTCGCCAAAGGACAATTCAGCGTCAGAACTATGGTTGTAATTTTCCTTTGAATTGATTATTAATGAACGACTATTGGTTATGGTTCCACTCTTGTTATTGTTTATGATGATGAGTTATGTCCTTTCTGACTAACATATAGTTGCATCTACTGGATTTTACGCTTGCGTTTGTTCTGTTTCCCGCGCGTGCAGGTGTCCTATCACAGAGATCGTGGGGATTGTGATCTGCCAAAGCTAAGGAATGGGAGCGCTACCTCTTCTACAAGCAACAGCGTTGGATTCCAAGTAAGCCTACATCGCTAGTTGGTTTATTTGCAATTAGGAACCTGCACTATAGCATGAACGATTGTTGCAAGACCCGGTCTGGGCTAGTAGGGATCGCCTTTGTCCGCAGAGGGGATTTACCTCCACAACAAATTGGCAACTCCGCTGGGGATCGTTAGCTTGTTGTTGTTCATTTTATAAGCTATAGACGGAGCTTGAAGTTGGCCAGATAGCCTTCGAAACGCTTTTGCTCTGCAATTGCGAAGTAGATCAAAGCTGCTTCAATCAATCTCCAGTTTAGTTTGTAAACTGAACACTTGGAGCATTGTCTTGTCTTTTCGGTCGATTCTTGATCCTCCTTGCTTGTTCAGCTCTTTTGGGCTGGTTCTTTCTGTGAATTTGGGTTTTTGATAGCTTGGTCATCACTGGTCTACTTGTTGGATTGCTCTTTTTTATTTTTGACTGGGAAACTCGACTGGCGCGCTTTTTAGCTTGACATTCGCGCCCATTGGCGCAGGTTGCTTGTGTATTACCCGCGCCAATTCGTCTCTGGCGCTAGTTTCAGCCTCATAGTCGCGCCAATCCTGTGAGGTACTAGGGTTTACTTTCTGTTTAATGCTACCGGGCTTGATCTTATGTGTGTCTCGTTTGGGCCTAGATTACATGGCTCATTTGGAGTCTTTGGGATCCTTTTCATTTTGAGGGACTTTTTGTTGATTTGAGGTCTGATTGTGCGTTCTCTATTGAGTAAAATTTGTTTGTTTTTCTCTCTTATCATCAGTTCTCAAATTTCTCTTCTCATTAGTTTTCACTTGTTTAGTGCATTATGTTGTTAAATATTGAAAACATAAAGAAAAAATCTCTTTTGCTTTTCATTAGTTAATAAGAATTAGATCTTTTCGGTGTTATTAGTGATTGGTAACTTTGAACGAAAAGCTTTTTAGTTTTCATTAGATGCATTAGAGACATCATTGGTTGTTTTCTGTTCATTTCATTATTGTGTGAGAAGCTCTCAACTCTCTCATAAATAGCTTTCATCGAATGAAATGTGGCATATAGAGTGCATTTAGGAGATTTTGAGACATTACATTCGCTAGGGCCTAAAAACTGAAATGTAATTGAAGATAAACTTTAAAATTTACTCAATTTACACTAAGGCAGCATTGAAATCTAATGAAACACATTTAGTGGTCTAGGCTAGAGACGTGTTCTGGCGTCTTAAAACCTAGTAGTTGTCGTTCGCCTCTTGGCTTTAGACAGCGCTAGTACGGACTTGTGCTCCCCGTACCATTGAGTATATAAAGGGAGACCGCACTAGGTTTCAATCCTTTATCCATAGGAAGCCGAGTCTGCCGCCCTATACCCATGATACACCGGACACAGCATTCAGGGAGATTGCCTACACGTACGTTAAGTCCTTGGTTGATTTCTCTTTCATTTTGAAACCAAGGTTTATATTGCAGTTCACGGTTATTTCGTACACCCATTGCCTAGTATTCCTAAGTAGTCATTTGATCTTTTCTGACTCTTTAAATTTGAAAGGATCACCAAGCGCTTGTCCTTTCACGCTTGCATCAAAACTGAAAGAGATAGAGTCACCTTTTCAACCGTTTCTCGACTCTTAAAACATGAAACGGTGAAGTTTCTAAGTTTCAATGTGGTAAAATAAATCACCCGCGATCACATGCCCTGTTAGAATTTTCTTGTTGGCCGTTTGATTGTGTGCCTTGGTTTTAGCCCGTGTGCGGTTTTAAGTTGTTTTGATGGAAAATTTTCCGGAGTTCACCAACCAAGGAATCCCCTTTGAAGGGAATCCTGTTCCTTTTCCTCCTTTTGGAAATGTTGGGGCTCCTTATATGGCAACGTTGTCCCTTCCTGGGTTAACTGTTGGGTTGCCTGTTTGGTTGTTTTCAACCTATGTGGTCCCGAATGTCTCGGCTACTGGTCAATCAGTTTCTCCGCCTGATGAACATAATGTTGATTCCAAGGTGGACCTCTCCCCTTCTTCGCCTATTTCTACGTCCTCCTCTGCTACTTCGCCTGGTGAAAGTCTGGATTTGAGTAACCAGGTGGCTAAGAAGAAGAAGAAGAAGACAAAGAAGAAGAAGTTAGATAAAGGAGAGGCTAGCTCTGCGGCTATTGCGCCTAATAAGTCTTCCATTGATAAACCTCCCAACCCTCCGCGGAAAGTCAAGTCCCCTTGCATGTTGTGTCAGGGAGACCATCTTCTTCGAGACTGCCCTAGCATTCCCAAGGTGCTTGAAGTATGGTCCAATTGTCGTCCGCCATTGCCTTTGGCTTCTGGGAGTCAGGTTGGGGGCACGTCTTCAACTGGTGCTGGTAAGGCTCCTAAGAAGCAGGGTAAGATTACCAATCCCTGTAAGTTGTGTGAAGGGCACCATGCCATTCACCTTTGTCCATATATGGATGAAGCCAAAAGAGTCTTGGACAACGCAGTTGTTTCTCTGCCGTGCCTTCCGGCCGGTTATAAACGGATTTCTTTGAGTCCTCCGCCAGCTGATCCTACGACTGGTCAAGAGTCATCTTTTGTCCTTCCCACTCCCTCAGAAATTTGAATTCACGAATCCGTCCCTGACCAACCATTGGTCGTAGGATCGGTTGAACTGGCCCCGTCCGCGGTGCACCAAGTCTTTTCTGTCGAGAGTGAACCTCACATCCCTCAGGTTCTTCTTGTTTCTTTAGATTCCTCGGACTTGGAGAAAGATTCTCTTGTCCCTATACCTCAAGAAGTTGCTCCTCCACCTCTCGTGATGGAGATCCTGGAGGATACCCCTCCCACCTTCGAGATGGAGGTCGTGGAGGATGCTCCTTCTTCTTCCGTAACACCAGGGGAAGACCATCTCGGTTCAATGGTAGCCCCTCCAAGTAGTTTGGTCGCTTCCTTCGATTGGAGTCGATTTGCAGGATACCGCCTTCCGTCTTATGTGCCTTTCGAGATCACAGTACAGGATTTTGGTCTGGTTGTACCCAGCACCATTATAGACGAAGGCGCAATACATTAGTGTGCTATCCTCGAAACTACTGTGACTCATTTTGGTTCGCCGCCGCTTGCACAGCTTCGCATAATCTATTGGCATTTAACGGAAGACTTGAAATTAGAAAACCTTAGGGATCCTTCAAGATTACTGTGACATTGTAAGAGTAAAACACATTCATCATATGAGGTAATGATGGTTCTTCTATGAGCCCTTTAGTTCAACTTTGCTCTTGAGGCGTAGGTGCACCTATGCCATGGGAGCGCTTGTCTCCTCCCTTTTTCGTGTGGTATGTTTTCCACATGAAGGACGGATCGTGACCATTGATCAACTTTCGTTCTTTGGTCTTGATGTGGCAGCTGGCCCACCATCATCCCTTCCTGGTTTTTATCCACCCGTTGTATCTGCCCCACCGCAGGTCAACTATGTGGCTACCTACCCTGTGCCTGTGCTTAGTGATGGTGCCATTGTGCATCATGTGCTGGGGGCATTGGGTCTTGACTTCCAAGATGTTTTCCTTCCATCAGGAGTGGAACTCTTGGAAGCGATGAATTCTTGTTCATTATGATGGGTAAGTCAAATTGAATGAAATTCATAATATATCAAACTACTTAAAAATAGAAACAAGTTGTCCAGGACAGAAGTTCTTGTCTTGTGTCAAGCTCCTTAAAAAATGAAACAAGGTTTGTCGGAGCACAGTTCCTGGTCTTGTGTCAAGCTCCCTAAACCATGAAACAAGGTGTTTGAGGATAGTTCTTTTAATGTGTCAACCTCGTTAAAATAATGAAACACGTTCCCGTTCAATTCGAGTCTTTGTTAGATCTCGTAAAATCCCGATCGAATCTTCCTCTTGATCTGTTAACTTGAGCCTTACTCCATCTTCCTTTCATGGTGGCTTGGGGGGCATCACCTGCTCGAATTGAGTCACCATGCGGGGGGCATGTACCTCTTCCAGCATAGTTTGTTTCCGTTTCAAGCTTGTGTAAAAATGAAACAGGTTTCAAGCATAGTTTATCTTTGTTTCAAGCTTGTGTAAAAATGAAACCAACTTCAAGCAGAGTTTCCTGATTTCAAGCTTTTGTAAAAATGAAACCATCCCCATTTTACCTCTTCTGATTGCCTTTTTGTTAGCCTATTTTGTCAGATGAACCTTGGTTTTCTCACTCCATTGTCACTATCTACTTGGCTGATCATATGCCTTCACTTGGTTGTTTTACCTGTTCCTGAGGAACCGCTGCAATGAGTGGTCTTGTTAGCCAGCCTCTTAACCTTTACTTGTTTTGAGTAGTTCCACCATTACCGGAACCAGTTGCTACCCTTTATACCACTTCTTCCTCTAGGAGGAGTCATCTTTCAGCTCTTTTCTGACTCTCTAAACATGAAAAGATTGCCGAGTCGCTTGTCGTTTTGATCTCGTTAAAGTGGCCACGAAACGACATCTACCCAGTATACGTTTACCACTTTTTCGGGCTGGGATAGATTATTTATGAAAAAGGAATACCCTAGCCTATCGCGCCTAGGAAGTTTTCTCAGATTTTGTTTTCTACCTTTTCGGGTTTGAGGAACTATTTACGAAAAGGGACCGTTGGAGTTTACTTTTCCACTGTCTTTTCAAACTCTCTAAACATGAAAAGACGCCGAGTTCTTCCTTTTTCAGACTCGTTAAACTCTGATGACATCGGATTCAGTCGTAATGACGCTATTCGAGTTCCTCCTTCCTAGGGCTCGTTAAATGTACTAAGATGGATTCATCCAAAGTACGGACTTATACAACAAGCATATGGTATCCTCTTCAAAGCTTGTGTAAAAATAAAGAGGTACTCACCAAAAATGGTGGGGAAAATGGAACCAACATCATTGTTGTGTCGGCAGTATGTCGCTCTTGAACATGGCACTTGTCTGCGTTCGTGTCGGGTTGGGGGTATCTCATCTCGTTTGTTCACTTGCCTCCGTGGGTTTGGGTAGTCCCTTTTGACCTCTCATCTGCTCTTTGCCTCGTCACTATGACCTCTAATATTTTGATGTCAAATACTGCCAAGTCCACTGTCGTGTCGTTCATATGTTCAAGAGAAGTTGACCTCTGCAAATATCAACCTCCCTCTGATTCTCATATGATCGTGATTCACAAATACATTATGTTCCTCTGTCTCGCGTCGATGATGTGGGAAACACTATGGCCCACCTTCGATCAAGGTCACTTCCTGTCGACTTCAGCTCATTATCCGGGAAGCTGATCTAGAGACTCCCTTCTGATGCCTTGGAGCTTTGCTGCAACCTTGCCTCAATGGCAGGTTCGTCGCATTCGACGTGAGGTTTTCATCATTGGCCTCTGATCGAGTGATTCTACGGGTGTTCGACACCAGCTCATTGATTCACACGTCGTAGTTTGTACCTGTAGTACCTTGAGAGCCATTGTCATTATTGGTGGTTCCTCTCGCGTCTGTTAACAACTTTCATCATTGGCTGGTAATCAGGCGATGTTCTTGTATGTTCGACTTCAGCTCACACATTCGCATGCTTGAACTTGTACTTTGTTCCGGTCGAGATGGAGGGCAAGACCCTTGATTATGTCTGTTGTAATCCAGGATGCGATATTGTGGATTATTATGATTATTTACATGACTCACTGATTGGATGGCTGCGACCATACCTGAGTCTATTTATCAATCCTCACTGGATGGCTGCGTCCATGCCGCGGGTCTGGTTATTGTATACTAATGTTATGGATGGTTTGGCCCATACCACATATATATCATGTATACGAGATATCGGTTGTATTTCTCCATGCGAGTTTTCCGACAATGAAGTGGATTTTTTTTTTTTTTTTAGTTGGACACGTTTATAGCGAAGCATTTCACCCCTAACACTCTCTCTCTCGGGCCTCATGCTTTAGGGGGCATTTGTTACACGGTAATTTTTCACCATCCACCTGCAATCCGTCCACGCATTGGAGAATAATTTCGTGACTGTGAGCGGTGACGCAGCTGAAACCACTTTCATGACATCCCTCACGACAGAGCACAATGCCACGAGCATCTCAACGAAAAACCCTAAAAATGGCCCTTTTTGCATTGGCGCGAGCAGGCATTTTAGTACCCATGCCAATGGGGAAAATCCTTCAAAGAGGTCATGCCAATTGGCGCTCTGTCCCAGAGTCACACTCGCACCAGCCAATTTAAGAGGTGTTTTTTAAAAATAAATGGCGGAAGTTTCGGAGGTTTGGCTACGGATCTCCATAGAGAGGAAGTGGTTTTCCACCTCTCATGGAAGATTCCTTGATGATAGGGCCAATCCCATGATTATAGGGATCCCAACTCCCCTTCCTCCATCTATAAAAGCTTTCTCATCTCCTTTGCAAGCTAGTCTTCAAGTTCCCAAATTCCCAAGAGCCTTATGCTGCAAGAGCCTCCATAATTCCCTTAAGGCCACTTTCAATCAAGGAGACTATCGTCAAGATCCGAAGAGAGAGGTTTTTCCCATCCTTGACAGGCTTTTCGAGACGTGTTCTGCTAGCGACCCTCCGAAGGAGAATTCAGCGTCGTAACTATGGTTGTAATTTTCCTTTGATTGATTATTAATGAACGACTATTGGTTATGGTTCCACTCTTGTTGTTATTTATGATGATGAGTTATGTCCTTTCTGACTGACTTATAATTACATCTACTGGATTTTACACTCGTGTTTGTTTTGTTTCTCACGTGTGCAGGTGTCATATCATGGAGATCATGGGGATTGTGATCTGCCAGAGCTAAGGAACGGGAGCGCTACCTCTTCTACAAGCAATAGCATTGGATTACAGGTAAGCCTTCATCGCTAGTCGGTTTATTTGTAATTAGGAACCTGCACTATAGCGTGAATGATTGTTGCTAGACCCGTATGGGCTAGTAGGGATCGCCTATGTCCGCAGAGGGGATTTACCTCCACAACAATATGTTAAAGCCTAATTGAGCTATAAAACAAACAAAAGTTTTCCTTGGCATAAAAATCATTCAAACTTATTATGTGCTAAAGACAAATACTCCTGCAAACAATATAATCTTGCAGAAGTATCCTTGAAAGAATGCCTAAAAAACAGAGCACCAGTAAGCCTGGGGGATCCAAACCTCCCAAACCTGAAGGGTCTAAATTTCTTAAGCCTACCCCAGCCATCTCTGCTAAATCTACTATAACAGTGAATCCCCTTCAACCACCTGTAGTTGTTGTAGAAAGCCTCCCTTTGACTGATGTTGACTACAAAATTGTTGATCCTATTGTAGAATTCAACCTCTTGGATATACACAATTGGTGTTATGAAAAGTACTTGGACAAGGATGAGATACCTATTTGGGAGACTCATTTTCCCAAATATATAGTTCCATTGACCCATCCTGGCCAAGATCTTATCAGATTATGTCAAAAATATTATGAACCGGATCAAAGGGCCATAGTCAATGCTGATAGAGAAATCCTTTTCACCATCACAACAGAGTCAATAAACCAAATTCTTCAATTACAATTTGAGCCTCAATCAGTCCCCGTGTCTATAGAAGCTTTGACCCAGTTGTACTTAGGCCTATACTTCCCTAGGAGGTTCATGATATTTCAAAACTTTATGCCTTCCCATGTTGACATTCCTAAAATAAATCCTCATTCCACTGCTAAATTCCCTGAAGGGTCTAGACATATTATCTCTATGCTCTCCTTTATACTTGGATACTTTACAGATGGACACACTGATGATTCCATTCTAGGTTTCATGTCCACCTTGTCTCCGGGCCAACCTCCATCAGTCATCTTTGACTTTGTTGGTTTCATAGCCAACAATATCCATCATCAGCTGATAAATTTACCCACTGAAGGAGTTTTTAGATACTCATCCTATCTGTTTCACTTATTCTTATTCTTTCAAGCTGATAAATTTCCTATTGCATCACAAAAGATGGACTTGGAGGGTAAGCCTCTATCAATTATCTTCTGGACTACCTTGCTCAGGAAAGAGGGCAGTAATTTCACCTACACAGATTTTTCAGACCTTTTTCTACATCCAACAATGAACATTCTGAATAAAGCAGAGAAGCCCAAAATTAGTGAGGAAATGAAAAGAATCCTAAAACTTTCAAAACATAGTAAAATGGGAGATTGGTATCTTTATGAGAAGCATACAGAGTTAAGAATTTTTGGATCCAACTTATTACCTTATAAGTTGCCTAGATATATGAGCATGAGAATTTTTGCACTGGAGTATTTGAGACAAATTCTCAATTATGATTCTATTAACTTCATGGCTACCAGAAAAAAGACTCAATTTAAGTTAAAGAATCAGGTTGGTCCCTTTATCATAAACCACAGAGATGCAAAAAAATAAATCACAAAAATATTAGCAGAGTTTAAATCTTAAGAAATTTTTCCATGGAACTATGATCCTCAAGGGATCCTGAGGAGTCTAAGGGTAAAATGAAAATTAACACCCTTCATACATGAGCTTAATCCTGAGATTGAGAAATTTTCCAACCAAGTTGAATGGCTGGAAAATATACTGAAACATACAGCAAGTAATACAGAGGCAGCAGGTAAAATGGAAACAGAACAAGCTCTAGAACTTGTAATACAGCCAGAGACATCAGCAAAAAGAGTTAGAGAGGAAGAAGCCTATACAGAAGAAACAACTACAGAAACAAAATTCAAACTGATCTATAACAAAAGGCCCAAAATCACTTCAGTTGAGAAAGAGAAGGCAACTGATATTGAAGATACAGAAAATCTAGATACTACAGATGATATAGCCACTGTCATAATGAATGAAACTCTAGTGGAAATTGAAAAAAAATAAACCAGCAAAAAAAGAAGACAATCAGATGATTGAAAAGAAACATGGCATGGAGGCCTCTTCCTCACAAAAAACTGAGGAAAATTATTTAGACATCAAGGAGAAATACAAGCAGATAAATTTGAAGAATGAGGTGATCAAAACAGAGATATATTCTCAATTCCTCAAACAAAATCCTGGAAATCAAAATAGGCTATTTTCATCCTTTGATTATTCTAGTAACAAGATGATCATGTCATTTCTACAACCTACTACCTCCACACCTAAAACAGTAGCAGATTATAAGAAGGTGGACCTTGAGGTTGATGCAAAAACTATCCATGAGCTAGATCAAATTGAATTTCACAGACAAAGCTTAGAGATGCTTTATTCTATAGTAGCAACCAAGGAAATGAGTGCAAATAAGCTACAGAACACCATCATTAATATGCAGGATCAGATGAATATAGACAAGGCATCTTTATATGCCAAGTATCTAAGGATTAAAGCCTTAGAGGAATTATTTTTACAGGTGGGATATGATCCCTCAAACATTCAAGCAGCAGAACTATTGATAAAGAAAAAGAATGATGACATAACAGCTTTGAGGAAACAACTCAAGCTTCCTCAAAGTGAGCATCCACAAACCAAGGAAATCCTTCAAGATCAGAATGAGAAAGAAGAAATGATGAAGCTAATTCTTAAACTAACTTCTCAAATCAAAGAGATGGAGACCCAAATGGACCACCTTGTCAAAGAAAAAGAGACTTTAAAATAACATGAGACTCCTATAATTCCTACAGTTATTCCAGTAATAACTACAGCAGTAGATTCCACTTTAGGAGAGAAACTAGCACCAAAAGAACCACTGGTAACTGTAGTACCAGTGTTTTTAGCTACCACTTCAGCTACAGACTCTTCTACTACAAATGTACAACAAACAGATGAAGCAAGCCAGATTGTTAAAGCTATGGAAGAAATGTCTTTAAAGACAAATGAAATAAACAACCTGAAAAAGATGATTTTAAATCTTGAAGCTACAAATAAGACAGCTCTGATAAATTCTAAAACCCATGAACAGAAAGCAATCAGATTGGGAGAACAGATTAAGAATTTGCAAAAAGAGCTAACTTTCACTGAGCAGATTTCATAAGCAAAAAATCATCTCTAGAATGGCATAATTGAAGCCATTCACAATCAATGGCCTTCAATTCAGGTTATATATGAGCAGAGAGATTTGTTGTTGGCAACCCATACAGAGATACAAAGGACAAAATATGAGTTGATTGATAAGCCTTCTCAGGCTTTAAAACTCATTAAATTTTTAAATAGCAAGGACAGGGCAGAACTGGAAGAATTACAAGTCTTGGACAGGACAGAAACAACCTTACAGATACAAAAGGTTGTAACTAAGAAGAAATTGATGAATAATCTGGAAGAAAAATGTGAATCAATGAACATTTCCATAACAAAATTTATGGTAAAATACACAAACTTAAGACAGATGGGCCTACCATACATCCATGTTTTTAATGAAAAACTTATGCCCCAGAAGGATTATGATAAAAAGATCAGAGAATTTGCTAAAGAGAAAGTTAACAAGCCACTAGCATAAGGCACTCCCACAGGGCAATTCCTCCTTCAGTATTTTGAAGATCTCTTCTTTTTACAGCATGAGATTAAACATCCCTTTATCATCAAGCCCACTTTTGCTAGATATACAGAGGCTGATGAGAATTTCAGGAAGTTAAGGAATGTCAAAATTCCCAAGGAAGAAGAATGGCAAACTTTTACTGATTTGATGTATAGATAAGAGGTAAAATAGTCAATTAATATTATCTTAAGAAACTGTCAAATGAACAATTAAAATAAAAAGACAGTTTGTTGATTTTACTGTTAAAAGATAATTTTACAGCAATAAATCAGTTAATCTAATCATATGAAAGAGTATTAGCGTTAAAGGTCATCAGGTAAAGAGTATCAGATGAAAGAGTATCAGCGAAAGAGTCTGTAAGTACTTATCTGCTTGTTGACCAGCATTCCTATTATTGCAAATGAAAGGACCAAACTGGTTCTTAATTTTAAACTGAGTTTTCTTCTTTTCTGACAGGAAATTAACTTCATCTGAGTTTAGGATCTTCCTGATGTATTATAATGCAAATAACCTCATTGGGAGGTATTTGGGAAGCTTTTATGGAGTGAGTTGGCATCCATACAACCTAATTTCAGTATGGTTCTAGTATAGATACCAGTCTCATGTTCTACTTTGTTCAGACAATTACAATACTTTCTTTATTTCTTCACTAGCCCTAGGTTGACTGCTACTGCTTAGCATGTTGAAAACTGGATAAAAAAATGCATCAATGAAGTATTTGTAGCTAAATTCTGTGGAATTATTTCTGATTAAGGATGTCCAGAACACTACAAATTGGGGGTTACCCTCTGTGTCCAGTTTTTGAAGGCTAACTGCAAACCTTTCTGCTGCAAATACAGGAATAAATGAAACAAAACTGATGAATATTTAAACACTCCTTCCTCTAGTAATTTAACTAATTTCTCATGGATGGCATCTAATAGGTATTGAGAAAAGTTAATTGTGAAATTTGGAGGCTGTCCTATGTAGAATATGGACAAGAAACCTAGGATAGAGGCATCTACATATTCATTAGTGAAATACCCTAAAATGCATGACAACATTGTGATAATATGTCTCGTTCTCTCTGAAAAAATTGAAGTTGAGTATGGATAATTACTCTTTGCGGTTTCTACTAATGGAGGAAGAAAGGTTTGGAATATTTGAAACCTCTTAGGAAAGTCCAGTTTCAAATATGGTTCAGTGAGGATTTCAATTGATAATCGGGCTTCATTAGGCTTAGGTTGTATTTGTAACATCTTATTTATGAATTCTGCAGTGATTGTGAACAAAATCTCTTGGCTTGGGGTTACAAGAGCTATTCCATTGGGCAAGTAATTAATCTGACAGATTCTAATGATTTCTAGAAACTGAAATCTCTATGGGAAGATGCACTTGGGTAGGTTTGAGTTCCAAAGGTGGATATCATCAACTTGTTCTATGAATTTATCATGGCTCCAGCAGTGGAGCTCTAGGAGATTAACATCAGTGACTGTATCACTGATTTTAAAGTCTTTTTCTTCTAGAGGAGTGTGTTCAACATCCACTACAGGAGGTTGCAGAGGATTTACACTTATAATACTCTGGGAGACCATTTTAACGTGTTCAATTATCAATTTATTACTTATTGGCTTAAGTAATGGTTTCGGGAGGCTTATGATTACATGGAAAAGGTGTAATTTTGTCTACAGAAGGGGTTCTGGTCATAGTAGAGGCTTTCTTGGTCTTATAAAGCTTCAAATCTAAGTCGAAAACAGTTTTGGCAGCAAAAGGCGTGAATTTGAGTCTGGACTTGCTTCAAAATATGTCGGCAATGGTTCTTTTGTGCAAACTTTAATAGAAATGGTGAAAAAATGCTTTAAGGGCTAGCTTTATTAATTTTAACCAATGGTAGTTAATCATATGGTGCAGGTTTGAACTTTCAAGCAGTAAGTGGTTTCAGCGTACAACATAGAAGACGGGTTGGCTTTTATGCACAATGAAAGGTGGGTTGGTGCTTTTTGACTGGGGGATGTGATAGGATGTGGGATTTACTCATGGCAGGGGAGCGAGGGTGCGAAACCACCACCACCCCCCCCTGTGGCTTTAAAATTTGAACTATCAGGGGTGTGAAAACTCTCATTGGCCGTTACATCAGATGAATAGGAATCTGACAGATGGAAAAATTAAGGGGATTTGATAGGTGTGACTCGGGTATAAATTATGCGATGGATTTATTTGATGTGAGTCGGGATTATTGTAAGGTAGGGTTAATTAAAAGTGCGCCCCGAAATATATTACAACGGGGAATTAATATAATATATAAAACTATAGGTTATAATAATGAAGATGTAGCCGGGATATATATGAGTGGTAGGTATATTTTAATGTAATATATAAAGCGGGGGGGTGTTAAAAGGAAACCGGGAAGGGATTTTACAGTGGGGCTCGACACATTTTAAATATTCAAAACTTTAGATAATCTTTTTTTCATGTTTTTTGAATGAAAAAGGGAATTAGTAAAAGGGGGAGTTTCCTTTTCAAATGAAAATGTTTTTTTTTAACTAGGGAAAGGGGTATTTTTAAAAGGAAAGGGAATTTTTACAAGGGAAAATGCCTTCAAAGAGTGGAAAATAGGGTTTTAAGCAAGCGGAAGGGGATTTTGGGGGATATTAGTGATATGAAATGACCAATTGATGCTTTCCATTACTTGTGAAAGTAATCTACCTAGCCTTTATTTACCCTAACATTTTTTATTCATTTATTGGGTGCATTTGAGCTTGCTGGCCCTTTTATTTTCTTTTGATAAGAAAAATAACCTACTTCTAACCTTATAAATTCCAGTGGCTCAGATTAAACTGATGAGCTCATTTTTATTTCTCAACCTAAGTACTAATTTGCCAAGATTAAATGGTTTGACTAGATCTTTATTCACTAACTATCATTATTTGAAATTTAAAAGCATGAATGAATCAAGATTAAACTCTTTGATCATCATGAATTGTGGCATTTTGGACAAGATGCACACAATTTTATTTGAAAAAGTAACTAAACTAAGATTAGTGGCATTTGAATGTGCAACACTTTCATGATCTATTTTTCTTTCTTTTTTGTGGGTTCATACTTTATCTTCTTTTTTATTTTTTTCTTTTAGTCCTTTGATATTTATTTTAGGACTTACCCTCTTTTCATTTTTTTTTAATATGGGAAAACATTTGCAGAAAGAAAAGTATGTACAATATTACAATACTCTAACATAGTCAATTCAAAATTATGATCCCTATTATTATATGACCCTAATAGTGGCTCCACTTGGGGATGGCATCTCTTGGTGAGATGTCAAGAACTTTAAGATCAGTGGCCTTGGAACTTTGACTTTGCTTGCCTTGGAACTGCTTTCTTTTATCTCCTTTATTCAATCATATGATGTTATACCTTTCAAAGCTTAGGGCCTTCTCTTCGGGCTTCAACTTCAAAATATAATCATCCAATCCAATCTAAACTTTGCAATGTTATTTACAATGAGTAAATTAAAACAAATGAACTAATGTCAATTTGGAGAAAAGTAGTGCTTCAGCATTCTACCATTGACTCGTCCACCTGGTAGATCTGTTCCATCTAAATCCTTCAAGAAAAATTCATTTTTACCTCTGTAACCATAAATGATGTATGGGCCTTTCCATAGAAAATCAAATTTACCATGTTTACCTTTTTCTTCTGTTCTGGAATCCAATTTGAGTACTTTTTCACCTATGTAAAAATCATCTGCTTTGGTTTTCTTATCAAATATCTTTTTGATTTTGTCTTGGATCACTTTTGATTTGATATAAAATTCTTCCCTGGTTTGCTGCAAATGAATGGTGTGATTTATCCTCCTTTGGATATAATTTGGTTCTACTTGCAGCTCTTGAATCATTTTCATCACTAACACTCCCAATGAGGATGGAAAAACAACATCCATCCCATATACCAATTGATAAGGAGATGTACCAATAGATTTTTTGGTAGTTAGTCTATCTTCCCATAAGGCATTCACTAACCTTTTATTCCAGGTCTTCTTGTTATCTTCTAACAGTTTCTTGATGATATTAACTAGGCTTTTGTTTGAGGATTATGCTAATCCATTACCTTGAGGGTAATAGGCAGTGGAATGGCCAAGGTTGATGTGGTATTTGTTACAAAATTCTATCATTTTCTTGGATTTGAAGGGAGTTGAATTATCAGTAATGAGTTTTTGTGGGCATCCAAATCTAGAAAGGATATTTTTTTCAAGGAATGAGATAATGACAGAATCAGTGGCTTGTCTAGAAGGGATGGCTTCTATCCACTTATTAAAGTAATCAGTAGCTGTCAATATCCATTTATGTTGGGCTGAGGAGGGTGGGTGAATTTCACCAATGAAGTTTAAACCCCATTGTTGAAATGGCATTTCTACAGAGATAGGTTTGAGGGGTAATGGAAAGATTTTCTTCTTCCCTTTAAATATCTGACATTTGTGACAGGCGGTCACATACTTTCTGACATCTACAAAACGAGTGGGCCAGTAAAAACCTGCCCTCAATATTTTATTAGCAGTTGTTGTCTAGTAGAGGTGTCCTCCACAGTATCTTGCATGAAAATCTATCATTACTTTATCAGCTTCATCTTTTAATAAAAAAATCATTAGAATGCCAACATGATCTTTCCAAAATAAAGAATTGTCTATGATACAACACTTCATTTCTTGCATTTTCAAAAATCTACCTTTAGTTCTAGATAAACCAGGAGGAGCTTGTGGATTAAGTAAAACAAATATAACTAATCTGTGGAGTCTCCATCTCTTCATGATCATCTAGTTGAGCAATGAAATTAATATCTAAGGCCTCACAGTTCGATTCAACAATGAGTTTGGCTAATCCTTGGCCTTTAATCAATTTTGTGGGCTTTATTTCAATGTCATATTCCAATATTGTGGCAATCCATTTGTCTCTTTTTTCCATCAGACCCATTCTAAGTCAGAATGTCCTTTACTACTAAATCTGGAACATATGCAATTATGTGGGAGTACAAAATGTACACTCTGAAATATTTAATAGCTTTCACTAAAGCAAGTGCTTGTTTTTTTATTATATTGTACTTTAGTGTTGCATCTCTTAAGGATTTACTGAAAAAATAAATTGGTTGTTCATAACCCTGATCATTATTTTGCAACAAGACTGTTGCAATAGTGCGTTCTGAAGCAAAAGAAAAAATTATAATTTTTTTTTTGAAATTAGGACTTATGAGGATAGGTGTTTTAGTGCGAGCTTCTTTGATTGCTTCAAAAGACTGTTTAGCCTCTACTGTCCATTTAAGTGTTGAATCCTTTTTTAACATGTTATTCAATTCGCTGATTAGTTCTACTAAATTAGAAAGAAATCTTCTAAGGAAATTTATTTTACCTAAGAATTCATGTAATTATTTTATGTTTCTAGGATGACTTTGTTTAAAATTGTCTCTATTCTAGCTGGATCAATTCTTATTCCCTCTTTTGAAATTATGTGACCCAAGATTTTACCTTCTTCTAGTCTAAAGAGCGTCTTTTTGGGATTCAAGGAAATGCCAAATTTTCTACATTTAATAAAAACTCTTCTCAAATGATCTAGATGTTCATTGTTTGTTTTGGAAAATATTTTTATATCATCTAGATAAATGACTAAAAGTCATGAATCTCCTTGGCAAAAGCTATATCCATAGCTCTTTGGAATGTAGCTCCTGCATTCATCAATCCAAAGGGAATTTTCAAATACATGAAAGTTCCCGAGGGAGTAGTAAATGATGTCTTTGCTTGGTCTTTCGGTTGAACTAGGACTTGGTTGTATCCAGAAAATCCATCAAGTAAAGACATTCTGGATGATCCTACTACCCTCTGTAAAATATGGTCCATTTTGGGGAGAGGATAGTTATCTTTCAGTGACACTTTGTTTAAGTTCCAGAAATCAACACAAAGTCTGATTTCCCCTATTTTCTTTCTAGTGGGAACTAAATTAGAGACCCAATTAGAATATCTAATGGGTGCTATTATTTGTGCTTCATACATCCTTTTTACTTCTTTTTCAATCAATGGCATAAGAATTGGATTCATTCCCCTAAGAATTTGTTTAAAGGGTATCTGATTTTATTTGATGGGTATTTTATGTTGGATTATACTGGTGTCATGAGATTTGGGGTCTTCATAACTCCAGGCAAAGACATCTTGAAATTCTTTAAACAAACTTATGTATTTCAAATTTTCAGCTGGAGGTAATGCTTTGGATAGTTTGATGAGTTTAGTTTTTTCTTCTATTCCTATGTTACATTCTTCTATGTCTGACCTTAAAGGCTCCATTTTTGGTTTTCTAGATACATCATTCGAATCAAAAAGATCTTCTAATGGGGATAATCCCTTAGGAAAAAAGTTATCTTTAAGGTTCAAAATTTTTTATTCATCATTTGTTATTTCCTCTATTTCTATTGTTTCTAATTTATCTATTTCTACTCTAGTGAATTTAGTTGGTCCTATTTTATCTACATCACTTATATTTTTCTCGCTATTGATAGTGTAATCTAATGTACAATCAATATCTATATTACAGTTTTGAAATTCTCCCTCAGCATTAATAAAATTGTAGATTTGAGAATCTTGTGAAAATATATGCCAATATTTAAAATTATCTGGTATAGTTGGTCTATGTCTTACCTCTGAAGTGTACTGGTGATTTGGCTGAAAAGGTAATCTGCATGTGCTGGCAAAAGTAGCCAAATTGTGTGCCTGCATGTTTTGCTTCCTTGGAATAACAACAAAGTCAGTTTCAAGAAAACAGTTAATCAGATCTATAATAGTTTCTCTATATTGGCTCAGTTTAGGATTATTCACAAGGTACTCTCCTTTGATTTTTTTTATCATTAATTCTTAGTCTTCCAAGATAGAAACTCCCTTGGCTCCAAGTTTTCTTACAATTTGCAGTCCTAATATTAATGCTTTAAAATCTGCCATGTTATTTGTGCATTTAAAGTTTAACCTAAATACATGACCCTCTGAAAGATCATTCTCTAAGTTATAAATTGACACTCCTGCTTCTGATCCTAATTTGTTCACAGAACCATCGAAATATAAGTGCCACATAGATTCATGAAATATATTATCACTGGCAATTTCTTTATGTTTCTGTTCTACTGTTGTAAATTTATCTTTTCCAACGTCTGAATTGCATAAGATGAAAGAACCCATATCAGGATAATTTTTGGGTTTTTCTGCACTACTAACCATGTATTTCATCAAAGTTTCCCTGTAAAGCTTTTTCGGATAACCAAATACAGAAATTGTGGCATAGGACTGTTAGGACCCTGTAATGTACATTTTTCTCATATATTTTTCTATCATCTCATCCTTTTCCAGTTCATATTTAAAGCCTATATCATCACTTTAATCTATTTCTCCAAAGGTATATAACGTTTCTTCTCTTTACTATATGTTTAACTTGTTTTACATGTAATTTTACATTACTTTCATATTTATCCATTAATTGGAAATATATAGTTGCTAAAACAGTTTGAACATTGCAGTTAATTCATCGTTGTTATCTGAAATCTCGTTGCTGAAACAGTCCAAACAATACGCAAATCCCGTTGCTGAAACATCCCGTGATTTACGATGCTAAAACAGTATTTCAGGTACGGCAGTAACAAGAAATGATAATTAAGGGAGTTGTTACACTGGCCGCAACAACTGCACCTCGAAGCCAACACCATCATAACCATTGTAACAACATTCTTGCTATGGAAGAACAAAATATCCTATTCCAACATAGAAGATCAGATCGGGTTAAGAATAGGATTTATGTAATTAAATCTGTAATAGATGTCTCCTCTTTAAAAAGAGGAGACATCAGCAATATAAGGGGAGATTACGGAAGGTTTAGTTGAAAGGGGATTACAGATAAGGAACGTGAATCATTTTGTAACATGTTACATTTGACAGATGAATAAAAGATTGTTCTGAGCATTTCTTCTTAATTCCTTTTTCTGGGGAATCTTGTGAGAAGGAAAGGGCCCACCTTCCTCATAAGATTCGCCAATTAATTTCCGTTGTGTGTTAATCATTATTTTCATTTACGCCTTGTTAAAACTCTATTTTGCTGAAATCATTTATGCATTATTGGAACTCTGTTCTTTATTGCTGAAACTCTGTTTCTATTGATTGTCGCATTGTTTTCATACAATTCATTCCTAGGTAATCGTTGATTATTTCAAATTGGTAATCTTGTTTACAGAATGATTTTGTGAAAGTGTGGTAGTCAGAAACAGGTGCTAAATATTCCTACTTGGGGAATAGGGTCTTGTTCTCTGTTATAGCATAATTGGTATTTTCCTCTGTAGATTGATTTCTTTTCCTAGATTTTTGTTTTCTTAATGTAATCCATGATTCTTTTAATAATTGTCTGCAATAGGAAGATTGCTTTGGCTATAACTTAAAGTAGAACTTCAGTTTGTTGAAGCAAGGTGTGATTAGTGTAATTCTTACTACAACTTTTCATTTCTTTTGAGATTGAGAATATACAGTGTGTGATTGCCTTTGAAATAAACAGACTTCCCTGGGTTGAAAATTTATGTAGCACTTGATTGTTTAGATTAATAAGCAATTAAAGTGATCAACATTTTGGCGCCGTTGCTGGGAAAGGCAATTATAAGTTTCAAAATCATTGATGTTTTTCTTTCAGATATGCAGATTGCATGAAAGAACGTGGAGCCCACAAGAAAACTAACCCTATAGGTGGCAAGGGTTGAGGAAGGGGAGGAAGAAAAACCTTTATTGACGAGATCATATCAAAATCTGAATCTTCTTAGAGGCTAAGCTCTCAAAGGCCAGAGCCTCAATATTCCCCTCAATCGAACTACGAAACAGAAGAAATTGTGAGCCCTGAAAACATTGAAGAACCAGCAGAAAATGTTGAGGAGCCAGCAGAAAGCGTTGAAGAACCAGTAGAAAGCATTGAAGAGCCAGCAGTAAACGTTGAGGAGCCAACAAAAAATTTTGAAGAGTTAGCAGAAAACATTGAGGAGCCAGTAGAAAACATTGAGGATCGAGCAAGTGCAGTAGGAGATCAAGCAATGGAGGGGAACAATGAAGGATTCTTTGGAGGAGGACAAGTAGATCTTGAAGGAGATGGAAAAGATGAGAATTATCTCTCTACCTTGGGGTTCCCTATTGGTGATCTCCCTAGAGGAGCAACTCCCATGAAGAATATCCCCCTTTCAACCTTACCTAAATTTCATGATTTATCTTCTGAAGATCCTGATGAATTTCTTTTCGAGTTTGATATATTATGCAGAAGTTATGATTATGTTAGCAATGCCAAAAAATTGAATTTATTTCCAGCAAAATTAAAAGGAAATGCATTAAGGTGGTTCATGAGTCTTGGAGACCATGTAATCACAACATGGGATCAGATGAAACAGAATTTTCTGCTCAAATATCAAGACTACTGCCAGACAAGAGAAAAAAGAGAGGAACTATTTAAGATGGTACAAAAGGAGGACGAAAATCTGGAGGACTTTGTGGAAATACTACAATATAACTTGCAGAGATCCAATCATCCCAATGTAAGTAAGGATATTCTTAAAGCAATATTATTAAAAGGAGTGAGGGATGACTGTCTAGATATGCTAAATATGCTTGGTAAAGGGGACATATCTAAAGAATCATATGATGAAATTGTTAACCTCTGTAAAATATGTTCAAGAGGAGCTGGAAGGAACAGGTCAAACAGCAGGGATACCACATATTCAAGAGTTCAAAAATCAGCCAGTGGAGGAGCAACAAGAGCTGAAATAGGTAATTTACATGAGGAATTTAAAACTGAAATGTTAAGTTCTTTTGCTTCATAGATTGACACCTCGTAGGTTAAGAAGAAACAAGCCGAAGCAGAAGTAGCTTTGTTTGTCTTTTGCCCCAAATGCAGAGATAAACACCCACTAAGGGAATGCCCATTGGACAAGATGCCAATTTGCACCCTTTGTGAGAAGGATCATGAAATGCAACAATGCCATTCTTTACCAGGAATAAAAGAAGCATTGCAACCAACCAAAGAAGAAGCTGAAGCAGTCTATCTGTTGACACAAAGAAGGCAATGGCAACCGCGAGGACAAGGTATGAACTCTAATATGCCATTTACATCTTCTAATCGTTGGAACAATTATCCTTCTTTTAGTCAAGAAAATTACCCT
The DNA here is from genome assembly GCA_034641835.2 of Pinus albicaulis. NCBI lineage: Eukaryota > Viridiplantae > Streptophyta > Pinopsida > Pinales > Pinaceae > Pinus > Pinus albicaulis. The sequence goes on from CM076578.1 coordinate 1,898,948,957, forward strand.
CCCTTTAATCAAATGCAATACCCGCCCTTCAATCAAATGAATTACCCACCCATGCAACAAACAAACCCTCCCTTTGTAGACCCAGAAATGTGGACTCCTTGGCCTCCACAACAACAATCTTACTTTAAGCAATGGAATCCAAATTGGAGGGGTCAACAACTCCCATTTCCAAATCAATTTCCTCAACTTCAACAACCACTCCCCTACCATTAGGTGCTCCACCGAATAATCAAATGATCAGACCCCAGCTACCTATACAACCAAACCCTAACCCAAATAATAAAGCTGTGCAGGTTATTGATATTCAGAACCAACCTATACTTCTTGTTTTCCCTGTACAATGCAATGATATTCATTTACGATCTGGGAAAATAGTTGAACCTATTCTTGATGACATTCCTCTTCTGATTCTGGTAAGGAAGAGACAGAAAAACATGACTCACATGAAGAGGTACAACCACCCTCTAATAAGGGTACTGGAATAGCAGAACCACCATTCCCTGAGCGTTTAGCTTTACTAAAATGCCTGAGCCACCTGCTTTCAATCTTCTGGGGGAATTACAGAATCTTTATGTTAAAATTCCACTCTTACAAGCACTAAGAGATGTACCAATTTATGCCAGAACTATGAGAGATATTTGTGTTAAGAAACCCGGTAGGAAAGCTAAATATCTCATTACAGTTCATGTTATGGGTGATCTATCTGCATTAATGTCTGGTAAAGCTCCTCCAGTTAAATATGGTGATCCCGGCCATCCTACTGTCACAGTGAAAATTGAAAAAACAATAATTCCTCAAGTTCTGGTAGATTTATGTGTTGCTATAACTATTATGACTCTTGAAACTTCACAAATGTTATAGCTAAAGAATGTAATCAGAGATACACCAGCCATTCTAGAATTAGCTGACCATTCTATAATCAAACCAGAAGGAGTTATTGAGGACCTAATCATCTTATTTGAATCCTGGAATTAACCAGCTAACTTTGTGGTGTTACAGACTAAAACAAAGTTGGGGGGACATCCTCTAATTTTGGGAAGTCCCTGGTTAGCCACAGCCGATGCCTTTATCAGCTGTAGATCTGGTTCAATGTCAATTTCCAATGGATATGAAACTAAGCAGCTTACTCTCTACCCTCACGCTACACCCATGATTAATAATGATAATTATGTATGGATGGACTATGATGATCATGCTACTCAACCTATTTTGACTATCGGACAAGCTTTAAGCCTTAAAGATACTACTGAGGATGAGGTAATTAATAATTTTATTTGTGAACCCTCCTCTTTGATTCCAGAAACACATAATCAGCTGGCTGCACTTTTGAAATCAGATACCCAGGACAAGCTTAAACCTGGAGATCTTCTTCAAACATCAATCACCATATCTTCTAAAAGTATACCAGTAGAAATTGAACCTGGAAAAACACTGAACATAAACCCCAACTTGACAGTTGCTGAAACACAGCAATTAATGAAGTTACTTCTTGAAAATAAGGAAGCATTCGCATGGGACTATACAAATATGAAGGGAATATCTCCTGAATTATGTACTCATCGTATCTATATCAAGGAAGGTTGTCAACCAATCTGTCAACCTCAACGACGAATGAACCCTACTTTAATGGAAATTGTTAAAGAGAAACTTCAAAAATTGCTTAATGCAGGGTTTATATATCCTATATCTGACAGTGAATGGGTTTCCCCGTTGGTAATAGTTCCTAAGAAAAACGGGAAATGGAGAGTGTGTGTAGATTATAGAGCCTTAAATAGCCACTCAAAAAGATCACTTTCCTTTACCATTCATTGATCAGGTATTAGATAGCTTGTCAGGGAGGAGATTCTTCTCCTTTTTAGATGGGTTTAGTGGGTATAATCAAATCAAAATTGCACCCCAAGACCAAGAAAAAACCACTTTTACTAGTCCTTGGGGAACTTTTTCTTATAGAGTTCTCCCATTTGGACTATGTAATGCACCAGCAACCTTTCAAAGAGTAGTTATAGGAATCTTTTCTGATATGCTTAATGACTTTATGGAAATATTTATGGATGAATTTAACCCTTATGGTGTGTCTTTTGAGGATGCATTATAGAATCTTGAGAAAGTACTTAAACGATGTGTACAAGGTCACCTCTCTTTAAGTACCGAAAAATGTCATATGATGATGAGTGAAGGAGTAGTACTTGGAAATTTTATTTCATCTCAAGGAATTCAGGTAGATCCATCCAAAATACAAGTCATTTAGAACCTTCCTATTCCTAGAACACAAATAGATGTGAGAAGTTTCTTAGGACATGCAGGATATTATAGGAGATTTATTAAAAAAAAAATCCAAAATAGCTTCTCCTTTGTTTGTGTTACTTATGAAAAATGTCGAATTCAAGTGGACTAATCTTTTCCAAGAAGCATTTGTTGAACTCAAGCATCAGTTATCTACAGCTCCTATTTTAAGGGGACCTGATTGGGCACTTCCCTTTCATATATCCTCTGATGCTTCAGATACTGCAATTGGAGCTGTCTTGGGATAAGAGGAAAACCATCTTCCTTATGCTATCTACTTCATTAGTAAGAATATGACTCCTATTGAGCTTAATTACATAGTTACCGAAAAGGAATTTTTAGCTGTTATTTATTCCATTAATAAATGTCGACATTACATTATTGGTTACTCTACTTTTTTCCATACTGACCACTCGGCTATTAAGTATTTAATGAACAAATATGTCACAAATTCTCGAGTCACCAGATGGTTATTGTTATTACAAGAATTTGATATTACAATTGCAGATCGACTAGGAAAAGAAAATGTAGTTTCTGATTTCCTTTCTCGGTTAAAATCTGATGATAATACTCCAGTGGATGATTCCTTTCCTGATGAATATTTATTTGCAGTATCTGCTCACTCACCGTGGTATGCAGACATTGCCAATTATCTGGTTGCAGGGAAGTTACCATCACACCTATCCCATCGAGAGAAAATAAAAATCATTCAACAAAGTGCTCGATATAGCTAGATAAGTGGGTGTCTTTTCTACACAGGACTTGATCATGAGATCCGAAGATGCATTAGAGAAGATGAGGCTTATGATGTACTAAAAGCTTGTCATGATGGCCCTTGTAGAGGGTATTTTTCTGATAAGAAAACGGCACATAAAATTATTAGGATGGGTTATTATTGGCCCTCACTCTTTAAATATGCAAAGAAATACGTCCGGGCCTGTGATAGCTGTCAGAGAATGGGTCAACCTAATCATAGAGATGAAATGCCATTAAACCCCCAGGTAATACTTGAACCATTTGAAAGATGTGCCTTGGACTTTTTAGAACCCATTAATCCTCCATCCAACCAAAGAGTTTATATATTGGTCTACACAAATTATATGACTAAATGGGTGGAGGCTAAAGCACTCCTTAGAGCTAATGAAGAAGATGTCCTATCTTTCCTATTCGAAGATATCTTTGTTAGATTTGGAGTGCCTAGAGAGCTAGTTACAGATGGAGGACCTCCTTTCACTTCTCATGGTTTTGAAGCCACCCTTTAGAAATATCATATTCATCATAGAATGAATACACCATACCACCCCCAAGCTAATGGACATGTGGAAAGTACAAACAAAGTAATAAAAACCATTCTAAAAAAAATAGTGAAGGAAAACCAAAAGGATTGGTCTCAAAGGCTCCCTGAAGCGCTATGGGCTTACAGAACTACCTAGAGAAATACTAGAGGATTTTCCCCCTATGAATTGGTTTATGGTAAAATTGTTGTTTTTCTTGTGGAATTTGAAATTAAAACCTTAAGGATTGCTTTAGTTGTTAACCTTGATTTGACTGATGCACAGACAGCTAGGTTGCAGCAGCTTCATCAATTGGATAAAAAAATATTAAATTCCATTCATCCGACAACTATGATCCAACAACAAAGAACAAAATGGCATGATAAAATCATCAAGCACAAGCAATTCCAAAAAGGTAATTGGGCTTTATTGTATGACTCTCGGTTTGAAAACTTTCAAGGGAAATTATGTACAAGATGGCTAGGACCCTACGAAATAGATATTGTTTTTCCCAATGGAACAGTAAGACTCTTCACAATTGATGACTCTAAAACCCCATTATTAGTAAATGGTCATCGAATCCATCTGTACCAGCGCCCCATTTCCAAAGAAGATTTTAAGGCTACTTGCATGGCAGATTCACATTATCTCTTTTTAGGGGAGTCTCCTGCCCCTCAGTGCATCTAATTTTTCTGAATTGTATTTTTAGCATTAGAATTAGATTTCTTAACTAATAATCCCTGTCAAGGGCTGGCATGTTACAATTGGTTATGTTACAGATTCTCGATTCAAGAAAGGCTTACTAGGAAAAGACAATTTCACTACAAGCAGATCCAAGCTTCATTTTGTGAAGCATTGCTCCAACCCATTCATAGTTCATTCCCCATATTCCAGTTTTCTTTCAGCATTTCCATCATTCATTCCCCCTCATTTATTTTCCCATTTTCATGTCATTTTCCCCATTTTTCCCATTGCAGAAACAACACTTTTCAGCAATATTTTCCCCATCTTTCCCATTGATGAAACAACACTCTTCAGCAACATTTTCCCTATTTTTCCCATTGCTGAAACACCACTCTTCAGCAACAATTTACCCACTTTTTCCGTTGCTGAAACACCATTTCTTTTCAAAGACATGACCATGCAGCATTTCCCATCATGAAATCATCTTCTTCAGTTCTTTCATTCTCACTTCTCCTCTTTCTCATGCTAATCCTGTCCTTTCACTGCCTTCTCCTATGATTAAACAGACCTCTAATATAATCTCCCTCATGTTTCAAAAAGCTTCCAAAGTTCTTCCATAACTATTTCCGATCCATTATGAGCGAGAACTATATTTTTCGAAGTACAAATTAAAGGTAAACATGAGGTATGCAAATTTTATATGTAAGTACAATTAAACTATGGTTAAATGAGAAGATTTCGTTTATTATTACCACAATCCCCACACACTTAAAGTTATCATTTCAGCCGTAGTTGGGGGGGAATATCGAAACTTTACGACATCATTTCACAACAAGTCGATTACCGTCATTTTTCTTACCCATTACCTCCTCTCTTCACCATCATTCCATGTTCTCATTCATAAAACTTAGTCTATTCGAGTGCGGTAACTTGGCTCTTTGACTGTGCATTTTCCCAAAGCTGATTAGCTATGGGAGGACCTATTATTTGACATGAACCTACCACAATATCCTTTCTTGAATTATACCCAGAGGTATACCATATTTTTCAGCAGGCAGACTGGGTATGCTATTTTCAGAGACTTCAGGAATTTGATCCACAACAGGTTCTTGAATTTTCACAGAATCTTAAGGAAGATCATTCTACTGTTCAAGGAGTTTGAATTCCAGTCTCAGAGGATGACATAGCACAGGTTTCGGGCCTTCCTGTCACTGGCATTCGATGGTTCAGCCGGAAACATATCATTCTTAATGCACAGCAGGATTTTCTCCTGCCAGGAGAACAGTTGAACCTAAAGACTGGGATGTCTGACTCAATTCATTGCCACCTCCTTGGCCGAAATTTTCAGAGTTTTTCAAACATTACCTCACCTGTGAAGGCCGATACCAGGTAGTTTACCAGCATGATTTTTTCTTTCTAAATCATTTACGACATGGTAGACTGTTGAATATTCCCTATTATTTACTTGGATGTCTTAGAAATATGTCTTATTATTGTAGACGAGTAAAATTCCCCCTCCTTTCCCTCACCCATCATCGTCTCATCCAGTTAATAATCCGGAAAGGTTTTTCTCAACAAAACCTTCCCTTAAATAATCCACCTGTTAGCCACCTATAAATTCTGATATACATAGGCGTGGCTAAATTTGTTTTCAAGCCTTCAAGAGATTTATTTCCTTGAAAATATATCATCTTTGAAGTCTTATGGTATCCTCTATCCTTAAGAGTAAATCTCCATTGTTGTTTCTACAAAGGCACGCCCAAAACCCTACCAGATTCATCAAAGAAAGTTGTTTCAAAGGCCTCTGAAACTCCCCCATTCACTCATTTTCATCCATTTTCATAAATATTTATTTTCATCTTTTAACCCCCCATTTCCCTTTAAAAACATCCAAAATCCCTTTAAACCTCTAAAAATCCATTTTATAGGTTTAAAACACCCCTCTTCCCCTCTACCGAAAGCCCAAAAAGCCTTGAAAAACCTTCATTTTGGCCTGAAAGACCCATTTTCACACTAAGGCCTTAAGCCCCTTTTCAGCCTTGGACCTATCCCCTTTTCTGCACATGACCCAGAGCCACGACTAGGCACAATCCCTTATCGCTAATCGCAATCGGAGCTTTATTTCCCGTATTTTTCGATGCGATGAGCCCCTCTCTTACGACCCATCCGAGAAAATCTCAGTCATTGATCCACCATCATCCTATGGTCCAGATCTCATCGCATCGCGCCCATCCATCATGTTTCCCTCTACCTGTGCGATCCCCGATTTAATCTGGACCGTTGATCATCCTTCCGATCCAACGGCCTGTGCTCCATCGCAAATTGGCAATCGCAATTTCCCTTTTCCCTTTTCCTTGCCTCCTCCAATGTTGATCCCCCGATTTGATCTAGACCGTTGAATCCACAATAACCAACGGCTAGGATCTAATCATGCTACACCCAAATCCCTCCATCATCACCTTGCTGAATGAATACTGACCATCGATCATCCTTCAGATCGAACGGCCAGCGCTTAATCACACATCGCAAATTCAATGTCCCGTTCACTTTTCACCTCTGAGGTGTGATCGCCGATTAGATCTCTGCCGTCCATTCCTACAGATCTGACGGCTCACATCTTTCCGCTCATTCGCTTACCCCGTTCAAAACTCCGCTTTCCCTTTTAATCTCAACCGTCTGATCCGCAGATCTAACGGTCCTAATTCGACCCAGCATACCTTTTAACCCCACAGCTTTCAAACCATCGCGTTTTTTCCACACCGTCGGATCTGAGGCCCCAGAGCCAACGGTCACTATTCAGTATCGAGTAACTTTTGTGCCCAAGGTTTAACGTTTCAAATTTACGCGATAGAAGTGGTTTCAGGAATCCACGTGTCGGTCGTTGTATGGAATCGCATTTTTTTGGGCATTTCCGCTTTCCCCCTTTTTTTTGTGCGAAAACCATTCCTGGTTCCGTTTTACTGCCTACCCTCTGCAACTTTAGCTTTTAATCCTGGCCGTCGAACTCTGAGATCGAACGGCCCACATTATATCGCATTTTAATTCATCCACCATTCATCGGACCTTCCAATGACTCTGTCGAAAGATCTCCACCATTGATCTCTTTCATGATCTAATGGTTCTCATTTAACCTTCCTCCATACTCCCGGTCCCACCACCAAAACGCCCCGTTTCCTCTCTTTTTCACCTTTTTCCTGTGTATTTTCCCAGTCATAAAATTTTACGTTTTGACACTAAAAGTTATTATTTATGCCTAATTCAGTCTAAACCCTAGTTTTTGTGGTGTTGCGTCACGAAACCATTTTCCACTGCAATCACATTCTTCCTCACCGCTCCTCTGCCACCCCACGAGCCTCTAAAGTAGTCTTACCCACTCCCGCTGGTTTTTATAATGAGTTATTTGTTTTTTGCAGGTTTCAAAGCATGGTGAATTCACACTGTCTCCATAGTCACAGTCGTGGTGATATATAGTACTGAGAGACTGTCTCAGAGCCGAAGATCGCAGAAGACACCACTAAGGAGGTTTAAAAGCATGTTTCATTGAAGATCGGGGTTACTAACCCTGACATAAACCCTCCAACATCTTTGTAGCCTGTGTATTCACACAAACAGGTGAGCAGAAGTTTAAAGTGTATCAGATCAGATTTAAAGGGTTAAGGGCATAATACTGAAGGTTAAGAAACCTAATCCACAGTCAACAAGGATAGAGAACTATGAATATGATTAAAGAGGGTTAATGAAGCCTAAACATAATCAGAGTTAGATCAGTAGAGAAGCCTCTACACGCCAAATCAGAGAGGCTAGTTACTTTCCATCGACCCATACTGCCACCTGCAGTCCTATTTTCATCAATACAAGGCACAGTTAAGGCAGTCAGAGATACTTTTGATAGATGCAGCTCAGAAGTAAATGCCCTATCTACCAGAGCTCGTTTGAGTCAAAAAAACAGCCATAGTGCAAATACAAGCAAAAGCACATTTAATGAAGTATGGAGCATGTCATTCCTTCTCCATCAAGCCTCCCAGAGGCCGAGAAGCACTAAATTCTTCATTAAATTAGGCCAGCAGTCTCTTGACCTACTTCTCCTCATTTTTCCTATAAAGATTCTTTGAAGTCTCATTGTAAAGGGTTGGCATTTGGTGATTTCTAAAGTGATACATATTGCTGCTTTGAAGAAGCATTGGTGTTCTGAAGGAGTGGAATTCTATGGTTTTCTGTTGATGAAGGAGGCTGGACCATTGGATCCTTGAGCCTAGTTTGGGTGAAGTACTTCTTATTGTTAATGTTATTTCCTATTTTCCACTTTGTTCCATCATGCTTTGCTTACAGTAGGATAAAAATTTTAGGCAGAGAAATTTATATTAGAAGCACCTCTGACCTGTTTATCCTTCATTGTTTATATGTTTTCTGCTACTGATATGACAGGGTAGTCTAATAGCTCTCTTAAATGTTCAGTTTGTTTTATTTCAGAAATAATTAATTCAGTCGTGCTAAAGACTGTCTAGGCATTCCCTCTTTATTTACCATTGAATATTGTGTATGAAATATCCCTTTGATTATTAATGCTTGCAGTCTGACAGAGGAACTCGTTTCAATCACCTCGGATAATTATTGTAATTATTGTGTTAAAGGTCCCTATAATTGCAGTCCTATATGTCTAAGGCATTCCCTCTTCTTTGATTGCAATTGTATGTCTTTGTTGATTAAGCTCTCAACAATGAACTTATAGGAGGAAACAGGGCATTCCCCGAATCTTATAATTCATTAAGAGGGTTTTAGTTTTCATTTCTCTTTTCTTTGAGTGTTTTTGTTAATTAAGTCCAAAGCAGTGAGCTTACTGGAGGAAATAGGGCATTCCCCGAATCCTTTAAGCCATTATGGAAGGGATTAGTTTTCTTTCACTCTTAGTCCTTAATGTCCATCCCATTTCACCTATTTTATTCAACAGATCCTTGACCAAGTTATATTTTCCCTTTGGTTTCCCTTCCTTCTCAATCATAAATATTTGTACTTTCACATGAATCCATTTCCCAATGGCTTGTAGATTCCCATGCTCTATCTATACCACATGAAACACATTTGTCCAACGAAACAAACAAAAAAACCCTGCACTTCATAACTAGCCTAAAATCAATTACTAAAGCTTTCAAGACATATCTTTATAAAAACATTGAGAGATCCCTCTCTGAGACTAGGAGGGCTAGATCCTAGAGCTCTAAAGATTGGTTCTGATGTTGTCTTGTCTTTTGGTTAGCCAATCTACCAAAACACAGGAAACCCAACATAATGGCGATCATGGTGGGACCTTCTAAACTTAAAACACACATAGACATCCCTTAGAAGACCCACATGCCCTTAAACTAATACTATCTGAACACTTGGAATATGTTATCCCACCGCTCACACCAACATAATGGCGATCACGGTGGGACCACTGAGTTCATGGTAGTCTAGCAAACTCTTTTAGACTCAATAAGTCCTTAGATAACCACATAAAACTCAAAAACCCAAAAAAAATTCAGATTGGCTTCATAATAAACATGGTGGTGGAACCATAAACAATTTTACCTTCACAAAAAGCTAAAAATTTTCCACCTGGTGACTCCACTGGCCTCCAGTAGGCCTATTACTCTACCAGTACTTGTAAACTCCCCTAGGAATGCATTGAGAAAACCCAATCATGTTGTTGGTGGATAGCAAAGTTAAAAATCTTCCACCTGGCGACTCCACAATCCCAAAGGACCTAATGACTCCACTAGAAAAAGACTCAGAGCTGGTTGAATAGACACAGTGACCTCTTCTTTGATTTATAAGCATGATTCCAAGTATACAACGAAGATATTCCCCAATGAGTAGGGATCATATCCCTTGATTCCCACACAAAATGCCTGAAATAAACTGGTTGAAAGACCTACCTATCTTTCAGGATGAAAATGTTGATGACCCCTTGTTGCATCTCATCAAGTTTCATATACATGTGTGGAGGTTAAAAGTTGAATATCATGAAGACTATATTATGAAAATTTTCATGGCAACATTAGAAGGTAAGGAAAGGAATTGGTATGAATGGTTAGAACCTAAGAGCTTGTTTTCTTTAAAAGACATGCACCAAGTATTTTACGATAATTATAAAGGAAACTCTCCATCCTTATCATGGGATTGTTGTGATCAATCTCAGAATTCCATACAATACCTGTTAGACATTGATGAGGATCTGGTTTATATGCATCCTAAGGATCTCTCAACAGCCATTCAAGAATTTCATATGCATCCTAGATATCATAAGAACCTAGATGAATCAGTTGAGAAAGAAATTAACCAAGAAATCATAGACATTCCTCAAGATATTCCTGAAAACCCAAATGATGATTCATCATCCCTTATAGCTGAGGCCCAAGAAGACATCCAGCCTCAAAATCAGTCCTCACAGGAAACAGAGAGCTGCTGCACTTCTGCTTAAAGAAACACAAGAAAATATTCCCCTTTGATAGAAGAAGAAATAGATCAGATCATCAGTAGACAGCCAGCCTCTGAAATTTTTTGCGGAACAAACACTCTTGCCCATTCGTCCACTGAGCTTTTTTGTAAATATTTAGAAAGCTCCCTTGTAAATCAAAATGAAGAAAGATCTACTGATAATCCAGTATGTCTGATTGGAAGCATTACTTGCTTTAATGATTTTCCTAATTTTGATCCATCTGATGATGATTTCCTCCAAATAGAAGTTGATCTTGCAGGGCCATCATTAGTAGATTTGTGGAAGGAAAATCAGTTCCATCAACTTCAAGGAAATAATGAGCCCATGCAGGCTATTTACGATACTGATGAGGAAAGTTATGAAAGTCTAGTAGCAGGTGAATATTCCTTGAATCTTCACTCTGATTTATCTCAGATCATCAGTAACATTTTTCATGTGATTGGAAGTCAGCAACCTTTCATCTCAGAGGATGAAGAGGAAAACAATGAAGAAATTTTTGAGCAGGTTGAAACCAAGGAGTTTTCTCTTGAAAAAGAGGAAGCAATGGAATAGACCCCTGCTCAAGAATACATTGATCTCTTCACACAGCTCAGCCCACTAGATCAGAATGTCTCAGAGCTACAAGAGGACAACACAACATTATATGATGAGTCCTCCAATTCAGATGATAACGAAGAAGAGGAAGTTTTTCTTTCTCAAGAAAATCTTTATCTTGATCCAGTAGAGGAGAAAGAAGAGGTAATCCTGGCTGAAACATATCTTCCAAACACTCACAACCAGGTATTATTCCAAGATCCCTATGCTCACTTCTTGAAGGTATTTGAATAAGGGATAAAGGTTGTTACCAATAGTATTTTTCCAAAAGCACGAAGATTTTTTAGCACTGCTGCTAAAAAACAAAAGGAATGGGAGTGGCCCTGTTTGTCCAGCATGCCCAAGGAGATGAGCAAAGACCAATAATGGAATCATTTACTGGATTGGTTGTACTGGAAAAGAGATTTCATCAGTTAAACATGTAAATATTCCAAGTTAGATTAGGGTAGGTAAGAATCTCAATAAAGCTCAGCCTGTGAGCATTTAGTTAGTTGTTGATTTTACTTTAAAAGAAAAATTCAAAAAATATAAAAATAGAAAGAGAAGGGTTCAGACAAGCTCAAAAATTGAACCAGCAAAGAAAAAGGATACAGCTCTAACAAGATCAAAACCAGAGCTGAAATGAAGAGAAAGATGACTCTAAAAAGCTCAAAATCTGAGTCGCAAGAAGAAGGAAGGATGCTGATGATTTTCAGATCTGAATCCTTCAAAATTTGTTTTCAATTTCTAAAAAGTTCAGTTCATGTGCAGCCTGTCTTTATTCCATGGACCCATAGCAAACCAGACAGTCTAATCTTGGTTTGGTTGTGTTTTCAATTTCTGTTTTAGAATATAGAGAATGAAAATCTGTCAAACTGTTTAATCCTGACAGATATTAGATTAGGTAGAGAAACTTATGAGTTCAACTGCTTAATCTGAAACTCATGGAGAAGTAAGGGTAGCATTAGATAGGTTTATTTTTCTGTTTTCAAAATAATATGTAAAAGAGATTCCAGTCCAAGTGCACTCAAAGGAAGAAAAAATGCTAGGACAGTGGGAATGGGTAGGTAGAGATGTTGTTTTGAAAAATGACAGTCTTTTCAGGTTGTTGCAAAGGTTATTAGATCAAAAGAATACCTATCTAGGAAAGAAAAACTACTGCCCAATGGAAAGGCACTGGTCTGCTAAATGCAGAGATTACTGAGGTTCTGGACACCTAAAGGGCAAGCTGTCGTCCCCAAGTGGAGCCATTGTTAGCCACCTATAAATTCTGATATACATAGGGGTGGCTAAATTTGTTTTCAAGCCTTCAAGAGATTTATTTCCTTGAAAATATATCATCCGTGAAGTCTTATGGTATCCTCTATCCTTAAGAGTAAATCTCCACTACTGTTTCTACAAAGGCATGCCCAAAACCCTGCCAGATTCATCAAAGAAAGTTGTTTCAAAGGCCTCTAAAACTCCCCCTTTCACTCATTTTCATCCATTTTCATAAAGCTTTCTTTTCATCTTTTAACCCCCCATTTCCCTTTAAAAACCTCCAAAATCCCTTTAAACCTCTAAAAGTCACTTTTATAGGTTTAAAACACTTGTTTTCCCCTCTACTGAAAGCCAAAAAATCCTTGAAAAACCTTCATTTTGGCCTGAAAAACCCATTTTCACACTAAGGCCTTAAGCCCCTTTTCGGCCTTGGCCCTAGCCTCTTTTCCGCACATGACCCAGAGCCGCGACCAGGCACAAGCCCTTATCGCTAATCGCAATTCGAGCTTTCTTTCCCGTCTTTTCTGATGCGATGAGCCCCTCTCCTGCGACCCCTCCGAGAAAATCTCAGCCGTTGATCCACCGTCATCCGATGGTCCAAATCTCATCGCATCGCGCCCATCCATCATGTTGCCCTCTGCCTGTGCGATCCTCGATTTAATCTAGACCATTGATCATCCTTCCAATCCGACGGCCTGTGCTCCATTGCAAATCGGCAATCGCAATTTCCCTTTTCCCTTTTCCTTTCCTCCTCCGATGCTGATCCCCCGATTTTATCTGGACCGTTGAATCCACAAGAACTAACAGCCAGGATCTAATCGCGCTCCACCCATAGCCCTCCGTCATCACCTTGCCGATTAAATACTGATTTTCGATCATCCTTCAGTTCGAATGGCCAGCACTTAATCACACATCGCAAATCCAATGTCCCATTCACTTTTCACCTCCGAGGTGTGATCGCCAATTAGATCTCTGTCGTCCATTCCTACAAATCCGATGGCTCACATCTATTCGCTCATTTTCTTACCCCATTAAAAAATATGCTTTCCCTTTTAATCTCAACCATCTGATCTGTAGATCTAACGGTCCTAATTTGACCCAGCATACCTTTTAACCCCGCAGCTTTCAAACCATCATGTTTTTTCCGCACCGTCGGATTTGAGGCCCTAGATCCAACGGTCACTATTCAGTATTGCGTAACTTTTGTGCCCAAGGTTTAATGTTTCAAATTTACACGATATAAGTGGTTTCAGGAATCCACGTGTCAGTATTTGTATGGAATCGCATTTTTTGGGCATTTCCTCTTTCCCCCTTTTTGTTGCGCGAAAACCATTCCCAGTTTCATTTTACCGCCTACCCTCCACAACTTTAGCTTTTAATCCTGGCCGTCGATCTCTGAGATCGATCGGCCCACATTATATCACGTTTTCATTCATCCACCATTCATCAGACCTTCTAATGACTCCATTGAAAGATCTCCACCGTTGATCTCTTTCATGATCCAACGGCTCTCATTTAACCTTCCTCCGTACTCCCAGTCCCACCACCAAAACGCCCCGTTTCCTCTCTTTTTCACGTTTTTCCTGTGTATTTTCCCAGTCATAAACTTTTACGTTTTAACACTAAAAGTTATTCTTCACGCCTAATTCAGTCTAAACCCTGGTTTTCGTGGTGTTGCGTCATGAAACCATTTTCCGCTGCAATCACATTCTTCCTCACTACTCCTCTACCACCCCACGAGCCTCTGAATTAGTCTTACCCACTCCCGCTGGTTTTTATAATGAGTTATTTGTTTTTTGCAGGTTTCAAATCATGGTGAATTCACACTGTCTCCACAGTCACAGTCGTGGTGATATATAGTACTGAGAGACTGTCTCAGAGCCGAAGATCACGGAAGACACCACTGAGGAGGTTTAAAAGCATGTTTCATTGAAGATCACGGTTACTAACCCTGACATAAACCCTCCAGCGTCTTTGTAGCCTGTGTATTCACACAAACAGGTCAGCATAAGTTTAAAGTGTATCAGAGCAGATTTAAAGGGTTAAGGGCATAATACTGAAGGTCAAGAAACCTAATCCACAGTCAGCAAGGATAAAGAACCACGAAGATGATTAAAGAGGCTTAATGAAGCCTAAACAGAATTAGAGTCAGATCAGTAGAGAAGCCTCTACACGCCAAATCAGAGAGGCTAGTTACTTTCCATCAACCTATACTGCCACCTGCAGTCCTATTTTCATCAATACAAGGCACAGTTAAGGCAGTCAGAGATACTTTTGATAGATGTAGCTCAAAAGTAAATGCCCTATCTACCAGAGCTCGTTTGAGTCAAAAAAACAGCCAGAGTGCAAATACAAGAAAAATCCCATTTAATGAAGTATGGAGCATGTCATTCCTTCTCCATCAAGCCTCCCAGAGGCCGAGAAGAACTAAATTCTTCATTAAATTAGGCCAACAATCTCTTCACCTACTTCTCCTCATTTTTCCTATAAAGACTCTTTGAATTATCATTGTAAAGGGTTGGCATTTGGTGATTTCTAAAGTAATACATATTGTTGTTTTGAATAATTAATGGTGTTCTAAAGGAGTGTGGAATTCTCTGTTTTTCTATTGATGAAGGAGGCTGGACCATTGGATCCCTGAGCCTGGTTTGGGTGAAGTACTTCTTATTTTTAATGTTATTTCCTATTTTCACTTTGTTCCATCATGCTTTGCTTACAGTAGGATAAAATTTTAGGCAGAGAAATGTATCTTAGAAGCACCTCTGACCTGTTTATCCTTGACTGCTTATATGTTTTCTACTACTAAATATGACAGGGTAGTCTAATAGCTCTCTTAAATGTTGAGTTTATTTTATTTCAGAAATAATTAATTCAGTCGTGCTAAATAATGTCTAGGCGTTCCCTCTTTCTTTACCACTGAATATTGTGTCTGAAATCTCCCTTTGATTATTAATGCTTGCATTCTGACAAAGGAACTTGTTTCAATCATACCCTCTGATCATTATTGTAATTATTGTGTTAAAGGTCCCTATAATTGTAGTCCTAGATGTCTAAGGCGTTCCCTCTTCTTTGATTTCAATTGTATGTCTTTGTTAATTAAGCTCTCAACAGTGAACTTATAGGAGGAAACAGGGCATTCCCCAAACCCTATAATTCATTAAGAGGGTTTTAGTTTGCATTTCTCTTTTCTTTTAGTGTTTTTTTTAATTAAGTCCAAAGCAGTGATTTTACTGGAGGAAATAGGGTGTTCCCCGAATCCTTTAAGCCATTGTGGAAGGGTTTAGTTTTCTTTCACTCTTAGTCCTTAATGTCCATCCCATTTCACCTATTTTATTCAACAGATCCTTGACCAAGTTAGATTTTCCCTTTGGTTTCCCTTCCTTCTCAGTCAGAACTATTTGGACTTTCACGTGAATCCATTGCCCAATGGCTTGTAGATTCTCATGCTCTATCTATACCACATAAAACACATTTGTCCAACCAAACAAACAAAACAACCCTTCACTTCATAACTAGCCTAAAATCAACTACTAAAGCTTTCAATAAATATCTTTATAAAAACATTGAGAGATCCCTCTCTGAGACTAGGAGGGCTAGATCCTAGAGCTCCAAATATTGGTTCTGATGTTGTCTTGTATTTTGGTTAGCCAATCTACCAAAACATAGGAACCCCAACACCACCCATAAACCCTCAGCAAGCTGCTGAAAATATTCAGGAAATTGTTGAAAATCCCCATGAACAGCGACCACAAAACACCCCTGACCCTCCAAAAATTCCACCCATAGAAAAAATTGATCCAATTAACCCTCCTACCATATCAATTCCATCCCATAATTTAGCAGAATCATCTGATCCTACTGTTCATATCTATAGTGATGATTCTCAAGCAGATAATCCCCCCTCCTCTATTCGAAAAAGGAAAAGGCGAACCACGACTGCCTTTCTACCAAAAAGACGAATGAGGGCCTCAACCAAAGCAGCCATCACTTCTGATAGCCCTCCCCCTCAGGATAAATCCACTCATAAAAGAAAAAAGAAAAATTCTACTTTCCCTACCTTTTTACCTAGAAGACGAATGAGGGTGTCAACCGAAGCAGCCACCATTGCCACTACCCTACACTCTCAACCCATTCTTCTAAAAGCCCACACACCACCACAACCCCAAATCTCGGAATCTCTACCTGTATCACCCAGGGGAACTGAAACACAAGAACCAGATGCCCAGGGCATTGCGACATCATTTTCTTCAAAACAAGTACCTGTCACACAAGAACTAGCTATAGATGCTAAATAAGAACTAGCTACAACTGAAACACAAGAACTAGCTGCTGATGTTCAAGAACTAGATGCCTAGGATGCTGCACATCATGTAGCTGCAACACAAGAACTAAGTCTGGTGGAGGTTTTATATTGGCAGGAATTGCATTGTAAATACTTTTAAACCTAGTACAATAATCCTGAACAAATTCATTAGGAGCTCTTCTGATGTTTTCGTATTAAGATAATATTTGTAAAGGGTTTTTCTTTCTTTCCCATCTATTGGTAAAAAATTTATGGAAAGCATCTAAATCAACAATATGAGCAGTAGGTAAACCTTTAAACCATTTCTTAAAATCTCCTGCTAATGTTTGTGCAAATAATCTTATTTGAACATCAGCTTCATCAATTTCATGTAATTCAAAGTAATCAATCATTTTGTTTACATGTTATTGGGCAGTATATTGACTAGTACCATCAAACTGAAAGATTTTACTCTAGTAGTCTTGTGGCATGGCATGTAATTGAGCTGGTAAGACCAAAGGGGCATATATGGCTGCCATGGCTAAGATTCTCGCTTGGCTAGGAGGTAAAGTGGTAGTGCTTGGAGATGAACTTGAAGTGCTTGGAAATGAGCTTGAAGTACTTGCAGATGAAGTTGGAACACTTGAGGATGTACTAGGAGGAATAGAAGATGGAAATGTAACTTTAGGTTGAAGAGGAAGCTTGGGGATGAATGGTTATGTGGATTGAACTGTAGTGAAGATTATAGGTGAGGTGAAACTAAATGGGTCTATTTTACAATTTCTAAAGGAATGGTAGAACGCTTAGGGGTAGCAGAAACTAAGGTAGCTAACTTAAATGATTGTTGGAAAAAGGCTTCGTAAATATCTTTAATCAAATTTGAAGTCAAAGCATCAAGTTCATCAAAAGTATTTAGAACCTATTGATATGAATCAAGTGAAATAGTTTCCTTATTTTTTTCAATAAATTGAATGAAATCAAGATCTATTACAGTGTCAGAGATGAAATTTTCATATTTTGTTCTAAATAAAGAATGTTCAAATAATAAATCAAATTCAATATCTTGTAAGCTTGATAATTCTTTAGGGAGTGCATTTGATTTGACTAATTCACTACTACTTCCTAGACTTTCTACTTTTTTATTTTTTCTTAAAATTCTGTCAGGATCATCAACAATTATAGAAGGTTGTGGATCAGGATGAGCCCTAGTATAGTATGTTCTTTTGGAAGCCAGAATTTTAACGTTTAATGAAAATTTTTAACAACTCTAAATACAACCTTAAGGTGAAAAGATGAGGAAAAGTGTTCCTTTAAGGTTTATTTAACTGAGGACTGATTTCCCCAGTATGGTCTTCAGTATGTCATCACTCCAAAATTTCCCAGGGTTGTTATGTGTGTTCAAGAAATATTAGAGGTAACTATCAACCTACTTTTGAGATTAGGATCTAGCCTTCCTAATGCTCAGAGAGGGCTCTCTCTTTATGATTTAACTTTGCTGTTTTTAATTGATTTTAGGCTATTTATGTAAGATTGATTGGGTTTGATTTTCATTTGTTTGGTGGAATTACTGATTTAGATGGATAGTTGTCCTTTATACTTTTCCATTGGGATATGGAGTAAAAATATCAAGAAAATAGGACCAGAATAAATTTCTAAAGGAAGTGTTCACAGGGCAGGGTAGCTGAGAAAAATCAAATCTTTAAAGGCTGAATGGTGAAGTGGTTTTAAATCGGGATCAAGGAGTAGTTAAGGATTCCTTAAACCAGATGATGAAAGAAGTTTGAAAGAGGTCAATCGAGATGGGAGAGAAATTAAGGATTCTCAGATTGAGATATCAAAGGAAAACATTAAAATGAATAACAGTTCAGAACAAAGTATACTTAAACAATCTCTGCAATAATATTCCTGTTATAACACTTAAATTTGGAAGAACATGAAAGTTTATGGAATAATTAAGAAGAATAACAGTGAACAAATTAAATATACTTCACTGAAGTAGCTCAACACATGAACCCTGTAATGCAATGCCTTTATTACTTGTCCTGTCTGCAGACTTGAAAATGGTACAATAAACCCTCAGGTATTTAGATCATTTAAAACTATAGAAATTTTCAAGAATCCACACTCAATACTTCGAATGATTGAAGTATTTATACAAAACTTAATACAAAATATCGTAAAGCTGATTTAGGATTTATTCAAGGGAAATGAAAATATCTTCATGCAAGAAGATAGAGACGCCTATTTAACTAATGCAAGATGTCCTTGTATATTGGATTTGTTGTTTTATTCTTTGATATTTTTTTGTTTTATCTCTTTGACTGTTGCTTTCATGCTGGCTGCATCTTTACGTTGGATGACCTTTCTTTTAACTCTTTTTTTTAATATTTAAACTTTGTCTTTCATCTGTATTCACTTTATCTTGACTGCTCTTTTACTCTTTAACAAGGACATGTCTAATTGTAGTGATCCCTGAAATTTTTCTCCCCATGAGCAAGATAATAGCATTCGATACTTCGGAGGGATATTAGCAACTACAATATCCATGATGATGCTTTTGGCTGGGTATTGGACTAGAGTTACACAAAGATCTTTTATCAGGCCAAGACATTTAACTTGACTAGAATCAAAGGAAAGCAAATCTTTGTATGGTGTAGTAATGTCTAAGTTCAGTTTTTCCATGACAGCTTTTGGCATTAAGTTGTGGGATGCTCTAGAATCTAACATTGCATTGTGTAATATTTTGTCATGAATGTTCAAACTAATGTAGAATGGAGGAACAAATCCTTGTTGATGTTTACCATTAACTTCAAGGCCAAATAGTAATTCTGTTTTATCATCATTTAAGTTAATAGAGTCTTCTCCTTCACCTATATTCAGTGTTTCAGTGATTTGGGCTTTGTATGGATCATTTTTTACTAGTTCTGTTAAGGGAACTCGTATTTTCAATTTGGCTAACTCAACTTGGATGTTAAATGGTACTTGATTTTTACCTAACCGAATGATTTGTTCTTTACCAATTGCAGTTTGTGTATTCTTGTATTTTTTATTCACAGTTGGTATTTCAGTTTGTGTTTCCACTGTCTTACTTTCAATTTTCTTATCTAGGATAGTTTGACTGGCAGTGGTAGTTTTAGCAGCAGTTGAAATTTGAGTAGCAGTATCTGTTATGTCTACAATCTTTGGACTTGAAGTTTTCTGAGTTTCGCTAGGGAGGATTTGTAAAACTTTGCTCACAGGAGCTTCTACTGTTTTCTTGGTTTGAGTTTGGACAGTTTTCTTAGTAGGGGCTTTTGTGTTTTTCTTACTTCTAAGGCTATATTTTTTAGAAATTCATATATTGCAAACTCATAGCCTTGTTTATAATCAAAGGACTATTCAGATACTAACTGTAATTGTTGTAGCATGTATAATTCCTGTTCTTCTTGGGTAAGAAAAATAGTATTTTCATCATTTATTCCCATTAAGTTAATCTGGGTGACCTAGTATTCATCATTTTGTTGAGAACTCTCAACATAGTTCTATTGGAAAGGTGGTCTAATTTGTTGATCAAATGTTTATTCTCTTGATTTACCTGTGTTAGGATTCTTCCTAAAGTTGGGATTTCTGATTTGAGGACATTGTTGATTATCCCATTGTGGTTTTCTTTCCATGTTTTATAATCTATCCATTATTATTTCCATGATTTTAGCTAAACTATCTATTTTATTATCTGATATGGATGATTAATCCTTAATGGTTACTCTTCTTTCATTTCTCGTTCTAGCTCTTCTAGCTAACAAGTTTGCTTCTACACTAACTACATCACTTTGCATTTGCTCTAATGTTGCAGGGTTTCTTTCTCTCAATTGATATGACATATCAGTGTCAAAACCATCAGGGAATTTGATTAAGGCCAAGTCTGGTGGAGGTTTGATATTGGCAGGAATTGCATTGTAAATACTTTTAAACCTAGTACAATAATCCTGAACAGATTCATTAGGAGCTCTTCTGATGTTTTCGTATTAAGATAATATTTGTAAAGGGTTTTTCTTTCTTTCCCATCTATTGGTAAACAATTTATGGAAAGCATCTAAATCAACAATATGAGCAGTAGGTAAACATTTAAACCATTTCTTAACTTCTCCTGCTAATGTTTGTGCAAATAATCTTATTTGAACATCAGCTTCATCAATTTCATGTAATTCAAAGTAATCAGTCATTTTGCTTACATGTTATTGGGCAGTATATTGACTAGTACCATCAAACTGAAAGATTTTACTCTAGTAGTCTTGTGGCATGGCATGTAATTGAGCTGGTAAGACCAAAGGGGCATATCTGGCTGCCATGGCTAAGATTCTAGCTTGGCTAGGAGGTAAAGTGGTAGTGCTTGGAGATGAACTTGAAGTGCTTGGAAATGAGCTTGAAGTACTTGCAGATGAAGTTGGAACACTTGAGGATGTACTAGGAGGAATAGAAGATGGAAATGTAACTTTAGGTTGAAGAGGAAGCTTGGGGATGAATGGTTATGTGGATTGAACTGTAGTGAATATTATAGGTGAGGTGAAACTAAATGGGTCTATTTTACAATTTCTAAAGGAATGGTAGAACGCTTAGGGGTAGCAGAAACTAAGGTAGCTAACTTAACTGATTGTTGGAAAAAGGCTTCGTAAATATCTTTAATCAAATTTGAAGTCAAAGCATCAAGTTCATCAAAAGTATTTAGAACCTATTGATATGAATCAAGTGAAATAGTTTCCTTATTTTTTTCAATAAATTGAATGAAATCAAGATCTATTACAGTGTCAGAGATGAAATTTTCATATTTTGTTCTAAATAAAGAATGTTCAAATAATAAATCAAATTCAATATCTTGTAAGCTTGATAATTCTTTAGGGAGTGCATTTGATTTGACTAATTCACTACTACTTCCTAGACTTTCTACTTTTTTATTTTTTCTTAAAATTCTGTCAGGATCATCAACAATTATAGAAGGTTGTGGATCAGGATGAGCCCTAGTATAGTATGTTCTTTTGGAAGCCAGAATTTTAACGTTTAATGAAAATTTTTAACAACTCTAAATACAACCTTAAGGTGAAAAGATGAGGAAAAGTGTTCCTTTAAGGTTTATTTAACTGAGGACTGATTTCCCCAGTATGGTCTTCAGTATGTCATCACTCCAAAATTTCCCAGGGTTGTTATGTGTGTTCAAGAAATATTAGAGGTAACTATCAACCTACTTTTGAGATTAGGATCTAGCCTTCCTAATGCTCAGAGAGGGCTCTCTCTTTATGATTTAACTTTGCTGTTTTTAATTGATTTTAGGCTATTTATGTAAGATTGATTGGGTTTGATTTTCATTTGTTTGGTGGAATTACTGATTTAGATGGATAGTTGTCCTTTATACTTTTCCATTGGGATATGGAGTAAAAATATCAAGAAAATAGGACCAGAATAAATTTCTAAAGGAAGTGTTCACAGGGCAGGGTAGCTGAGCAAAATCAAATCTTTAAAGGCTGAATGGTGAAGTGGTTTTAAATCGGGATCAAGGAGTAGTTAAGGATTCCTTAAACCAGATGATGAAAGAAGTTTGAAAGAGGTCAATCGAGATGGGAGAGAAATTAAGGATTCTCAGATTGAGATATCAAAGGAAAACATTAAAATGAATAACAGTTCAGAACAAAGTATACTTAAACAATCTCTGCAATAATATTCCTGTTATAACACTTAAATTTGGAAGAACATGAAAGTTTATGGAATAATTAAGAAGAATAACAGTGAACAAATTAAATATACTTCACTGAAGTAGCTCAACACATGAACCCTGTAATGCAATGCCTTTATTACTTGTCCTGTCTGCAGACTTGAAAATGGTACAATAAACCCTCAGGTATTTAGATCATTTAAAACTATAGAAATTTTCAAGAATCCACACTCAATACTTCGAATGATTGAAGTATTTATACAAAACTTAATACAAAATATCGTAAAGCTGATTTAGGATTTATTCAAGGGAAATGAAAATATCTTCATGCAAGAAGATAGAGACGCCTATTTAACTAATGCAAGATGTCCTTGTATATTGGATTTGTTGTTTTATTCTTTGATATTTTGTTGTTTTATCTCTTTGACTGTTGCTTTCATGCTGGCTGCATCTTTACGTTGGATGACCTTTCTTTTAACTCTTTTTTTTAATATTTAAACTTTGTCTTTCATTTGTATTCACTTTATCTTGACTGCTCTTTTACTCTTTAACCTTGACTGCTCTATTTACCTTCTTTACTTTTAACTGTCACAATAAATCATACAGTTTTTCCCAAGTCTCTTCATCTGGAATTTTGATCTTTACCATCCTCCTATAAATTTCATCTTCTTTAGTGTACTTGCTAAATGTAGGTTTATTTACAAAAATATGATTTACCTCATGTTGGAGGCAAAAGATATTTTCAAAAATCTGAAAGAGTACTTTGCCTGTAGGAACTCCTTTGAAAGAGGAATTGTTTGAATTTTTTTTTACTACTTCTCTGATTTTCTTGTCATGATCTTCTTACCTCATCACTATGCCATTAATCACCAATGGATTAGGCAAACCTTTCTACCTCAAAACATCAAATTTGTTCATGAATCTATTTACTGCTAGCTCCACGGCTTAACACTTATCTTCAAGCTGTGTCATCAAGTTTCTTTTGTAAATTATCTTTTTTACCTCTAAGATTGTTTCAGTTTTGTCACTTATTCCAATTTATTCTAATTCATGCTTGATCTTAGAATTGAGAAATTCAATTATCTCAGTGGTCTCCTCTGGTTTCATTTCAAGTTCTTCTTTGACTTTATGAATAGCTTCACTAGCTTCCTTGATCAAATCTTTCTGCTCAAAGATAACTTGGATAGACGGCCAAATATCATTAACAGAGTTAATGATATTGGCCCATCATTGTTGCTTTGCTTGGGCTAAAGGTTTTGCCAATGTTTATTTTTTTTCTAACTTCTAAACTTTGTCAGTCAATCTATTTGATTTTTTTTGTTTTGGCCTTATGCATCATCTGAGCTAATTTATTTTCATCTTCTAGACTTTTTACTTGTTCTTTAAGTCTATTAATCTCATTTTTTTGGATTGACATGTCTTGCATTACTTTAATCAATTTACCTACCTCATCATTGGGATGGGTTGCTGTTGTTGCTGATGTAGTAGCTAGTGTTGTTGAAACTTTTGTTGTCACTGGAACTGCTGTAGTATTTGGGATTGATGTAGCCACTGAAGTTGATGTTAAATCTATGGGAATGGCAGTAACTGTAACTTCTTCCATTCTTGCCTTCTTTTCCTGCACCAATTTATCCATTTCATTCTCCATCTCTTTCAATTGAGTTGTCAACAAAATGATGAGATTCATCATTCATCTTTCTGACCTTCATTCTCCAAAACTTCTTTAGTTTGTGGATGTTTAGTGGGAGGTAATTTCAGCTGCTTTTTCAATGCAGCAATGTCTGCATTCTTCTTTTTATAAGTTCCTAAGCTGCTTTGATGTTATTTAGATCATATCCAACCTCTATGACCAATTCTTCAAGTGTTTTAATTCTATTATCCTTGGCTTGTGAAGAAGCCTTATCTAGTTTTAATTGCGGTCTGGTTTTTTCTAGAGAAATTTGTAATTTTTGGATACTCATAGCTTTGTTGGTCATAGTAGAGTATATCATTTCTCCTGCTTGCTTATGAAATTCAATATAATCTATAGGATGTAAATATTTAGCCATAACTTCATATGTTGTTTTCCTATAGTCTGCTGATGATTTTGGAGCTTGCACTGTTGGCTACAAAATATCATTTTCATCTTCCTAGTTTTTTAATCAAAGGCTGAAAGTAATATGTTCTGATTACTAGGAGTTTGTTTCCAATATTGGGCATAAGTCACAACTTTCAATTCCTCATTCTTTAGTTTGATTTCTTTATACTTATCCATTATATCTTGTTCTTTTTCCACTGGTTTTCTCGATGTAGAAACTTCTACACTATGTTGGTTCTGAATGATCTAAGCACTAGAGGTTGATGGCTGATGAGTTTCCTCTGAAACAGTGGGAGGTGAATTATCTCTGACCATTATGTCTATATCAATGATCTCAATTGTGTTAACTATTTCTTCTCTTTCAATTACTGGATTCAAATTGGGCTTCTTCATGTACATTAGCTTGAATTTGGTATCAGTAGCGGTCTCAGCAAAATAAGAGCCTTCCTCTCTTGTTCTCTTTGATTTCCTGTCTTGTGGGGCTGGAGTATGAAGGAAAGAACTAGTATCAACCTAATTTTCTACCTCTTGCAAAGTATTTTCCAACCACTCTGACTGGTTGGAGTACTTTTCAATCTTTGGTTTAGACTCATGGACAAAAGGAGTCAATTTGAATTTGACTCTTAGTTTACGGATGACTCTCAAAGGATCATACTGCCATTTGAAACTATTGCTGAACTTGAAATCATGTACGTACTTATCTACTTGTTGACCAGCATTCCTATTATTGAAAATGAAAGGACCAAGATGGTTCTTAATGTTAAACTGAGTTTTCTTCTTTGCTGATAGGAAATTAAGTTCATCTGAGTTTAGGATCTGCATGTTGTATTCTAATGAAAATAACCTCATTAAGAGGTATTTGGGTAGCTTGTATGGAGTGAGTTGGCATCCATACACCCTAATTTAAATATGGTTATGGTATAGATACCAGTCTCTTGTTCTACTTTGTTAAGACAATTGCAATACTTTCTTTATTTCTTCACTAACCCTAGGTTGACTGCTACTGCTTAGCATGTTGACAACTGGATTAAAAAATGCATCAATGAAGTCCTTGTAGCTAAATTCTGTGGAATCCTTTCTGGTTAAGGATTTTCAGAAGACTACAGATTGGGGGTTACCCTCTGTGTCCATTTTTTGAAGGCTAATTGCAAACCTTTATGATTGGAAATACAGGAATAAATGAAAGAAAACTGATGAATATTTAAACACTCCTTCCTCTAATAATTCAACTAATTGCTCATGGATGGAATTTGATAAGTATTGAGAAAAGTTAAATGTGGAATTTGGAGGCTGTCCTGGGCAGAATATGGACAGGAAACCTAAGATAGATGCATCCACATATTCATCAGTAAAATACCCTAAAATTCATGACAGCATTGTGACAATCTGTCCGGTTCTCTCTGAAAAAATTAAAGCTGAGTATGGAGGGTTACTCTTTGGGGTTTATACTAATGGAGGAAGAAAGGTTTGGAATATTTGAAACCTCTTAGGGAAAGTCTAGTTTCAAATATAGTTCAGTGAGGATTTCAATTGATAATGGGGCTTCATCATGCTTAGGTTGTATCTGTAACATCTGATTCATGGATTCTGCAGTGATTGTGAACAAAATCTCTTGCCTTAGGGTTACAAAAGCTATTTCATTAGGCAAGTAATTAATCTGACAGTCTGATTATTTCTGGAAACTAAAATGTTTGTGGGAAGATGTACCTCGATAGGTTTGAGTCCCAAAGGTGGATATCATCAACTTGGTCTATGAATTTATCATGGCTCCAGCAGTGGAGCTCTAGGAGGTTAAAATCAATGACTGTATGACTAATTTTGAAGTATTTTTGCTAGAGGAGTGTGTTCAACATCCACTACAGGAGCTTGCAGAGGATTTACACATATAATACTTTGGGAAGCCATTTTAACTTGTTCAATTATCAATTTATTACTTTCTGGCTTAATTAATGGCTTCGGGAGGCTTAGGATTACTTGGATAAGGTGTAATTTGGTCTGAAAAAGGGGTTCTAGTCGCAGCAGAGGCTTTCTTGGTCTTATAAACCTTCAAATATGAGTCGGAAATGGTTTTGGCAGCAAAACGCATGAATTTGAGTCTAGACTGGCTTCAAAATAGGTCGGAAATGATTATTTTGCAAAAAATTCAACAGAAATGGTGAAAAAATGCTTTAAGAGAGGGATTTATTACTTTTAACCAATGGTATTTAATCATATGGCATGTTTTTGAACTTTCAAATAGTAATTAGTTTCGGCGTACAGCACAGAAGACGAGTTGGCGATTATCGCATGATGAAAGGCGAGTTGGTGGTTTTCGGCTGGAGGATGCAATAAGATGTGATACTGACGCATGGAAGAGTAGCGGGGGTGTGAAACCACCCATTTCACAACACCCCACGCCGCCCCCGCCCCCACCCATCCTCGTGGCTTTAAAATTTGAACTATCAGGGGTGCAATAAATCTCATTGGTCATTAGCTCAGATGAATAGAAATATGACGGATGGAAAAATTAAGGGGATTTGATAGGTGGGACCCGAGTATAAGTTATGCGATGGGTTTATTTGATGTGAGTCGAGATTATTGTAAGGTAGGGTTAATAAAAAGTGGGCAACACCCGATTGGTCCATGATCTCTATTTAAAGAGCATGGAGGGTCATTTGTCTGATAACC
Source organism: Pinus albicaulis (assembly GCA_034641835.2). Taxonomy (NCBI): domain Eukaryota; kingdom Viridiplantae; phylum Streptophyta; class Pinopsida; order Pinales; family Pinaceae; genus Pinus; species Pinus albicaulis. Next base: position 1,898,976,218 of record CM076578.1, read on the forward strand.
GTTTATGAGAGAAACATATGTAACATTTCTTTTTATATTAATAAATTCCCTGAAGTGGCCATGTTGGCTCAGGGCATGGACTGTTTCCCTCTTTAAGGGTTTTAACCACATGATTATACTAATTTGTGATCTGTTTGTGAGCGGTGACCTTTGGTTCTTGATCTATGAAACTTACCCTGTAAATTCGCACATGGTATCAGAGCTATTTTGAGGGCCACGTCTGTTGTTGATCAAAATCAAAAGCCAATTTGACTGCATGCGAATGCCGTTTTATAGATCTACTATTTCTGAACATTTTTGGGCTTGGAGAACTTCTCAGTTGTGTCTGGAGCATCTGTTACAGTGAGGAACGCCTTTCGTTTCATGCGAAAAGGTTTCTGGCTGCCCAAGTTATGTCAGTTTAGATCTGGAGGTATAAAGCATTTATTTTGCAGTTATATTTGTTAATAGTTCTGCTTATTTCGTTTTTTTTTTTTTTTGGTATTAAGGTTTTATTTATTTGCTGGATCTATACCCTCTTTTTTGTGTATGCTCTTTTTTGTACGCTCCGTGCGATCTCGGCAAATCAGAAACAGGAAAAGGGATTTTTTTTGCTACGTATGCTCTTTCCTCGCGTCTTTGTGCGATCTCGAGAAATCAGAAATAGTGAAAAAAGTGATAGTTGCCGGTAAGGCTAACCAAAAATCTAACATTCTATCATAAGGCTTTGCATTTTCATTTATTTTTTTGCTCGTTTTTTGTGATTTTTTTTTTGTGCAGGAAAAGGCACGCACACCGAAGAGTAAAAAAAGAAAAAAACCCCTTCCTCCTATCATACAGTAACGTGACCTTTTTACTATCTCACTTGGTGATGGGTTAGTTTATGAGAATATAGGTCTTGAGTTCATGTCTCCTTCTCAAGCTTCTTTTGTAAACAAATTTTGTTCAAAGGGGCGGAATTTTTTTTTTTTTAAAGTCGCACTTCATCCCGTTCTCGTATCTATTTGGCATCTACAACTCAGATTTTTTCAAAAGGCATAACTTCTTCATCTGGAAGCTGTTTTTCAAGCCATTTTTTTTTAAACAGCCTAATTTTTCGAGATCTTTCCATTGGAGCAGTTAGTTTCAGCTTTTATCTGCTTTAGTTTTTTTTTTTAAAATGGAAAGTGCATTCCCGGTTATTCTTAACAGCGCCAATTATTTCCAATGGCTACCTCACATGGTAGATATACTTAGAAGTAAAGGGCTTTATAGAATAGCCACAGGACAAGAAACTAAACCTTCTGATGATGATAAAGCTACTAAATGGGAAAATAAACAAGATCAAGCACGAGGGTTAATAGGAATGTCCATTTCTCAAGATCTTCGATTTCATATCCTTGACATTGACACCCCTGATGAAGCCCTGGAAAAGCTAAAAAATGATTTTGGCATACAAAATCAAATCAAGGCCCACCAGCTTGAAAATGAGTTGCTTACTTTGCACCCCAATAATTTCTCCTCCATTGAAGATTTTTTTTCCAAATTTAAGACCCTCAAAATTATTTTAGAAGGTTGTAAGATCAAAAAGGATGATGGTAGCCTCATCTATTACATTCTTGCTAAGCTTGGCCCTGCATACTCTGTATTTTTTTCTGCCTTCCATTCCACCAGAGAAGCCATCATTTTTTCAGGAACCACCTACAACAATCCCTCTTTTGATGCCTTTTGTGATTCTTTGATAAGAGAACAAGAAAAAAATTTACACCTTGGTCTTATCACTGCTCAAAACGCTTCTAAGAAAGCCTTAGCAGCCCAACAACAACCATATCAAAAGAATCCCAAGAAGCAGTATCCTAAAAAATATGGTCCTAAACCAAACAAGGGCCCTAAGAAATTTCAGCCGAAAACTAAAAAATCAAATCACCAAAATAATAAAGCAAATCAAAAAAAAGGGAAGAAGACAGATAGACATTGCAACTTTTGCAATCGGGATGGCCATATAGAGTCCAAATGTTTTAAGAAGATGGAAGCCTTAGAAGCAGCAATGAAGAAGCACAACATCAATTTGGAGCACTCTTCACCTTCATCTTGTGGTTGTAAAGCATCAAGATCTTGTTATGCATTAAATGTATCTTCCTCTTCTCCTTCTCATGAGTGGCTCATTGATTCTGGAGCTTCTTACCACATGGCTAAAAATAAATCCATGTTTTCTTCTTTAAATGATTGTAACAACAAACATATTTATGTTGGTGATGATAGATCTCTCAATGTTGTAGGATCTGGAACCGTTCATCTAGATAATGGTCAGTTTAATGATGTAATATGTGTTCCTACCTTGTCCTGCAACCTTCTATCTATTTATCAGATAACTCATTCAGATGAAGGGAAAATAATAGAATTCTCACCTCATGATGTTGTAATCAAGGACCTCAAATATCCTAAACATATTTTAGCTACTGGAATTGCTGATGACTCCACAAGGTTGTATAAGTTTGACAACTTTGGGTCATCATCTCTTCCCTCTGTTTTTGTTTCTCATAATGATGATGTGATCAAAATTTGGCATGAGCGATTTGGTCACTTAAACTATCGCTCTCTTCAAACTCTATGTAAGGAAAATATGGTGACGGGCCTTCCTATGGTATCTTGCTGAGATGGTGTTTGCTCCAGATGTGTACTCAGAAAACATCATAGGGATAGTTTTGACAAATGTGCCTCTTGGCATGCTTCAGTACCTTCGTAGCTTGTGCACAGTGATTTATGTGGTCCACTTCATGTTGTTTCTTTCTCTGGTTGCAAGTACTTCTTAACTTTCATTGATGATTTTTCCAGACGCACTTGGGTATATTTCTTAACACTCAAGAGTGAAGTTTTTAACATGTTCTTGGCCTTTAAGGCCTTTGTTGAGAAACAATCTGGACATCAAATTCTTAAGTTAAGATCAGACAATGGCGGAGACTATGTTAACAACAAATTTATCAACTTCTGCACTGAGCATGGCATTCAATTGCAACATATTGTTCCATATACTCCACAACAAAATGGTGTAGCTGAAAGGAAGAATCACACCTTATAAGAAATGGCTAATTGTATGCTTCAATATAAAGGACTTGGTCTCAATTTTTGGGCAGAAGCCATTAACTGTGCAAATTACATAGTAAATCGCACTCCTACTAAGGTTTTAAAGAATATAACTCCAGAAGAACCTTGGAGCTCAATCAAACCAGATGTAAGTCACTTTCGTGTTTTTGGAAGTGATGCTTGGGCCCATATTCCAGATGCGAAACATAAAGCCTTAGAACCTAAGAGTGAAAAATGTATTTTTTTTGGATATTCTAAAGATGTCAAAGGATATAGACTTCTTCAACCAAAATCCAAAAATATAATCACTAGAAGAGATGTAAATTTTAATGAAAATATATCAGCCTGTGAGCCTAGTTCGGGGGGTGTGCCACCTTTGGCCTGTGAGCTTGATTCAGCATATGTGCCACCTCTCTCTCTCTCTCTTCTATTTTTAATAGAATTCCTTCTAGTTCAGATGATGACAGCAAGGATGACAATCCTCCTCCAGCTCGTGAAATTGTTCCTTATACTCCACTGCTTCCTAGATGGGTCCACTCTACTCAGGATGCAACAGGTTCTCTTCTAGGTGACCCTGCCGATCGACGACATACACATTCTCAGTTCGAAAGATCCTCTTCCTTATTGGCTCAAGTTTCAGAAAAACTTGATCCAGAAACCTTTGAAGAAGCCTCCGGTCATCCAGATTGGGATGAAGCTATGAATGAAGAGTATTGTACCTTATTGGCAAACAATACTTGGGATCTTGTTCCTCTTCCAAAAGGAAGAAAACTTGTCAGATGCAAATGGGTTTACAAAAAAAAGTTTGGACCAGATGGAAAAGTGGATAGACATAAAGCTCATCTTGTCGCTAAAGGTTTTTCACAAGTTGAAGGCATTGACTACACTAAAACCTTCTCCCCTGTTTCCAAAATGAATTATATCTACCTTGTTCTTTCCCTTGTTGCCTCCTTTAAATGGGAAGTCCATCAGATGGATGTTAAATCCGCCTTCTTACATGGAGATTTGCATGAAGAAATCTACATGGAACAACCCCCTAGTTTTATCCAAAAAGACTCCAGCCTTGTTTGTCACCTTAGGAAGTCTCTCTATGGTCTCAAACAAGCTCCTCAGTCTTGGTATGCCAAAATGGATAGATTTCTCTTAGATAATGGATTTTCTAGGTGTCATTCTAACAACACTGTCTACACCAAGAAAGTGGGTAATTCCTTCACCATCCTTGTTCTTTATGTTGATGATCTTATCCTTACTGGTAGTGATCCAAACCATATAAATCATGTGAAGTCTAGCCTCAAAAATAAGTTTGAAATGACAGACTTAGGACACTTGCATTATTTCCTTGGTTTTCATGTCTTGCAATCCAAGGAAGGCATTACCCTCTCTCAGTCCAAGTATGCATGTGATCTTCTACACCACTTTCACATGGAAGAATGTAAACCTGCCCCTTCTCCCTTTCAGTTTGGAATCAAGCTTTTAGTCAACTGTACTACCCTTGAAGTTGATGCTACCTTATACCATCAACTTGTTCGTAAACTTTTGTATCTAACCCATACCCGTCTTGACCTTTCCTTTGTCGTTGGTCTTGTCGCTCGGTTTATGCACCAACCTCATGAAAGTCACTGGAAAGCAGCTAAAAGAATACTTCAATATATTCGAGGTACAGTTCAATTCAGGAATCATTACAGTGCAGGAGCATCCCCCTTGTTGATTGGTTTCACTAATTCTGATTGGGCCGGTGACCCTGATGATTGGAAGTCCACTGCAGGATATGTATTCACTCTTGGTTCAGGACCTATTGCTAGGTCTTGTAAGAAAAAAAGTGCCATCTCATATTCTTCAGCAGAAGCAGAGTATCGTGGTGCAGTTGAAGCCAGCAAGGAAGCCAGCGAAGTTTACCAAACTTTGATCTATGCTTGGAGTTCAGGAAAGTTATCATTAAGGGGGGATAGGCTCTAATGTCTCCTTCCTTCTCCTGTTGTGTCACTTTTGTAAATCCTTCAATCCTATCCCAATTTGTTCTTAAGGGGGGATGTTAGGATATTTCGACACATAGGAAATAGGCTCCTTTTGTGTCACCTTTGTGAATCCTTCAATCCTATCCCAATTTGTTCTTAAAGGGGGATGTTAGGATATTCTGACACATAGGAAATAGTTAAGAATAAATTAGTCTACTGTAGAGTTAGGTCAAGTGTGTTTCTTTACCATATAAATTTGTAACTTATAATCCGACAGTCACGATTTGTAGTGATCTGACGGTTATCTCTCACCTTGGTATTAACGGCACTTGATCCATGGATTAACACCCAATTAGTCCATGATCTCTATTTAAAGAGCATGGATGGTCATTTTTCTGGTAACCATTTATGAGAGAAACATATGTAACTTCTCTTTTTATATTAATAAATTCCCTGAAAAGGCCGCGTTGGCTCAGGGCGTGGACTGTTTCCCTCTTTGAGGGTTTTAACCATGTGATTATGCTGGTGTACTGATTAGTGATCTGTTTGTCAGCGGTGACCTTTGGTTCTTGATCTATGGAAGTTACCTTGTAAATTCCTAGATTTTCAATGAGTGTCCACACTTCTCCATCCTTCTTCCATTCATCTCTTGATTCGGTTATCCAATCTCGTTGGATAATAGAAATGACACAAAGCAATGCTTCCACCTCTTCATCCTTTCTTGAGAGTGCATCTACAACAACATTTAGCTTCCCTTTTTTGTAGATGATTTCAAATTCATAACCTAACATATTTGTGACCCATTTTTTCTGCTCTTCTAAAGATAATATTTGTTCCAAAAAGTGTTTACGACTATCATGATCCGTTTTTACCTTGAAGTGTCTTCCCATTAGGTAAGGTCGTCATTTCTTTAGTGCATGTAGTATTGCCAACATTTCCTTCTCATAAATAGCTTTCTGTAAATACTTTCCTTTGATTGGAAGACTTTCAAAAGCAATGGGTGTTCCTTCTTGCATTAAAATAGCACCAATTCCATTTCTTGAGGCATCACATTGCACAATAAAGGTTTTTTTGAAGTTTAGCGTAGCTAAGACTGGTGCTAGGCACATTGCCTCTTTAAGTTCTTCAAAGGCCTTAGTTGCTTCAGGAGTCCATGAAAATGCATCTGTCTTCAATAATGTTGTTAAAGGTGTTGTTATTCTCCCATAATTCTTAACAAACTTGCGATAATACCATGTTTACCCAAGAAATCCTTGCAACTGCTTTATGGTTGTTGGGAATTTTCATTCCTTAATGGATTTAATTTTGTTAGAGTCTACCTTAACACCCTCGTGAGATACAATATGACCCATATATTCCACCTCTTATACTCCAAAGAAACATTTGGATGTTTTTGCATATAATTGTTTCTCCTCCAATAGTTTGAGCACCTTGTCAACATGTTGAAAATGATCCTTCCAAGACCTGTTGTAGATTAGTATGTCATCAAAAAATACTAGCAAAAATTTTCTAAGGAATGGTTTGAAAATGGAATTCATCAACCCTTGAAATGTAGAAGGTGCAATCGTAAGGCCAAAAGACATGACCAAAAATTCATAATGACCCTCATGAGTTTTCAGAATATCTTTAGTCTTCATTCTAATTTGATGATATCTTGAACGAAGTTCCAACTTGGTAAAATAAATTGCTCCATGTAGTTCATCAAATAATTCATCAATCACAGCAATGGGAAATTTATCTTTAATAGTGAGTTAATTTAGCTCCCTATAATCCGGACACATGCACCATGATCCATCCTTCTTGTGCACCAATACTACTGGAGCAAAGAAATAACTTTGACTATGTTGAATTATACCAGCCTTTAACATTTCTGCAATCTGTACGTTCAATTTCGCTCTTTTGGACATAAGGATATCTGTAAGGCCTGATGTTTCGAGGAACACTTCCTGGAATCAAATGAATAGCATGATCATGATCACGAATAGGTGGGAGTCCTTTGGGAGTTTCAAGCACCTTGGAATGATTGTCCAAGTCTTTTTGGAGATCTGGATAAATAGATGATTTTGATGTTGGAACTTATAGTGAGCATAATTGTGCAATTACGCCTCATTTTTATTTCTTAAAAATCTTTTTCATGACATTTGAGCTTATTATCTTTCCTGGCTTCCTTGAAATACCCCATAATTCTATTTCCTTTTCTTCCAAAAAAAAATTCAAGAAAATTTCTTGAAAATTAAAAGCTACCGTCCCTAAAGATTGTAACCATTGTACTCCTAGTACAACATCAACACCTCCCATAGGAATGGAAAGCATTGGACTATTCAATACATATTCCCCCATGGTTAGCTTGATATTATGGCATTTTCCATAGAAATTTATAGTTCCTCCATTTACAACCATCACTTGACATTTTGTTGTTGGGTATAGAAAATAATTCAATTCCTTGGCTACCTTACAATGAATAAAATTATGGGTACTACTCGAATCAATCAAAACTATTACCTTTTTCTTCTTGATATGTCCTTCTATCTTGAGAGTTTGAGGAGTGGTAATTCCTACCAATGCATTACACGATATTTTCAGACTCGTTTATTCTTCTTGCAGGGTTGGTTCCTGGTGTATATCCTCTACTTTTGAAGTTTCTTGTTCAATTTATTCCTCCTCTTCACAATCTATGTAAATTAATTTCTTATCATCACACTTATGACCTTTAGTGTATTTGCTATCACAACTATAACAAAGCCCTTTTGCTCTTTTTTCTTCCAATTGTTGTGTTGTCAACCTTGTAGGTTGTGGAAGTCTAGGAGTAGCAACACTTCCATCTTTATAGATATGAGTGGTAGGCTTCCTTGTCACCATAATTTTACATTCAAGTTTTCTTGCCAACCTAAATGCCTTCTTCAATGAATCAGGTTCCCAAACACAAACTGTTTAGTCAATTTAATGTCTTAAATTTCTTACATAAATTATCAACCGAGGTTTGTAAATTGATGAAGCGTGGTGCACTATATGTGCTTAGTTAACTTTACTATTACTTCGTTGTATGTATTTTTATGTTGTTTTGGGGGTTTTTTTCTTGATATCTAAGAGTGTTAACCTAAAACTATGAGAGAAATCAAATGAATCTTAATGGATTTTAAGAAGGAATAAAAGGAAGTGTTCCTAACTTAAACTAATTTTCATAAAAATGAATCAAATACTATCGGCTGGTTAGAATCTAATATAAAAAATAGAGTATATATTATAATGACTTCTAATTTAACATTAGTCTTATTCCATGGATATAAATCTTATCACTGAAATTGAAATTGCAATGTTATTCTAAGTGAAAGCAGAAAAAGAAAACAACTAATGTATGTTTAGTTACTCCAGCATTCAATATGAAGTGTCACCTTCTTGAGATGATGTGTAAGTAACCAATTATACCTTAGTTTCTAATGTTCTAGAAAATAAACTAAAGTGTGCAGAGGAAAACTCACTAATTACATGAATTAAATATTCAATCATTTAGTCTAGAAATATGATAAAATCAACTTCTTGGAATGACCTTTAAGAACATTAGTGATACAATTAAATGAGGATCTAAAAGCAAATGTGAAAGCATGCAAAATTAAAGCTCAACTGATTGTAAACAACTAATGTATATTTGATTACTCCAGCATTCAATATGAAGTATTATCCTCTTGAAATGATGTGTAAGAAACCAATTATATCTTAGTTTCTAATGTCCTAGAAAAGCAAGTAAAGTATGTAGAGGAAAACTCAATAACTGCATGAATTAGATATTCAATCATCTAGTTTAGAATTTTGATAAAATCATCTTCTTGAAATGACTTTCAAGAACATCCAACTGTGCAATTAATTGATAGTTTTAATCTAAGAAAGTAAATAACAAAAGAGTAAAGGAAACTAGATAATTGTGAACTCTATCACTTCAAACTTAATCCAATTTCAAAATAGGTAGATCTATTCTCACGAAACATTTTTAGAAGATCAATTATTACACAGTTATTCTATTGATGCTAGGAATACATTCATGATCTAATTCTATGCTACTGATTAAAAATGTAGTGTAACATTAATCTATTCAGAAAACAGAATTGACAAAAACAGAGTAAGGAATTTAAACTAAAACAATGAACGAAAAACCTCCTCCTATGCAGGGGCCTTCTGCAACAGATTCGGTTAAGATCCTAGCTAGTTATATATGCACTTAAGCAATCACAGGTACCATGAACATGATCCTTGTATTATAATAGAACGAAGTCTTAAAACAATACACAACGTTTCAACAAAAGCTTACTTTATCTCGGTTCTGTACAACTGGTATTTAAATAAAGAAAACATAACTGTTATAAGCTAATTCTGCCTACAGGTGGCTAATCTTAAGTAACTTATAGAATTGGAGTTTGACTGTTTAACTCTTGATTTGCTACGATAGAGAAAATCAAGAGTCCTTCTGCTCTCGGCTTACGTCCTTTGACCAAAATTTGACCACGATCTCAAGCATCCTTTTCTATCGATCTCGATCAAGTAGATAGGACGAAATCCATGTGTAGATTATTCTAGAAATGCCCATGTGGCTCATTTCTCCATTTGATCCTTGGAACCTATCAAACCATGAAAGTAGTTGTGGAACCCATGATTAGCTGCAAAATAGGCTGCATTTTGTAGCCAAATTACAAAAATCCATTCTTGTAGAAAGAACATCAGAATATAACATGGAAATCATTTAAATGCATTCCTTGAGACAAAACATGAAATTTATCATTGATTGGAGTATATGAAATTATGAGAAAGTAAGGGAAAAATGTGAGAAAGGATGTTAGAGAGAGGATAATTATGAGGTTCAACATACCCCCATTGAGAAGTCATTGCATGTCCTCATGCAATTTACCAAAAATGTAAATTTTCCTCTCTTGCTGCATTTGTTCAGACACTTCTACTAACACATCCAATTTCCTTCTTTTGCTTTTCTTTGAAGTGATTTCCATCCTGGGCTTTCTCATGAGCTTGTATTTGAGATTAATGACTGCCTTGTTTAGTGACTTGTTCTTTCTTTTCAACTTCCTTTTCTTTTTGTACCACAATCCTAAATGTAGAATGGTATTGTCACTAATTACATTTTCCAACTTGTTCTTCTGCTTCAAGGCTTCATTCTCTTGTTTAATATGCCTATTCAATATCTCTAGTTCATAAATTTCTTGTTTGGGAGTATCAACTAGAGGTTCTTCTGAATTGATAGGAGGTTTTGGATTCACTGTTGCATTTCTCTTCTCTAGTGACTCTATGTAATCATATATTTCTTCTTGTGCTGGGTCTATGCTTGGAGATTTTCTACTAGGGCTACCTTCAAAATTATGAATAGGAGAATTTTGAGGACTATGTGGAGAAGAAATATTGACAGGAGATGGTATTGGAATTTCTTCATCTAAAATTATACACTCTGTCTCTTTTGGTAGTGTTTTCTTCATCGAACCTCGGAGTCTGGAGCTCCTTCTTAGCTATAGAGGATTTACATTTTCCTCACTTGTAATCTTTCTCCTCTTTCTTATCTTACCTCTTGTCTTGATTTTATTTTTCTTTCTGTTCTCTATCGGCTCTACAGAGATGAGATTTTCATCATTTTTCTGAAATGAAGATACAGGTTTGTCTTCAATGTTTGTATCAATCTTCTTCCTTCTTCTCTTTCTAACATTGTCTTCTTTAGGTTTCTCAGGTACTTCTTGGAAATGGTTTTTGATAAGAAAATTCTCCCATGAATCTTCTATACTTTTTAAATGAAACTCAACAAGTATTTCTATCAACCCATGCCATGGTGCATAGTGTTATCTATAAATTGTATTCTCTTGTGCATGTTTGTAGACATTCTTTTTAAGCTATTCAATAAAAAGAAGGGAAGATTTATTTCAATATTCTCTAATAAATTCATCAACAATCGAATATGATATACACACATGCAACCAAACCTTCCTTCACAGGTGATAAATTTCTATAAAACCAAGAGCATGTTCCTCCATTTATTTTTAAGATCTAAGCTGGGATACCTTTCTTGAAAATAGAAACATCCATACCTGGTCTTTTTAGGATAACTTTCCATGATTCATTGTGAAATTCCATGTTTTTGAACCACCTTTCGCCAACCCTTGGGAGTTATGTGGCTTCGGCTATGAATGTCTTAGTAACTATGAATTTGATGTCTCTAATTTCCACTTATGTACCATCAAAAGACCTAGTAAAAGACTTTGTGATATCTTTGTGAAAGCAATCCAATTTCTCTATGAATTTGAGCTATCTATCTTTCTACAACATTTCCTTGACCTGAGGATATCCTTCCATATATTTTGTTCCCACCGGTTCTGTTCTGACTATCAGTCCCATGTATTTTATTATGAAGAGTTCTAACCTTCAAAATTATCGTTCTCTATTATGAAATGAATTGGATTATGGATCTGATGAAAGGCATCGAGGGTTTGTAGGAATAAATAAGTGGTATGGATTGGGGTTTTGAATAAACGTAGATGGATATGTCACGTGAACATGTCATGACCATTAATCATAAATGGGGTAGTCTATTGTGGACCGTTATGAAACATAATGCGAATGATGTGGCCGATCTATGATATTATGGAAATCTCAATCAAATCGAATGATGTTATGTCAAGGGAGCATATGATAATCCATATTATACATGCTAATGTTTTGACCTTGCTATTACAATAATTTTTTGCAACTTTACCTTTAGAACTAACCTTTCATTATTGTTTCTTTGGTGTTGATTCTTCAGGTACCTTTTAGCATGGTGGTCTTCAAATGTAGTCATTCAATTTCCTTTATTCATCATTTTTTAGTAGGTTGTAAAAATGTGTCAGATTTGTTGAATGAAATGGAATGTGCCTGCAGAATGGAATCAGCTACAGAATGAAATCAACTGTAGAATGTGGAATCAGCTGCAGAATGTGGAATCAACTACAGAATGTAATATTTCTATGGAATGGAATGAAATATGACTGTGGAATGGAATGAAACTATAAAATGGAATATGACTGTGGAATGGAATGGAACTGCAGATTATGGGCTGCAAAAATGGAATATGAATGTAGTTCTGTATTACTACTTATTACAAAAAAGAAATGGAAAATATAGGATGTCAGAAATCTCTTATTTTCATCCTGTATTTTCTGTAGAAGGATTCAAATCATTGATTGGTTTTCATACTTATACACTTTATTTATTTATTATTTTTTTAGGAAAAATAAAAGCTAATTTAGTGAAGAAAAAGAATTCTTCTTCACTAACTTCATAACAATATTATCTTGGAAAATCTTGATAAAATCTTCTCTTGAAATTGGCTTATAATATACTTTCAACCGATGACCATTCACAAGAAGAGGTACCTTTTCTTCATCAATTGTCCTTATCTTGACTGCTCCATTTTCAAAGACTTTTTCAATCTCATATGGCCCAAGCCAATGAGTCTGAAACTTTCCTTGAAAATATTTGAATTTTGAATCGAACAAAAGTGCCCAATCCCCTGCTTGAAACTTCTTCTCCTTAATATATCTGTCGTGCCATTTAGCCATTTGCTGCTCGACTATACTGGTTCTTTGAACTGCATCTTGTCTAATTTCATCAAGCTCATTGAGTTGCTCCAATCTATGTTTCTGTGCTTCTGATAAATCAAGTCCCAATTGGACTGTCATCTTGAAAGTTCGAATCTGAAAGTTCATAGGGAGTATGTCCTCTATGTAGTTCTATAGGCCCATAAGGCTTCAGGAAGCCTTTCTACCCAATCTCTTATGTGTAGATGTATAGTCTTAGTGAGAATTCCTTCAATCGCTTTATTGGTAGATTCTACTTGACCATTTTCTTGTCGATGATAAGGAGTATACTTTTTGTGCATGATCTTGTAATCTTCCACGAGCCTTTTCACCAACTTGGATGTAAAATGGGATCCCTGATCTGTCACAATTTCTCTTGTAACACCAAAATGAGTGAAGATATCCTGAAAAAGAAAATTAACTACAGAACATTCATTAGAAAAAGGTAGTGCTTTAGCCTCTACCCATTTAGTGACATAATCAGTACATACCAAAATATATTTCTTTTGTTTAGATGGTGGATTGATTGGTCCAACAAAATCCAAGGCCCATTTTTCAAATGGTTCTATGAGTACCTAAGGTTGCAATGACATTTCATCTGATGGAGCAGGTTTCCCTATCCTTTGGCAGCTGTCACACCTTTTGGCATATTCTTTGGTATCTCTAAAGATGGATGGCCAATAATATCCCAAATGAAGGATTTTATAAGCTGTCCTCTTTTCAGCAAAGTGTCCACCACAAGATTCATCATGACATGCCTTAAGAATTTCAGGCATTTCATCTTCTCGAACACATATTCTGATAATGAGATTTGGACATGTCTTATACAGTTCATTAGTAATCCATGAGTACCTTGCACTTATTTGAATAATTTTTCTTTTTTCCCTAGGAAACAAATGTGAAGGTAATTTTCCTGTGATTGAGTAATTAGCAATATCTATAAACCAAGGAGTTTTAGTAGTTATTTCAAAAATACATTCATCAAGAAATTTATCCTCAATTGGAGTGTCATCTTTGATATTTTGAATTCTAGACAAGAAATCAACAACTGTTTTTTGTTTTCCAGGTCAGTCTAGAATGTTGATGTTGAATTCTTGCTAGAGTAATAACCATATTGTAATTCTGCCATTAGTAATATATATATTCATTAAGTGTTTAATTGCAAAGTGATCTGTATGAACAAAGGTTTCATAGCCTATAATATAATGTCTAAATTTATTTATAGCATGAACAACAGCTAAGAATTCCTTTTTAGTTACAGTGTAATTTAACTCAGTGGGAGTCAAATTCTTGCTTGTGTAATAGATGGCATAGGGGATCAAATATTTTTTTCCTAATACAACTCCTGGGGCTATATCTGAAGCATCTGTTGAAATTTGAAAAGGTAGTTTCCAATTTGGACCTCTTGAGATGGGTGCTTCAGAAATTTTTATTTTTAAAGTTTCAAATTCTAATTGGAAATCAGGATTCCAATTGAATTCACAATCTTTGGTAAGTAACTTGAAGAGTGGGGATGATATTTTAGTGAAATTTTCTATAAATATCCTATAATATCCTGTGAATCCTAGAAAACTTCTAACATCCTTTTGAAAACTTGGAATTGATAGTTTGGAGGTGACTTCAACTTTAGATGTATCAACTTTAATTCCATCTCCTGAAATGTGATGTCCTAAAGCAATCCCTTCTGTAAACATCATAAAACATTTTTCATGACTTAGTTAAAGGTTTTCTTCCTTACATCTTTTAAGAACATTTTCCGAATTTTCTAAAGCTTCTTCAAATGAATTCCCATAAACTGTAAAGTCATCCATGTACACCTCTACACAATCATGTATTAGATTAGAAAAAATTTCTAGTACTTCCTTTTGGAATGTTGTAGGTGCATTGCACAATACAAAAGGAAGTACTTGGTACACATAATTCCCCCATGGACAGGTAAATTTGGTCTTATCTTGGTCTTCAGGTGCTACCTAAATTTGATTGTAACCACTAAAACCATCCAAGAATGAGAAGTACTTCTTACCTGCTAATGTATCCAATAGTTGATCTATAAAGGGTAAAGGAAAATGATCTTTTAGGGTAGCTTTATTCAATTCTCGATAATCAATGCATACCCTCCATTTACCATTCTTTTTTTATACAATCACTAAAGGGGAAACCCACTAACTGTCTGAAATTGGGTAAATGAAGTTCACACTCAGCAATTTTTGCAACTCTTCTTTCACAATTTCTCTAAGATTTGGATTCATCCTTCTTTGAGGTTGTTTGATAGGTTTAAAATTTTCCTCAATATAGATGTGATGTATACAAGTATTAGGACTATTTCCTTTCATGTCAGTGTATTCCCATGCATATGCATAATAATGTTGTTGTAATGTTTTGATTAACTTTTCCTGTTGTAATCTCTCCAAGTTTTTGTTTATGTTCAAAGTTTTTCCTAGAAATATTTCAACGATAGAGCTACCAAATTCTTCCATAGAATGAAGAGACATCTGTCTGGATGACAAATATTCAATATTGAATTTTTCTTGAAATTGATCATGTTTATATTCTAAGGATGATTCAAAGTTTTCTATTGAATTTAAGATTTGACTATATTCACTAATGGTTGAAATAGTAAAGAGAGGTTGTATGTTATTGTCATCATCAATCCATTCTTTGTAATCTAACTCTGTGATTGTTTTTGCTGGAGGATATAGAGTGAATTTCTTTGTTAAGTTACCATCAGAGATATACATGTCACCAGATCTACAGCTAATAAAAGCATCAGTTGTAACCAACCAAGGTCTTCCTAATATAAGTGGATGTCCTCCTAGATTGTTCTTAGGAGTTAAGATCATCAAATCAACAGGATAATCCCAAGAGTCTAGGGATATTGAAATATCTTCTAACACACCATCTGGCTTAATTACAGATATGTCTACTAGTTGTTAGGATATTCCGACACATAGGAAATAGTTAAGAATAACTTAGTCTAGTGTAGAGTTAGGTAAAGTGTGTTTCTTTACCATGTACATTTGTAACTTATAATACGAACGAACACAATTTGTAGTGATCCGACGGTTATCTCTCACCTTGGTATTAATGGCACTTGATCCATGGCTTAACACCCGATTGGTCCATGATATCTATTTAAAGTGTTGGCAATATAAGGCTGAGTGTTGTCCTTGATGGCAACCCACTTGATGAAGATGATGGCAACCTACTTGATGAGGTTGTCCCTGATGGAATATGTCTTGATGAACTTGTTAAATGATGTAAATCTGATGTATATACAATGAGTACAGAAGGTAATGATGGAAGGAATGTCAGTATGTGCTAGAACATGATGAAAAGAGTATGTCTCAAGGCATACGTGGATTTGTCTAGACAAAGTAGCATATGCACGCGGGAAATAACATGCCAAGTCGCGTATGGGCAAAAGCGCTCTAAATATGTAAAACCAGGGGTAACCACCATGGTATTGACCCATTGTATTGAGTAATGATTCGTCTATGTGACCCCATCCAGGAATACCATCAAAAGTAATGTGGTTTTGGCTCATGGTATTGATAAAGGGTAAACCTATATAAGGAGAAGAAATTCATTGTGCAAAGGTGGGCAAGAAGTCTGAGCTTGAATGAATACTTCTCTCTAAAGCATATTTGAATGGAAAGGGTTACAGTTGAATGAAAGATCTGAATGTATGATGCACCAATGAAGAAATGATGAAGAAGGAAATCTAGATCTAGAATGTATTTGTATCTGCTAGATCTATTTATGGAATGATTAGATCTGAGATGAGGCGAACATCTGTCTGAAGTAAAGGGTAAAATCTGAGTGATGTATCTGTTCTGAATAATTGCAATGACCTAAATGTATGAAGAACTATACGCTATTTCGCCGTCGAGTAAGCACGTATATACGTGGGTTTGTTGAAGAGAAAGCGCGTATGGGCAGTAAAATTAGCTCTATAATATGTACAGAAGTATATGCAGGTTTGTATGGTCGAAGGCGCGTATATACGTAGGATCAGTGAAAGGAAAGTGCGTATGAAGATTAGGGTTTGCTGAAGTATGAAGTATCAAATGTCTGATCTGTTTTGTTGTGTTACTGCTATCTGTTGATGATGTATGATTGAGATCAAATGTATGGAGTGGGTCCAGTCTGAAAATATGATGAAACGTGGCCTGCAAGTTGTGTTCTAAAGGAAGCTTTGGATCCAGTTTGAAAATTGATGAAACATGGTCCATGGTGGTGCTGAGGGTTGTAGCCTTCAGTCAGGGGGTTGTAGCTCCCTTCCAGGTGAGGCTGGTAAACGAGATCAGGGGGTCGTAGCTCCCTTCCAGGAGAGGCTGGTAAACGAGAGCAGGGGGTTGTAGCTCCCTTCCAGGAGAGGCTGGTAAACGAGCGCAGGTGGGTGCCTGCGCGCTGGTAGGAGGCTGCGCCAGTACTTATGTTGTAAGATGTATTCTCTATAATAAAATATTGAAGGCTGAGACAACGGCAGCGGTGGTTTTCTCCCGACTTGGGTTTCCACCTAAAATCCTGGTGTTCATGTGTGATGCTTATGTGTGATGATTTACTCTGTTATTACTGCACATGTTTGTTGCTATATAAACATCGATGAATGAATAAATACAGGATCTAAGTAATGAATTAATTGCATCTGCATATACGCGAGTTTTGTCAGAAGGGTAATAAAACGTATATACGTGAGTACGATAAAGTAAAGTAGCGTGTGGGTTTTAGAGCATGAAAAAGTAAAAAGATTGAGTATGCCTAAATGCGATTCACCCCCCGCCCCTCTCAGTATTTTTCCCAACAATTGGTATCAGAGCGGGTCCTTCTGCAGAAGCTTGATCGCTTGAAGGAGATCCGTCACAATGGGAAAGACGCAAAAGAAGAAGGCTACTCAAGGAAAAGAGATATCTCAGAAAACATGTGCAGCAGAAAATGAAGAAGATGAAACAGGTATTGATTGTTGTTCTAATGATTTTCTTCTTTGTGCAAGCAATGGTGAAGATAGTGAAAGTAACGCTATGGACCTAGAAGAAGTTATCAAAGATCAACAAAGAATATTTAATGAAAAGGAATCTGCCTACAAAGATTTGGTCTCTAAACTGAAAAGGATGTACGATAATGTATCCAATCGAAGTAAATTATTTGAAGCAGAAAACATCTCCCTGAAAGTAGATCTGGAAAACTCAAACAAGAAGAATGAAGGACTTGAAGCAGAAAACATCTCTCTGAAAGCAGATCGGGAAAAATAAAATAAGAAAAATGAAGAACTTGAAGCGAAAATCATCTCTCTCAAAGAAGAATCATATAAGGAGAGTGAAGAACTTCTACAAGCATTTGAAGAACAAGAAAATGGGTTGAAAGAAGAGATCTCAAAATTGAATGATCAAGTAGAAGACGGAAGAAGGAGAAGAAAGAAAGCATGAAGAAGCAATGCCAAGGCTTGGAGGTTAGGGGTAAACATTCTCAAGGTAAATTAGAAAGAAAAAGATAAACTTTTGAGGTTTCAAGATGGTACTAAGATTGGACAAACACAACAGTAGTCAAAGGTCTCCTTCTATTAAACTTGGTACGGGTTTCATGAAGCAGTCGAAAAGGAGAATCTAGTTCGCAATGAAGTGCTAAAGATTCAAAGGATGTCAAAGCAAAACTTTGAAGTGTTGAAAGAAACAAAGGTCAACCAACAATCATGAATTCTCAAAGGAAATCATTCAATAATATTAAATGCTTTAAATGTCATAATTATGGGCATGTTGCATCCAATTGCAGGAGTAGATCATTTCAGTCACAATCAAACAGATTCTATTCAGAAAGATACTCTGGTTGCTTCAAGGGATATTGTTTTTCATGCAACCAGTATGGTCATAAAGCAGCTGATTGCAATAGAAGGAAGAATAGAGAAACACACTATGATCCTTATGCTTACTTCTCTGGTCACATGAGATGTTATGCTTGTAACAAGTATGGACATGTTGAAAAGGAATGCAGAATGAACAGATATGAGAAATTCCAGCGAACAATTAGAAAGTTCAAGAAAATTTGGAAAAATAAGGAGGACCGGTCAGAAACGTAGGGAATACTGACCCTACAGCAGTCATCTGCTTCTAAAGCTTACTTCTCTGAATGACTGCAAGAGAGATGTGAGAAACATTATAGGGATTAGTAATGTATCATCACAGGGGGAGTGATGTATGGTGATTCCATGATTGTTTTGGTTATTCTGGTTATGTTCATTTCTGACAGAGCATCTGATGTGAAGAAGACAGGTACAGGTGGTACAACTTCAGAAGGAGATGAAGGAATGTGAAATTTTCCATGTTTTAGTTTCCATATGCGGGTTCTGTGAACTAAAGCTGCGTATACACGCGAGTTCCAGTGGATACAGACGCGTATGCATTTATGACAAGAAAATTAGTATGACAGCTGAAGATCAGGAGTACAGGTTTAGGGGGAGCATCAGTCTGACTACTAATGACTGTATTATTGGCACTATATCTGCTTATTTCTCAGTTCTAAATGATGATGACATGTTACATGGTTTCTTATGATGAGATCGTGGATGAGCCCTGTTTGCTTTTTGCTGAAGAGTATTCTTTGCTTTCACACATGAATAAGATGGAAGTCTTGTGATTCAGAGATAAGAATAAATCATGCAGAGTTTGTTGCTAGTTGAGACCTCTTTTAATTCTTACACATGTTACATCATGATCATGATAAATCTTGAAGATCTTGGTGATATCAGATCACATGGATGATTGCTTGACACGTATTGTTTATTATAGAAGTTGTTTTGGTATGATGATTCCTCTTGGGAAGAATATGTTGATGCTGCAAAGAGTTTGAAGGCTTGGTTACTAATGTCCTTATGCTACAAATTGGATGACACTTGAAGACACAACTACATTGTCCTATCTATCTGTTCTCATATATTCCAGGGAAGCATTCAAATATCTCAGAAAGAAGATGAAAATTGTCTCTGCCTCACAAAGGATCAGATCTGGTTAAAATGCAGAAGATGGAATTGGATACGTGGATTTCCTTAAACACAGTCGCATATATACGCGAGTTCATACACAGAAAACTGTGTATGTGTGGTTGCTGACAGTTTTTATGGGTCAGCATTTCTTTAGCACAAGCTGTGGTGCTGTTTGGTATCTCTGATACTGTATGGTTTCTCTGGTGATGTTTTAGCTCTTATATTTCTGTTTCATTCTCTGATTTTGGGTGAAGATGCCTTGATGATTTGCTATTGAAAGTATTCAGGATGCACAAGCAAAGGGGGAGCTTTTGTCATATAGAAAGGATGCATTGGATGCACAGTTTCAGGGGGAGCATTAGTCTTGCTGAGTATAATGCATTGTTGGCATTATGATGGTTCTGAAATGTGATCTCTCTTGAGGTCTTTACGGTGTTGGTCTGATCATAAAAAGTCATACTTGCAATTTGATAAAAAGGTCTTGTTGAGACCCTTGATGTAAAATTGTAATATTCGGTCATGTAAGGACTTGTCAAAATTTGTAAACCCACTTGGTTGGGTAGTGAGTCAAATTTGTAAACCCACTTGGTTGGGTAGTTGAGTTGAGATGTGTAAACCCACTTGGTTGGGTATTTGAGTCTCATGTAAATCCACTTGGATGGATCTTTGATGTAAGTATGAGTCATTGGTGATAGGAAGGTCATAGAGTCATGTAATTCATTGAAAAATATGTTTGTAGGTTCAGCATGAACTCAGGGGGAGCATGGTCACTTCAGTGTACATCAGATCTGCAGAACGCTTCCTTCTACAGGAAGAAAAAAAAAAAAAACTTGTGTTGGTTTTGGTCCGCCCTTTTCCCTTGATGTCAAAGGGGGAGAGTGACATGGTGTTTGAATAAATAGAAAGAATGGTGTCAAGAGTGACATGGTGTCATTGTATTCTTAATGTATCTATCTTTTGTGGTGATCAAACACCATCGTGGTTGCCATCAATTCCAAAGGGGGAGATTGTTGGCAATATGATGCTGAGTGTTGTCCTTGATGGCAACCCACTTGATGAAGATGATGGCAACCGACTTGATGAAGTTGTCCCTGATGGAATATGTCTTGATGAACTGGTTAAATGATGTAAATCTGATGTATATACAATGAGTACAGAAGGTAATGATGGAAGGAATGTCGGTATATTGCTAGAACATGATGAAAAGAGTATGTCTCAAGGCATACGCGGATTTGTCTAGACAAAGTAGCGTATGCACGCGAGAAATAACGTGTCAGAAGTTGCGTAAGGAAAAAGCGCTCTAAATATGTAAAACCGGGGTAACCACCATGGTGATGACCCATTGTATTGAGTAATGATTCGTCTATGGCGATAGATCCCGGGAATACCATCGAAAGTAATGTGGTTTTGGCTCATGGTATTGATAAAAGGGTAAACCTATATATAAGGAGAAGAAATTCATTGCGCGGATGTGTGCGAAGTACGAGCTTTAATGAATACTTCTCTGCGAAGCATATCTGTATGGAAAGTGTTACGATTGAATGAAAGATGCGAATGTACATGATGCCAATGAAGAAATGATGAAGAGTCTAGAAATGGAATGTATTTGTATGTTTGCTATGTCTTGTTTATGGAATGATTAGATCTGAGATGAGGCGAACATCTGTCTGAAGTAAAGGGTAAAATTTGAGTGTTGTATCTATTCTGAAGAATTGCAATGACCTAAATGTTTGAAGAACTATACGCTAGTTCTCCGCAGAGTAAGCGCGTATATACGCGGGTTTGCTGAAGAGAAAGCGCATATGGGCAGTAAAATTAGTTCTGTAATATGTAGAGAAGTATACGCGGGTTTGTATGGTCGAAGGCGCGTATATACGCAGGATCAGTGAAAGGAAAGTGCGTATGAAGATTAGGGTTTTTTGAAGTATGAAGTATAAAATGTCTGATCTGTTCTGTTGTGTTACTGCTATCTGTTGATGATGTATGATTGAGCTCAAATGTATGGAGTGGGTCCAGTCTAAAAATATGATGAAACATGGCTTGCAAGTTGTTTTCTAAAGGAAGCTTTGGATCCAGTGTGAAAATTGATGAAACGTGGTCCATGGTGGTGCTGAGGGTTGTAGCCTTCAGTCAGGGGGTTGTAGCTCCCTTCCAGGCGAGGCTGGTAAACGAGAGCAGGGAGTCATAGCTCCCTTCCAGGTGAGGCTAGTAAACGAGAGTAGGGGGTCGTAGGTCCCTTCCAGGAGAGGCTAGTAAACGAGAGAAGGTGGGTGCCTGCGTGCTGGTATGAGTCTGCACCAGTACATGGTTGTAAGATGTTTTCTCTATAATAAAATATTGAAGGCTGAGACAACGACAACGGTGGTTTTCTCCCGACTTGGGTTTCCAGCTAAAATCCTGGTGTTCATGTGTGATGCTTATGTGTGATGATTCACTCTGTTATTACTACACATGTCTGTTGCTATATAAACATCTGATGAATGAATAAATGCAAGGATCTAAGTAATGAATTAATTGCATATTAAGATCTCTACATATACGTGAGTTTTGTGAAGGGTATCCGCGTATATACGCGAGTTTGATCAAGTAAAGTAGCGTATGGGTTTTAGAGCATGAAAAAGTAAAAATATTTGAGTATGCCCTAAATACTAATTCACCCCCCCCCCCCCTCAGTATTTTTCCCAACAATTGGTATCAGAGCCAGGTCCTTCTGAAAGAGTTTGATCGCTTAAAGGAGATCCATCACAATGGGAAAGATGCAAAGGAAGAAGGCTACTCAAGGAAAGGAGATATCTCAGAAAACATGTGCAGCAGAAAATGAAGAAGATGAAATAGGTATTGATTGTTGTTTTAATGATTTTCTTCTTTGTGCAAGCAATGGTGAAGATAGTGAAAGTAATGTTATGGACCTAGAAGAAGTTATCAAATATCAACAAAGACTATTTAATGAAAAGGAATCTACCTACAAAGATTTGGTCTCTATACTGAAAAGGATGTACGATAATGTATCCAATCGAAGTAAAGGATTTGAAGCAGAAATCATCTCTCTAAAAGAATATCTGGAAAAATAAAATAAGAAGAATGAAAGACTTGAAGCTGAAAACATCTCTTTGAAAGTAGATCTAGAAAAATCAAACAAGAAGAGTGAAGGACTTGAAGCAGAAAACATCTCTCTGAAAGCAGATCTGGAAAAATAAAATAAGAAAAATGAAGAACTTGAAGCGAAAATCATCTCTCTCAAAGAAGAATCATATAAGGAGAGTGAAGAACTTCTACAAGCATTTGAAGAACAAGAAAATGGGTTGAAAGAAGAGATCTCAAAATTGAATGATCAAGTAGAAGACAGAAGAAGGAAAGAAGAAAGCATGAAGAAGCAATGCCAAGGCTTGGAGGTTGAGGTAAACATTCTCAAAGGTAAATTAGAAGAAAAGGATAAACTCTTGAGGTTTCATGATAGTACTAATATTCTGGACAATATTCTTAGTAGTCAAAGGTCTCCTTCTATTAAACTTGGTCTGGGTTTTCATGAAACGGTCAAAGGAGAATCTAGTTCACAAGGAAGTGCTAAAGATTCAAAGGATGTCAAAGCAAAACCTGAAGTGTTGAAAGAAACAAAAGGTCAACCGACAATTATGAAATCTCAAAAGAAATCATTCCCTCCTAACCATAGAAGCATCAGTCATAATTATGGGCATGTTGCATCAAATTGCAGAAGCAGATCATTTCAGTCACAATCAAACAGATTCTATTCAGAAAGGTACTCTGGTTGCTTCAAGGGATATTGTTTTTCATGCAACAAGTATGGTCATAAAGTAGCTGATTGCAATAGAAGGAAGAATAGAGAAACACACTATGATCCTTATGCTTACTTCTCTGGTCACATGAGATGTTATGCTTGTAACAAGTATGGACATGTGGAAAAAGAATGCAGGATGAACATATATGAGAAGTTGGATAAATTCCAGCACACAATTAGAAATTTCAAGCAAATTTGGACAAAGAAGGAGGACCGGTCAGAAACGTAGGGAATATTGACCCTACTTCAGTCATCCACTTCTAAAGCTTACTTCTCTTAATGACTGCAGAAGTGATGTGAGATACATTATAGGGATTATTAATGTATCATCACAGGGGGAGCAATGTATGATGATTCTCATGATTGTTCTGGTTATTCTGGTTATGTTTATTTCTGACAGAACATCTGATGTGAAGAAGACAGGTACAGGTGGTACAAATTCAGGG
The DNA here is from genome assembly GCA_034641835.2 of Pinus albicaulis. NCBI lineage: Eukaryota > Viridiplantae > Streptophyta > Pinopsida > Pinales > Pinaceae > Pinus > Pinus albicaulis. The sequence goes on from CM076578.1 coordinate 1,899,000,034, forward strand.
GGAGATGAAGGAATGTGAAATTTCAGTGTTTCACTTTCCATACGCGAGTTTAGTGAATAAAAGTCGCGTATACACGCTAGTTATAGTGGAGACAGTCGCGTATGCACTGATAATGAGAAAATTAGTATGACAGCTGAAGATCGGGAGTACAGGTTCAGGGGGAGCATCAGTATGACTATTAATAATTGTATCACTGGCACTATCTGCTTACTTCTCAGTTCTAAATGATGATGACATGTTACATGGTTTCTTGTGATGAGATTGTGGATGAGCCCTATTTGTTTTTTGCTGAAAAGTATCTGTTGTTTTCACACATGGATAAGATGGAAGTCTCATGATTCAGAGATAAGAATAAATCATGCAGAGTTTGTTTCTGATTGAAACCTCTTTTAATTCCTTTATATGTTATATCATGATCATGACAAATCTTGAAGATCTTGGTGATATCAGATCACATGGATGATTGCTTGACACGTATTGTTTACTGTAGAAGTTGTTCCGGTATGATAATTCCTCTTGGGAAGAATATGTTTATGCTGCAAAGAATCTAAAGGCTTGGTTACTAATGTACTTATGCTACAACCATTGGATGACACTTGAAGACACAACTACATTGTCCTATCTATCTGCTCTCATATATTCCAGGGAAGCATTCAAATATCTTAGAAAGAAGCTGAAAACTGTCTTTGCCTCACAGAGGATCAGATTTGGTTAAAATACAGAAGATGGAATTGGATACGCGGATTTCCTGAAACACAGTCGCGTATATACGCGAGTTCTTACACAAAAAACCGCGTATGGTTGGTTGCATACAAATTTGTGTTTATGGTCAACATTCTTCAGCACAGCTGCAGTGCTGTATGGTATCTCTGATGCTAATATTTCTGTTTTATTCTCTGATTTTGGGTGAAGATGCCTTGATTATTTGCTATTGAAAGTGTTCAGGATGCACAAGCAAAGGGGGAGCTTTGGTCACATGGAAAGGATGCATTGGATGCACATATTCAGGGGGAGCATTAGCTTTGCTGAATAATAATGCATTGTTGGCATTATGATGATTCTGAAATATGATCTCTCTCTTGAGGTCTTTTGGTATTTGGTACAAAAAGTCATACTTGTAATTTGAAAAGGTCATGTTGAGACCTATGATGTTAATGTAAAACTGTAATATTCAGTCATGTAAGGACTTGTCAAAATTTGTAAACCCACTTGGTTGGGTAGCTGAGTCAAATTTGTAAACCCACTTAGTTAGGTAGTTGAGTTGAGATGTGTAAACCCACTTGGTTGGGTATTTGAGTCTCATATGTAAATCTACTTGGATGGATCTTTGATGTAAGTATGAGTCATTGGTGATAGGAAGGTCATAGAGTCATGTACTTCATTGAAAAATATGTTTGTAGGTTCAGCATGAACTCAGGGGGAGCATGGTCACTTCAGTGTACATCAGATTTGCAGAACGCTTCCTTCTACAAGAGGAGAAAAAAAAAAAAAAAAACCTTGTGTTGGTTTTGGTACGCCCTTTGCCCTTGATGTCAAAGGGGGAGAGTGACATGGTGTTTGAATAAAGAGAAAGAATGGTGTCAAGAGTGACATGGTGTCATTGTATTCTTAATGTATCTATCTGTTGTGGTGATCAAACACCATCGTGGTTGCCATCAAGTCCAAAGGGGGAGATTGTTGGCAATATGATGCTGAGTGTTGTCCTCGATGGCAACCCACTTGATGAAGATGATGGCAACCTACTTGATGAAGTTGTCCCTGATGGAATATGTCTTGATGAACTTGTTAAATGATGTAAATCTGATGTATATACAATGAGTACAGAAGGTAATGATGGAAGGAATGTCAATATGTGCTAGAACATGATGAAAAGAGTATGTCTCAAGGCATACGCGGATTTGTCTAGACAAAGTAGCGTATGCACGCGGGAAATAACGTGCCAAGTCGCGTATGGGAAAAAGCACTCTAAATATGTAAAACCAGGGGTAACCACCATGGTATTGACCCATTGTATTGAGTAATGATTCGTCTATGTGACCCCGTCCAAGAATACCATCGAAAGTAATGTGGTTTTGGCTCATGGTATTGATAAAGGGTAAACCTATATAAGGAGAAGAAATTCATTGTGCAAAGGGGGCAAGGAGTCTGAGCTTGAATGAAGTATATCTGAATGGAAAGGGTTACATTTCAATGAAAGATCTGAATGTATGATGCACCAATGAAGAAATGATGAAGAAGGGAATCTAGATCTGGAATGTATTTGTATCTACTAGATCTGTTTATGGAATGATTAGATCTGAGATGAGGCGAACATCTGTCTGAAGTAAAGGGTAAAATCTGAGTGATGTATCTGTTCTGAAGAATTGCAATGACCTAAATGTCTAAAGAACTATACGCTAGTTCGCCGCAGAGTAAGCGCGTATATACGCGGGTTTTCTGAAGAGAAAGCGCGTATGGGCAGTAAAATTAGCTCTGTAATATGTACAGAAGTATATGCGGGTTTGTATGGTCGAAGGCGCGTATATACGCAGGATCAGTGAAAGGAAAGCGCGTATGAAGATTAGGGTTTGCTGAAGTATGAAGTATCAAATGTCTGATCTGTTCTGCTGTGTTACTGCTATCTCTTGATGATGTATGATTGAGCTCAAATGTATGGAGTGGGTCCAGTCTGAAAATATGATGAAACGTGGCCTGCAAGTTGTGTTCTAAAGGAAGCTTTGGATCCAGTGTGAAAATTGATGAAACGTGGTCCATGGTGGTGCTGAGGGTTGTAGCCTTCAGTCAGGGGGTTGTAGCTCTCTTCCAGGTGAGGCTGGTAAACGAGATCAGGGGGTCGTAGCTCCCTTCCAGGAGAGGCTGGTAAACGAGAGCAGGGGGTCGTAGCTCCCTTCCAGGAGAGGCTAGTAAACGAGCGCAGGTGGGTGCCTGCGTGCTGGTAGGAGGCTGCGCCAGCACATATGTTGTAAGATGTTTTCTCTATAATAAAATATTGAAGGCTGAGACAACGGCAGCGGTGGTTTTCTCCCGACTTGGGTTTCCACCTAAAATCCTGGTGTTCATGTGTGATGCTTATGTGTGATTATTTACTCTGTTATTACTGCACATGTCTGTTGCTATATAAACATCTGATGAATGAATAAATGCAAGGATCTAAGTAATGAATTAATAGCATCTCTGCATATACGCGAGTTTTGTGAAGGGTATCTACGTATATACGTGAGTCTGATAAAGTAAAGTAGCGTATGGGTTTTATAGCATGAAAAAATAAAAATATTTGAGTATGCCTTAAATACTGGTTCACCCCCCCCCCCCTCTCAGTGTTTTTCCCAACATAAAGAGCATGGAGGGCCATTTGTCTGGTAACTTTTTATGAGAGAAACATATGTAACTTTTCTTTTTATATTAATAAATTCCCTGAAGTGGCCACGTTGGCTCAGGGTGTGGATTGTTTCCCTCTTTGAGGGTTTTAACCACGTGATTATACTGGTGTACTGATTTGTGATCTGTTTGTGAGCGGTGACCTTTGGTTCTTGATCTAAGGAACTTACCCTGTAAATTCCTACACTAGTTGTAGTAATGTAGGAGTATACAGAAGATTAGGAAGTTCTAGTTGTTCCATGGTTTGTTTGCTCATGATTTTTATTGCTGGTCCTAAATCAATCAATATATTTGGAATTTCAACACCATTGATATGTGTTTTTACAACTGGACTTCCTAGATCTAAATATTTTTGTATAGCAAATTTTCCCATCATTATGTCTGTAATTTTTCCTACTAGCTGAATTCTTTTTATTTCTTTTGTTTTTCTTCCTGGTTTCTTCATGCTCAACTATTTTATTGTTTTGGCTAGAATTGGAATCTCTTTAATGGCCTATAACAAAGGGATTTGATGCAGACATTTTTCAATTCATCTAGGAAATCATAATTGGGCAACATAATATGATTTTCTACCCCTTTATCAACTTGTAATATTTCAGGAAAAGGAGGTTTGGAAGTAAGTATTGATGGTTTCTCTATGATAGGAGTTGATTCTATTGGTTCTTTTTGTTTTTCATTTTCACAATTATGGTTTTGAAGAGATGTTCCTTCCTCAAAAAGTTTATTTGGCTATAGAGAATCTTCCTCAAAATTATATTGTTCTTGAATAATTACAAAAGGCTTTTTCTTTTCTAATATCCTACCAGATCTAAGTTGGACATCGTTGAGATCTAGAGGGGTAATCATGTAGGTTGGAAATTTTTGTCCTTCTATCATATAAGTATTTTGATGATTTTTATTATTGGGGTTTGGTAATGGTTGGGCAGGTATTTGATTTGGTATTTGTGGAAATGGTAATGAAAGTTGTGGATTTTGATTTTGGAGTTAGGGTTGTTGATTTTTTTGAGAATTTTTTGGGGAGGATAGTTTGGATATGATGGAGGATATTGATAGTATTGAGTGAATCTTCCATAGGGATTTTGTATTCCTTGTGCCCAATATTGAGATTGAGATTGAGATTGAGGCCAAGGTTGTTGCCAAGAATTCCAATTATTTTGTGGGGGCTGAGTATACATTTGATTGTTAAAGCCTTGAGTTTGTGGCCCCTGCCATGGTCTTCTAAAGACAAAGCAAAGAGATTTTTTAGGATTTGAAGTTTTTTCTTCTTGAAAAACAACCTTAAGTCCTGGAATTGAAGGGAAAATCTTAGTTTCATGACTTTCTGAACAAATCATACAGGTCTCTATGAATTTTGCATCAAGAGGATATTCTCTTAAAGCATGCTTCTTTATGCATTTAGGACAGAAAATAGCTAAAGCATCAGTCTCAGCTTTCTTCTTGTTTTGTAATTTAAGGGTGTCTATCTATTCACTAAGACTCCCTAAAATATTTGTTTTAAATTCATCAAGCATGTTTCCAATTTCTGCCCTACTTATTGTTCCAGTTGCAGATTTATGGACTTTTCCCAGTTTTTGCTTTTCCCCTTGAGAGATGAATACATAATTCACCAATGTGAGATAATGGGAGTTGGCAGATATCCCCCTTTCCCATCATATCGAGGATTTCTATCCATTCATCTCTAATGGATTTTAATAAAAGAGATTTTAAAGTATCTTGATCTAAATTATCCATTTTTTCTCTTTTTATGTTATAATTCAACCTTTCAATTAAATCCTCCAAATTCTCATCCTCTTTTTTCATCATTTTAACTACTTCATCCTTGATTGATGGGTATGCAATAATCCAAATACCTTTCTAAAAATTCTTGCTTCATTTTATTCCTTGTTCTGATAGACTGAGTGATTAAACCCATGAACCATTTTAAAGCTACTCCTTTCAATGTTGAAGGAAATAACTTAAGTTTTTGAGAGTCTTGTAACTAATCATAAGTTCTACACAAGACTTCAAATTCAAACAAAAAGGTTTCAGGATCTTCACTTTTTAATCCATGAAAATTTGGATGACAAAAGGTGAGATATTTTCCATTGTGGCTTTTGTCTCTCCATCAACTACAGGGAATCCAAAATAACTATCAATTTCCCTATTTCTTCTGCCTCCTCCTGCATTTCCTCTACCTCTTCCTCTTCCTCCTCCAAATATTACATTTTCTCCATTTAGAATTTATCCTTCTCTTTTTCCTCCTTCTCCTCTTCCTGCCATTATAGATTCTTCAGAGCTAATATATGATTCAACCTGCAAGGTTAACTGCTCTTTCTCTGGTTCTTCTATCAATGGTATGTTGAAGAAAGGTTCTTCCTCTTCCTCTCCACTAGGAATTTATAACTCTTCAACTAAAATATGTTCCCATGTAGAGGTGAAAAAGGTTACTTATTCTATTGGAGATCTAATATCTTCTTCCTCTAAGACTGCCTCAGTGGATGAAGTAGGAGATCCTCCTAATTGGATTTATGAGCTTAGGACTTCAAGAAGTCTATGTCTAGTGAAGTATGGAATATGAATTTGAGATGGAGGTGTATCACTACGTGGTCTTGGTGGAGTGAGTGGTGTTGTAGGAGTTAAACTCCTGCCTCTAGCTATGAATATACTTTCTCTATGCATATCATTTTTTTTAGATGTAAGAAATAAGGCTATCTAATTACACTTCCCCGGCAACGGTGCCAAAATGTTTAGTCAATTTAATGTCTTAAATTTCTTACATAAATTATCAACCGAGGTTTGTAAATTGATGAAGTGTGGTGCACTATAAGCGCTTAGTTAACCTTCTTCTTACTTCGTTGTAAGTATTTTTATGTTGTTTTAGGGGTTTTGTTCTTTATATCTAATAGTGTTAATCTAAAACTATGAGAGAAATCAAATGAATCTTAATGGATTTTAAGAAGGAAGAAAAGTAAATGTTCCTAAGTTAAACTAATTTGCATAAAAATGAATCAAAGACTATTGGCTGGTTAGAATATGATCTGAAAAAGAGAGTATCTATTCTAATGACTTCTAATTTAACATTATTCCTATTCCATGGATATAAATCTTATCACTGAAATTGAAATTGCAATGTTATTCTAAGTGAAAGCAGAAAAAGAAAAAAACTAATGTATGTTTAGTTACTTCAGCATTCAATATGAAGTGTCACCTTCTTGAGATGATGTTTAAGTAATCAATTATACCTTAGTTTCTAATGTTCTATAAAAACAAGTAAAGTGTTCAAAGGAAAACTCAATAATTTCATGAATTAAATATTCAATCATTCAGTCTAGAATTATGATAAAATCAACTTATTGGAATGACCTTTAAGAACATCAGTGATGCAATTAAATGAGGATCTAAAAGAAAATGTGAAAGCATGCAAAATTAAAGCTCAACTTATTGTAAACAAATAATGTATATTTGATTACTTCAGCATTCAATATGAAGCATTATCCTCTTGAAATGATGTGTAAGCAACCAATTATATCTTAGTTTCTAATGTCCTAGAAAAGCAAGTAAAGTATGCAGAGGAAAACTCAATAACTACATGAATTAGATATTCAATCATTTAGTTTATAATTTTGATAAAATCATCTTCTTGAAATGACTTTCAAGAACATCCAACTATGCAATTAATTGATAGTTTTAATCTAAGAAAGTAAATAACAAAACAGTAAAGGAAACTAGATAACTATGAACTCTATCACTTCAAACTTAATTCAATTTGAAAATAGATAGATCTATTCTCACGAAATGTTTTTAGAAGATCAATGATTACACAGTTATTCTATTGATGCTAGGAAGACATTCATGATCTAATTCTATGTTACTGATCAAAACTGTAATGTAACATTAATCTATTCAGAAAACAGAATTGACAAAAATAGAGTAAGGAATTTAAACTAGGACAAGGAACGAAAAACCTCCTCCTGTGCAAGGGCCCTCTGCAAAAGATTCGATTGAGATCCTAGCTAGTTATATACACACTTAAGCAATCACTGGTACCATAAACATGATCCTTGTATTATAATAGAACGGAGTCTTAAAACAATACACAATGTTTCAACAAAAACTTACTTTATCTCGGTTATGTACAATCGGTATTTAAATCAAACAAACATAACTGTTATGAGCTAATTCTACCTACATGTGGATAATCTTAACCGACTTATAGAATTGGACTTTGATTGTTTAACTCTTGATTTGCTACGATAGAGAAAATAAAGAGTCCTTCTGTTCTTGACTTACGTCCTTTGATCGAACTTTGACCATGATCTCAAGCAATTTTTTCTATCAATCTCGATCAAGTAGATAGGAAGAAATCCATGTGTAGATTATTCTATAAATTCCCATGTGGTGCATTTCTCCATTTGATCCTTGGAACCTGTCAGACCATGAAATTAGCTGCACAACCCATGATTAGTTGTAGAATAGGCTGCGTTCTGTAGTCGAATTACAAAAATCCATTCAAATAGTAAGAACATCAGAATATAACATGGAAATAATTTAAATGAATTCCTTGAGACAAAACGTGACATTTATCATTGATTGGGGTATATGAACTTATGAGAAAGTAAGGGAAAAAGGTGAGAAAGGCTGTCAGAGAGAGGATAATTCTGAGGTTCAACACGAACTTCATGTTGGATGTTATCCTTTAAAATCCCTATGAAGACATCAATCTTGTGTTCCTCTAGAATATCAGTTACCCTTATATTCAATTTTTGGAAGTCCTCAATGTGCTCCACCACTGAACCCTTTTTTTTGAGATTTATAAATTGGCTAAAAAAGGTGTTTCTCTTTGTATCCTCATAATGTGTTATCATTTCCTCCGTAAAAATTGACCAAGTGACAATTTTTTTACTGGAGCAAAGCCATCGATACCATACAAATGTATTTTATTCTAAATGTAAAGTTGCTATGCATACCTTTTGTGTGTTTTTCACATTATTGAGATCAAAACATTGCTCCATCTATAGTATCCATGTTACGGGATCCTTTCCATCAAACTTCCTCATATCCTTCTTTGGAATATGGTCGTTCTTCAATCCAACATTAGATTTTATGAAATCACGATTAACATTTATTTTGTTCTCATCATGAGTTTCCTCTACTATATTTCCGCCATTCAGAATCATTTCTTGTATTAACCTTGTCATCAAACCTTCCATGTATGATTTAGATCATTCTTCATGTATTCCATGTTGTCTTTCATTTTTTCATCGATCTTAGCTTCCATGTCATCCATCTTAGCTTCCATGTCAGCTTCCATGCCATCTGTCTTAGCTTCCATGCAATTCTTCAAACCTTCCATTCCTTTCTTCAAAACATCCATCTTAGCTTCCATGCCTTTCTTCAAAACTTCCATTTCATTTTTTGTTGCTCTTTGTGAGAGCAAAATTTGGTGCACTTGCTCTTGTAATTTTGATATGTCATGTTGTGCTTCTTCCTCTTCATGAATCATAATAGAGCCTTATGAAGGCCTAAGTGGTGTTAAATTATTTTTAGGTGGAATTTGAGAACCAAATACTGATATCTATGCTCCAATATGCCCTTGGAATCACTTCAAACTGATTTTTCACACAAGACTTATGCAATTCGAAAAACAATACACACCTTTTTCTTGCTTTTGAAGAGCTCGATATTGAAACTGAATTATCTTTGTGATTTAGGATCTTCAATATCTGAAATTCGGCCCTATAGTAGCCCTCTGAATATTCTTTCAAATGCCATAGGTCTGACCTGATTTGGATTCTTCAAGGAAAGGTTGTGCCCAATCTCCCACAATGACCTAATAATGGACTAGTTCAGTAAAGCGAACTTGTACGGCGTGCCACAAGTCACTTTTTCCTCCTTCAGCTCTGAAATTTATATACAGGAAACTATAGTCTGTATAATTGCGGTCACTTTTTACAGAATTCCAATCTGATGCTTAGAGAGAGATTTATGACGATTTGCCCACAGCCACCTCTTTGAGATGAAATTCGGGAGCCTGGAAAAACCCTATTTTCCACAGATAATATCTCTGAAAATATTGCGAACCAAGATCTAAAATTTTTACACAACGTTCCTCGGGATTTCAGCTTCTCTCTGTATATATTTCAGCTTTTGAACCTTTGTATAAAAAAAGTTAGAGAAAAAATTCCATGATGACTTGTTTTAGGTGAAATTCATGAGCCTGAAAAAACCCTAACTTCCAGAGATCATATCTCTGAAAATATTGCGAGCCAAGATCTAAAATTTTTAAAAGTTGTTCCTCAGGATTTCTTCTTCGCTCTGTACAAATTTCATCTTTTGAAACTTCGTAGAAAAAATGTTGTAACGAAAATTCCACGATGACCTGTTTGGAGAAGCAAAACCTTAGAAACCAAAGCTCTGATACCAAATGCTATGAAACCAACTCCAAAAATGGAAGAAAAGAGAGATCAACGCCTTAGAAATAAGCCACTTTCAGGGGGAAACCTCCTTTACATTACATAAATGAACAATTCTTGGATGATACAAATGACAAAACCTCCTTTTATTTATAGGAGTCCATGGAGTCACAATATAATCCTAGCCAACCTAATAATAATAATGTAAGGGCACAATAATAAAAATATTGGGGTTACAGGGGTACAATAATAACAATAAGGGGTTTATACTAACAACAATAAGGGACTATACTAGTAATATAGGGACCTAACAGAAGACGAATTGAATCGTCGACCCAAGAGTTAGAAGAGCACCACAAGTGTTATGCCATGACATGGGTTTGAGGATCCTCCCCAGACTTGCCTTCAAATTTAGGACAATCTCCAGGGATTTTGGTTGGAACTGGCGGCCAATGCAACTGATGTGGGATGGGATCATTTATAAGCTTTGACACATCTAGCAGTTCCAATGTAACCAAAAATGGCAGGGGAGGATGATGATGAGAAAAAGGTCGAGGGTTCCAACCGGGTTGATACAGATTCTGCCTCCAATAGGGTGGATTTTATCTCGGATACACATATTTCCCCCAATGTTGGTAAGGATCTTGTTGTAGCTACTACTGAACATAGGGACCTTGTTGTGGCTATTGATAAATCGCTTGTTGTATTTGAGGTTGTGGACCTTGCTAGATATAGGTTCCAGGGTGAAGTCCTTGTTGAACATGAGGTCTAGCCTGTGGTCCTTGTTGAACATGGGGTCCAACCTGTGGTCTTAATTGGGCCTGTTGGTACTAAAGAATCTGCTGATATTGGCACCAAACTGAGGCCTAGGTTGGGGTTACTAGTACTAACCATGAGGAAGTGACTGGTACTGAGTACTAGGTTGACCTGAAGGGAGATTCAGACCAGTTTGGGTGTAAGGACCAAACTGATGGTTAGTCGCAATAGCACCTACAGGAAGCTAGGGCTATTTGACATACTTCTTAGAGGTGCTTGATCGAGGAACATATTGATATTGTACATTTGGTTGTTGAACATACTGATAATGGATGCTAGGTTGCTAAACATACTAATATGGTATGTTTGGTTGCTGAAGAGGATGTTGAACCTAAGAATATTGAGTGTGGGGTTGGTGAAAGACTAATGTGGCTGAAGTAGGTTTACCACTCAAAGGAATGGCACCTATGACAGTGTTCATTGGCTGTGAAGACCATGTCCCACTTAGACTAGCATTAGGTTGTCCCGCCCCAGGAATGGATCTAGAGTTCAGTGGTCCCCCACCCAAGAGGGGAGGTACATAAAGAGGATTAGAATGCCTCCTAGGCATGGATGAAACCGTATATTTTCCACTCAATGGTGAAACCACAGTAATCGTAGATGGCGAGAAGGCGGTATAGGATCCTATATAAATAGTCATTTGAGTAATAATGATTGTAGGTCGAACAACAGGTTGAGATGTGGAAGCCACATTCAAAATGAATGGGTTGGAAAACGGGGGAAAACCCATTGAACAAACGGGATCCAGAAATAAATATGTGGCGTCAGAAGCTCCTGAAATAACATTCCCCAAAGAGGTATACCCTTGTGGAAGTGGAGATGTAACTTGAATAAAGGATATCAGCTACACTGCCTGAATCGTGAGGTGTGGAGCTGAAAAAATTTCCTTCATAGGGAAATACAGATGAGGAAGCTTCTTGGATATAGGTGTCAGTGGTTTCCTGTAGAGTACTCTGAGGAGAACTCATGAATGGGACATCATCAGCATTAGGTGTCATTTCTTCAGGAAATAACTAATGGACAATAAAGCGAGATGAAACTGGAGAAGCAGGAAGGGGAACTCCTGGTTGATCAAAAGGACTTTAAGCATGTTGAGGTGAGACCACAATCAGATCAAAGAGAATATTTTCAGGAAAGACCGTAAACTATACAGATGGTTCGGGGCTTTCAGGCTCAAAGTCTTCCAATGTCATCCAAGGGGAATCATTAGGCGGTGGTCGAGATGAAATGGGTTGTACACTTATGAAAATCTCAAGTTCGACACCTTGAGCTTCAAGGGGTCCAACAGGAAACTGGGGGTCCTCAGGAGGAGGTTCTTGAGATCCTTCAGAGGGGGGACGAGGTCAATCCAATGATTCAGCCACGATGACCTTTCAATACAAGATCAAAGAAGGAGGAGGTGAAAATATCAAAAATTCACAATTTACCAAGCAATGATGAGGTTGGAGAACTATACAGGTAAGATGTTTTCATGGGTAGTTAATTTTAGAATTAACAAAAAATAAACCAAAAATGGTATACTAGGCATACATTTTTACCAAGTATTCATGAACTGTAATATACACCTTGGTGATAAATGATAGAAAAATGACTAACGACTTAATTTACTACAGTCGATCTCCCTGAACATTGTGTTTAATGTATCACGTTTACAAGGCGGCCAATTTGGTTACCTATGGTAGGCTTTCAACCTAATGGTGTCTGCACAAATATACGCGACGGTACGCGGGAGTCCAGTCCATAGTAGTGTTGTCTAATGCATAATCGTTCGATGAGAGTGCCCCAAATATACTTATCATACATCAATATACTTCCATATGTGGGACACGATATCACCCTCGAGTTGTAATGCAAACCGTTAGCGACAACTCCTACGTTATATGACGCTGGAACACGTCTCTAGCCTAGTCCTCTAAAATTGGGTATATGTTAATGTTGATTGTTAGGACCTCACTATGTATCATTTTTACTATATATTTGACACCACCTTACCTTTTATAACCATGTTTAAAAAGGATTCCATCATCATTTTCATTTACTTTATCCCAAGGTATATAAAATCCTCTTCTTTATTATATGTTTAATCTGTTTACATATAATTCCATATTACTCTTATATTTTATCATTTATCGAAGTAGATTGTTGCTAACATAAGTCTAAAAGATCGCAGATAAGTTATATGTTGTGCTGGAACAATTGGCCGTTGCTGAAACAGTCAAACTTCGTTGCTGAAACAGTCGACTTCGTTGCTGAAACAGTCGACTCCGTTGCTGAAACAGCCAGCAGACACGCAAATTCCGCCACTATTCGTAATTTGCGATTCTGGAAGAGCATTTTGTGGAACAATGGCAACAACATGAAGACGTGGTTACACGGATTATTCTGAAGATAGTACTCTTTTGGTATCTGTTGTAACAATATATTTTTATGGAAGAACAGAATAGCCTGTTTTAAGAAAGAAGAACAGATTTGGGATAAACGTAGATTTTCTCTCATGTAATTGTAAGAGATGTCTCCTCTTTAAAAAGAGGAGACATCATCATTAGAAGGGAGTTCGAGTTTGAAAGCTACAGGAGAACATTGTGTTTGAGAGAACTGGAGCTAGACTCCATTTGTAATGTATCATTTCTTTTGACAGATGAATAAAATTTCCTTTTGAGCGCTTCAATTTAATCCTTTCCTGGGGAATCTTGTGAGAAGGAAAGGGCCCGCCTTCCTCACAAGTTTCACCCGACTGTTCCTGTAGTTTTCTTAATTTCTTTATGCTATTCGCACTTTACTTTAATTCTGTTTGCTGAAACACCAGTTACACAGTTCTGTAGTTTATTGAGTATTCTGTTTCCTTAACACTGCATGTGTTTAGTACATTCATTCTTAAGAAGTCAAGAGATCTATTTCTGTTAATTGTTTGAATGTATGATTGATGCTGGGAAGCAGGTGCTGAATGTTCCTGTACAAAGGAATAGGGTCATGTTTCCATTGATTGCCTTTCTTTTCCTGTAGTGTGATTAGAAACAGGAGACAGGTGCTGAAGGTTCTTGTTCATGGGAATAGGGTCCTGTTCTCTTGAGTTATCTTTTCTACAGAGTGATTAGTGTCAGGAAGCAGGTGCTGAAGTTCCTATTTAAAGGAATAGGGTCTTGTTCCTGTTATGGTTGATTGGTTTCCTTTCCTGCAGATTGATTTCCCTTTATTTGGATTCTAAACTGCAATATAGGAATTACTTCTGCTATAACATAAGTGACTTCAGCTTTGATTAAACAGAGTGTGAATAATTAGATTTGTATGATTGATAATTGTGTGGCTTTCTACTACAACATTGTTTTTGCTTTTGAAATTGAGCATATCCAGTGCGTGATTGTCTTTGGAATAAACAGACTTCCTCGGGTTGACAATTTATGTGGAGCTTGAATTGTGAAAACAATTAAAGCGACCAACATTGATCTTGAGTTAAGTTTCAGTTTTTGGCTCAAAATCGATGTCACTTGAATCCTATGATACAGGCTAAATGCAAAAAGAAAATCTTTCCATTTCAATGAAGTCTAAACTATTCAGGGAAGAGATGCAAACACAAGTGCAATCAATGTAGCTAACAATGATTCCCTCCCCCCAAACTAGTTCAAAACTATGAAATGCAATTCTTTCCTATCAAATTCACTTTTCCCAAAAATGCAACTTATTGAAAAAATTAAAACATTTATCTTTCCCATTAAGATGCATAAAATAATACTCTTTTTTTTAGTTCTTAATTTGAAATGCAATCAAAAGTAAAATGAACGAAATAAGTGAATAAATGCAAAACCAACACTTTTTAATTTTATTTCAATTGAATGGAAATCAAAATCGCTTTAAAAACACATGAACAAAATGCTTTTCTCTCCCTTTTTCAAAGCAATAAAGACAAGACAAATCAAAAAATAAAATGAAAATCACTGTTAGTTTCCTTTTGAATTTGGAAAAGATGCACACTCTTCTAGACTCATGAATAAAACAATTTGTGATCCTATGTTTGACACTAAGTTGAAGGTAAGATCAAAAATGTAGCGATGACCAGTGCATACGAAAAACTACTTCAAACCAAGTGAGAAGAAATGTCGCAAAATGTGTTTGAAGTGGTCAGAAATCTCCCAACTCACAACCAAGTCAAAGAGATGAAAAAACTCGTTCAAAAAGTTCAAACAAGTCAAACACTCAAGCAAGAGGTCATTGAGACTCTACAAACATTCTTCAAGATCTAACACGCTGGAAAAACAAGGGGAAACCCTAAATTTTTCTAGGTCTGAGATCAATGCTTCTATGATAAGCAGAAGGGTCTTGAAAGAAAAAGCAACGTAGCTGTACTATATATAACGGCACTGGAAGTGCTACTGTGAAAACAAAAAACATGTTGGTCGCTAAAAACAAGGAAAAAACAAAGGATTTTAACACCAAAACTAGACCTGACAGAGTGAAATAACTATCAAACCCTATGGAAACTAATAGTGACCTAAGAAAGCTTAGATTTCAGTGATCGATCAAACTAATCCAAGATCATTCTGGGGAAGGAAGACTAAGAGGCTAAGCTCCCTAGTGGAGTCACCAATTCTGTTGTCAAGATAAATACCCTCTGCAGACAGAGGCAATCTCCTTAGCACTAGAGTGGGTCTAGAAACTTGAGATACTTTCTAATGAAAATATCTCTTAGATAATATTCAAAATGCGACAAGAAAAGAGATAGAATTACCTTTTTCGTAATGCTATGTTCAAACCCGTTGATGATGACCTTGATCAATGATCCTTTTAGGCTCACTCCTTGCTACTGGTGGCGCACAAATACCTGTGGATGATCAAGAGGAAAAAACAAACATAATCCAATACATAATAATAATTAAACATTAGCCATCTAGAAAATCAAGGAGTACCAAAATATTTGCATAAAAGATTAGACAAATATAGAAAGAAAACATACAATGTTTTATTAATGAATGTAAAAGGGAGAGCTTACAACCAAGGCCTTGATGTTGGAGGCCTCCCTTTGGTGAAAATCTAAGTCCTTCACCAAAGCTCTAAAGAATTCCTTCTCCCAAACGACTTAGGCATTATCACAATGCAAGAATGTAAAGGGAATGAGAGTCCAGACTAGCCCAACAATGACCAACCAGTAGTGAAAGGACAGAGACCAATTTATAGGAAGGGAGAAGAGGTTGGGAGCCCATGAAAGGAGGAGGAAGGTCAACTTTATAAGGGATAAAACCCCATGGACGAGATAAAAGCTCTAAAATCAGAGAGCTCGACTCTATCACCACCGTTTAACAACCAACTCACCACCTTGGAACTTTTAGAGGTTGAATCTTCTCCTCCATTTGAGGAACACTACCAGAAGGGACCGCATGGTTTTCCTGCTGAATAAGATACTCTGGATAAAGACTAAGCCGGTGAGTCATTAACTGTAAACTCTAACAAGATCATGAAACTAGAACATTACCACTCCATAAAACAAGGGGGTTTTAACCAAGTTCCTTGAGTAATCTTCCAAGGCATTTTTCTTTGTCTTCAAGGATGTCTTAAATATTTCTTCATGGTGGAATTATTTCATAGAACTGTCATTGTAAGTACCCCAGGATCGGTGGATAGAAGTGAGCAGATGTATATTGCACCATCGTGTAACACAAGGCATGCCAACGCATGCTAGGAGAGTGTTATGCTATGCTAGGGCCTCCCGAGATGTGCTTGGGTGTCCTAGTCATGGAAATATGTTCTAGATACAAAGATGTTCTAAGACATGCGAGGTGCCAAGGAATGTTAGTGTGTGACAAAGCATGTTAATTTGTTCCAAGATTGTTGATGAGTGCTAGATCTCTCACATTAATAGAATTGACAAAGCTTGATTATGTATTAAATAATATAGTTTCTACACACACTAGTGAAACTTTATCTAAAGGAAATTTGTTAGATAATAAACCTAATAGAGATGAATCATGTATTGACTCATAGGAAAACTATATTCTCATTACTTGAGGGAAATGATACACACTAATTATTTCTTAACAAATCGACTGACTCTAACCACTATATGGCCTTGGACACACAATGAAAAAGACTCCACAACAATGGTCTTAAATCATTATCTTTTGACAAAAAATATAGTAACATGCACATAGTGTCATCAAAAACTCATTGGAATGATCAATGATGACAAAAAATTTTTGACCGTCACCAAAATTAACCAAAAAGAGCATTCATGAGGGTCAATAAAATATCGTCACTAGAAGTGTCATCAAAGAGAGAATTAGTGACGGGCCTTTAACAACCCTCACCAAAAGTGTCACAGAAAATGGCTTTGGTGACAAACCATAAAGTACTGCCACTCTCTGCACTTAAAACAACACTTTTTTAACGACCGTCACCATATGTGACAATGGTGACGGACCTTAGAGGTCCTGGCTACAGGCATGAACCTCACCAATGTCCTTTTTTCATGTAGTATTTATATCGAAAAAAAATTCAAAATGATGTGTCTCGATATTGCCAATTAATATTTTAAAC
Source organism: Pinus albicaulis (assembly GCA_034641835.2). NCBI lineage: Eukaryota > Viridiplantae > Streptophyta > Pinopsida > Pinales > Pinaceae > Pinus > Pinus albicaulis. The sequence goes on from CM076578.1 coordinate 1,899,017,145, forward strand.
AAAAACAATAAAGCTGCCAAAACATGCATCAAGAAACCTGAGTAATGCATATAATACTCTTGCATCGGGATTTAATTCGAGTACTAAGCCATGAAATGTTATACACCGTGCACAAAGTTTTTAATTGCTTGTACTCGAACAACTTTGTGCAAGTAGTTATGACCCATGTTACAAATAAGTCAATCTGTGTTATAAATTCACATTCTAGTTAGATTCTATGCAACCTAATGAAGCAAACAAGAAGACAAGTTATTTTAGTTCAAGCACAATTCAAACACTAGGAATATTTATGCTCAACTTATCCACTGTTGAATCATATAAAACATTTCTAAAAATTACATTGATATGGAAGTAAAAAGTTTCTCCACGATAATGTTGGTCTAGAAAATGTGTTTCCCCCTAGAAAACACTCATTGAATTGGACAATTCTTATGTTAAAGAATTTTTGTGTTCTCAAGAACACGAAAATTATTGTTTTGGAATTGATTTTATATAATATAGCATTTGTATCTACATCAAAAAAAATTCACATGAATATTTAAACATTAATCATAATTCAGGCATGAAATTGCAGCAACATCAAAAAATGAATGAGCATGGCACAAAGAAGAAAGAAAAATGGAAACCATGCAGTCGAAGAAGAAATAACAAAAAACAACGTAAGAATGATACTATCGTGGTTATATTGTTTTTTCAAATCTTGTGCACACTCAAATAATTTTTTTTCAAAACCATAAATTAGATATCCAAATATTGCATATGCCAGAATATTTCCAATCAATTCTACTCATACATGTGTTCAAAGTATATCTCAAAAAACACTAAAATCTAGGGGATGCAAATTAAGGTATCTATCATGCCCATGACAATTTTGTTGTATTTAGTGGTAGTGTTCAAATTACATCAATAAGATCATATGTCGAGCGAAAAAAAAATATAAAATAGTATACAATTTCTGCAATAAAATTAATACAGAGGATATATTGACCATATATACCTGGTACAAGAAAATATATGCATTTATCTAGTCTCGAGAGACAAATCAAGGTAGGAGGAGTTGTGGGAAACTAAAATTTTGAAAAAATTTATCATGATCTTTGACCTATCAACAACATTAAATAAATTTGGAAAATATTAGATATCAACATTTTTGAACTAGAATAACCATTAAATTTCCCACAATGAAAGCTATAACACAAGCATTTGTGCATTTTAGTGGTGTATTTACCATTGGTGAGAGACCAAATTCAACGGACTCTTTACACAGTAGACTCTTGGCAGATCCATTCAGAGGTGGTTGGCCTTGGAAAAAAACCACTTATTATTGTTAAGATAAGCATGATGATTATGTGTCCTTACAAAAATGCATACGAAGAAAATAAAAATCTCTGGCAATAGAACAACAATTAATTATGAATTGTAGATAACTACATAGGTGCACAATCTATCAGTTGCATGGTCGTGTAGTGTATAATGATGAACCATCAACTGAAAACTACTCCATATGTTGCATGTTGCAGTATACAATGCTCAATTTTCAATTGCAAACCAACCCATAAATGCACAATCTATCAATATACAAATTGGGCAGTGTCTAACAGTTGTACAATGCTCAATTGTCAATTGTAAACTATTTCACAAACTCACAATCTATGAATCGTATAGTGCTTCATGAGCTCACAAGACTCAACTATCAATTAAAATTGCCTTCACGTCAATACATTTGTTGAACTAGTCACAAAATGGGAAAGGAATGTGCATGAGGGTTGAATAATTCCAAGTTATGACAATTATACAAAATAATAATCTGTAAAGATAATTTTGAAATAATAACAAATAGATCATCAAAAAACCAAATATTTGACAATTTATATCTGACATGGCCTTGTTTGGTTAATATATTTTATGATTAATACGAATGTCCCAATAGTTCATCTAGACACCAAATCTATTTTTTAATTCAAAAAGAAAAAACAATCTAAACAAAGCATTACAGACCCACCAAAGCAATATTCCCACCAAAAATCATGTCACCAAATTCTACTAGGGAAAAAAATTCAAAGGGAAAAAAACTATTATGATAAGGCCACAAATCAAAGGAATTGAGATTATTAAAATTTCAATCATTGTTAAAACCCAAGATGCAATGATAGTTTGATTTTCTAAATATCTGAAAAGATATTCATAGTTTCACCTGGCTCTATCATGTCCCATAATGAAGAATCTCAACTCTACACTAACATGACAAATAGCACAACGCGCCAACCCAAAGATTCACCAATGTAAACATAACCCCTCATTGCAACCATGCAATAAGCACTCAAATCCAATGATACAATGAATTTGATATTTAGAACAAATAGCCTACAACACACACAACCGAAGAAGAAACAAGCCAACGAAGACATTTAACACAAATAAAGGAAACTCATCTGGAAAACCAGACCAGAGATGGTAACACAATATGCTCCTTGATCTTGAGAGTTTTAAAACAAAATAAATTCAACCAAGCCAACAAGGACCCCTAAAAGCATTACGTCTCAAGACTTCATGTTCAAAGTAAATCCATTTTTACATTCAAGAAAAAAAAATTAAACAGAACATTACAGAGTCACCAAAGTAGTGTTTAGAATCCATATTCAACCCAGAAATTGGAATAGTAGAAACATCGCCTTGGGACTGTTGAGATAACTATTGCAACTCTACATTAAATTTGACCAAATCAACAAGGTCATTTGAAAGCATTATGTCTCAAGAGTTCATTTGGACAGAAAATCTATTTTGAATTCAAAAAAAAAAAATTAAACGGAACATCACAAACTCACCAAAGCAGTGTTCTCACTAAAAATCATGTCACCAAACTCCAGTGAAAAAAATGGGAATGAAAGGGATATAAACTATTACGATAAGGTCATAAATCAAAATAATTTAAACTGTTAAAATTGTAGTGGTTGTTAAAGCTCAAATTGCAGTGATACCTCAATTTCCGATTTATCTCAAAAGATATTTCTAGTTTCATATGGTTTTAGAACGTGCTCCATAATGAAAAATGACAACTTTACACACAGATCAAAAATAGCACAACGCCCCAGTGCAAAGAACCACAAATGCAAGAACAACCTCTCATTCTAACCATACAATAAGCACTCAACCCCAACAATATAATGCATTTGATACTAAGAGAAAAGAGTCAACAAAAAACACGCCCAAAAAAGAAATAGGCCAATCAAATACAAAGAAGCGAAACTCATTAGACATGTATTTTTTCCCAGAAAATTATAGAATCCCTACAATCAGTAGTGAATGCAAACCAGATCATGGAAAATAAACAAAACTGCATGGACAATAAAAAATGTAAGTAAAATGATTACAAAATATGGAATTTCTTAATAGCATTTCAAGTTGAAATACTCACATATCCTCCAACACCAAGTGTACAAATATGTTTAAAAAAATACCTAAGACTCCATACAATCAGTAGAGCAAGTTGGAAGGACGAATCCAGAGAGTGTCAACGATGAACTAAAAGCATGGAGAATAAAAAATGCATGGAACTTTATTTGAAAATATAGACCAAAGGCGGCAATTCAACAAGCCCCTTAACCATGAGAGTCTAAAAACAAAAAAAAATCAAAATTTAACTGACTGTGACAGAGTATGAAAACAAAATTCAAACCAAAAAGAACATATTGTAACGGAATTAGTAAAGGCCTACAATTTTCACTGCACCATTTATTGTTTCCAAAGCATAAAGACAAGTCCATTGCTTGCAGCAATACAAAAAAACTATATTCAAACTACACATAACTGCACATATTCCCAACCATAAAAACCATCTTGATCACATGAAAGAAATACTTCAAAAATGACAACATGGGGCAGGTAGACGCAAATTTGTGTTGCTTTTTTAATTTCTTATCATGATTAATCAATCCTGCATTAGGGCCAAATTTAGAATTCATGTTGAACCTAGATGTTGGGATGGTAGAAACACCACTTTGGCATTGTTGAGATAAATATCCCAACTTCACATTAAATTCAACCAACAAAACAAGGGCCTTTGAAACCATTATGAAATCAAAGGCCAATACAAGTTGTCAAAATACCAAACGGAGGGAAAAATACTATACATTTGCAAAAACCAAACAAGCTCCCTTGATCAGTTCAATCCAACACCTAGAAAATCTCAACAACATATATATTTAATCTACACCAATATTTAAAAAAAACGTCTTATCAGGCTCGGAATCGGTCAAGTTGATCGAGTCGGACCGGTCACAGACTCTGTCGGCTCGGTAACAAACCGGTCGGCTCAGTCGAGCCCGACTTAGCTCAGTCGAGGAAGTCAAATCGGGTCGTGACTCAAAAAAGTGAGGGAAACTGACCTCAAATCGGATTTAATTTTGGTTTTATGGTTTTGGCATGTCCTTCTAACTTCTCCCAAGAAAATCTACCCAACCCCTCTCATTTTCTCATAGCTATCTCTTCTCATTTGTGTTAGAATTTGTGAGGAATTTGTGAAGAGTTGTGGAGTTGGTTTTTGGAGAAGTAGTGACAAGTCTCTTGGGAAATCATTGGAGCAGTAGTGAGGAGCTTCTTGGGCAGTCATTGTAGCAGCATTGAGGAGTTGGTTTGTTGGAGCAACTTTGAGGAGGTTAGAGCCTAGAGGTATTTTTTTTCACTCCTCAAATGTGTTTTTGCTTGTTTTTTTCTTTACAAATCTAGAAATTGAAAAGAGAAATTTTTGTAAAAGAAATTAACATTGAAGAGTTGTTTTTTTTTCATTTTCATATTTTTTTCCTTTCATGTCCAAGTCCAAATATCAGTCCAAAATGGCTCCTACAATGAAAGATGTTGCTTGGGCATATGTTGAGATGATTGATAATCAAATGCATTGCAAAGTTTGTCATAGAAAAATTAAGGGAGGTCGAGAAGAATTCATAGGCTGAAAAAAAACTTAGCTGGTGTTAGAGGCCAACTTACTCCATGTGAAGCACTAATAGAAAAAATTGGGGATATTAGAAAGGAGCTTCTAGATAAATTTGAAAATTTTGAGGAAGAAAAATCTAGGAAAAATATATATAGGTTGAAATTGGGAGGAAGAGGAATATAAAACACACGATGGATTACAACTCCAATTTTGATTATGAGGGCTCTTCATCTATCCCTTGCACTAATGCATACAACCCCTTTCACTATGTTCCTCCCTCGTTGGAGTCTATTCAAGAAAATGGTAAGGGTAAAAGTAAAAAGAAGGGTGATATCAAAATTTATTTCACACCCCCCTCTCCCTCTGATAGTGAACATGGTCCTCAAGCTAATAGAGGTCAAATGCATCCCACTTGAGATCGCCATTGGAAGAAATAATTGAGAGAAACTACCTATGATTACATAGCTAGATGGTGGTATGATGTTGATAGCCCCTTCAGTGCTTCTCGTTCACCATATTATGAACCTATTTTTGATGCCATATTTGTTGTTGGAAAGTGCTTCAAAGGCCCTACTATGCATGAGTTAAGGGGATCTCTTTTGCAAAAAGAGGTTTTGTTCATTGATGAATATTTGAGTGATTTCAAAGTCTCATGGGAAAAAATAGGATGTATCATCATGTCAGATGGATGGACTGATTAGAGGAACCGTACCATCATAAAATTTCTTATCTTTTTCCCACAAGGAGCCATGTTTCTAAGTTCAGTTGATGCATATGATAGGGTGAAATATGCACACTTTTTGTTTCAGCTTTTGGATGAGGTTGTTGAAGAGGTGGGGTGGCTAATTTTGTTCAAATCATCACAAATAATGCCTCTAACTATGTTCTTGCTGGTAAAATGTTAGAGGAGAAACACAAAACCATCTTTTGTGTTAGGTAAACATGACTCGGGGTAGAGTCAATGTTGACTAGGGTAAACAGTAGTGGTTTTGGAGCACATGGTTTTGTGAACCCATGGTTTTCGACCCATGGTATTGCATGTAATGGAGCCTATAAAAGGCTGGGAAGACTTCATTGTAATGTAGGCCTGGAGGTGAGCGGTGAAGGCTCACTTGGCCAGATTGGCCAGGGTTTTGGCCAATGTTTAATGAAATTTCATTAGAATGGGTTCTTCCCTATTTGCCAACTAAACATCAGGTTTATGTTCCTGATTTGTTGTTGGGTTCTTTCTTTTGTTGTGTTTAATTATTCTCCGTAAATTTTTTTACTGCTGCGGTAAATTCCTAACAATTGGTATCAGAGCCATTTTGGCTTCAGAGGGATGCCTCTGTTGTCAAGGGTTTATTTGACTGCAGAATCTATTCGCAGTTCTGGGCACAAGGTAGCTCGGTAATTGGAGAGATGAGCTATAGCATTGAAATTGTGGAAGATGAAGGTCCTGTTCATGTTGGCAGCACGGGTTCCATCGGATCGCTCCTGTGTCGAGAGCTGGAATCCATTCGGAGAATGGAGCAGAAAAAAAAAAAAAAAAAAGGAGCAGCTAGGCCCCGGGGAACGACGTGGTTTCGATCTCCTGCAAGCGTCCCCTAGCGTCCTTGGCGGGTTGTAGGCTTGGCACACGAAAGGGGCAGGATTCGAACTCGAAGCCCCAGTATTTCGAGAGCTCGGTTACGCCCTGCTCGTCCGGCACTGAGGCTGTGGCGGTGGAAGGGCGGAGGATGAGCGCGGGTAACGTGTGGTCCAAGGCTCCGTTTGATGCCGGCTATTTTGAAGGGTCGAAGACGGTGTGTTACGGGACGTCAAGATCTGAGGCAATGCGTGGGAAATTTCCAGATCTGCTGGAAAAATGGCATGTCGAATGAAAAGTGCACAAGAAAAATCTGAGGCAGTGGAGTTCTCGATGGAGGAGGATTATAATCGATTGCATGGGAGAAACAGGATCTGGAATAGGGTTGAGGCGTTTGCCCACCCATCTGACTGATTATTTCATGGGCTCTGGTCTCGATCGGCTTATCGAGCAGCTTATGCAAAACAATGGTGGGCATTGTGGGCCGCTTCTGGCTTCAAGAAGAGCCGTGGAGGCGGTTCAAAATCGTTCAAAATCATCTGGCCGCTGGTCTAAAAGCAGCTCAATGATAATGCGGTGTTTGATGAAGATCGTCTGAAAAGTTACTCAAGTCCTCAATTAAGGAAATTGCTTAACTGGTCACGTCCTCTTCCTTGATGAGCGTGTATGATTGTTGCATGAGGTAGGGACAGAGTTGGAGAAGAGCTTTGGAGAAAAAGCAGCAAACCTTGTGACTGTTGTTGGTAATTCAGTAGTGTGTCTGGTAGAGTTAGTCACACGTCACTTCCCTGGCTTTCGCGACCATTCCGTCTACAAAAGGGCACATATATTTGTAGCGGATCTGTGGGGGGCCTTTAAAGGCCAAGGATATGGAGTTTTTTCATGACATTGGTTCGATAACAATTTTTGCTCACTATATTGTTCCAGCTATTTTGAGGCAATTGGGTGTGTTGACATGTAGCCCATCACTAGCTACTATTGTGGACAGAAAAAGGGAGTTACCTTCAAGGACTGGAGAAGAAGTAGAAGGTAGATTCATGTACAACTATGATGTCCTCTTTGGAGAGGACATCATGAATTGAATGTAGAGAATGAGAGAGAATATGAGCACGTGGATTAATTAATTGATGAGCCATGTATCTGAAGAGAACTCCTAGAAGACTGGCGGTTACAGAGGCTGGTAACCCATGTAATCCGGTAGATGGGTTCTTTTTATATCGACATTGATTTCATAATATAAAGGCAACAACAATGAAACAAAAAAAAAAGGTATTATAATGGAGTTAATTTTTTACATGTAAATGGGCATACCGCTGTAAGACCTGGTATGGCATGCGTACCCCTCGGTAATCACTGGTGTAATCACTGGTAAAGTCTGGGTTAGACCTAGGTGATAGGGGGGATGTCAAATTAACAATTACCCTGGGTAAAAATTTGAGGGGGGAAGAGCTAGAGTGAGCGGGGTTGTCTCACTTAGCAGTTTTGGCTGGATTTAGTCAAGAAACCCCAAGTCAAGTTTAAGGGGGGAATTGTTAGGTAAACGTGACTCGGGGTAGAGTCAATGTGGACTAGGGTAAACAGTGGTGGTTTTGGGGCACATGGTTTTGTGCACCCATGGTTTTGACCCATGGTATTGCATGTGATGGAGCCTATAAAAGGGATGGAAAGACTTCATTGTAATGTAGGCCTGGAGGTGAGCGGTGAAGGCTCACTTGGCCGGATTGGCCATGGTTTTGGCCAATGGTTAATGAAATTTCATTGGTTGGGTTTTTCCCCGGATTTGGGGTTTTCCCGGATAAACATTGTGTTTATGTTCATGATTTGTTGCTAGTTCTTTTCATGTTTAATTATTCTCTCAGTAAATTATTTTATTGCTGCGGTAAATTCCTAACATTTTGGACCCCATGTGCTGCACATTGCATCTGCCTCACACTTGAGGATATTGGTAAAATAGATTGGATCAAGAAGATTGTAAAGCATGCGAAAAACATAAAAAAAGAAATTTATAATCACTCATGGATTTTGAACTTGATGAGGAAACATACAGGGGGCAAGGATATTATTAGGCTTGCCATCACTAGATTTGCAACTCATTTTTTGATATTACAATCTATGCTTTCCCAACATAGAAACTTGCAAAGGTTGTTTTTAAATGATGAAAGGAATGAATGTAAATGGTCTCGCAAACAGGATGGCAAATATGTGAAAAATAAAGTTTGACGAATAAATATTTTGGAAAAGGGAAACAAAGATTGTGAAGGTTGTTGAGCCACTGGTTACGGTGTTGCGGTTGGTGGATGGGGAAAGATTGGCTATGGGCTTCATTTATGAGGCTATGGATAAAGCAAAGGAGAAAATAAACGCAGCATACAAGGAAATAGTGTCTAAGTATGGGCCCATTTGGAAAATCATTGATCAAAGATTAAACAATCAACTCCATTGCCATATACATGTATCTGGGTATTTTATGAACCCAAGGTATCATTATAAAGCTCTAGAGGTAGGAGCTTTGACTGGTGAGGTTATAGATGGATTGATTGACTGCATTGATTGCATGGCCCCTAAGGAGAGTGAGCAGTTGTAGATACACCAACACATCACTTGTTTTAGTAGAGCCACAGGTACCTTTGGTAAGAACCTATCAAGGATTTCAAGGGAAGCAGATGAGTCAGGTAAAGAAATAATTTCAATTTTCAAATTCTTATTTTGTTAAATTTTTTTATAATTTGAAAGTTGGATATAATTTGTTGAGCTAACTCATTACAAAATTGTGTTTTTTTGTAGCACAATGATAGGAGGCATTTGGTAGCCATTGTCCTCAATTGCGTAAGTTGCAATCAACATTTTGAGTCAAAATTATAGTGCTACTAAGTGTGAGAGCAATTGGTCTATCATTGAGAGGATTCACACGAAGAAGAGAAATTGTTTGGCGAAAAAATGGTTAAATGATCTAGTCTATGTCCAATACAACATCCGACTAAAACACAACCAATTTTTGAACAAAATACTTGATACAAATCCCATTGTGTTGGACGATATTGATCCAACATCAGATTTGGTAGTGGAGATTCATCCAACAGAGTTTGAATCTAGTGTGTTGATTTGGATTTTCAAATGGAGGCAGTAGTTGAACATCATGTTCAGCTAAATGTAGAACCACTAGTACCATGCTCAGCCCCAATTCCTCCCGTTGCAGGTGTTATCACTCAGTAATTTCTCAAGGTTAAAGAATGAATTCACTGAGGTAACCACAAACCTAATTTTGAGCTTAAGATCTAGCCTTCCTAATGCTCAAAGAGGGCTCTCTCTTTATGATTTAACTTTGTTGTTTTTAGTTGATTTTAGGCTAGTTATGTAATATTGATTGGTTTTTTGTTTTGGTTTTGGTTTGGTTTGGTGGTGGAATTACTGATTCAAATGGATAGATGTAGGTCTGTTTTCCATTGCGCTAATGGAGTCAATGTATCAAGCAAAAGATCATAATCAAGTTCTAAAGGAAGTGTTCACATGGCAAGGTAGCTGAGATGATTCAAATCTTTAGGCTGGAAGGTGAAATAGTTTCAATTGGGATGGGAGAACAATTAAGGATTCTCAGATCTAGATAATGAGAGAAATGACAGAGGTCAATCGAAACTAGGGAGCATTGAAGAATTCCCTAATCTGGATATCAGAAGAAAACATGTAAATATATAACAGTTCAAGACAAAGTGTATTTAAACAAGTTATGAATTAAAATTATTGTTATATCATTTAGATTTAGAAAACATGCAAGTATGTGAAAAACTTCAGAAAATAACAAAGAACAATTGAAAGTACTTCACTGAAGTGGCTCAACATATGAATCCTGTAATATAATGCCTTTATTTCTCAATCCAGTTTGTTGACTTGAAAATAGTACAATAAATCCTCAGGTTCCATATCAATGCAACTATAGAAATGTCTAGCGATCCACAATCCACACACAATACTTCGAATTATGAATTATTTATACAAAAACTAATACCAAATCTCTTGTTTAACTAATCAAGATTTATTCTATGAAATAAAATATCTAAATGCTAAAAGGTAGTGACACCTTTCAACTAATTGAAAAGTTGTCCCTATTTTACTTGATTGTTGTTATCTGTTGGTTTCTTTTATGTTGTCTTGTCTCTTACATTGTCTTCATCTGGCTGCATTTGATTTATCTTTTAACTCTGTTTTTGACCTTTAACTCTGCTACTTTTTCACCTGCTTTCACTTTTACCTGTCACAGTAATTTATATGTAACAGTGAGTAAAATATGTTCTGGAGAGTTACTTTGAATAACTTCGTTGTTGTTGCTATATATTTTTTTACTCTGTTAAAACCAATTTACTGTGTAAATTATCCTTTCTCTGTTGTATTGCTGGTTTTAATTTGATTTTCATTATGTGTATGAAACTTCTGTTAGAATCCCGAGAATCTGGATTAAACAATTTTGAACTAGTATCAACTATTTATCAGATTTCTTGGTATGCTAATATACCTGCAAAACAAAACATTTCGTTAATAAAATCCAGGTCTGAAATGAGGTGATCGAAGGCTTAATTAGACTGGGAAGACCTGTGTAATGAGTTCTAGCTACGGAGGTTCAACTCTATTGGCAATGGCTCTTCGGTTTTATTCGCAAATCTACATAAATGACTCAAATGTTTGCTTTTCGCACAATGCCAGAATTACCACAGTAGCTCGAGGTTTTCGAATTGGTTTACCGTATAGTGCAGAGTGGGTAGGTGACATAATAGTTTAACACAACGCGGGGTCGACAGGTAAGCGGTTTATAGCATGGGCTAACAGTGGTTTGGCGGTTTCATCGCACGTTGCAGGAGCTTAACCAACTGTTTATCGCATATGCAAAGGGTTTTGGTGGTTTTCACACAGAAGGAAAGAGATTAATGGTTTCGTGGATGGGAGTGCGATATCACACGGGATTGATGCATGGCAAGGGGAGGGGGTGCGAAACCACCCATTTCGAAACCTCCTGTGGCATTAATTTTTTGATTGTCGGGGGATGTGAAAAGGATGTAGGCCATTGGATCTGATGGCAGAGATTGGACAGTCGAATGAGCTATGATGGGTTCAAAGGTGGGACCAGGAATTAATAAGCGGAGGGTTAAATGGGTTTTTAACTAGGGAAAAGGGATTAGGAAAGGAAAAGGGGTTTTAAGCTAAGGAAAGGGGTTTAGGAAGGGGAAAAGGTTATTTTTAAAAGGGGAAATGGGGTTAGAAGAAGGGAAAGGGATCTACACCAAGGGAATGTATTTTTGCATGGGAAATTGGGATAAGGGGAAAATGTTAGAAATGATCTTAGTGGAATGAGACAAACCAAAATGATGCTTTCCAGTGCTTGTGAAAGTAATATACTTACCCATTTTTATCTTAACATTTTTATTTCCTTTATGGGTGCATTTGAGCTTGCTAACCCTTTATTTATTTTTAATAAACAAACTATCTACTTCTAACCTTATAACTTCCAAAGGATCAGATTAAACTGGTGAGTTCTTTTATTCTCTACCTAACTACTAATTTGCCATTATTAAATGGTTTGGCCAAATCTTATTCACTATCTATCAACATAAAATTTAAAAGCATGAATAATAAAGATTAAACTATAATATTATCATGAATTGTGGCATTTTGGACAAGCTGCACACAAATTTATTTGCATAAAATAAACTAATAGTAGTGGCACTTGAATGTGCATCACTTTTAGGATCTATTTTTATCCCTTTTTGGTGAGGTTTGTATTTTATATTCTTTTTTGATTTCTTTTCTTTCAGTCCTTTGATTTTTCTTTTAAGACTTACCCTCTTTACATTTTTTTTTATATGGGAAAACAAATTTGCAGAAAGCAAAGTATGTGCATATTACAAGACTAATCATAGTCAATTCAAAATTATGAATCCTATTATTATAATACCCTAACAGTGGCTTCACTTGGGGATGGCATCTCCTTGTGAGATGTTAAGAACACTGTCGACTAGTAGTCTGATCCATTGGGCCAATCCCAAGCCTACATATGCTTTGTTATATAATCTCTGTGACTGAAAATATTGAACTAAAATGACACCCTTTTCTGCAAACTAAAATTTGATCTGAAACTAAAAGGTGTTGCAACCTTCAAACCAAACTACTAGATCATCAAGACTTTAGAGCTTTCTTCTAGGCTTTGAATCTTAATGAATTATTTTAACACTTGCTGAAAATTGAAGACTGAAATAAACTTGCTACTGAAAATAAAATCTAATCAAATTGAAATTCTACTTACTTACTCTAATCAACTGTACAAATTCTGATTAGGTAAAATGAAATAGCCAATGCAACCATTCAAGCATTATATACATTGATGTATTTTGCTGCATGTGCTTGTTTGTGATCAAAACTGAAGTTTTGTATCCCAATAGAAACTTGTCAACAAATGTAAAGATAAGGAAATACTTAATTTCCTTTATTGACTCTAGAAACTGTACAAAGGATCTTCCAAGGTATATGCACAAATGTTCAACTGTTCCAAGCAACTGTACATCTTTTCTGGATGACCTCCATACCATGAAACTAAACTGTTATTTCCCTGCAAATTTTCAGATAAGCTTTGTGATGATATTTCTACTAATAAAAATGTATGTCTGATGAAACCTTTATCATCTTGATTCTGAAGCTCATAGTTAGTTAAAGAAGAAAAATTTTGATTGCACTCATCATCCAACATATCAGCTATTGGATCATGAAAAACTTGGAAGGATTGCTACAACCTATTGCATATGGGTTTGAATGGAATTTCATAAATGTTTGCAGGTTCCTCATCCTTTGCTTTAGAAATATTATACAAAACCTCCTTTAAAAACTGAAATGATTCAAAACATAGTGGTATTGAATTCGCTTGTATCTTTTGATCAGGTATTTCAATGGAATTTGATAATTGTAATTGTGAAACTGAAGAATCCTGATCAAGAGTTTCATTTTCTTCTTTGTTGTCAATAACAATACTTAAAGACTGCTGTTTTTTGAATGCTTTAAAATTTTCTCTGATGAACTGAAAAGAAGCAAAACAAAGAGGCAAAGATCCTTCACTTATTTCAAAATTTTCTGTGTTTTCTTCTTCACTCTCAAAACTTATCTGTATTGGCTGATCACTATATTAAAAATGTTGAATATGAATTTCCTCATCTCCCAAACTAGCAACTGATTGAACTGTAAAGTTAGCTTGAAGTTGAAGAACATAATTATCATCATATTGATCATATTTAGGCCAATAATTAAAAGAAGGAATGTCATCAATCATACACATTAGATCAACAGATTGCTCTTCTATATATTGATCTGTAGATCCATTTTCTAATCTATGGTAATTAGAATTTCCTTGAAAATGTTTATGGCCTGCAACATCTTCTTTTCTTGCAATAAGTGGGTCATGGTAATCTTGAATAAAAAATTCATTTTTCATGGTGATCTTTTGTAACATTTCCTCTATTTTATTTACCAAAATATCAAGTTTTACCTCTGCAATGTTTTTCTTTTCTTCTTCTACTTTCAACTTTTCCCTTCTGATTAGTAGATTAAATTCTACATCTATTGCAATGTTATGCATTTGTTCAAGTGTTGAGGGATTTCTTTCTCTTAGCTGAAATTCTATTTCTGGATCAAATGCTTTTGGATAATGCAAGAGAGCTAAATCAGGAGGAGGTTTGATATTTGATGGCATTGAATAATGAACTTGATTAATTCTATTAGAAAATTGTGGTATTGTTTCATTTGAATTTCTTTTCAATTGATTGTATTCTTCTATGATCATAAAAAGATTAACTTTGATTATCCATCTATCAAGGAAAAATTTGACAAACTGTTGGAAATTTGAGATGCTTGCAATAGGCAGATTCTTGAACCAACATTTTACTTTACTCTGCAAAGAAAGAGCAAAAATCATGATTCTAACATCATCTTCATCAATCTCAAATAGGTCCAGAAATACATTTAAAATATGAAAAGGTAACCCACAAAACTATCAAGATTTTAATGAAACAATGCACTAATTGAAATGAACGTTTAAACAAACTCACTAGCTGCTACTACCACCCTATGTAAGTACGTGCCCAATGATATAGGGTTCCCATTGCCCAAAATTACAATCATAAGAGCGTTGTTTTAAAGCAACTTGTCGGCTCCAAATGCCGACTGAGCCGCAGACATTGCAGCGATTTCTACAATCTGTAGCCATCTTAGGACGGGTAAACCGAACAACGAAGAGTGATTCTAACTTGCCACTACCCACCTCTTAAAAATTATAACCCATATTTATTATGAAATTCATCTATACCATAAATAACATATTTAGAATATCCAAAAATCCAAAAAATTTAACAAAAAATATTCGAAGTGTCAACCCTTTTCACATTGGACACCTGGACGCCATGCAAATTAGCCTCCTTAAATCAATGACAACACACTATCTAGATTGTTTACACGTTTCCATTTGCAATCTAGACAACGTTCTGAGACTCAAGGCAACTAGCCTAGCCACCAGATTGCCAATTTCATGTTTGGAGAATTTTAATTATTCCTCGTAGGCCTCTACTGTCTCACTTCCAGGAGGTTCGATTCTTACAACATGATAAAATGTGCTAGGATTTATTGACACAAAAATGGCATAACATTTGGCTAGGTTAAGATAGAGTGAAAGTCGACAAATAATAAAAGCATAGACATTTGTGCAATGGATGGAGTGAGGTTCGAATGGGAGTAAACAATGGCCGACTAAAAAATTAGGTTTTGGCATTTAGTTCGAGTCTCTAGGTCGCGAATGATTTTGGGTTTCGATTGCCCTAAATCACACTGTACAAAGGATTTCGACATTTCTTCCTCTATAAACCCATAATTTATCTTCCATTGGTAGTCCACATATCAATAGAAAATCCTATTGTCGAAGGTTCTCAAAATCCTTGCTTCAAACCCTAAGGGAGTCAAAACTATTTATGTGCAAGGGATTTGGTGGAAAACATGGCAGAAGCCAGGAATGGGAACGCTCCAACCCAGATATGTTCTGTAAAATATTGCAGACCTTCTACACAAATTGGAAGGAGAACAATCAGGGTTTCTAGGGTTCTGTCGATACCATAACGATTGTGGCCCCTTCACCTTCTGAAGATTTGTGTTACTTGAAATCATCGACCTTGAACGTATGGTTGTGCAGACGCCTTAGAAATGCAAAGCCAACAATTCGAACTTTGATCAACTAGAAGACATAGGCACATTTTCCTAAATCATAATGTCTAGAGCAATTTCAAAGCTAATAATGCATATGTCAATGCAAAGCTAACAATTCCAAGTTCGAACAACCAGAAGACACAAGAAAATTGCCATAAATCACAATGTCTAGAGTATTTTTTTAATAAATTCGCCAGAATGAGACAAACGTATTCAAACTTACTGCCCCAACAAGAATACAACGACGTGTCTCAACTAAAGATAGATGATGGCCCCAACTCCAGATACACGGCCCAACAATAGTGCAACGATCGCTCTCAACTCTAGACACATAATGCACATGCACGACAACTCCCAAATTAACATAGCTTTCCATATCTAGCACTACGATGCATCTATAACCTAGTACTATGAATCTATGAAAAAAATATGGCAGACATGGGTAGGTTATGTATCTATGGCCATTACTACAACCATTTCACTGCAACTTAGACCATAACGTCACTGCTATGTGCATTTATCCCTAATATTTATCGCGAGGTTTTTGTACAACTATTTCTAGGTTCTATGTTTAATGTTTCACAGCGCAGGTGACACATCACCTTGAGCTTTAGACCCTTGGTGGTGGTGGCAGACATACGTCACCACCTTGGGAAGCCAAAACTCCAATGTCTACATTAGAAACCCAGTGAAATGTTTTGTACAGTGACCAAAACTAATACATAAACTGAAAGGTATATGTCACTGCTTTGGCAGTGACATAATAACTTTGAAAAAACATTATATATTTTAACAAATTATACAAGAATGAGATTTCAATTGCGGAAACTCTTCCTAATAATATGTAAAGCAAGAGATTCAAAATTTTTTTACTGGGCAATAAATCTACTGTCCAGCCAAATGACAACACCATTTAGATTAGCGTAGTCTAAAGACGCCACAAATTAGCCCATAAAATAATGGAAATTCCAGCAAGACGCCATTATAGATTAGCGTAGTCTAAATACGCCACAAATTAGCGTGGAAAATAATGAAAATTTCAACAAGATTATGACAAAATCCGACATAAATTTTTGAAAATCCAAATTACAGGTATCAAACTTCAAAATTTTAAATACCCACATATTTTTGATGGTACTAAATCCATTTCCACCATTAAAAAACAATTCAAACATTCCAACATTCTGATATACTTGTACTAGGCAATTTATACCATCATACACAATGCCATTTAGATTTTAACAAATAACATATTCGAAAGATATATACCAATCAATTCACAACCACTACCAAATTAACTAATTTTTTTTTCTTTCTTCTTAATTAATGAAAATAATTTTACATGAGTTTACATTTTTGCGAAAATACCGGCCTGAGAGTGGAGGTCTCACAGTAATACTGAATTAACTTGAACCAATGACGTGCTCCTAATAAGCACTGAGAACGATATTTTACGACAAAAAGTACTCTTGAAGACTGCGATACACACGCGCATGTACTCCTTCACATGCATATTGTACTCACCGTACCTTCCTGCATCAATCCCCTGCTTGCTGGCATGGTTCCCAAGGTGCATCCACAGGTAACTTGTCTAGACACAAGCCCTACCCTTTTCAATATTTTGTAACTTTCAAGGTACGATAATACCATTTCCAGGTGCCATGATTAGTCATGCCATAGCTTGGTTTGCATCTCTTGAATATGAATGGATGAATATTGATGCATGCTATATATACATGTGAGGACAAGAGGCGAGGACAACGTGAAGTTTCAAGATGTTTCTGGGAGATCAGCAGTAGCAGCAAGAAGCGAAAACCATGGAAGAACCACAATCCACAGAGGGAGACATCTCTCCCGTAGAGGTAATACTGATACGAACCTGTTTCCTTCTTAGCCCAAATATGCATTTTCAATTATTTTTCTTGATGATTTCTCGGCTCGCATTTGTATTTACAATTTCTTTGCATTTTAGCTCAAAGATATTGCAAAGATATTGTAGTTTTTGTTAGGGTTAGTATGAAGCTTTTTATTTTCTCGCATACAGTCTGCATCTGAGAAAGCTTTGGAGAATAGTAGTGTGCAATTGAATGGTGTTGTAACTACTCCCAAAGAAACCGAAAACTATCTGGAGAATGATAAATGGATGAATGATGAGGGCGAGAGACCGGGAACTTTAGCTGCATTATCATCCCAGAATAAACTGGCGAGATCCAGTTCAAAGAATAAGGATTCTTCAGCTTCTTCAAGGGTTTTTCCCACTGTTGGGACTTATGCCGTCCAATGCGTTAAATGCTTAAAATGGAGATTCATCCCAAGCAAGGAACAATATGAAGCCATTCGGCATTGTGCTTCTGAAAATCCTTGGGTATGTAATAAGGCCTCTGCGTGGCGCCCGAATGCTTGCTGTCATGACCCAACTGACCTCTCACCAGATATCAGTCGTCTGTGGATAATTGACAAGCCAAACATACCCTGCCCTCCTACAGGATGGGAGCGGTTGATCTACCTCAGAGGAGATAGCACCTGCAGGTTTGCAGACGTGTATTATGTTGCTCCATCCGGAAAGAAATTAAGGTCCAGGGTTGAGGTTGAGAAATTCTTGGAAGATAATCCTCAGTACGCCAAGGAAGGGGTCAACATTTCACAGTTCAATTATCAGATCCCCCGACCACTTCATCACGGCTATCTCAGTAAACGCACGGCCTCAGAAGCTCACAACCAGGGCAACACTGGCCGGAATACCAAAACCAAAATCTCTTCCCATGACGAAAATTAGCTCCTTTCTGAACATATGACTAAGTCATCAAAGTTACAATAGAGCACTTTCTTGCCTGTGGTTTTCAGATCTCTGTATCAAATCATACTGACTTGATCAGCACTTTTTGCCAAAATCGATAGTATGTATCATCGTTAATGCCTATAACAAATATGTTATACGTACAGTTACTGTATATTCGTTGTAGGTTGCAAACCTATACTGTATATTTCATAGTGTACTGCAAATCTTTTGCTGCTGAAAAGATATATGGTGAGCATGTATCTAGGGGGCCTTCTTCTCTCTCCTGGTAGAGTAGTATAAGAGGCCATAATTTTGCCATGCCACAATTTTGTTTAGAAATAGTGGAAATTTGGGCATGATTTTGGCAAAAATCAGGCATGAATTTTGGGAAATCTGGATTACATCTGTCAAGTTTCATGGATTTGGGTGCCCAAGCATTTTTTTTTATGGTGCCCAGTGGAAATTTGGGCATGATTTTGGCAAAAATCTGACAGGAATTTTGGGAAATCTGGATTACCTCTGTCAAGTTTCATGGATTTTTTTTAATGGTGCCCAAAGGTTTTTGATGGTGCTGAATTCATTTCCACAATGATGGGATTCAGGGGAAATTGTAGACTTTTTTCAGAGTAAGACATGGGACAATTAAATGTTTTTTCGTTTGTCACAGTATACAGGGGACTTCAAATGTGTTTAGGTGTTATTTTATGAATTTTGTATATGTTACAGGGATATCTCTACCTTCAGGTTTACCAAGGATGTTTTGTTTTAATTAAATAATTTTTTGTGGGATTTGAACTTTGAATCTCATGCTTTACATATTACTCAATTAATTTTGAATCTCATGTTTTACATATTACTCAATTAAACTGCACCTGCCGGGTTGTATTGCTCTAATTAAATTAAATGACAATTATTAATTAAATTAATTAGCATAGATGAAGGTTATAATAAACTCACTAGAAAACTAATAAATAAAATTTTATTATGTAATTTTTCAATTTATATATTTTAGTTATATATATATATATTTTAATTTTGAAAAAGGTAAAATTTTTAATATACTCATCTTAAGCACGAATTTAATATAAACTTGGAGGAATCAAATATCTTTATGTATAAACTTATTTTAGAGTGCAACAAACAATGTGTAATACTTTATTGTTTAAATTGTATTTTTAAATGGTACAGTGATTAAATTGGTTTTTTTGTTATTAATATATTTTCAAGTATAAATCAATATTAATTCATATTAAAATATTTTATTTATAACTAATATTCGATATTTTATTCTATATAATATTAAAATATTTTTTTTAACAATTTTTTTCTATATATAGATATATATGAAGTTGATATCAGGTGTTAAAGTATTTCTGAAAAATATAAGGGAGTTTAATTTTTTAAGTTATATTAGTTTATATGTATAACTAATTAAATATATATAGCAATATTTTATCATTATTATAGTCGATATTGTTTTTTATTTAGAAAATATTTTATTTTTATTTTAAAAGTCAAATATATTTATACATTTTTTTCACACAAGATTGTAAAATAAACCTTTCAACTCCATAAAAATATTTTCAAATAAATATCCACCAACCTCATCATTATATACAAATATATCATTCTAATTTGTAACAATACTACTATAAATAATCATCTTAGTAACAACCGCATATGCTTACCTTGCCAGAGCTTTTCCTTATTACATCCTTTCAGTTTGTTTTTAGTAGACCTAGTCCCAAACCTCGTCATTATATGCAATTATTCATTTTTTTTTGGACCTATGGTTGAATTCTGAAGCCTTTTAAATTATAATAGATTAGATTTCTACAACTCAATGCATACTCTATAAAAGGTTCTTCAGTAGGCATTGGACAAAACCTCTTACATGAATTTCCAAGCTTAATTACTATGTTCAAATGTTCTATGAGTCTTATGGATGATAATTTCCAAGCTTCTTAATAGTTTGGACTGACAACGCTACAGACTAATGTGGAATGAAATCCTCATTTAATTAAATAGAAGATAATTCACATTCGTTATTTTATTATTGGATTTTTCATTTTATTATTGGATGGATATGTTAACAATTGAATAATAGAATATTATTTTATAAGGTTAATTTTAATTATAATTTATTTTTCTTGAGTTTTAATATACTAAAGTAGATTCATTTTAAATCTAAATGTATCATAATTTATTATGTTTGGAGATGGATTAAATTCTTAATTAGAAATTTTTGTTTTAGAATGTAAAATTTGAGAAAAGATTTGTATCTCAAGAGATTTGATCTTTCTCAATGTATGATAGGTATGACACATATATAATTAAGATAGATCTATGCTAGTTTCAATTGTGAACAACATGTGAAATTTTTAGATGATCATCGTTAATTTACATCATTATGAATTCAAATAATAACAAAGTAATAATGTTTAGTGACAAAGATGTTAAATAAATAGAAAATGAGATCATTAAAATATTGAATCCTTCTCAATATACTAGTGAAGGATCCATGTCAATCTACATTCTTTAATTTTTAGTATAGTGACAAAATTTTAGAGGATAAAAATTATGTTAACAGTTTGCTTAAGGCAAGCTCTCTTGATTGACATTAACAAAAAATTCCCTTGCATTTAACCAGTACTAGGTGCAAAGGGAGTGTTGGTGGGGTAGGGCATCACTCATTTTCCCATATTGATACTCTTGGGGACATTGGTGCACATGATTGCCACCAATGGTAGCAAAAATACTAGAGGAAGTATGAGACCCAAGGATAAAATTTCAACCACATGGGAAACTAGCATTTGGTATCACCGGGTTACTTGTAGGAATGATGAAAATAGGTGGAATCCACTTCCATTGGTAAACCAAGGCTTTGCCCCCCATCAAATACCAATTATGATATAGGTATTTGCAATGATGCAATGGGCATATTAACATTGGGTATACATATGGAAGGAAATGAATTGTTTGGTGGAATTCCTCATATGGAATGATTGAGTGTCATAGGCATGAATGGAGGTGTAATTATCTCACTAAATGATGGCAAAGGAGTGTTCATTGTGACTCCTCCCATCATTGTTGAAGATGTAGAAGCAAGCCCTCCCCCATTAGATGACTCACTAATGTTGGACATCATATGGGGATTGCTAAAATAAGAAAAAGAATATCTAAATGGTTTGTGCACCTAAATGAGTAAAGGGTTGATGGGATTACTGAAGAGATTGGTCAACCATAATAAAGTATGTGCTTTAACCAATGAAAACAAGTATCTTATCTCCAATTAGACACTAAAAAGCACAAGGCACACCCCTAGCAAATCTAAGTTAATTAACAAGAAAACTAAGCATACAAGGGGCCTTTTAAAAACTAATAATTGTAAGGTGATGAAATCCCTAAATACACAGAAGGGAAAATTTTAAGGATGAAAATTTATTTTAAAGTGTAGAAACCTTGGCAAATCTTACTAGCCCATAATATGTAAAGGGTAAAACATTTAGTGATATTTTTGGGAAAAAAGAAAAAAAGACTCAAATTTCTAAGGATTTTATATAGTTTAATTTTGACATTTTTAAGCTAAAATAATTGTATCCTATATAATTTCAGCGAATCATTTTTAGAAAAAATGGAAATTAATGAATCTTTCTTTAGGAAAAAGCATGGAAAATTAATCCATGGGTTAAATTTAATCTCTAAAACTTTCATTGGGCCCTAGTGAATAGAGTTATGAGAATTAGGTATGTTAACCTCCCAATACCAATGTATACTGGAGCAAGTATCTGTACAAATAATAGGAAGAGTCACACCCAAAAAGTACTAATACAGTGCTGTAACGTCTATCTCAAGTACCACGATTACTCCCACCCATTGTCACTTAAGTCAAGGTCCCTAGATAATGGCTACTAAGGATACTACCTCGCAATCAAATGATAAATGGGAATAATTTGTAACACTACCCCTTGTTGGAAATACTGAGAGGGGGGGTGAATCAATATTTCTTATCAATTAACAATTTTAAATCTTTTTAGAGCATTAGTTAGTGTTCAATTACTCTTGATGTTTATCCAATAACAACAGTGAACAATATAACACAATAGGCACACAAATTTTAGATGGAAAACCTCCTCCGAGTCAAAAACCACTGAAAACTTTTCTAATAAATTCTTTAATCTTCAGCGCCAACTGAAATGAAAGGTACAACTTCCTAAAATTATAGAAAATCATTATTCTCCAGCTCTCACTGGAAGGACGCCCAACACCTTGGTTTCTTCAGTAGTCAATTGAATGGATGCTTTGACATCCTAGACCAACCTACCACCCTAAAGTGTTCACAGGCCCTGACTTGTAGGTGACTTCATACACCAACCTAGCACGTCCCTGCCACCCTATAATGATCAGAAATAAGACAAGAGCATGGAATCTCGTACCAGGGACAATGATTCACGATACAATATTCAAAATGCTTTTCTTGAACTAGACCAATCACCCAATCATACTATGACCTACAACCCAACCATAACATTATTTAACAATGACACTTAATGCCTCTCCAACTTTTACAATAATGACTCTTACAATTTTACAATGATGATTTTACAATACTGACTTTTGACACAACCTGATACTTGACTTGACACTGCTTCTTTGAACACTAGTAGTTGTCGCGGTATTGTTGTGCTTGCTTCAAGTAATGGTAATTTGGCGTTGCATTGTTCTTCTAGTATGTGTCTAAGTTGTCTTATTATTTCCTCCTTCCTGGACATGAATTAATGAACACGACCCAAACCAATATACAAACAAAATACTTACACTATCCTGCAAGCCACGTGTTAGAGAAATATTCAAAATTCAAATGTAAATTGGTTCAACATTTATGAACAAAACCCAATCAAACATACATACAAAATACTTACATTGTCCTGCAAAAACACATGTCAAAGATGATATTCAAATTAAAATTCAAACACTAATCATACATACCTTGTTGTAGCAAAATTACCCTTGATTGTTGATGTGTTGTCTTTATTGCAGTGATCCTTGAATGCATACTTTTTCTTGCCTTCTAGAAGCTCGATATTAAATCTGTTGTATCTATGTAATTTCGAATCTTCAAGGTTTGAAATTGCGCCCACATAGGTCTCATCAATATTGGATTCTTCAAGAAATAGTTACGCCCATTCTCCTACAATGACTTGATTATAGAATAATTCAGTAACATGAATTTATACGAAGTGCCACGTGTCACTATTTCAACCTTTGGTTTTGAAAACGATATCCAACAAATTACAGTTCGTCCTCTTTCTGTCACTTTTTACGAAATTTGAATCCAATGCTCAGAGAGTAATTTATGACGATTTTCTCAAGGTCACCTATTTGACATGAAATTCGGGAGCCTGCAAAAACCTTAACTTCCTCAAATCGTATCTCCGAAAATATAGCGAATCAATATCTGAAATTTGGACACACGTTTCATTAGGATTTCTAATCAAATGGGTTTTTTTTCAGCATCTGAAGCTTCGCAAAAAAAAAAAAAAAAAAAAAAGAAGAAGAAGAAGAAGAAAAAAGTTATAGTGAAAATGCCATGATGACTTGTTTTAAGTAGTGAAATCCTTACATGAGAAGGATATGAGAGTCACAATTTATATAAATGTTTAAGTTGAGAGGGTTTTCAACAAGTGAACATTGGAGGGATTTTAGGAGCATAAAAAATTATTAATTATTGACTATTCAATGACCACAACCAATGATTAGTGTCATGCAACAACCCTATGGGGTTTTAGCCTACTAACTGGGGTTACTAACTTCAAGCAGAAATATCTCTCAAATCGTGAAGAATTATGTGGCATGCCATATATCAACGAAAACATATCGACAAGTAGAAACCATCCAAAATATCCGTGAATCAGAATAGAGTAAGTTTCCCACTCAAAATTCCCATCCAAAATCGAGGTAACACATGGTGCTACTTGAGTTGACATCAATCACAACCATAGATCAACCATCTCCCACTTTGGAATTGATGGCAACACAAGTACTCCCCTTGCAATCATGACACATTTTTATTCAACATCTCTACTCCTTTGTCATCAATGGAAAATGATAATTCACCATGACAAACGTCATCCTGCGAACCTATACACACCTCAACTCCCCCCCTTTTTTTTACTTACTTAGATGAGAGAAAGAGTCTAATGAGAACTTGGGAGAATCCCAGGGTTTAGGTGAAAATACTCAAATTCTTCACGAGGTAATGGTTTGGTAAAGATGTCACCGATTTGTTTCTTTGTGCCAACATATTCAAGCTTGATATTCTTTTCGGTGATTTGCTCTCTAACGAAACGATATTTGACCGGAATGTGATTTGTTTTGGAATGCATCACAAGATTCTTGGAGACACTGATGGCACTAATGTTATCACAAAATATGGGAATAGGCTCATCAAACTTAACTTGAGTATCTTGCAAAGTTTGCTGCATCCATAGAAATTGAGTACAATAAGCTGCTGCTGCGATATATTTTACTTCTGCTGTGGATAACGATATTTAACACTGCTTTTTACTTAACCATGAAACAAGGCAACCACCTAGATAGAATGTTGCTCCATTGGTACTCTTTCGATCATCATCACTTCCTGCCCAATTTGCATCTATATAAGCTTGGATAAATAGATTATTTCCTATAGAAAATATCTAACACAACTATAATACCATGTAGAAATTATATCAATGGACTCAATCCGATCATGTAATGTACTAAAGCAAGATATTGAATCTTTTTACAAAATCTGTGGAATATAAATCACGATCACTCAATCACATGCAAGTAAGAGAAAGAAGTAAATCAATACACAACACCAGATATTCCTGGGAAAAACAACTGCTCAAAACCCCTCCATATTTATTGTATATTCAACCAAGGAATCATGAAACAGTACAATGTATTTGTGATCACCACAACCTCATACACTCTACCAATTGCTTCGCACTGATCAAGGAAAAATTCGACAAGCACATAGCCAATTAGCAGCCTACCCTGCTTACGCAATCCCTAGAGAATTAAACTTCTACTAAATAGGAAATTCAACCTTACTTGATTGCGCAATCCATCATGGGCTTCCCATGGTTTTATAACTACATCTGGACAGTTTGCTAAAAATACAACTGATAGTTTACTTGCCTTGAACCTTTGTCTCAACTGGGTCTCCACCAGAATTAGCATGCACACAGCTATAAATAGTGAATCCTCAGTTACTTGGTATATCACTACTAGTGAATTAAATCTATTTTAATTCACTTGATCTTCCACTAGCTCATCAATCAGTTAGAACTAGTTAAACTGATTTTCACTCAATTAATGTGATTTAACTGATCCCACTCACACTACACTAGTGCTACAACTACAACTGGACCCCGTTAATAATAGAATCACTCTACATTCCTATCCTTTGACCCTCAACTCAAAATTATTGAGCTAACTAAGTCTATCACACTTAGTTAACTATTACAAGTTGTTATGAGATAAGATTACAATTAATTTTCCAATTTATTTAAAAATTGGTTTGCACACTAATGTGTCGCTAGGATCCATCACTGTGTGACCTGTGATCCCACACTAGTGTGCGTGTTGTTTCTGGATGCGAATTTCACTGTTTCTTGTTGCAAATTTCAACATTTCCTTTGGGATATCATAAACCATATTCCATTGTGCCCCTTAATATATCAGAGAATTCTTTTGACGACAATAATATGAGATTCTTTTGGTGCTGTTTGGAATATTGCTAATTGTCCAACTGCTTGCATTACGTCTGGCCAAGAAGATGTCACATATAGAAAACTGCCAATCATAGATCTATACAACCTCTAGTCCACATCTCTCTGTTGAGAATGCAGCAAGATGATGGAGCTTGGTGAAATGAAGTCGCCTTCACCAAGTGGGCCCGCAGGCGAATTCTGGCGCAAAGTCTATTTTTAGACATATGAAGCATGGTTCGGGGATTCCAGTTTGAGATTCTTGGAGCATTGGTCATGTTGGTAAAAATAGATGAGACTCTATTTTTTAGGTCGAAGAGGTCGAAGTCTATTTTTAGACTGCCTCTCCTAAAAATAGGAAAGTCAAATATTATTTACCCTTAATAATATTTGGACTCTAAACAACAATTTACTCTCTTGGAGCACTTCAGTTCGAGCTACAGAAGTGGCTCATGCATCTGACAGAGGAATTACGCTATTCCCAAGGGTTTGATGGCATCATGCATGGTTGACTTCAGTTAGGACTTCAGTGGCAGAAATTTGGTGGAGTTAATGAGACAGCTAGTGGAGTTGTGTTCGGTTTAATTTAGTTGAACTGGTTGAGATTAGTTTAACTAGCTAATCAACTAGTTATGAGTGGAGTGAATTAAATATTATTTAATTCATTAATTAGTAACTCATTATTCAACTCAAGAACACATCAGTTCACTACAGTGCATGGACAGTTCAGTGGAGACCAGTGAAAGAGGTAGCTGAAAGGGTGGAGTTGGCTATCAGTGGCGACATCAGTTGTGCATGAGATTTGCAACACTTGGAGGATTTGTCACCCAGTAATTCTTGCCGATCAAGCCAAGGGGATTCGAACCTTGGATCTCCTCATATACAGGCCATGATTGCGCAATAGCTGCAAGGCAGTTAGTGGTGTGTTTTGAACCCGAGACTTGTTCAAAACCAAGCTAGATTGTGAGTAACTTCATGAGAGAGTACTGAGTACTTGTGAGGAGTATTGTGCTTGTTTAGTTACTTGATTTCTCCATTATAATATACACAATAGCTGCGGGGTTTTCAGCTATAAGCTTTCCCCATACATACTGTGTTAATGTGTATGATGATTTGATGTGTTATCGCTTGATTTTATTTCCGCATGTTTGATGATCTGAGTTGAGTGGAAGAGATTATGTGTTGCATATAAATTCGAATTGTATGTGATCAGGATAGTCTCGGTGAATAATTAATCATTATTCAGCAAATTTCTACACCTTCGACGAATCATCTAAACTTAACTTGCAACCTATTACCATTGGGGTAAGGACAGACTTGTAATCTTCCATCTTGTATTTCTTGAGCATTTCCTTGATGTAATTGGTTTGATATATAAATATTCCTTTATCCTGTTGAGATATTTGAAGCCGTAAAAGGCATGTCAACTCGCCAAGTATATACATTTCAAACCCACTTTGCATCTTTGTGGCAAAGTTTTTACTTAATTTGTCATCATTTCTTCCAAAAATTATATCGTCTACAAATACCTCGATAATTGTTAGGTTATCTTGATCCACTTTCACATAGAGATTGTTGTCGGGCCCATGGGTCAGCAGAAGATTGACTCCCAGGAAGAAGCCCTGGAAATTGCTATGAAGTTAGAATCTGCACCAAGGGACGGTGCTCAATTTGGAGCACTGCAGATTCAGAGCCAATTATAAGCAATGCACTTAGAAATTTAGAATTTACGAAGAGACTGGAGTAAATAAGCTAACGCAGATGTCTAGTGCATACGCTACAGGGTATTTATCCATACCACAGAACAGTGCCCTCTGCTGTCGGATTGTATGCAAGTTGGGGGACCAAGTCCAGTGCACCCGAGGGATGTTGTTGGGCCTAGTACCCCCACATTGTGGTGTGTCGATTGTCGAGTGGCTGGGTGACATGATACAGACCACTGCCCACGGTTAGACGCATATGTCCTAGAACTGAAGCAACAGTAGTGCAGATTCTTCTCGTCGGTGAGACATGATGAGCACAATCATCGAACGTATCACTTGATGATTGACAGAGCGAACCTTTAATGAGTGCAGGCTGACACTTCGTCTCCAGCATCTCCCTCTAGATGAGGAGGATCCCCAGTAAGAGGGCGGGGAGGCGGAAGAGGTAGAGGTGCAGGTCAAGGGAGAGGGAAGCTAATTTTTTACAACTATGGAGACGTTGGACATTATACACAAGACTGCCCGAACCCTGCACGACAATCTTGCAACTACTGTAGGAAATTTGATCATGTAATTGAAGATTGTCATGTGTTAATAGCTAAAATGCAGGAAACGCAGCAGACGCCAATGCAATACATACAGAGAGTTAAGGCTCAACTGCGCGATGACAGTCCAAGTGTAAATGTAATTACACGCAGCGGCATTTCCACTAGGGGAAACAAGGAGAAGGCTGCCGCAGAACCACTGATCAGAAAGACGCCTGACAAAAAGGAAATCCTCAACCAACAGAAAGAAAAATATATTTTTATCGAAGCCAGAAAGGATTTCGCTGATGCAGAAGCATCCACCTTAAGAACTTCGATGGAATCAAAAGCTGATGATGAATTTAATCCATTATTACAAGCCTACATTAAGCTATTGCGCAATCAGAAGGTAGTAGATAATCTCTGAGGCCTAATAGATAGCTCCGCAGAAAAAGAAGTGTTGCGAACAGAAACAAAGGATGTAAACAAGGTTTATAAACAGAAGAAGAGAACTGGTAGGGAGATGTGCATGACTGTGCAGATTGGAGACTATGAGATGGACCAGGTCATCTTGGATCTGGGGTCTGATGCAAATTTCTTACCTAGAAAAACCTAGCAGAAGATGGGAGAGCCAAAGTTGGAATGGTCCACCATTCAGCTACGCATGGCCAATCAAAAAAATATCATTCCACTTAGCAGGCTTTCGCAAGTTGCGTAGACATCACTGGAGTAAAGGTATGCGCTGAATTTGAGGTTGTACAAATTTTGGAGGATGCAGACCCCTACCATACGTTGTTAGGATTTTATTGGGCCATTGATATGGGAGGCATCATCAATATGAAGTGCAGAAGTATGATTTTTTAGAATAATGGTACACGGGCGATAGTTCCACTGGATCCGAAAGAAGGAGAACGATACATAGAATCAGTGCGTGAATGGGATGAGGTTGACCATATATATAAGCTGACTACACGGGATGAAGACTGGATCAAACCCTACGGCTAATGGCATGTTGAACTGGGAGAAGGATAGCTCTTGTTTTTACGACTCTGATGGTGAAATGGTGAATTGGCAGAATTGGTTACGCGATGTCTCTCTGTTGTGCTGCCTCAATATCACAAAGAACTTCCAGTGCATCTCCTATGAGGTAAGAGAAATACACTAATTTTATGGTTTTGGTAGTGTTAAATAATTTTTGGTAGAAATGGAAAAATTTGTCCCAGAGGAGCGAAGGTTCTGGGCACTTGATTCGGCTATGCGCGCCACTCCAGCGCGGTGGTGGGAGACACACAAGGGAACTTTCTAGGACTGGGAGGAATGTAGACAAATGATGAAATTGTGCTTTAAACCTCCAGCCACTCCACCAATTGAATTATTCTATGGTCGGGGAGATCCGCGCAAGAACCTGGCCATGTGGATGGAGATCTAGGATGAAAAGACATGGAATGAATGGGTTCATAGGTTTGTCCACTCATTGGGACCGGTACCTACTAGTTGGTATCTAGAAGTCGAGCTACACCGAGGTACTCAGCACTGGTATACAATCACTGAATATTTTCTGGAAACATTTGGCTCTGTTGGTGGCTCGGAAAAATTGGATGAAGCCTTGTAGGACATAGATGCTCTGGTCATTGATGAATCTCGGCCCCATAGGGAGTGCGCTACATTGGCCTGGGATGCGCAGATGCAAGACAACATCAACTGTAGAAATTTTTTGATCGAAGAGAATGAAGATGACATAAGGAATGTTAATATCCTGGAATCGAAAGGAGAGCGCACAGTTGCAGGTTCTGCATTAAGGACAGTGGATGTGACTAAACCTCTGAAATTGAAGGAAGTCAACATTGGGATAGAAGAGCAGCCCAAGTTGGCCAATATTGGGGACTACTAGGATGATGATACAGAAGGAAATATTGTAGAGATGTTGACAGAATATCAAGATCTGTTTCCTACAAAGTTCTCTGAGCTGAAGGGCATTGTAGGGGCCCTGGGTGTCATGAAGATCACATTGAAACCAGATGTGTGCCCTGTCAAGTAGTGCCCCTATCGTTTGAACCCCAAATATAAGCAGAAATTAAATGAGGAGTTAGAGAATATGGTGGTTGTGGGTATCATTGAACCGATTGAATAATCTAATTGGGTAAGCCCAATGGTGGTTCAGGAGAAAAATACCAAAGGAGAAATAGGGATTTTTATAGATCTGCGCTAGTTGAACGATGCTTGTGTGCATGACACCTTTCTTACTCCATTCTCTGATAAAATTCTAGATAATGTAGGAGGAAAATAATCTTATTTTTTTACTGATGGATTTTCAAGGTATCATCATATCTGAATTGTGCCAGAAGACCACAGCAAGACCACCTTCACCACTGAATGGGGTTCTTTCCAATATATTGTCCTGCTATTCGGATTGAAAAACACACCTGCAATCTTTTCGCGTGTGTTCATGGCTATCTTTAAGGAATTCATGCATAAATTCTTGGAGGTATGTTTTGATGACTGGACAGTATTTGGATTGGTAAAGAAACATGTGTCGAACTTGTGCATGATACTTAATACATGTAGAAAGCACCATATTTCTCTCAACCTTAAGAAGTGCATATTCTACGTACCTTTTGGGATTTTGTTGTGACATATAATATGTCAGCAAGGATTGATGGTAGACCCAGCCAAGATCATGGTTATCATCAACTTAGAAGTTCCTACCAATCAGAAACAATTATGCTCCGTCCTAGGACACACTAATTATTAGAGGAAGTTTATCGAAGGGTATGCTTTGATCAATGCGCCGATGGAGAAGTTTTTGAAGAAGGATGTAGAATTATTCTAGGATGAGGAATGTCAGAAGATATTTGAGCTGCTAAAGGGGAAAATGGTCATTGCACCTGTTTTGATATTCCTGGACTGGTCTAAGGTTTTTCACGTACATGTGGATGCATCTAGTATAGCACTTGGAGTTGTCCTAGCGCAACCAGGAGAAGGGGACATTGATCACCCAGTTGATTTTGCTAGTAGGAAGCTCTTAGGGGCAGATTGCAACTACTCGACTACAGAAAGGGAAGGATTGGCCATGGTATGTGCAATGAAAAAATACCGGCACTATCATTAGGGGAATTTTGAGGTCTAAAATGGGCCTCTTAAGGAAATAATAAAATAATAGCTAAACCAATAAAATAATATTTATGAATTTTCAATTCATTTTTTGCACCACAATCCATGTAACCATAGTTAAATTCAATTCAAAAGTTGTACCAAAATAAATTAATAAAAAAATTGTATTGATGTGACTATAAATAAGAATGATTTTTTCAAGAAAAAATCATTATCATTTAACAACTAATGCATTTGTCCTTTGTACTTAAATAACTTAAAATAAAATATAAATATAAATTTATAAATACTTAATTTTATTATATGCTATTAATTAAAATTCATATTATTTAAATTGTATAATAACATGTAATTAATATAGTATATAAAAATAATATAATATAATAAATATATAGGGATATGCATTGTTTCTTTCAAGAAATATGAAATGACAATAATATATTTTTATTCAAAAAGTGTGAAATGACATTTATTATGAGTAATTTACTTTGACTTGAAAAGTACTTAGAGTACTACCATGGTTAACCATGATTTTTTATCCACCATTGAGAATGTGACAAGTAAGTACCTTTAACTTAAGCAATGCCACCTCAACCATTAGGGATGATGCTATCCCCTAAAATGTGATTGGTTCTCACAAAGTGAATTTTGATTTTACATTTTCCTTAGGAGGCCCATTTTAGACCTCAAAATTCCCCTAATGCTTCTAGGAGGGAATTTCAAGATGTTCACTGATCATTCTACTTTTAAATACCTGGTCAATAAGCCTGTGTTGGGGGGGGAGATATGTCGATGGTTGTTTCTTTTTCAGGAGTATGATTTTGAGATCATTGTGAATCCAGAGAGACTGAATGTTTGGCATGATCATCTGTTATGAACTGAGAGTAGGGAAGAGCCAACCAGCCTAGAGGAAGGGTTACTGGATGTGCAGCTCTTCACTATCAAGGTGGTCGATAAGCACTTTACTAACATTATTCATCTTCTGCCACGGGAACAGCGCCTGTATAATATTCAGTCCAACAAAAGAAAGAGTTGGTCGCGTGCGCAGATGATTTCACCCTGATTGCAGGTCAGTTGTATAAATTAGGATCACATGAAGTATTAAGTAGATATGTATTGGAACATGAATGGCAGGTTATATTGGTTGAGTTTCATGGAGGAGTGTCAAGAGGCCATTATGCTGGGAAATTCGATGTGTAGAAGGTGTTTTGTGTTGGGTTATGGTGGCCCAAACTGCACAGTGATGCACAGGCATACTATCGGTCCTGTGATGCAGGTCAGCGAACTAGGAAGCCTTTGCACAGAGACGAAATTTCCCTGAAACTGCAGATGGACTTGTAGGCATTTGATAAATGGGTTGTAGATTTCATTGGACCAACCAACCCTCCTAGAAATAATACTGGAGCACGGTATATCATTACTGCAACCGATTATGTGACCAGGTGGGCAGAGGCGAAGGCGGTTAAGGATTGTACTACAGATACTATTGCACACTTCATCTTTGAGCACATTTTGACTAGTTTTGGGTGCTCGAATATTTTGATGAGTGATAGAAGTACGCATTGTGTTAACGAAACAATTGAAGCTTTGAAAAAGGAGTTCTAGATCCATTACAAGAATAGTACCCCTTATCACTCATAATAAAATGGCGGAGTAGAAGATTTCAACAATATTTTAGAGCACGCACTCACAAATATCTATAATTACAGCCGAGATGATTGGGACGTGCGCATCCCTTCTGTGTTATGGGCTTACAGGACAACATGCAAAAAATTGACGAGAAAAACACCTTTTAAGATGGTATATGGGCAGGAAGCCATCATGCCAACAGAGTATATTGTCCCAAGCCTACGCATCGCTGCTTTCACTAATATGGTCGAGCCTGAAATTATGGAGGAACGATGGGCACAACTCTTTGCCTTAGAAGAAGATTGATTTATTGCTGACTTCCACAAGGAGGTGCAGAAGGCGCGTGAAAAATCCTGGCATGAGAGGCACATCAGGTAGAAGGTGTTCAAGGAGGAAGACTTGGTCTTTCTCTATGATATTCAGTTTGTGCACCACCCAAGGAAGTTCAAAAAGCATTGGTTGGGGCCATATGTTGTAAAGGAGAGCACTGACAGCGGTGCAGTGTGCTTGGCCACGCTGCGCGAAGAGAACCTTCTCGAGTATTTCAATGGAAGCCGCAAGTTGTATAGAGACAATATGGTGCTGAACAAATGAATATATGGTTGTAGCATCATAATCAAAGGGTTTGCACGCAGCAGAGAGGGAGGGTTTGGGCAGGTTCGACAAAAGCGCAAGGGTGACGCGCAGTTCAGGAAACTAGCCGTTGGAACTGTGCAACTAGGTGAAAAAGTGAAATTACTGTTGGATGAAGCGGATTTCTTGCATTTAATGAGGTGATATTGGAGTATTTTTTACCCTTTCCTTGAGGGTAAGTGGCAATTAATGATAATCTAAATGTTTTTACCATGGGTGTCTTATAAAATGGCGGTCGCGGGTCTCAATTGGTTCCTTTGTTGTTTGAATATTTGGCGCCTTGTGATTGTCTGTAATCTTTGTCATCCTTCTATCTGTGAGTTTTGTATGTCTGGTTGCGAATCCCCTTCTGACATTAGTAACCTCGAGTTCATATTTCGTGCAATAATGACAGCCACCAACCCTGCAGAGGAACATTTGGCGCCCCTCACTACTTCTATGGAGATGGGTTCATATGAGGTCAAAGAAGTAGTCTCGGACGTGGAAGAGGTTGTGTCCACTCCAGCGAAAGAGAAAGGCAAGGGAAATATGTCGAAGTGGGCTGCTTTTAAGCCTCGCACCTCTCTGGAGAATGTCACGTCCCCCAGACAAGCTTCCAAGGAGCACTCCCCCATTGGTGATCCATCAACGTGCCGATGATTGTTAGGAAATAAGCAATGCTCATAGAGCACATTTCATGGTGGCCAGCCTATGTTAAGCCGTGAAATCCCTCGGTGTGCAAGCCATAGAACATTGATATCGTGTGGGAGTATCTATAGATGTCGTTGATTCCTCAAGATGTCCCTCTGAACGGCGAAATGTTCAGCAAGATCACTCAAGTAAAATTTGACGATTATGATCTGGCCAATGAAGCAACGTTCCTGGAATCTACACCAGAAAATTACTTGGAATGGGTGTTGTACAATGATGCACTTAAGGTAGAGCCGATGCCCTGGGAACGCGGGCTGAACAACGCGAGAGTCCTCAATCTGCTGAGGATCCCATATTTCGGGTGGTACCCCATCAGATGAATTTGTGTGCGCCAGCTGCTGGCCTTGGTCCATGAAGGATCACTGTGGATTCAGGGGATAATCGCTATAGATGTCGCGTTGATCCATCGGATCACCGGCCTACCCAAGAAGGGGCCCCATCCAATGAGGGGATTTGCGAAGAGAAACGAGTTGAAGGTAGCAATGAAGGTGAAGGACAAGTGCAAGGTGGGGCAAGATAAGAGGGTATTTCTAGTCCAAACCATCGCTGACCCGGCGGTGCGCATGGGCACCCTTTTCCTCGGATGTAAGCTCATGAGGAAGTGCCAGCCAAAAACAATCCCCTCGCACGTCATTTCCTTGGTGGGGCAGTGTTAAAAAGGGACATTGTACAATTGGTTGCAATTTTTCTGTGAAGATTTTTTGGAGAATGTGCGCGAAGTGCAGGAACTGGAGAAGCAATTCTCCTACTCATGGCTGCTATTGCTGAATGTGCTGGTGGCAAGGGAAACCCCAACTAATGCAGTCCTTCCTGAAATTGAGCTAGGCGTATGCAAGGGGGGAGCTACACAATTTTATGGGACTCATCAAACGCTCGGCAATTCGAAGAGAACAAAATTTTCTAGGTACTGTTTGAAAGAGCGTTGGCGCAAGCTATCCACTCCAGACCATGACTCTCGCTAGCAGTCCATGAAAAATACAAGTGTTGCAAAGTTTCAGGTGACAATGCATAACTTCATGATCAAGGTGCGTAAGGACTTGCATTGGTACACCTTACCTTACATGGTCATGGAGGCGGAGGTTGACCATGTTGTCACAACATGGTCGAATTCGTGGAAGCTCGGGCTTGGCTCCACAAAGCCTGTTACGTCATCCACATCTGAGAAAGAAACAGCGCTGAAATAAACAATTGTGAAAGAAATAGCTCCCAAAGATATAGCGCCAAACGATACTACATATCCGTGCATGAAGACAGGCGGAAAATATAAGGGAGCTAAAGCATAAAAAGATATAGAGGCATAAAAAGACAAAGATCAGGAGTTTGGGGTGACCACGAGGAGGTGGACCTCGGTGGGTTGGATGGGCTCGATGGAGATGGTGTTGAATCTCCATGCAGAACCAAGTGAGGCGGTGAAACATCTAAAGGGTCGCGCAAGAATAGGAAAGGGTCCAAGGAAGGCGGAGAGAAGGAGGTTACTCTGACTGAATAAGACCTTGAAAAAATCGTCGATTCAGTTTCTTCGGTGTCAGATGATCGTTGGAACACCATGGAGACCTAATACAAAGATGTGGTGGAAGCTTTACAGTCAATTTTGCAGGTCCTCCAGCTCAAAACAGATACATTGCAAGTGGGCATGGATCAAGCGATAATGGTGCATGTGAGCCTGTCGTCTACTTGGATCGTCGCCACAAAAAGAAGCAAAATCTGCCCCTTCCCAAGTGCAGCAGTATCTATGGATCATGCAGAATTTTGCGGGTAGGTCCAAACCTGCCCGGAGGTCGCCATCTACCTTGTCAAGCTACCAAGTGGGTAGCTCCATGCGCTTCATATTTTTATATCCACATAATTGCAGAGTAGAGATGCTCGAACACAGCAGTAGATCAACGAGGCTGAGAAAATTGCAGCAACAAAGACGGTAGAATCTACCCAGGCTCAGACAGTGCAACAGGTAGTCGTAACTCGAACGTGGAGCTCAAGAGTTTCATTGACAAGTTATGTGGCGAGATTCCAGACGTAGTTATCCCAACCTTTGCAGCACCACAAGCCAAAATTGAGAGTGTGGTCGCAGCCCTCAAAGCCTCCTGGTCATAAATTCAGTCCATAAAAGCAGACTTTGAGCAGCAGATTGATGCATTGTAGGCGAAGTTGCAACCTGAGAACCACCCCACCGGAGGTGGGGCCGCACAAGTAAAGATAGCATTCGCCAACATCTCCGAAGACATTGAGAATGGATTGACACTCTTAGAAAAATCCCTAGGACTATGGACCTCTATGTAGACAGATCCATTAGTTAAGAAAATCACTCAGGAGCTATGTGCGAAGGAGAAGGAGTTCGACGAATTATAGGGGGCTTTGCCTACATTCATCCTTGCTTATAGAATAGCATGCCTTCAGACCAGCCAAGCGTTGCGATACGAGGTGGAGGAGCTCCACCGCAAAAATCATATAGTCATAGATCACATGAATCCATGGGCGGATGAGGCCATGAAACTATCCCAGGACCTTGATCTGGCAGTCCATAATTTGAATCAGACGTTGCAAAGTGTCACTTTGGCCACTGAAGGGTCGACGTCAGAAAAGCTGGTGGAGATTGTGCAGAACGCAGCAGATCAAAGCGCAGGTGTCTTGGCACCATTTGCAGTTGCTATCGAGGGGCTCTAGAAAAAAATGAAGAATCCATTACTTGTGTGACTCGGGATGAGTCACAAGATTGTGTTGGGGGACTGTTGGAGCGAGGTCCCCTAAGTCCAACCAATTTCACAATATTTTTGTAATAGTTTAGTCTTGCGCAAAGGATTTTGGGAGTGTCAAAGTCCCTAATGAATTGTAATGGGTCAAAGGGTAGACCAAGGGGCCGCAAACCACGATTTGTGGACCATAGAGTAGCACATGCTAATAGTATAAATAGATGAATAGATCGAGTCTAAGAAGTCAGTTTTTGGATAAATCTGAATGTGAATTTTAGATCTGGAAACTTGGTAATTTTTTGTGTGGATTGTCTGGGTAAGAAGGCTCCTACTGGTTATGTGTGCAGAGACCTTAGTTCTGCTATGTGCGGACCCCGCTAGCTGTGTGCGTGGGTTGTTTAAGTGTTTTGTAAGAAGGATTTGAACTGATAGTAATAAAGAAATATTGTTGTGGATATCTGAATTATATATGCATTTGTTGTTTATGTTATGAATGTTTCTGCATCTTATTTCTGATTTCAGTATTGTCTACAATTAGATCTCTTGCGCAAATGTGTTTGGGTTTATGTGAATTCTTATTGGATGGATCTGATGGTATAAGGCTCTGATATGATATGTTAAATTTTATACTTGACTTATGATTGTCGTGTTAACTTGCGCAAGATATTCTACATATTTGACCTAAATTTGTCTGAAAATGGTTTATTGGTTAGGGTTGTTGTTGTGAAGGTTTGTTTAAGGTTGTTTTTTATCTTAAGGGACCCACAGCATTCAAACCTCTCTCAGTGTGCGGAAACCTAGCTCCATCACCCCCCCATATCTCTTTAGGTGAGACTTTGACTTATGCAAGCAGGTCACTGCCGAAAGAGCTAATAGTAAGAGGGTTTTTTTTGTTAACCTCAATTCTGAACCTAGGTCAGGACCCCTCAAGCCAACATGTAATGAAGCTTTCAAATCGATCTCAAGTTTCACAAATATCATGAGACTTCTCCACAAAAATTTCTCTTGAGTTGGGGCTTAATTTGCTGATGAAAATTCATTGTTGGGACTTTTATTTTCCTTGTAATGATCAAATATTACCTCATATATTTTCCATGAACCTTACAGATTAGGTCATGAACCTTTGATAGTTTAAGGGAGGTCATACAATACTATATTCATGGTAATCTGTATAGTATCAAAACTTCTTGACTGATAGTCTTTGCATAATCTTTGGTCCTGAAAGATACTTCTAACTTGCAAGTCGGGGAAAAAAAAATCTTCCATCAGTAGCCTCACAAACAAGTGTTTCTTTAGGATAGAATAATGTATCAAGTGGGATCGTGGTACAAAAAAAGGAAAGTTTGTTATGCGAAATCCCTAACGAATCCTGAAATGGGATCCCTACTAGAGGGTTGAAAGGTTGCAAAGATATTTTCCCAACCAGTTCAACAAAAAACGCAATCAAAACAAGCAAACAAACTTACCTTGGAGGTAGAATATAAGATGGATGATCTAACTCAAGAAAAAATTGCTGGTCTTATCCTCAGTAGATCAAACTCCTATTTGCCTCATAACTTGTTCATCTACAGCGATGCTCAAATTCATAAAGCTAAATAGAATTCGTTGTGATTGAATGTGATTTGAGGATTAATAGATGTACTTTTATATTTTATAGGTAAACTAGTTAGGGGATTTTTAGGTGAGAATTGGAGATGGTCTTTAGGATCTTTAGGAAAATTAATTTCTTTGACTTATTTAATTAGGATCATTAAAATGTCTATTGAGGCCCTAATCAAAATCAACTTGCCTTAGTAAAGAGGAAATTAGGTTAGCTAAGAGGTTAATTTCATAAATTATGATGAGGAGCCCTGAGTTTTCCACAAGTCATCATGAGTAACATTTATTGTTTTAGTTTGATTCCCACAACCAATAAAATTATGTCATGTCACACCCTTTAATGTTTTATCCCAAAAACTAGGGTCCCTAACTTTAAAAGTGAATATCTATCAAACCAAGAGGCCTATGTGGCGTACCACATATCAACAGAAACATCTCTTCAAGGAGAATATAATGACCTGTATCTCCATCCCAAAATCAATGGTTTTACCCTT
Source organism: Pinus albicaulis (assembly GCA_034641835.2). Lineage (NCBI taxonomy): Eukaryota > Viridiplantae > Streptophyta > Pinopsida > Pinales > Pinaceae > Pinus > Pinus albicaulis. The sequence continues at coordinate 1,899,056,470 of CM076578.1, forward strand.
CAAATACCCTTGACAAAAATAAGGTACATCTTCAGTACAGGAAACCCCAAACCCTAGGACTTTGGTTTTCAACCATCCAACAGTGAATTTTCCATCTTGAAGTAATTTTACAATTATTAGGAAGCATTCATTAACCATTTGACATCAATGACTGGTCTTTTTAGTCACAGTCAAACCCAGTCAATTCCATGGGTTGACATTAATGACAACACCATCCAACAATTACCAAAAAAATTCTCAATAAGGTCTTCAAAGTTTCTTTTGTATCTACTAGCTAAATCAGAAGTCCTCATCCAGCCATAAATAATTTGGGTTGGAATCATTGCTTGGAACAATAGCTTACATAGTTTCAATTCTAGCATTAAATTATCCTAGTAAGAGTATATAACCTTCGTTCCTCAAACTGAGAATATCTTGTTCTAGGGTATTAGAGGAGTAATTTTTATATATAGTATTTTTATTATAAAAAATTGAATTAATAGGTGCAAAATCATGTTTGATATTTCTATTCAAATGTATTGATTGAAAGGGTATATCTTATGAAGTCAAATGTGAGAAGAAGCATTGTGTGTGTGTGTGTGTGTGTTCTACCTCCAATCCATTTGCAATAGGATTTTTTTTCCCATGCTAACCACAAAATAAATCTTTTTATCTGAGGGACCTTAGACTCATCATGCTTCCAAATTTCAACTACAAAATAATATCAATGTCACTCGAGATCCAACTTAGCATATAACCTTTATGCCATGGAAATCCACAACGTTTTGAAAAAAGAATCTGGCATGTCCTAAATTCCTATTCATTATTTTCATTATGGCCTCTATCCCTAATAATATATTTTCTACTTCTAAATATTACCCATTTATCTTCCTCTCTAGCATCCTTTACCTTTTGAAATCATTTTCTTAACTCAGCTTGGTCTATTACAAAAATTTCTTCATTTATAAAAATTCCTAACCCTTTTAAGCTTGAAAATTCACTAAGTATTCCATATTTATGGTCGTTACAGCTTACCCTGACACAGATCAACCTATATTTATGTTAGATTATTTTTCCCAGCATGTTTCCTTTTATGAGATAAGTTAGTTCAATTTGTGACTCTTTTTTTAGTTCTTTTACAATTGCTAATGTTTTCTCATCATTCTATTTTTTATATGCTAGCAATTATGAGATTCAAGGATTTTTTGTTACACTCACAATCCAACTCAATTATCTTATTCATTTCATTTTTATAGGTTTGATGTTGAAAATGGTTGTTATCAATATCAAAGGTTGTCCAAATGAAAGATAAAGCTACATAGTTAAATAGCATATTTCAAGACCTTTCCAACAATACATGGCAAGTCTCTTAACTCCTCATGGCTAAGGAGAAATGGATTTTTTAAATATCATGTCATTTGCACAAGCGAACTTGTTAATTTTCTTATTAGTATCCTGATGATGAACTACAATCAGTAGTTCGAAACGCGTCGGTTCTAAAATTTCTCATGTGATTTCCCGGAAGATTTATTTTAATATGATATGGATCACAGATGCTTACACTCTCAAATGTTAATTTTCCTTAGGGATATATTTCTCTTAACTTTAGATAATTACATTTACAAAATTTTCAACATTTTCATAATGCATTCACCCCATTATATCATGACATCGTCAAAAATTATGTAAAAAGAACAATAACATCATTAATGTAGCGGAACATAAAGGAACAAAAAAATAAAATCATGCACAAATAGAGACACCTAGGTTTGGTCGGAGACCAAGGCAAAACCCCATAAAGGGGAAAACTCGGAATTCAATTCTTCATCTTCTATTAGAGATTCATCAATTGTTCAAGTGAGATACAAAGTAATAATATCATGAGACACTATCCATAACATTAGGCTATCAAGGGACTATACATGTCTTGTTCACAAATTCTTTTGTGAACAAGATTAATTTTCAATACTTACTTTACAATATTGTTCACAATAACAGAAAAGTCACTGATTTCATGGAGCATAGTCACTGCAACAACATCACTATATCATCAAAGATGATGTCATTGATATCACTGTAGTCATAACACTAATTCATAGGAGATCTTTGTTATAAATGGAACCATTCATGTGAACATTGTCATCTTCTAACATCAGAGCATTGTTATATTGCACTATGAAGATAAATGTTGATGCCACTATGTGAAGTGCAAGTCATATGGGCCATCCATGTGGGACATGTGAACCATCCACTACAGCTCATGCCAACCATCCACTGCAGTTCATCCAAGTGATCCATCCTAACCATCCACTGCGAGCCATCTAGACGACCCATGCCAACCATCCACTGCGGTCCATCCAAGAAATCCATACTAGTCATCCACGTCGGGCCATCCAAGCGGGCCATGCCAGCCATCCACTACAAGTCATCCAAGCGAGCCATGTCATCCATCCATTGTGATCCATCCAAGCGGGCCATGCCAACTGATCTGAAAGGACTGTATTATTTTGTTGTGCTATGTGTATTTTCAGTTAATAAACATGTGCTTACTTGTCTCCATTTGTTTGCTTAAGTATTGAGGATTTTAACCATGAAATATAAGTGATTTTAGTGAATTAGAAGCATGAAATCAGAACAAATAACATTGTACAGCAGTGTATAACAGAGAAATAAAACCACACATAGCATTTACACAGTAGGCATGATGAAGCAGTTCACCCCTCCTGGGCTACATCTGTTGGTCCAGCTCCCAATGGCATGTCCATCTTTCATTATGCTCAAATTTTTGCAAAAACATGTGTTTACAGGCCTCTAATGGTTGTTTTCTCTACTCCAATGGCTTTAGAATGTTCCAATTAGTCTAGAATGACTTTCCATTCACTCCATTTGGGAAAAAATTGACCCTCCAAGTCATTTGCCCAGTATTTCCTAGAAAACCTCCACTAACTGTGGAGAACTGCACCTAATTGTAGTTACATTTGTCACAAATCCAAAAAATTTGGAGCACGCTAAGTTTTACCGCCAGTTTCCAAACAATAAAGGTTAATGTCAAGGTTAAAGGGAGGGGGTGGCCACATGACAACCCCCGAAAACCCCACGGTCGCATTAACTTGGAGCGGAACTCCATGCGAAGACTATTGTAGAGTCGGAGTTTAATTCAGAGTTAACTTAGTGTTACTGTAACGTTCGGAGCCACCGTTAGAACAAACACGCCATGTGACAAGTGTTAATGCGACGGCTCCAGAAACTGTGTTGGCGGAGTTAAGTTTAATGCTGCGGTTTTGATTGCAGTGACATGTGACCTCAACTCTTGGACCATCAGCGGGTTGGGACTGTCGGTGGTCCCAACCCCCGCATACAATGTTTTGAAAACTTAAATATATGCATTGACCCTTATTTTTTAAGTCACATTGTATAGCTCGGTTGGTGGAGAGCTTTGCGTTCATGCCGAAGGTCGAGGGGTCGAACCCCCCCGGACCTCATAAAGTTTTACACCACCATCCACGCGACACGTGGTGACCTCAAGGCTGGCCACGTGTCACCCTCCCATTGGCCCATAAAATAAAATTTACAACCATCACCTAATGACATAGCGACACTTGTCAGTCTCTGATTGGCTTGGAGAAAAATGAATATTCTTAGTAATATTCCTATTTTTCTGACTATGCACCTACATGCTGACTGGGCATCCCAGTCAAACCTGTCGCAAAATTTAGTTGTTTGGTAAATCAATAAGAACGCGATATCTCCCTCATACGACATTGGTTTTTTGAACCCTTCACGGTGCCTGAATCAGGAAGACGATATCTATGCAACCATCTTGGTTTCAACCCAATCCTATAACTTTCAATTTTGAGCAAAATTTATGAACACCTGATCACACCTCCCCATTGGGAAGCTTTTGGACACAAAAATAATTTAATTACTTGTTCAATAAATGAGGGTATAGCTCCCTTACCTTTCCAACTTCCATCCACTTTTCCTTGCTTGGTTTACTGCCTTTGAGCCCAACTCGAAGGTAGTCAACACTTCCCCTCTTGGATGCTCTTGTCCTCCTGTCAAGAATTGTATCTTCCTTGAGCTCATCCATAAATTCTGGTGAGAAATCTTCAACAGAAGGAAGTTGAACATCACTTCCTTGATCATCGATCAAAGGTGGCTCATACAAACATAAGTTTTCAACATTAACAACTGAATACATTTTCATATATGAAGGCAAGTCAAGTTGAAATGCATTGTTAACAACTTGCTTTATGATCTTGAATGGACCATAGAAAATGGGTTTGAGCTTTTTACCTTCTCCTTGAATCCTTTCTTTGCTTATATGCAACCATACCTCATCTCCTTCTTGAAACTTGTGATCAACTCTATGTTTTTCATGCCTCTCCTTGTATTTTCTTTGACTTTTCTCAAGCTGTTCTTGAACTTGTTGATGTATAATCTGAATTTGCTCAATGAACTCTTGAGCCTTATCAATATCACTATGCCCATCAATTGCAACATCCTTCTCGAAGATGAATTCTAATGGAAATTTTTGCAAATACCCAAAGCATACTTCAAAAGGTGATGTATTTGTAGAAGAGTGCTTTGCCCGGTTGTAAGTGTGATGAATGTAATGCAGTTTTTCATCCCACAAATTGGGATGTTTGCTACAATATCCTCTCAATAAATGCACAACGGTTTTTTTCACCACCTCGGTTTAGCCATCAGTTTGTGGATGAAAAGCAGTACTCTTTTTCAACTTTGTGTCCATCATACTCCAGATATTGGACCAAAAATTTCCAATGAACCTGGAATCCATGTCACTAACAATAGAAGTTGGAAATCCATAATGAACCCATACATGTTGAAAATAAAGTTCAACAGTTTGTTCAGCACTAATGGTTTTCTTACATGGCATAAGTATACGCATTTTACTGAATTTATCCACAACTACATAAAGATAATCATGTTGTTTTCTTGACAAATTCCATGGAGACACTCTCCCATGGCCTTTATGGTACCGGTAGTGGTGTGTACAACCCAAGCTTCCTATTGCTAGGCTTTCTTGTTACACACATAGAACAACCTCTTATAAAACGTGACACACTATCTATCCTGCGAGGCCAATAGCAATACCTATGTAGATGCGTCATTGTTTTTCTTACCCCAAAGTGTCCAGAAATAAGATATGGATGAGCTTCTCTCATGACACTTAGCCTCTCTCCTCGTGGTATACACAGTTTTCCCAAATGAAATAGCAAATTTTTATGCATGTGATAATCATTTTCTTCAACTTGATTCCCTTCACTCAAACTAGCATACACATCTTGAAAATCAACATCATGTGCATATTGTTCTATGTAACTCTCGTGTATAATAGAATCATTTTTAAGCAAAGTAGAAGCACTTATAATCAGTATTGAAAGCATATCAGCAAATTTATTGAAAATATCTTTCTTGTACCTTATAACCAAGTGAAACTATTGAAGAAACCCCATCCACTTGAAATGTCTTAATTGCTGCAATTTTGTTTGTGCTGCAAGTACTGTAATGGTTGGTGATCGATATGTATAATAGTCTCTTTACCCATCAAGTAGTGTCTCCACTTCTTGACGCTTTTTACCAACGCATACAGCTCTTTGTCATATGTAAGATAATTATTTATAGCACCATTGAATGTTTCATAATGAAAAGCGATAGGCTTACCATACTACAAAAGAACTGCGCCCATGACATAATCACTAGCATCATTTTGTATCTCGAATGGTTGTCTCAAATTCAGTAATGCAAGAAATGGAGATGAATTGATCTTGTCTTTTAAAGTTTAGAAAGATTTTTTTTGTTTGCCTTCCCATTGGAAGCCTTTCTTCACACTCGTCATTGCATGCATAGGAGTTGTGATGGCAAAAAAGTTAGCAATAAACTTTCTCCAATATTGAGTTGCACCGAAGAAACTTCTTACCTCTGTTACTATTTTGGGAGTGGGCCAATTCACAATGGCTTCCACTTTAGAAGGATCAATTCTCAACTCGCCTCCTCCTACAATGTGTCCCAAATAAACCAAAGAAGTCTTTCCAAACTCACACTTTGACATCTCAAGAAACAATTTCTCTTTTCTCATAACATCAAGCACTCTATTCACATGCAAGACATGTTCTTCTCTTGTTTTTCTAAAAATCAATATTTCATCTAAATACACAATCACAAAGTCACCAATAAAAGGACGCAAAACATTATCCATAACACGCATGAAAGTTTTTGGTGCATTACACAAACCAAATGGCATAACCAACCACTCAAAGAGTCCTTGTTTGGTTTTTAATGTAGTTTTCCATACATGACTTTCTGCAATTCTTACTTGATGATATCCACTTCGTAAATCTAACTTAGCGAAAAAAAATTATTTTTTAAATTGATAATGCAAATCATCTATCCTTGGGAGTGGGTATTGATTCTTTACCGTTATCTTGTTCAAAGCTATGAAGTCTACACACATGTGCCAAGTCCCATCTTTCTTCGGAATCAAGACTATGGGTGAACCGCATGGTGAAGTGCCTGTTCTTATGAGTCCTTTTTCTAGCATCTCCTTGATTTTCCTCTTTATTTTGGAATTCTCCATTCGACATGCGATACATTTCGATGTTTGGAAGAGGAAAATCTTTCTACAACTGAATATCATGTTGAATCTCTGTTTTTGGAGGCAATCATGTTGGCTCCTGAAACATCTCATGATGTGCATCAACTACATCATATAAATATGATTTCAACTTAGGATCACTATCCTCAAATGATTCATGATTAACATCAACTTTAGGCTTAATCATTAGAAGAACAAAATTCTTACTTGAATTTACCAGCCTCTTTACCTGTCCAGCATTTACCATAGCAATATTTGTCTTCTTGTGATCTGCTCTAACATGTAATCCTTGCCATCTTTGAATAAATGGTATTTGTTCTCATGGCGATGGAAGATCGCTTTCCTATCATACAAGTAAGGACTGCCCAACACAATACCTGTAATGTAAAGCGGATCCACATCTAATTCAACTGTGTCAACAAAATGTGCAGTTATTGCAAACTACAATATAGACTTCTTTGCAACCTGTAAATTTGCATCCTTACAAATCCAACCAAGTGGATATGGTTTTGGATCTGGTATGGTCTCAAGATTAAGTTTCTTGACCAAGTCTTCAGAGATTAAGTTTTCTTGTGACCCACTGTCAAACAATGTGTCCATCTTAGTATGTTTGGATATGACCCTCACATGAAGCAGTTCAATTCTATCTTCTTCATTTGGAGCATGTATGTGACTGTTTGATGTAATAGTACTGGGTTTAGTTTCAATTTCTTTCTCCTTCATGTTCTTGAATCCCATGGCTATAATTTTAGACTCATCACCTGAATCCTCTCCTAAATCATGTTGAGTTGTAGCTGCAGTTTTTTGTTTCCCTTTGTTGTTGAGATATTTGGGCCTCTTTTCAGGATGTAATTTCCAACATTGATTTTCATTATGACCTTCTCTTGAAAAATGTTTACAAACCATTTTTTCTCCCTCTTTCTTGACAGATGCATTATTTTTTCTTTTACCTTTTGAGGTCTTCTCTTTGTTTTTACCCTTAAAAGGTTTGTTCCTACCCTCATCGGAGATGTTTTTCCCTCTAGCTTCTAGATGTGTGGCCTGAACACATACCTCATCTAGACTTGTGGGGTTAAAAATGAGGATAGTATGTCTAAGGTAGTTGTGTAAGCCTCCTATGTACTTGAGAAAAGTATCTTGGCTCTACAAATCTACCCCTAATAAGAGAGCTCTTCTCCTAAATTCTTGGGTGTAAACTTGCACATTATGTCCTTTCAATTGTCTAATTTTTTTCCAGTTCACTATGGCTTTCTTCGTATGAGCTAATGGATAAAAATGTAGTTTTATTGCAGAAATGAAATCATTCCAAGATAGAATAATCTTACCATGCTTATTGATCTCCTCCTTTGTCTTGGCTTCCCACCAAAGAAGTGTTGCACCTTCCATTCTCAATGAAGCTAATTGGATTTTGGTATCATCATCTTGAAGGTTCTGGATTCTCAAATAGACCTCCAATTTCCTAATCCAATTATCAAGCTTTTCTGCATTGACTTCACCATTAAACATTGGCAACTCAAACTTAACATCAACTTTTAGAAAAGGACTTTTACCAGTGTTCTTTGACTTGTGTGACTGGTGTACTGAAAATGAAGCAGAGGATGATGATGATGAGGGTGAGGATGGTGACTTTCCACTGCCTCAATTTCCTCCATTGCCCTTCTTTGACTTATCTTCATCATTGTGACCTCTTGATGATCCTTGTCCTTCCTTGTGAAGTTTGGATCCTTCTCCTTCCAGTTTCTCACTCCTTTCTTCAGAAAGTATTCTAACCATCTCAATCATATCAAGGAATTCTTTCTTGAACACTTTCTTCTTCTTTGGGATCCACTTCTACATGGATTTCTTCTTCCTCTGAGGGCATGCTTAATGTTGCTTCTACTTCCATAGGAGGTGAACTAGGCGGTGGAGAATATGGAAATCTTGCTCTCCTTTGTTGTGGCTCACTTTGAGACCCTCTTGCTTCCACCAATTCTCCTTCTCCTCTCTTGAGATTGAGCCTAGTAAGCATGTGAAAAATTGCAAACAGTTAAACCAATATCTTCACACAACAACACCACAGAATAAACTCTAGCTCTGATACCAACCTGATATGAGAGGAATGCATTATTTTTTTGTGCTAAGTGTCTTTTCAGTTAATAAATATGTGCATACTTGTCTCCATTTGTTTGCTTAAGTATTGAAAATTTTAACCATGAAATATAAGTGATTTTAGTGAATTAGAAGCATGAAATAAGAAAAAATAACACTGAACAACGATGTATAACAGAGAAATAAAACCACACATAACATTTACACAACAGGTATGATGAAGCAGTTCACCCCTCCTGGGCTACATCTGTTGCTCTGGCTTCCAATGGCATGTCCATCTTTCATTATGCTCAAAATTTTACAAATACATGTGTTTATGGGCCTCTGATGGCTATTTTCTCTACTTCAATGGCTCTAGAATGCTACAATTAGTCTAGAATGACTTTCCATTCACTCCATTTGAGCGAAAATTGACCCTCCAAGTCATTTTCCCGGTAATTCCTAGAAAAGCTCCACTAACTGCAATCACATTTGGCACAAATCTGAAAATTTTAGAGCACGTTAAGTTTTACTACCAATTTCCAAACCGTAAAGGTTAATGTCAAGGTTAAGGGGAGGCGATGTCCACATGCCAACCCCTGAAAACCCCGCGGTCGCATTAACTTGGAGCAAAACTCCATGCGAAGAATATGGTAGATTTGGAGTTTAATTCAGAGTTAACTCTGTGTTATCGTAAACTGAACGAACCAGCCGTGTGACAAGTGTTAATGTGATGGTTACAGAAACTGTGTTGGCATAGTTAGGTTTAATGTTGTGGTTTTGATTGCAGTGACATGTGACCTCAACTCTTGGACCGTCGACAGGTTGGGACCACTGGCGGTCCCAACTCCCACATACAATGTTTTGAAACCTTAAATATATGCATTGACCCTTAGTTGTTAAGTCACATTGTATAACATGGTTAGTGGAGAGCTTCGCACACATGCCGGAGGTCGTGGGGTCAAACCCCCTGGACCTCATAAAATTTTACACCATCGTCCAAGGGACACGTGGTGGCCTCAATGCTGGCCACATGTCACCCTCCCATTGGCCTAGAAAATAAAACGTACAACCATCACCCAATGACATAAAGACACTTTTCAGTCTCTGATTGGCTTGGAGAAAAAGAAATATTCTTAGGAATATTCCTATTTTGTTGACTATGCACCTGCATGCTAACTAGGCATCCTAGTCAAACCTGTCGCAAAATTTAGTTGTTTGGGAAATAGATTAGAATGCGATATCTCCCTCATACAACATCAGTTTTTCAAATCGTTCACGGCGCTGGAATCAGGAAGACAAGATCTATGCAACCATCCTGGTTTCAACCCAATCCTATAACTTTCAATTTTGAGAAAAATTTATGAACACCTGATCACCAACCATCCATAGTGGGCCAAGTGAGCCACATCACTACGAGTCATGCAAGCCATATTACTGTGGTCACTACGAGCCATATGAGCCATGCAAATTGTGAGCCATGCAAACCATATCACTTTGGAATTTTAGGCCATACAAACCATGCGAACTATGGGCCATGTGAGCCATATTAAAGTGGGCACTGCGGGCAATATGAACCACAAAACATATGTCAGCCTTGCTTCAGAAAGTAGATGGGTCTACCATAAAAGAAGAGTCTAAGTCTTTGATGCACGAGCGAGCTACAGAGAATTGTCATCCACAAAAAATATAAATGGACCTCAAAATGGATATGTGAGTCCCTTTTTTAGTGTGTGTAGGATAATTAAAACAAATATCTATTTATATAGACATTTGATGGGAAAAAATGAATTCGCAATTAGTGGACCTAACATATGAGTCCAACCTTGAAATTAGGAGGATAATACAAAGATTTAAATTTCCTATTTAAATATATCAATTGTTTGCCCAATTTTGTGTATTAATAATAATTTAAATTTTCACTTTTTAGAGTAAGATGGGCTTGATTAGGGAAAAGAGGGAATTTGACACTAGATGCCCAAATTTCAACACAATCCAGCCAGTGGACAGGTCGTCCCCAAGGAAGACTCATTAAATTTAGCCCCCAAAAATATGATGTCAAAACATTATATATATGTCACTCATGTGGCTCATTTGAGCATCATCTCAAGTTTTATGTAAGCAATAAGGTCTGTGACAGACCACATGTCTGAGCCTAGTTGAAATAATGTTGAGCTAAGGAGTTGTACCTAAATAAAGATTGTGTTGTTATAGGGAGGATTGCATAATTTTTAGGAGCGTCTTGTTTCATTTATTTGGGATAATTTTTTGACTAGTTTTGACAGGGAAAAGACAGGTTGAAACCAAGCCAAGTTACTAACAAAAGTTATGCCTTGATTACAATCCAAAGGCACTTTATTGCAAAAATTGTTACAGGCCCAAATTTCTTTGGTTGCAGGGCCTGAACTACACTTGGTTACAGGTGCTATATATATATATATATATATATATATATATATATATATATATATATATATATATATATATATATATATATATTGTAAAAAATAATAATAATAAATAATGATTAATTCACTAGTAATTAATTAATGAAGAGGTATGTCCCTAAGGACATGACCGTTGGTGAAGAGGTATCTGTTAGTCATCGGTATTTTTTATATTTTGTAGATGACTAAATACTTGTCCTAGATTTCTAAAAACAACATTCATGAATATTGTGAAATTTAGAAATCTCACTGCCTTCATTATCCTTAAAACAAATTTTTCACTATTTTACTACTCTATCATTTCCTGGATAGCCTATCACTCCTAGAAGACCCCTCATGGGCTCATGCCACTCATATTTGTCTCATTTTCACACCCACAACCTTAGTACTTTGTTTTGCCTATGCTTAACCTTTTCACTTTCCATCTAAGTTTTCCAAACAGCTTTACCTTTCCCATGTTCACCAAATGCCTCAAGCATTGACGGTCTCAAAACTATCTTTGTAGGCTCTCTAGATAAATCAAGTACATTGGATTTTGGATCTTCAATACATCAAATTATCAAAAACTCTGTTTTTCATACTTGAGGACCCTAAGCCAAGCTTTCAGTCAAATGACAAGTCTAAAGAGCCTCCCACTAGGTCACTAGGTTTCATAGGTTGCGAGATTGTCTTTGATGTTCTAAATCAGTGTTTTTCATGTGCCAATAATGTGAATCAAATGGAAAAGAAGGTCAGCACCTGTTTTTCCAAGTTAGATCAAGAAAATCATCAAAGTAAGACCTCCTTATCAAGGACAAAATTCTGCGAAAGGACAGCTATCCATTTTGACATTTCTGCAAAAGTGTCAAGGTGGCTATCAACGGAAAATTAGGTAAGGTAAGAGGCCTGCTGCTCATTAAAGGATACTCACAGGAAGGAAGGAGGAAGCAGCCCATGTTCAAGGAAAATAGGGGTTTTTAGGACTGATTGGACTAGCAGTTTTCCAAGCAAGGAATCAAGGCAACAAAACACAAGGACAGAGGCACACCAACGCAACCAAGCATGAAATTGAAGCTTTTTAGAAGTTATAAATGAAGAAGGGAAAAAGGTGAGGTGAATTGAACAGAAATGAATTAGATTGAAAGGGCTATAGAGAACTTAGAAGACAACACTAATTATTTTTCTCTAACAGCGCTAAAACCTAAGGTTTTGGAAAGATAGGCAAAAAGGGTTAAATGAGGAAAATGAGCCTCCATCATGCCAGCATAAGAAGATTTCAAGGGACTGTTGTGCGTGTCATTCTAAGGTTTGTCAAGGTAAGTGTTCCACTGCCTCAAAGGAAAAGAATGCAAATAGCATCAGTATGAGGAAATTCAAAGCCTTCATTTTCAATCATTTGCCCTCAAATGGTCAGAGTAATCAAAGCATAGGGTTGAGGTTCAAAAAAGAATGCCAAACGGATCATGAGGTCACTACTATAAAAGTGTCAAACTCCAAGAGTGACAAAAAGGGCCAAATCAGTATGACAGGGCACTTGCGAATCAGAAATGGAAAAATAGAGTTAGCATACAGGATAGTGAAAGTTGTCATTCTTGTCAAAGATAGACTTAGCATGCCTAAGGATCAAATAAAAGGATGAAAATAGGTTTCTCACTCACCTCTCAAAACAAAGGCAACTTAGTCTCCTAGGTTATAATAGAGAGGTTTTACAGAGGCTACCATATGTAAAGTGCATAAAAAGTTATGAAAGTGATTGGAAGACATGAACATGGCTCAAACACAGTGAATCATATAATTCCAATAGGCATATGCAAAACAATTTTTAAAGGCATCAATAGGACAAAGAGAGCCAAAATCCATCATATCAGCTACCTGTAGAGCAGCAAAGAGAAATGGTTGAGAGGAAAAGAGACCATTTTTGTGTTTTAAGTCACCCCATTCAAAAGGTAAAAAGAATATCCGTGAAATGACAAAGAGATTAAAAAACATTACAAAGTGGGTTTTGTAAAAGATAAATTTGTTTGCCTAAAGACTATAAAAGGGTCAATTCGCTTATCACTTAGTTCATTGTGCATTTGAAAGGAGTAAAGAACCTCAAGGAGAAATTTTCTGAGTTTTGGTCGATTTCTAGGTTGAGTCACCTGGTGCTATGCCCAGGAGCTTGTGTTTCGCTCACATGACCCGGCGCTATAGGAATAGGGGTTTACACAGTGTATTTTTGCACTGTGCTGCACGTATAGCTAAACGCGTTGTGCGTACAAACAGGCGTTGCGCCTAGGCAGACCCGACACACCCAGAAGCCCTGCGCTACACTCAAAGGCCTACCCGACAGGCCCGGTTTGCCCAGCACTGCGCACAAAGGACCCGACAGTGAGTTCAGTGCTACGCTAATGCCCAAAAACCCTCCAAATTGCAGAAAAGTGCCAAAAATTCAAGGAAAGAACCCTCCAAATTGCCTTCAAGAGCCTACAAAGGAGAAAATACTGGTAGGTGCATATTTTCCTCATCATCCAAGTGATTTTTGTGATTTAGTAGTTAAAAGAGAATGGTCAAAGCCTAGTCATTGGAAATCCTAGGCCCTCATGGAAAACTTTTTGTTTTGACCTCCCAACAAACAATTATCAGTCCAGCAATGTGAGTTAGGGTAATTACAAATCAGTTCAATTTAAGCCCTCATCAAGCTCAAAGCAACTCAATCATAAACCCAACTCCAGATCACTCATTTGCAAAATTTTCCCTCACCATAATTTCGTTTCACTCTTCCTGCCTAAGTTTCACAAGCAGGCCCAAGTTTGTCCAAAAAACAACCATAATCACCATGTCAAGAGAAGAAGGTAGTGTCAGCAGTGAAGGAGGCCAAGTGCCTATAAGGCCAAAGCACAAGGGAGGGAAGTTCAATAGATTTGAACCCCAGAGCACAGTGGATATTACTTCATCTCCCATGATTCTCACATGCTTTCAAAATGTGGGGTGTTTCCAGTTTTGTGATAAATTCAAACAAGTGCATAGTCACCTTGAACTCACTAGGTTGTTTGTCCTCAACTTACACAATAAAAAAGTAAGCCTTGCAGGGGTATATTTTGAACTATCAGCAGATGCCATCTCTAATGCTATAGGCATACTTGTTTTTGGTGAAAAGTGGTTCGAAAAAGCAATATTAGACATGAGCTATTATGAGCCATTTGTCAAGACTAGGTACAGAGAAGGTTGCAAGGCTATTTTCCCTTTCTCACACTTACTAGAGAGGTATGCACCCCTAATGAAGGTCATCATGAAATACTTTACCTGTGAGGGGAGATACTCCAGGATCTACTCCTACCATTTCAGATTACTCATGCATTTCACTAGGGTCAAGATGCTTCATTTTCCCTATTACTTGTATAGGAGTATAGACAAGATGTCTTATGTTGTCCGAAGGAGGAGTTATACCCAGCAAATGCATAGTTTGTTCCACCACTCCTTGATCAAGATGGTGGTACTACATCAGTTGGAGCAAAAAGGAATACCTTGGGATGTGTTCATAGCTCATGAGATATTCACAAGCCCACAAACTCATCATCAACCTAGTTTACCCTCATCATCTCATCCTCCTCCCTTTACTCCTCCATCACCTCCTATGTAATGTTCCTTTTTCAGGAACATTGTCAATTCACAAGGAAATCTATTCTAGAGATGGACTGAAGGGGAATTTACTGGATTTGTCACCTTCAAAAGGAAGGATGAACTCCAGATTCTTCCTAGCCCACTATCAGACTCTGTCTATAGAGTGATTGTCAAAGGAAAATATCCCCAAGAGGGAATACAACACTATTGGGAATCTTGCAAGATAACCCAAAGATGCAGCTACATCAATATAAAGACATAAACTGGAAATAGCAGTGAATAACATTATTCCAAAATGTATGAAAACTCTTGAGCCATTTTATTGTGAAATAACAGCAGCAAATGGTACAATTAATGTCAAAAGAATAAGGCAAGAAGCCTTTCATGAAAACATAGGCCAAAATACAAAGTGCTGCTCCATAGCAGAATGCCCATGAATATGAACTGCGCAATCATAGAAAGGAGACTATTGTACTGAGTGAAAAACAACATGGATCTGCATATACATGGCTCATACATCATTGGGAGAGAATATCTAAGCTCCCAATCACTACCTCAAGTCAATCCTAGAAGGATTGGCTGAAATCTTCAAAACTGTTGATATGTTGGAGTTGCTGGGTAGCTGCAGCAACTCAATACATGGAATGGAATGGAGAAGGTTGAATGGCTGAGCTGATGAAGAGCCCTTCTCCTTTGGAAATCTGAAGTGCAAGGTTGATCCCTACACCATAGATCTCACCCTCTGAAATGCCTGCAAAACCCTCACTACAAAGTGCTCCAACTAGAACGCAGTCTATGAGAGGGTCTGCGCTGTGACTGATGGAAATGGTTGGCCTCCTACCAATGATAGTGGAATATGCTCAGAAACCATCCTCACTAACCTCTCGGAAGAAGATAACCTCCCTCCTCTGAAAGATCAGCTATAAATGGTGTTGTGGGAAACCTCCAGCTACACTGCACAATAATCCGCTACAGACACTGTGCTGATGAAGATGGCTGATGTTATGGCTTGAATGCCGAATTATGGAGGATGAGTGCAATCCTTCACGAGCTACTCAACAAGGAGAGGAATTCCTAAACAGGACTCCCTCGTGCCCGAAGGCACTGCAGCTCTACTGAACAGCAAGAGGCAACAATTTGTCTCAATAGAAAAATAATCAAATGATCCAAGATAATGTCCATGGGCTGCCTTGCTCCTCTTTAAACTCAATGAGCCTTCACCTTCTTTCCTCTAGAAGTTTCCTCCCTCATGGAATATTCCTCCACTAAAACTGCGTTGTACCACTTAGTGCTCTCCAACTCATGCCAACGCAGTTTGACTTGGTCAATTTGGCCTTGTCCATTTGCATTTTAACCCCTTTCACACATGAGGGTGTGAAATCTAGCTCCATGATGATCCCTTTTCACATTGTAAGGGATTTTATTCCTATTTATTACATGAATGGGTCACTTTACCCATTTTTATTCAACAAAATAAAAATATGCAACTATAATGTTCCATTTTAGCTTGAGGCTAAAATTGGGAACATTACAGTCCTCCTCTCCCACATGTTGCTTGTCCTCAAGAAACTACACAGAGAGAACAAAATTCCTCCTCCTTCTTCTCTTGTGGCCTCCTCATCCATGGTCCCACCACTGCTCAAAATGCTGCAACAAATCTGCCCTCCAATGCTCTCTCCCAAGTATGCAAACTGAAGATGGTGCTCCTCATGGAAAGATAGAAGGTTAGTGGAATCCTTCCTACTGGAATGTGGCCTCCTTAAGGTAGTAGTGATGATATGCATGGGATAATGTTGCTCCCAATGATGATCCTCTCATCCATGCTATCATCCAATGAAAATCTCAACCCTCGGTTTTCTGCAATGTGTTGGGGCTGAATGGAGAGTGTGCTTGTGCTTCTCGAGATGGTCTTCTCTCCATGTGAAGTGTTCATGGGGCTGCCTCTATTATTAGGCTGAAATGGTATGGCCTCCAAGAATGGCCCAAGATACCCCATCAATAAAATCATCCATGAAATGCCTCTGCAAATTCTCCAAGTGGTCCCTCCCACAAGAAGTTACAGGTAGCAATGTGGCAATCATGGTTTGCCCACGGTATCTCTTGCAAGATAAAACATATACAATGGGGAGAATCATGCTCCCAATGGGCTTTTCATACAATACTCTCCAAATGGTGCTCCTCATGAGTGTACCAACATATGAAATGTAAGGAGCAATATACAATAAAATCAAGTTTCCAAAAGACAACCGGAGAGTGGTTCAAAGTTCCACTCATGGAACCTGCGCAGTGCCTCCTTGGCCTGCCTAAAAATCAAAATAACAAGTGCTGAACTAGCCACTTTTTTTCTGCCACAAACTCCTCACAAGATGGAATCATCAAAATACAAATTGATGCCAATGGTGCACACCAAGAAGCATGTGGCTTCCCCCACAACCATCACAAAATTAGCCACAATCAAGGCTACAAGTAGCTGCAAGTACATCATATCAAATGCAAGAAGGGATGATCCTCCTTGAGACAATAGGCTGCTCATATGAAGTAACGAGGTACAAAATGGGAAATGATACCTTCTCTACCATGTACTTGAGACCTTAAGCTGACATGGCTCATCTGAATGCTCTCCCTCTCCTCCAATGAGTAAGGGAATGGTTGTGCCAACCTCTCCAAAATCAATCGGGCTATGCATCTACCCATATGCTGATGTAGATCCTGCTGAATGCCCTCCAAGTGAACTCCTCTAGCAAGGGAACGTATGCATCCAAATGCATAGCTAGGAAGTCCTCACATGCTGCATGCAAATAATTTCTCCTTGAGACTAGAAACTCTAGCCAAGAAGAGTCTGCCATGATGATAGATGATCATGGCATCCTGTTATAGCATCATTTCTCACCTTCACATGATTCATGATTGCTTTGATGGTTTTGGGCACCCATTCCTACAGACTTGGACAAATTCACTAAAAAACAGTGTAAAAATCCCCATACGCGACTATGCCCGTACTTTTCCGCGTGTATACACGAGTCCAGCTAGACTTTTCCGCGTATGCCATTAAAAATGATTAAAATATATATAATTATTCCCTATTTTCAGGCTGGGTTGATGGTTACTCAGGTAGTTCAACCACCCCAGCACGTGGCCAACTGTTTCCAACTGTTGAAACTACTTGGAGGGAGTATAAAAACCCCTCATGTGTATGGCCTAAGGGAGAGAGAGAATTAGTGATATTATACTCTGTTGGTATTCCCTATCCAAGTCTGATTCCCCGTGCCTCCTGCACTTTCCCAGTTCATTATAGGAAACCCTTGTTTCCTTGAGATGATCATCTCCCTATATGTCATCTCGTATGCACCAGTTTGGAAGGAGTCTTAGCGAGGCAAGGGCTGGACGGATCCGGACGACGGTTTGCTCGAAGGCCGTGGGAGGATTTAGGTGATCTCTCCACTCGTTACTTTTGTACATGCTATTTATAATACAGAAGTACCATGCTGTTCCCGAAATATACGTGTTAGTGTATGCTTATATGTATGAGAATATTTGTTATTTAAGCATTCATTATGATTTATTTAATGTTTTATATGAATCTCACTAACATTTAGAGTAGATATATGCTGTACAACCAGTTCTTCGTGCTTATTTCTTCTTGTCTTTCAGGTTAAGAAGGAAGGACGGTTGCTGGGGGTTTTGAACCTGCGGATGCCTTTCAGCCAGGCCCCAGGACCTACGGGTAACTTTCTCATTCTACTCTATTTAGTTTTTCTGAACGTGCATGGTTGTGTGAGTCCTTCTTAAGTAGCATGCCCCTGCTCTGTGGAGGTTGCAACCCAACGAACCTCTAGGGTGATATTCCCCGAAACAGAACTGGCGACTCCACTGGGGATCACATTCTTGTGACTCTCCTGTTGGGTAGTTTCAGCTGTTTGATAGGATTTCGACAGTTTTATCTTTCATTTGCAGTCCAATTTACTTTTTCTCAGTCAGTCTGAAGTCCTGGTTTCTTTTCCAGGCTTGTCCTTTTTGTTTTTTCATTATTTACCTTTGTATACGCGCTTTTTTCTGCACACAGTCACATATACACGCAATTTTGTCTAAAAGGACCTGCGTATACGCGAGTTTCCCTTAGCACAGACGCGTATGCACGCTGGTTGCATAACTGTGAAGTAGCGTATACCTAAGCAGATTTTGAATTTTTGGGTTTCTTGACTTTTTGGTCCTTTCTGGCTGTGGAGACCTATTCCTACAGGGCCTCTGTACTCACTGGATTGTGAAGGAAGTGGTTTCTTGTCTTTTCTCTCTTTCGTTTGATTGAAAACTAGTCTTTTGGCAAAGTGTTGTTTCTGGTGCTGGCACTTCTGGATTGAGTTCCAAGATCGCTTTCTGAGCATTCTTGGCTGTTTTGTGATGCAGGGCTAGCCTGCATTCCCAGAATCTTCACTTGTGTCTATGCTTATAAACATACATGCTCAATAATGCCCAACTCTAAATCTCAATGTTAGGCAATTCTATTCACTGTCATTTGCGGAAGCTTTATCATCTCACTATGATTATCAAACTTACAATCAATTCTTATTTCCTTTAAGTGGTCTACAAAACCTTCCTCAATTCAAAATCAATTTAAACCCTCATGTAAAGTTTATCAACACCACTCAAATTCGAACTTGTATCCTCAAATTTCTTTTTAAATCCCAACAAGGCCATTTCACAACCGGATACATTTAAAGGCCGAAAGTCTACTTGTATCTACTCATGCTTCATGAAACTTACAATTTTTAATGAGCGCCCTTACCTTTTCGACAAACTGAACACTATTTACAGGCGCCAGCAACCAAGTCTGTCCTAAATTGAATCAAGCTCCTTCAATTCTTGTTCAAACAATTTAGCCTTTCGAATCATGACAATAGCAATCCATATAAATTAGATTGACTAGTAATCGAAGCCAACATACCTGTCCGTCCAATCATGTTCAAATTTAGCAATCCGCAAATATAGCATTTCACAAACCCATAATTTCTGAACGTCTGAATGCTGGCTCCAACAAACCTCTAATTCGATTTGAACCAGAATCAAATCAGTTCAGTCAATTGCGTCCATTCTGCTTTTACAATCGGCTTTAACTACGCACTCTCACAGTTCCACGCACCAGCACCACAATTTCTCTGCGCCATCATTTGGTTATGCTATGTTCTGCAATCAATATTGAGTGGATTTAAAAACCGTTACGCTATCTCAAAGTTCGGTCATTCTTCTTTCTGTGCAAGTCGATTTACAGAACTTTATTCAGCTCAAAACTCCCATCGTTTTTGTATTTAACCTGCTCCTGCAAACTTTGGGCATCGATCTTTGCTGATATCAATTCCAGATACACACTTGACCCTATCAACATTTAAAATCGCATGGAATCTGTATTAACAAGACTGAAAATTCATCGATTCCACATGCTCCCACGGACAATTGTAGATATTCAGTTCATTCAGCGCAGATATCATTCTAGCTAAAGTTCTGTTACTCTCAGTATCGATGAGATTTCATAAATGATCACAGTATTTCATTTAATTCACAAATTGACTTTTAAAAAACTTTACTACGCACCTCTATCATTTGGTTCAAGGTTTAGACAACATACTTTTTAAACAAACTCTACGCCACTGAAGTAATTACCTCCACAAGACTTTTCCGCATATTTTATTCGGAATCTACGTCCAGCCCATGAGAAAACACATCTCCGCCCAATTAACTAAGCGCTCCCTTAGTTCTGCAAATTGAAGAATCTCTCCCTCTGTTTATTTGTCTACTCAGGCTTTGCGCCATTGTTGCATTCCAATTTTATGCAATGTTGTTGATCAACAACAATACATCTCCGGGCTACACGTGGACTCTAGCATTCCACGCATCCATATTCAGAATCCACTTTCAAGTAATTTATGACACAATTTCTTCAACACCGCCTCACAGTCGATCACTTATTTCATTTGCAAAACGTCCGGTAAAAAAAACCTGTTTCAATTGACATGATTAAACCAGAACTCTGCGTTAATATTAAAACAGAACTCTGTCTCGGTTTGCTTCGATTAGATCAATCTTCACACAATGTATATTTAATTCTGCATTGATTTTCAATGTAATTTCATGCAGCGTTATGACTACCGTGCGCCCTCACTACCGATCAAAAAATAAAAGCAATCGATTCATTCAACACACACAGTTTTCCTCTGGCAATTAATAACATCGATTCTTTCAGCTCATGTGCAGAGTCACAACACAAAGGTTATTAAAACCAAACGTATACAACATCGAACTCAACAATGTGCTCAAAATTCAAAATCTACATTGATATAAAAACAAGAATTACAAAAAAACTTCTATTCATGGCCAGATATGCAAATCTATGGCCCTTTTACAAAACTGCCCAAAGGTTTTCGAGCATAAAACCTCTCACTCTCTACACACACTCACTCACACACCCCTCATGCCTTTGAGGCTTGATGAATTTATACAATTTTTAAAAATGAACTAATTAAATGCTCAATCCCCTTAATATCTCAACACCACTAGAATATCTCAACAAACCCTATTATCTAGAATCTTATCCCTAAAACTTAGAAAATAATTCCAACTTAGGCTCCCTCATTAATTCTAAATAATCTAGAAACTAATTTCTCTCACATTTACAATTTCTCACAAATAATTAATTAATCACTCAAAATAATATTAATATTTACATGAAATTTAATATTTCTTCAAAACATGAAACCCCCTAGTTTAGATAAAATACAAGGTGTTTTTCGGAGCTAATGCTCCTGCATCAGACTCCCCATGTAAGAAAATTTATAACCACCTGGTCATAAGTCTGGATAATTATTTCTTCCTGGATCCCAAATTTTATTTTCCTTGCTTGTCAATTGCTTTATTGATGTTGTTATCTGCTGTTGTCCTCCAGGTTTCCATATTTTGTGCTGTAATGCTCCACTTGCTCTGCCTTCCAAGTCTGCTACAGTATTTCTCTTGTTGTCTTTCCTTTTCTTTCTTATTGCTGCTGGTCTCTTCCGGGATACTTTCGTCATCAGTCTTCTGATACTTTCAATCCCTTGGTCCAATAAATCTCCCGGCTGCTGATTTCTAACTGTCTGCTGAGCTAAGACGGCTTGCTCAGTTTTTACTTTCTCTATTTGTACTGTCACTTGCTGACTTCTTGCTTCTATGCTTGTTTCTGTTCTGACTTCCACCCGATCATCCATGCCCTCTTGTCTTCTGGAACAGAGAACTTCTTCTTCCTTCATTTGACTGTTCAACTGAGTCAAATGTTCTGCAACAATACCTGCATTCACAAAACACTTGTTAGAACAAAAATCATAAGGCATCAGTGCCTTGTCCTCCTTTGCCAGCAATTCAGTATGCTATTCTGAATTCTCCTCCATTATCAGCACATCAGTATGCTGATCCAAACTTCCCAAAGAATCCTCTGAAGAATTCTCAAGACTGTCAACCAGTCTTTCTCTCATATCATCTGCTTCCATGACATCTTTCTGCACTCGTTCACTGTACTGAACTCTTTCATCTGCTGCAATCTCCTTGTCATACTCCGAATTCTCCAACAAATATTCCAACAATGCAATTTCTCTGTAGCATTGCTGAAGCATAACATCATCATTTACAGTCCCTGCATTCATGCACAACTTGTCAGTTTGAAAACTACAAGTTTTAACAGTCTCATTTGTCGGTTCAGATACCAGATCTTCCAGCTGATCCTCTTCTTCATTCACATGAACTTCCTCTTGTACTGTAACAACAAAAGCATTACTGATTTCTTCTTCAAAGTACTTATCTCCCGAGAGATTCTTTTCCATGCTTGTGACAGTTTCACAAGATTGCGCATCCTCTTCAACAAAACCTGTAATCACATCACAACTGTCAGTTATAAAAACACAAGAGTTCACATTATCCAGCTGATCTGGATCTGCCCAGTAATTCAAGAAATCATCAATGATCTCCTCCTCTGTTTGATCAATGGAAACCTCCTCTTCCAACTCAGCTGATCTGAGTTCCTCTCGTCTCAACTGTACATCCATCATCTTCTCGAGCTTCTTCAGCTCTTCCGTTAACTGCATGTTTATTTGTCTATCTCTTTTCTGTTGTAGCCTCTGCCACTTCACTCTCTTCCTCATCAACCAACCCTGTCTCTGGCCTTTCATATTCTCCTGTAACAACTCCATCAATAACTCAATATGAATCACGATCTCAGCTTTCTCTTTCTCGTACTCTTCATCAGTCCACTGCTTCAATATGCCATTTGTCTTGGCATCTTTCTCCCTCATTTTACTGTGGCTTCTCTCTGAACCTCTGCTCTCTCCTTTATGACTTTCAGTAGTCATTTCCTTCGCCATGAGTTTCTCACTCATGAGTTGCATCAAGCCTCTGCAACAGTAACCTCTCCTGCTGCCACTTACCTCACCAATCCCTTCCTCCGGATCTGGTCTTTTGGTAATCACCCGGTCCTCTGCTGGAACCTTTCGAGCATTCTCCACTGCTCCTTCAGGCTTTTCTCATCTGCAACTCTTAAGAACACACTTGTCCTTTTCATTCAACCTTCGTTGAATCTTTAGGTTCTGCCACACACCTAGAATCCTCTGTTGGATTCCATCACTGCTCTCAAGCTGTGATCTGCTTCTTCCTGCTGAGATTTCTCCACTATGCCTGCAACCAAATTCTGTAAATAGTCTTCAAACCAGAGTTAAATATCAACTACACAATCTCACCTTTCAAGATCCTGTTGATCTCGCTTCCTTCCTCAACTGCACTTGCATACCTGTGCTGACATCTTCATCAGTTTCACAATTCGACATTCATTCACCACATGCAATTAATTAAAAAAAAAACTTGAATCCTATCCCAGAGCCATTCCTGCTCTGATACAAAAAATGACGCAAGGCTAGCCTGCATTCCTAGAATCTTCACTTGTGTCTATGCTTATAAACATACATGCTCAATAATGCCCAACTCTAAATCTCAATGTTAGGCAATTCCATTCACTGTCATTCTTGGAAGCTTTATCTCACAATCATCCCATTATGATTATCAAACTTACAATCAATTCTTATTTCCTTTAAGTGGTCTACAAAACCTTCCTCAATTCAAAATCAATTTAAACCCTCATGCAAAGTTTATCAAACACCACTCAAATTCAAACTTGTATTCTCAAATTTCATTTTAAATCGAACTTGTATCCTCAAATTTCATTTTAAATCCCAACAAGGCCATTTCACAACCGGATACATTTAAAGGCCGAAAGTCTACTTGTATCAACTCATGCTTCATGAAATTTACAATTTTTAATGAGCGCCCTTACCTTTTCGACAAACTGAACACTATTTACAGGCGCCAGCAACCAAGTCTGTCCTAAATTGAATCAAGCTCCTTCAATTCTTGTTCAAACAATTTAGCCTTTCAAATCATGACAATAGCAATCCATATAAATTAGATTGACTAGTAATCAAAGCCAACATACCTGTCCGTCTAATCCTGTTCAACTTTAGCAATCCGCAAATATAGCATTTCACAAACCCATAATTTCTGAACGCCTGAATGCTGGTTCCAACAAACCTCTAATTCGATT
Source organism: Pinus albicaulis (assembly GCA_034641835.2). Lineage (NCBI taxonomy): Eukaryota > Viridiplantae > Streptophyta > Pinopsida > Pinales > Pinaceae > Pinus > Pinus albicaulis. The sequence continues at coordinate 1,899,080,771 of CM076578.1, forward strand.
TGAACCAGAATCAAATCAGTTCAGTCAATTGCGTCCATTCATGATAAATCGGCTTGACCACGTGACTTCATGTTCACCGTGACCAAGATCATAATTTCTCTCAAGGCCATCATTTGCTATAAGTATGTTCTAATCAATATTTAGTGGATTTAAAAACCGTTTACGCCATCTCAAAGTTCGGTCATTCTTCTTCTGTAAGTCGATTATTAACTTTATTCAAATTTCTGGTACCTGCATCGCTTTTGTATTTAACTCCGTCTTCAGAAACTTTAAGTATCGATCTTTGCCAAGTATCAATTCCAGATAGCTACATCAATTCATCAATATTTAAAATCGCATGGAATCTGTATTAACAAGACTGAAAATTCATCGATTCCACATGCTCCCACGGACAATTGTAGATATTCAGTTCATTCAGCGCAGATATCATTCTAGCTAAAGTTCTGTTACTCTCAGTATCGATGAGATTTCATAAATGATCACAGTATTTCATTTAATTCACAAATTGACTTTTAAAAAACTTTACTACGCACCTCTATCATTTGGTTCAAGGTTTAGACGACATACTTTTTAAACAAACTCTGCGCCACTGAAGTAATTACCTCCACAAGAATTTTCCGCATATTTTATTCGGAATCTACGTCCAGCCCATGAGAAAACACATCTCCGCCCAATTAACTAAGCGCTCCCTTAGTTCTGCAAATTGAAGAATTTCTCCCTCTGTTTATTTGTCTACTCAGGCTTTGCGCCATTGTTGCATTCCAATTTTATGCAATGCTGCTGATCAACAACAATACATCTTCAGGCTACATGTGGAATCTAGCATTCTACGCATCCATATTCAGAATCCACTTTCAAGTAATTTATGACACAATTTCTTCAACACCGCCTCACAGTCGATTACTTATTTCATTTGCAGAACGTCCGGTAAAAAAAACCTGTTTCAATTGACATGATTAAACCAGAACTCTGCGTTAATATTAAAACAGAACTCTGTCTCGGTTTGCTTCGATTAGATCAATCTTCACACAATGTATATTTAATTCTGCATTGATTTTCAATGTAGTTTCATGCAGCTTTACGACTACCGTGCGCCCTCACTACCGATCAAAAAATAAAAGCAATCGATTCATTCAACACACACAGTTTTCCTCTGGCAATTAATAACATCGATTCTTTCAGCTCATGTGCAGAGTCACAACACAAAGGTTATTAAAACCAAACGTATACAACATCGAACTCAACAATGTGCTCAAAATTCAAAATCGACATTAATATAAAAACAAGAATTACAAAAAAACTTCTATTCATGGCCAGATATGCAAATCTATGGCCCTTTTACAAAACTGCCCAAAGGTTTTCGAGCAGAAAACCTCTCACTCTCTACACACACTCACTCACACACCCCTCATGCCTTTGACGCTTGATGAATTTATACAATTTTTAAAAATGAACTAATTAAATGCTCAATCCCCTTAATATCTCAACACCACTAGAATATCTCAACAAACCCTATTATCTAGAATCTTATCCCTAAAACTTAGAAACTAATTCCAACTTAGGCTCCCTCATTAATTCTAAATAATCTAGAAACTAATTTCTCTCACATTTACAATTTCTCACAAATAATTAATTAATCACTCAAAATAATATTAATATTTACATGAAATTTAATATTTCTTCAAAACATGAAACCCCCTAGTTTAGATAAAATACAAGGTGTTTTTCGGAGCTAATGCTCCTGCATCAATACATACAAGGTACATGAACATTCTCATACTAATGAATTCTCATAAGAATAGTTGGATTGGTAAGCCATCTCATAAGCTATTTATTCAGCTTATATCAGTGCATCTCATCATATTAACCAGCATTGTTGTATAGCAAGGCCTTGACTAACATCTCTCCTAGATTAGAGCACAATGTTGGGGAGACAAATGATTTATAGACACCTTCATCATTGTCTCTCAAGGCACATACCCCATCTGAATGTTAACAAGGTATGTCCTTTTAGGACCATTCCCATCTTGGATTTTCACATCCTCATGGAATCTCCTCTTCAATTACTCTTGCCTATTGGATACCCTACCTTATCCTCAAAGAGTATCAGTATCAGTCTCAGACGCTTACCCAATCCTCCTTTTTTTCTTCATAATGTGAAGACAAGAATGATGTGTCTATTTCTCCCTCTTAATTAGGGAGGATCTATTCATTACTATAAAAATAATATATCCAAGCTCCCTCTTAACTAGGGACTTGTTTCCAACAATATCTATCTGCTCTTCAGTGGAGATCATGGTACTATCAGCTACTTGTAGGGCTCCTCCTTTATGCACCATCATGTCATGGATGAACTTCAACTTCTTCATCATTGAGCCATCTTCTTCATAAGTTCTTTGTAGGGCTTCGACCATCTTATACATCACTTTCCCTTTCCTCTTCATAGTGTTGAACCAGGTAATGTTAGTCATGCCATCTTTTCATCGGGAAGTGACCTCCTTCGTCATCATCTAGTTATCCTTCAAACTACTACCTCTTCCAAGGCACGTTCCTTTTAGAATCATCCATCAATATTATGTGTAATAGTTGTAGGTGAATTTCTACAACTCTCTTTTGGTAGCCTTATTCCAACCCAACTAGTTGCTTTCTTTCAAAAATAAAAAATGAACATCAAATCAAAAATTACCTTCTCATGATGGCTTTTCATTATAATATCAACTTCTGCAACATCAACATCCTGCATATTGTATGAATCCATCTCCAAGACATTCACTACCAAGGTCTTCCTTCTTCATACATATCAGGGTCTTCATACCTTCTCCATGCAGATGTCATAGCTAATCCTTCTAATTGTTATCAGATGTTGATTACTCATCTTATCTCAAGTGACTATAGGTACATCTTTACGAACTCTTTTTCCAGCTTCATTATATACTGCTTCCTCGGGATCTCAACACATAGCTCCTTCATCATAGGAACAATGGTTGCCAACCACCTCATATTCTTCATGAGATCATGTAATGTTGATTCCACCATGTCATCTTATAGAAGAGTTCAAGGCATATTGTATTTATGCCTTCATGTATCATTCGTAAGGAAGAGTCCCTTCTTCTTCAATCATGCTCATGAGATAGAGCATTCTAACCATTCTATCTGCAATTAAGTGATGACATGGTTCTATCCATCTATCAAAGTCAACAAATATATACATACCTCTTCCTTCATGTGATCATCTAGGTTTTTTCAGCGGCTTCCCTTTTCTTTGCTTAAAGATGAAAAATGCTTCAACTAAATTGTAATCCTGCACTTCTCTGTCACCATACCTTCATCCTTCTAAACTATGGATCCCACACTAGGTCAAACGTAGACTATCTATGTGACACTTCTTCAAGTAGTGATCAACCTTTTCACAAAGATTCCAACGGAGGATCTTCCTTATTCTGCAAATGCTTCTTTCTAATGATGATGAAGTGTGACAAACTCTTATCTTCCTGTTCTTGCTAGATGACTTGCTTCAACCATATAAACTGCTACTCCGGCTTATCCTTCCAGGCTTATAGAATGATGCCATCTCAATACTGCTATATCTTATTATGACCATAATGCTCCCTACCATGACTTGCTAACTTCTATATACTTGAAAATGAACAAATTGTGTGAGAGACCTTTAATAGTAGAGGTCTTGGTAAACAAAAGGTAGTTTGGAAGCAACTTGAAATCGAGTGATTTGAAGTTGAATTTAATATCTCCAGACTTCATAGTACTTGCAGTTTTTTTAATAAGCATACAATGTTATTTGGCAGCTAAACCTCAGCTCTTTGATGTGTTGCAGTTTTTTGAATAAACATACCATGTTATTTGGCAGCTAAACCTCAGCTCTTTGATGTGTTTTCATAGTTTATTTGATTTTTTTTTCAATCAGTTGAAATTGGGAATTACTCCTGCCTAATTGATTTTCTAGTCCAGTGCCTACAAAAATTAAGTACCTACAGTCACAAATATTAATTTCCAGACTTCAAGCTTGCTGTTTTTGGTTCTTTTGCAGACAGATTTGCACAAGACAAGATTTGAAGCGTTTTTTGTGTTTAGAGTAGATTTGCACAGTTAAGTTACAATTAACCATTTAGTTGTAAATCTGCATCGTAGCTTGTTGTCCGAATGTATTTCACATGGATTCCAAGTTTGATTTGTATATTAGCATAGTTATTCTTGCATATTGGAAGAGTATTTTGTCTCCCAGGTTTATATTTCATCTTTGGATTGCACAGAGATTCTCCCCTTGATGCTTGCAAGCACTAGCCCAAAGTTCAGAAGGACTATGGAAGGTGTCATTGACACCTTCCCTAGTTATCTTTTAACCGGACAGTTTTGAGTGTTAACACCTCTTTTGCACTCCATGGATTATACACTTCAACAACATTTACATAACTTCAAAATGAAGTGACCATTAATTTCCTCTATAAACTTGTCCTTTACTACCCAGTCCTTATATGACACCTACTTTGATTGACCCAATGTTGAAATTAAGAATAACTATGTGAATAATAAAGTTGTCTTCATCTAAATTCCCAGTAACATTTGCAAATGAATCCAAGAAACTATTTGGTGGATTGGTATATCAAGTTAAATTTCAAAACATAACTAAAGTTAACATGTCTTTGAAAATATAACCATAAAGAAAGATGATCACACGTACCACAAAGCGTTTTCCACTAGGCCCTTTGTTAAGACTCTTGATAGGCTGATTTTGTGAACGTGCCATTTTATTTGATAAAATAATCCAAACTCTGGCTTCAACCTTGAAATCCAAACATAATACCTCCAAATCTGACTCTTATCTGCATGTGAAAAGAATGTTTTTTAGAACTAGATATTTCTACCTCATTTTTTAATGGTACATGCATAGCCTTCAATTAATCTATTTTTTCATTATTCTCTATCAAAGGATCTCAAATGTAAACTGTTGCAAACAGTGATCTTCATCAAAAAATTTCATTCTACATGTAGCATTATATAATTCTTCTAAAACTTCAAGAGATACATTACAAAGAGACATCAAACGAGTGAACTATTTTCTATGTTTAATCTAACAATACAGGAACCTTTGACCAAATTTTCATAGACAATAAACTAGTCTAGGATTTTCAGGCTCAGTAGCTAAAAAAAATACAAAAACATAGTTAAACACATTTATAATAAATTACGAACAATTCAGGCTTAACCCAATGTTATCTGTAGTGTTTGCTCTTCGATTCTTATCAAGTATCGCCCCTTTCACACAAAGTCCTGGTGTGTTGAGAAATTCTTCACAACCCTTGTTATACGCAATCTAGACTATGCATATTCATTTTTTTGGGGATGTTTTTCATGTTTAGAAGTTTAAAAACGAGGAATATTTGAAAGGAAAGAGTGATTACCTGATGAGCTTACCCAAACGTTATAAGAAAAATTATGCCAGTCTCAAAAACCCTTTCAACAGCACCCCCTTCTGTTTTCCATTCTCTTTTGCAAACCTGACTTCAAAAAACCGTTCTTCCTCCTGGGGACATACCTCTTTCGATGATGAGAGTTACGTAGATGCGGTTGGGGCTAAATGGAGGAGTGGTATGGCCATATTTTTTTATGCAACGTCGCACTACATTATGGAACTATGTTATCACTGCTCTGTTATGCTCCTTTTCCACTATGGTTTTGATGAAATACTATTGCATATTCATGGGTTGTCAAACCCTAAAACTCAAAAAAACCCCTTAGGCTATTTTATTTTGATTTTATTTTAATTATTAATTTTTTTTTTAATTTTACTTTTAAATTTTATTTTTATTTTTATTATTAAATTTTTTATTTTATTTTACTTTCAATTTTTTTATTTTTTTTCTTTTATTTTAATTTTTACATTTTTAATTTAATTTTATTTTTTATTTTTATTTTATTTTTATTTTTATTTTAATTATTAAATTTTTTATTTTACTTTTACTTTTACTTTTAATTGTTTATTTTATTTTATTTTTATTTTATTTTAATTATTAATTTTTTATTTTATTTTACTTTTAATTCATTATTTTTTTTATTTACTTTTAATTTTTTATTTGTTTTTATTTTTATTTTATTTTATTTTAATTATTAATTTATTTTATTTTATTTTACTTTTAATTTTTTAATTTTACTTAAATTATTAATTTTTTTCTTTTCTTTTTCTTTTTTTTTTTCCTTTTTTTTTTTTAAATTAAAATTTTTATTTTATTTTACTTTTACTTCTTCTTCTTTTTTTTCTTTTTCGTTATTTTATTTTACTTTTAAATTTTATTTTTATTTTTATTATTAAATTTTTTATTTTATTTTACTTTCAATTTTATTTTATTTTTATTTTTACATTTTTAATTTTATTTTATTTTTTATTTTTTATTTTATTTTTATTTTTATTTTAATTATTAAATTTTTTATTTTATTTTTATTTTATTTTATTTTAAATATTAATTTTTTATTTTATTTTACTTTTAATTCATTATTATTTTTATTTACTTTTAATTTTTTATCTTTATTTTATTTTATTTTAATTATCAATTTTTTTATTTTATTTTACTTTTAATTTTTTTATTTTACTTAAATTATTAATTTTTTTCTTTTTTTTTTCTTTCTTTTTTTAAATTAAATTTTTTATTTTATTTTACTTTTTCTTTTCTTTCCTTCTTTCTTTCTTTTTTTTTTTTCTTTTTTCTTTTCTTTTCTTTCTTTCTTTCTTTTCTTTTTCTTTCGGAATTCCTTTCTTTCTTGGCCCTTATGGTTGTACAAAGCTAAGTTGGGAGATTTGGAGGCTCTACTTGCTACATATAGTAAACCCTCCAACTAGAACAATATATTGCCTTTGTTGAATAGTGGGAGCCATGATTCATTTCCATTGTGCAAACAATTGTTGCACAATGTGTGAGTTGGCAACCATGAAGTGAGAAACTAAGCTCTATGAAAGAGACATATTAGAGGTATGAAAATCGATCGCAAATTTTTCCTTTCAGTGAATTAAATGGAAAGAATAATGGAATGAGAGGGTGCAAATTTAAAATAGCACAAGGCACGAAATCACATTATTGGCACTTCAAATATTCAAGGCTGAAGCAATTGCATTTATGTAACTACTCTCAAGCGAGCATCTAGAATTGGATTCAACATTGGGATCTTTGGTTTCTCTGGTCAATAGAGTGGTCGAACATCTACATATTCCACATGTTGTTATTATGTCATCCCTTCCTTTGGCTTTCATGACCACATGAGAATCCTCCTCCAACACTTCCCATGTGGTTAAAGAAGAGGTTATGGACACCCTAGCTCCAATCTATTCAAGCTTGTCAATTGTTGTGATTGAAGCTCATCCCATGGAAACATTAGACTTGGAAGGGGGCATAAATGAAGCCACTATAGAGACTTCAAAGGAGCAGATAGAAGTTGCACTCCAAGGGCCTATTTTCTTAAACTTTATATTCAATTTGGTTATGTTTTGTCATAAAATCTTTTCATTGCCCCAACTATGCAAAAATAGAACTAGGATAGGCCAAATTGTATTTTTTTTTGGGTGAAAACTCTCTAGCTTTGTTTGAGTGCTTAAACCATAACACTTTAAGTTTTTTATTACAAGGCTAACTGACTTGGATGCAACTTCTTTTCAATTGCAAATTAACAAAAAAAAATATTGACAACTAAACACAAAAATTATAAAATTTTTGTGAAATATCACTTACAAAATTTCACCTCAATCTTGAAGTTTCCTAGATCTAATCCATGTGGAATTTTAACTTTGGGGATATTCTTAAATATTAGATCGTAGTAGTAATATTTCACTTCTCTTCAACCCAGTTTCACACAAGAGACCACGAGAATAAATATGACATGTTGGTGCGCGAGATTCTATCAAACCCGAGATTTGTTGCATAGTTGGCTAACAAACCCGTTCAACATTTGCCCGTTCAAAATCACCCACAGAGTGGATGAAGTATCACCCGAGATGCTATTGGGGGACTGTCGGAGCCAAATTTTTGCATCCATACGAGATTGTGAGAATCCTAAGACACTGGAACTTTAGCTTACAACACAAGACTTCAGACACCTATCAGACAGACACTTATTACTCATTATGGGTTTACGCACTTCATAAGACTTATGGGTTTTGTATTCTCTAGTCGATGTGTTTTTCGTTACCCATGACACGAGTATGATAGGAACATCCTATGTCATTCAACATTATTCTTAACATTAACAGAGAAACTCTTGAGTCAACAAAGATATGATTAACATAATAGAGCATCGAAACACTATCGATCCTCTCGACCATCCAAGAAATTAAAGACACTAGTTGAATATAAGATCAATAAGCAGCTAATAAACAGGTAATAATAACATAAATATACATGTTCATACACCAATATAGAGGAAGCAACACATTGTTATTTCTATTACTTCAACATGAAAAAAAAGGGCACAATGCTCTTATTGATGGTGCTGGAAATCCATCAACCAAGGGGGTCTCCCCGATGTGAAGTCCCAATTAGACCTCACATTGTTTCAAATAGGAGCCCCATATGGGATATCGGCTCGACTGCCATATATTCTTGAATATTTTCCTTGCCTCTAACTGTCAGCAAGAAAGAGGAGTGCAGAGGTGTCTTCAAAAAGCAAGTGTGCTTAGTGAGTGTTCGGTTGCAGGTGTGTCAAGGTTCTTCTACTGCATAGGGGAAAGAGAAGTGAGCCTATAAGAGAGAGGTAATAGTACCACCCTAGTAGAGACACACACAACCAATAAGGATCTATCTAACATCCAGCGGAATAATCCACAAAAGATGTGATGGTCATTACAACCAATCGATGAGAAAGATATGTCTAGTTTGCAACGGAATAGTCTACAAGGATTGGACAACAATAACAACCATTACATCACATTCTTAATATGATAAGTACTAAAGTAACTAAATTAGTTCAACTAATTTAGCACAGATGAAAGCAAACATGAAATACAAACATTCGCAAAATAGTATTACAAATATTCATAATTGTCGAAGCCTATAATTGTTTATTTTTTACAATCCTTTTTTGCATCTCGTTTTACCTTTTTGTCACTATTCTATAACAATCTCAGCATATTTTAGGTCAAGTTTAACTCCTACAAAGGTATTAATCATCCATATTTAAATTATTTATTTCCTAGTGAATTATAACAAAAGTATTCTTACAGTAACCGAATCATGAATATTATACAACTGATATTTGTTTCTGCAATAGAATCCATTGTTAGACAGGTTGTAGCACTCCAGTAAAGGGAAAAAGATTATCAAAAGGCGACAAATGGCTCCCAAATGGATAACCACCTACCAGCATCGCTTGGCAAGCTACGCAGATTTGGAAATCTTGAAGTCAAAGGCAAATTCAACAATGGAAACTGCGTGTAGCGACCAAACGCAGGTAGCGGAGAAATAACAAACATCAAGCGAGTGAGACTGAAGATTGGAGCAATTGTCTAGATTATGGATCGAAATAAATCTCATATGACTTGATTTTTCAATATCAAGTCATAAAGAGATTGAGCTCTAAGTTAAATTGATCTCGTAGGTTTCGAAATTATTTATAGAATATTGGCTTAAAACTTTTTCAAGTCGTTTTATAAATTGTATAAATACTGTAAGCGAGACCAGAGACAAAAGGTTTTTTTTTTTTTTTTTTTTTTTTTAATTGTCAAGTTTATAACTCCTTTGTGATGAAGACTAATGACACTTTGTTTTATAATATAAGTCACTGTTATTTCAAATGTGTGCATGGGGATCCTGTGATGACTAGTCAACCTGCACTCAAGGGAGGGCCCCCTGTCGAGTTGTGAGGTCTATTTCATAGTTTGTTTTGTTCTTAGCATTATAATTTCCTTCAAGGATTTGTTTCCATTGTAGTTTCATTTATGGTTATTTTAATTTGGTTGTAGAGCACTCATAAACAAAAAACACTAACAAAATTTCAGTTATTCAATGTATCTTCTTGTCAGCACTTATTGTTTTATAAATCAATTCGATTTCTTAGATGTTAATGAAATGCACTTTAGAGGCTAAATACGCACATTAGTAACCATTCTTAAGTTAGTTTTTATATTTTGCAAGTAGAAATTGGATTTCATTGTCATTTTCTTTCCAAATCATTTAATATAGAATTTCTTTATTGCAAATTAGCTTTAAATTTCCTTTCAGCAAAACGATGCAGAATGTATTCAATCCTACTGAGTAGAATTAGATTGTTTTCATTCGAGTTTGACCTTCAAGCACTTCCTTTTATGCAGTTAGAATTAAATTTGATTTTTGAAATTTAGATAGATCATCCCTTTTAAAAGTTCAACTTATTTAATTAGGACTTAATATAACTTTCGATTGAAAGAACATGTGCATAGTTATTCTCCAAATTGTATGAAAAGAAATTGTCATCTTTAGAATTAGTTTCATTTTTAGAATCACTTAATCTACAAAATAAATCCTAGAATATGTAGTGCACATACATTTCACAAGTACACGAACCCTGGTTTACAATTAATGAAGTAAATTAAAGACAATTAATTTACTAAAAATTTTGGCATCGATGCCAGGGAAGTGTATATAAGATTTCATTCTCAGGGTTTCATTTTCAATATTGATTAAAAAAAAAAAAAATTATGCATAGGGAAATGGATTATAGGGGTAGATTTGTAAGTAGAGGTAGAATTTAAAATCCAACATCACCACTCACTCCACCTAGACCTCTCAGTGCCACACCATCCACTGAAACTCACATTCCATCATTGGCAGGTAGACATAGACTTCTTGAGGTACATAAATCTGAAATCCAACCTAGATATTCACCAACTTCCTCTACTGAAGTTGTGGTTGAAGAACCTATATACCCAACATAAGGAGTAATATTTCTATCTTCTACTGGAGAACAACTTCTAGGGAAAAAACTAGAAGTTCCTAGTGAAGAAGGAGAGGAAACTTATTTTAATATACAATTAGTATAAGAAACAAAAGAAGAGCTAGATAACCCAATCATAGAACCCTATGTTTGAGTGTGTTTGGTGCACGTATGTACGAAATCACACCAACTTAAGGGGTGTGGTCTACCCACTTAAGTTATTGGCAACAGGCAGAAAAAGAAGTGGAGTCAAGCAAGTTAGTGGAACAATCTAGAATCACAAACATACTAGATAGAGAAATAGCATGCATATATAAACTAAAACTAAAACAAATAAACACGAGCTCTGAAAAGAGTCAAATGACAACAATAATTCAAACGGTGGCTCTTGGCCCCTCTTATTGAGCACTGGTAGGAAAATAAGAGTGAAACTTTACCCTCTTGCCAAAGGGCCCCTATAACATGGGTTCTAAGTCCCGATGCAAGGATTTTTTTACCCCAAGCTTGCCTCGGTGCAAATTCACCCTCTCTCTCTACTGTGGTGAACTGAAATTGTTGGATGGCCAACAATTGAGTCCCCTCTATCTTTAGCTCCGGATCACGCACTATTGGTATTGCTTGGGCAATTCTGGCCAGCATAACAATGTGTTCACAAGTTCCTCACCTCATGGTGGTCTTATATAGAAGAATTCAAATCCTCCTTCCCTTTCTTGGTACATTGCAGATGGTGACCCAAGAGAGGGGTGTGATTCCTTTGTGTGCTCCAAATATTTCATTGTGTGCTCACTTGATGTTTAAGGAGGCGTTGGTGGCTATCCCTAGGCGGCTTCAAGTGAGGAGCCACTTGTCCTATGCTTTGTGTGGTCTCGAAAAGTGACATTTCGCCACTCTCGGGATTGCGCGCATTTCGGGTCATAAGGCGCGCAAAGGCGCTCTTCACGAAGGATAATGCACGCAAAAGCATTTATGACTTGCTCAAATTTGATTTTCCTCAGACCTTAAATATTTTTAAATACTTTCTAGATTCTGTAATGTCTTCTAGCCCTATAAATCCTTCTACTTGAAATTAAATAATGCCGTATTCTGCTTGTACGATTTTCCAGTGTTAACAGTTTCCCCTAATGTGTGAGGTCTAGGAAGAACTATATAGCCGAAATACATTATAGTTTCGTTTCTGTATATCGTGTGTAGAGAGAGATAGAGACATGCGTGAAGCTTGGAATTGGAAACACCCAACACCGGTTCCAAGAATGACCACGTCCTAAGGGACCCCTGTAAGAAAATAGAATACAATACATATACAAATTTTCTACGAGGTGGGTATGTCCCATGCTCATGATGCTATGGTTAGTTAAACAAATATATTTGATAGATATATGTTCTGTCTGTATCACTGATATGGTAGTGATCTGGTGGTTGCTGACGCCCTTTGGGGCTTTTTTTTTCTCATGTAAGTATTGCTGAAAGAGACGCTTATGGAGGCACGGGTCTTCGACGAATTTGATCAAAGTGTAATGGTTGTAAGGTACGATACCATCTTGACATGAAAGCTTTTGTTGTAGTCAAATTTCAGGAGGATCAATGACATTTATGGGCAATGATGTCTCCCATAGTGCCACCCGAGGATGCCCCTTTTTATGGACAGGGGTAATCCAAGGTATCGCTTCCTTTTTGGAAAATAGGTGTCGAAGTCGACAAAAAGGAAGCCTCAACCGAACGAGGGGTCGTCAACATGAGGGGTCGGGGACCTGGATGTGATGGGTTTGACATAGGCACATTGGCGAGGGGTGACTGAAAACTGATGATGGGGATTCAGTGGCTCAAGGTCGGAGTATACTAAGCAGCTTGGCGGCAGTCATAGTTATTTCTGATGGGGAAATCCCTGGAGTCGATAGGACTTCTAGGGTGGGTATGAATTGGCTATGAATGTCACGGTGGCTTGTGTGTGGGGGTGTAATAATCCGACCAAGGGTGTTCAGGGACTGCTGCCATGGGAGAAAAATATGGATGAGAGGGATAGGGGACGTAGTGCACCATTTGCGGTCTTTGTACACTTACCAAAAGAATAAAATAATGGGGTTTGGTTTGTACAAAACACAGAGACAGGTACCCCAAAACATAAAAGTGTTCGCTCACTGATGTTGTGAGGAAGGTGTTTTGCTAGGGTTGGGGGTCCCATTAGTTGGTCTCATGTGTGGGGTTGATGAAGCGGATGAAAAAGTATCGCAAATGGGATTATGCTGGTGGAGGTATGGTGGGCCAAATGCGGGGCGCGGTAGTGCACTTTTGATCTGCTTGTACAACCTGATCGTCCGAGAAGGGGTTTTAGCTTATATGATAAACTTGACCTTATGCATGGTGGATAGATGGGCATGAGGTGCTTCTTGGACTAAAGTGGTATGGCCATGGCGTCACTTTTGCTGTGATATATGGTCTACTGTGGGTGACGAGCGCCATGGAGGGGAGGCTCTACCGACCCACGAGGATTTTTATCATGTGCAGGGTGAGGTGATGATAAACACGGTCAGATATGAGGACCCTATGGTTGATTTCTGATGGAGAAATGATGTAGAGTTTATGGGAATCTATCATGCTGGTGGTAGAATGATACCTGCTTTGGAACTTTCAGTGGATGGAGTTGTGAATGGTTTGCAAGCTTTTCCTGCAAAAACAACTGCCTCAAGTGAAAGCATCTTCTTTATCAAATATTATTGAAAGTCAAGAGCTTTAAAAAAGAAGATGAGAGAGGGCACACCTGTCGGTGTTGAAAATTTATTTTTTCGGGAGTGCGAGTGTGTGGCATTGCCTCTAGGCGTTATGAAGTGTTGATCATAGTGCTGCTTTCGGTCTGGTGATCAGATACTCTAAGCTTCAGCTTTCCCTTGGGAGTTGTTACTTGGCTCCTAGTTTTGATTTTGGTTGGGGTTGCCCCCAGACTAAGATCACGGGGGGAGTTGCTGGTTACTGCCCCCTGTCCAAGATCTCCCTTTTGTTTGTTCATCGGCTTCTTTTTGCAACATTTGGAGGATTGTCAAAATTTTCCTGGTTGTATGGTTGCTGATGAGCCTAGGAAGGGTTGCACTAGATTGACCGACACATTATGTTGTGCCAATGGTCCATTCTATGCAGGGAATGGGGGATATTGGTTCCCTTGTCCCTGTTTGAGTGCCGGGATGACTTTCATGATAGTTAGGTTGTGATACGTTCTGAGTAGAATCGTATGAGTATCCAGGGTATTGATTACTACAGCCTAGGTATCCTTGGGCCAAAGACCCGATCGAACCGTCTACAGAATCGATGTGCATGGTACTACTGCTGCCTAGGTGATCCTGGGAAAAATACCCAATCAAACCGCCTGCAGGATCAATGTGCATGGTACTACTACTGCCTAGGTTATCTTGGGTCAAAGACCCGATCAAGCCATTTGCAAAATCTACCTACCTGGTTGTTACTGCTGCTTAGGAGATCTTGGGTCGAAAACCTGATCAAGCCGTTTGCAGAATCTACCTACCTGGTAACTCCCTGAGTATCATGGGTTTTATTGCTGCCTAGGTGATATTGGGTCAAAGACCCGATCAAGCCATCTATAGAATCTACTTACCTGGTAACTCTCTGAGTATCATGGGTGCTACTGTTGCCTAGGTGATCTTGGGTCAAAGACCCATATCAAACCGTTTGTAGTAGACGACGCGCCTGGTAACTCCCTGAATACAGATTACTGCTGCGTAGGTGACCTTGGTTCAAAGACTCGATCAAATCATCTGCAGTAATCGATGCGCGTGATAACTCAAGAGGATGAGGCAACTAGGTTCCCCTGTCCCTAGTTGGTGTATGGTGGCTTGGGGGGAGATGGGGGTTCCCTGATTGGTCGCTTTTCAGCTGACAATAATAAGATGTATATGCTCATCACATCTTCTTGGGTTGTGGAGCTGTCCGTGGATTCCACATCCATGTCATCTTCTTGGGAGAGGTGGACTGTGACTGAGCGCAAACTAGCAAGGGCTAGCCGGAATCGAGGGATATAGTGACAATTCTCCAGCAGGTGATTGTCTGCGCATAACGGACATGTGAATTGCGTTGCCCGCAATCTAACGTCATAAACCCGTTCTATAAGGTACCATATGTGGATGAGTTCCATGGCTGCGCATTCTTCGAAGAAGTGACCACGTTCATCGCATAGTGTGCAACGTATAACAGGAGGGGTTATGACTGAGGGTCTTTCTTGTGCCCTTCGTTCTTCCCTGTAGGTACATGATGGTACGAGGTTCATTTCTGGATGCCTGGGTGGAGGGATCCTCTTGATAGGATCGCTCAATGACGTGTAAGGCGTCCCTATATCGTGGGATCTCTGGGCAATGATGGGTATAGTGGCCGTAGTTGCTGCAGAGAGTGCATGTGTGATTGGTACGCAATGCTTTGCCCTTACCTTTGGTGGTAGGTTCCTTTTTACGGGAACGCGGCGTCGCGATGTTTGTCTCAGAGCCAAGGAGTGGTTTTAATTCATCCAGTTCCAGACAGATATGGGTAGGGTGACCTATCACATCGCATATGGTGCAGACTAGTGATTCCCATTGTATGGCGGGGGTCACCATCTTCTTTCCTCTTTTCTCAGTTTTCTTAGCCGTGATCACCGGTTTTGCAATGGGAATTTCCTTTGTAGGGGTGGTTTCGATCGTTTATTGGATGAGTGGAGCCTCATCAAGACAGAGGGGCTTCAATATTGTGGCAATGATGTGGGTGGCTCTTGTTCCCACAGGGAGAATGAGGTGCCAAATTGGTATTTCCAATGATATGTTTGGTAATATCAATGTTGCCAAAACCTGCTGGGAGACGAAACTAGCTGGGGGGTAGAGGAAAGGGGTTTGGGAGGCGGCGTAGGCAAGAGAGGCTATCGTGGCAGATGACTCGGTGCCATTACTGTTTGTGTCTGTGTCCTGACTAGCTTCAGCGCTTGATGTGGACATCATGCACACCAGAGCCCCTGTGACATCGGATGATGACTCAGGGATAATGGGCAGATCTCCTAGGAATGACCCTAGAACAGACGATGGTTTGACCTAGTCAGGGCCATATTCTTGGTACCGTGAGAGAGCATCCAAGGATGTATCTACAATGGGTAGAATTACATCAGTGTTTGTTAGGGGTTGCTTCTCGCTATTGTTACACAACATTTTGTCACCATCCCTGCAATCCCTGTCCTGCATATTGGAGGACCATTATTATGACTTACATGAAGTATCATGCCTTGCAAAGACCATCATTGCATCCCTTGCCATGAGGACAACATTCCTTCTGTTGAAAATTCCTTGAGCAGACCATCAGAAAAACATGTTTTTGGGTTGGTGCTGGTAGACCATTATGCCCTCGCGCCAATGATGAAGATTAACACTGGGCCCCGCACCCATTGGCGCTCTGTCCTAGTGAGCTACCCGCGACAAGCTGTTTTTGGAATGTTTTTTAAATATAAAGGCGAAGTTTCCATGCTAACAACTTCATGGGCAAGTCAACTTTTGTGGTTCGACTGAATAACCACGACCACCCTCCTTTGGCCTCTTGTTTCCACCTTTTAGGGGAACCTCCCAAAGGATAAGGCCTCCCTTCCACCATTGTAGGGATCCCGACCTCCTCCTCTCCCTCTATAAATAAAGCTATCTCCCATTGATACACTAGCTGAACAACTGAATAACTGAAGGAGAATTGCTGAACATTTTGTTGGTGAGATAGAACAGAGAAAGAGACCTTTGTGAAGGGAGAGCTTAGGCTTGTGTCCTCGTCCCAATTCCCCGACAATCCAATTCTTCATAATCCATATTGGCCTCTAGTTCCAACCAAAATTCCTTTCGATCGTCCTAAGTTTGAGGGCAAGTCCGGAGAAGACCCCCAAGCACACATTACGACATACCATCTTAGGTGTTCCTCTAACTCTTGGGTTGACGATTCTATCCGACTCTGTCTTTTCCAATGGACTCTTACTGGTGCCACTACAAAGTGGTACATTGAATTATCTCATGGCATCTTCCAATATTTCAACTCTTTAGCCATGGTGTTTCTCACACATTTTCAGTTACCAGTTCGGTATGAGACGAGGACACACCTCCTCACATCCTTGAAGCAAGATCGAGCTACTCATATCTCAGATCATATTCATGAATGGAGGCGTCGCTATCGCTTGATTATTCCTGCTCAGCTTCTAACTGATTGGTTCACTACCTCATTTTTCAATCAAATTGCTAAAGACATAGCTAAGGGGCATGTGTAACCGAAGAACAGGCCATTGCTCGTGCCCAGTACATTGATATTGTGTACTCCTAGTCTGGAAGGTTGTATGATATCTTGCCTGATGCTCCTCTACCTGGAACTTCCAAGGCACCGACGATACCATCTGTCGACGGCATTATCGGTTCCGTGTCTCAGACTTCTCATAAGTCTTCTCCTTCGAACCCTCGGAAGCAAAAATCTACTTCTTCCAATGATAGTGCTTCTCAGCCAACCCCAAATTTTGGTAAAAGCACGGAAGTCAATGCCGTTCAGGAGCGGATAAAGCTTCCAAGGGAAAAAAGAAGGGTAAAGGTAAAGCCAAAGCCGATACCCCGAAACAGGATTCTCAAAAATCTTGTGCTGATGATGGTTCATAGCAAAAACTGAAGTATTCTTGTTTGATTTGTGACGAAGAGCACTACACCAAGGACTGTCCTCGATGGGTCGAAGTAAGTAGATTGCTCAAAGGCACCCAAGGAACTCTGACCGTTCTCAAAGAACCTTTTCCATCGAAGCACACTCAGATGGTAGAGAAACCTCAATCCTCTACCCCATTTGGCTCTTAGGTTTTCATGATGAATGGTTCTGCATCCGTTTCTATTGCTACTCGGTCGAAAGATTATACCGAACCGCATCAGGCAGTGGGGAAGGAGATCGTTGATGGTCCTCCTCCTCCACCTATTTCTGGCCCTCTTCAGATTGAAAGGCCCAGTACTGAGCCCGTTGTACGACCACCTTCAAAAGGTGTACTCCGTAAGTCTTCTTACAATCCTAATGCCTGTGCTGCTCAACATTACAATATTGTTGAGGATTTGGCTCAGGCGCCATCCGCAATGTCTGCATTAGAAGTTCTTCAAAGTTTTCCATCTCAACAGAAGGCTTTGCTATATGTGATCGATGGAGTTGATCTTGCTAATTCAAGCCTTATCACTTTCGACTTGGAGTATTTCATCCCACGTCTCCCGCACCAGCTTGCACTCATCATACAAGTTGGCATTAATGGACTGAATATCCACTGAGTGATTGTGGATGAGGGTGCATCTACGTGCATCATGTCATCTTCCTATTGGAAAGCCATTGGTTCTCCAGCTTTAAATTCATCTCCAAATGCTCTAGAAGTGTTTGATGGAAGGGAATCTAAACCTCTTGGTGTTCTCGCTAATTTGTCGATTACTCTTGAAGGGAAGACAATCAATGTTAAGGTTGAAGTAGTTGACGCCAAGCTCAATTAAAATCTTCTCCTTGTTCGTAGTTGGACTCATTCCATGCTATCCGTGTCATCCACTCTCTTTCGTGTTTTGCGATTTCCACATGAAGGAAAGATCGTTACTGTTGATCAGTTGTCATTCTTCACTTCTTCTTCCGAGAACAATGTTTCGTACGTGGATCAAATTCCTACGACTTACGAGAGCGTAGGGCCAGGTCTTTTCAAATATCCTACCCTCATGGGTATTTTTCCTCTTCCTCCACCCAACACTATTCATATTAATATGATCTCTCGGTTTGACGATCCGTGGATCATCCCTTCACTTGAGCAGATCGATTCTTTTAGAGATTCGATCCATTAAGTCTGATCGAGATTGACTATTGTGAACTTATTTCGGCTTCAGGGCCTCTGCCTCCTCATCATTCTCCTCTGGGCATGTCTCTTGACACTTATTCTCAATCCCCTTGGCTCGGCGATTCAGATTCGCTCGGTCCCTTGAAAGAGATATTTCCTTCCAATGAAACCATCGTGGAAACTATGTCTCTCGAGGATCCTCCGTGGGACGATAGCCATCATCATTCCTCATTCATGCCTAGCCTTGGGGCCATGTCTATGTGTCTTGAGAGGTTTGCTTCTTAGGTTCCTTCTCCTCCGCTTCAAATGCCTATTCTAACACACAAAGTTTTTACGGAGGGTAACTTGAGTAATATCACACAAACGATGCCTATCGACATTTCCGTTAAACCGAGAATTGTTGAGAACATCCATATTGGGGTCACCTGTTCTTCAGATGAATTTTAGGTTTATACTAGTCTTTTTCGTGAGTTCCGCGACGTCTTTGCATGGTCTTACGAAGAGATGCCCGGCATCGATCCCAGTATAGTGGTGCATGAGATTCCTACCTATCCTGTTGCGAAGCCCGTTCGCCAGCGTCTTTGTCCTGCGCACCCTAGAAAAGTTGTCGCTATTAAGGGTGAAGTTGAAAAACTTCTCAAAGTTGGTTTTATCTATCTGATTCCCTTGAAAAAATGGGTGTCCAACATTGTTCTTGTAGATAAGAAACAGGGTTTCATTCGGGTCTGTGTTGATTATCGTGACATTAACCAGGCCTGCCCTAAGAATAATTATCCTACTCCCTTTATTGATCAAATCATTGATGACTGTGCGGGGAGTGAGATTTTTTCCCTTATGGATGACTTTTCTGGTTACAACCAGATTAACATTCTCCCAACCGATCAACATAAGACTGCCTTTATCTATCCCTGGGGTACTTTCGCATACAAAAAGCCCCCTTTTGGTCTGAAAAATGTTGGGGCTACATTTGAGCGAGCAATGTCCTATGCTTTCCATGATATTAAACACATCGTTTAGCCTTATCTGGATGACCTTCCGGCTCATTCAGCTAAGCGTAAGGACCATCTTGACCATCTCCGTCAGATTTTTCTTCATTGTCGACAATATAACATTCGGCTGAATCCACATAAGTGCATCTTCTGCGTTGACTCCGGTAGACTCTTAGGGTTTATCATTTCCAAATACGAAATTCACCTCGATCTACTCAAAATTGAGGCTATCATTAATGTCCCCTCTCCATCCTCATTACATCAGCTACAGAGTCTGCAAGGGAAGGATAACTTTTTACGCCGTTTTATACCTAACTATGCCAAAGTGGCTAAAGGATTCACGCGATTACTAAAGCAGGGTGTCCCGTTCCTTTGGGATGAGATCGCCTATAAGTCTTTCGATGCATTGAAGACATTTATTTTTAACACTCCTCTGTTGCATCCTCTGAATTATCATCACGATTATTTCCTCTATTTGGCCGCTGCTTTTAGCACGATTTCCATGGTTTTGGTACAAGACGATGATGATGGTGACGAACATGTTATTTATTATTTGTCTCGTAACCTTATCGATACTTAAACACACTATGCAAATGTCGAGAATTTAGCGTTGGCTGTTGTTCAAGTTGTTCAACGTTTTCGTCACTACATTCTGTTGTGTACAGTGACTGTGATTTCTGACTACAACCCTATGACCTACATACTGTCTCGTCAATTGCTGGGGAGCAAGTACTCGAAGTGGATTGTCATCCTCTAAGAGTTTGATTTGGAGTTCACTATTGCCAAGTCGAAGAAATCATTAGTCTTTGCCGACCTTATCTGCTCTCTCCCTTCCGACTCCGCTCCGTCTGGTTCTGAGGAACACATTCCGAACGATATACTTTTTTCTGATTAACACCCTCGATCCTTGGTACGGTGATATCATCGTATATCTTCAAACTTCTACCTTCAGATCTGAGTTGACGAAGGATGCTCACCGATGCATCCGCCATCAATCGCAACCCTATTGTATAGTTGGAGATACACTCTACCGTATCGAAGTTGATTCCATTCTTCGTCGATGTTTGACTCTTGAGGAGGCTGAGAAAGCCCTGAATGACTTTCACAGTGGCACCTGTGGTGGTCACATGTCTGGTTATGCTACTGCACCGAAAATTCTTCGTGCTGGGTATTTCTGGCCCACCATCTTCAAAGACTGCATTGTTGCTGTTCGTAAATGCCATGATTGCCAGATCTATCAGTGCAATATGCATGCACCGCTTTCCCATCTCCACCATGTCATTACCGTTGGTCCCTTTGTGAAGTTGGGCATCGATTTTATGACGTGTAACCCTCACTCGGTCGGGGGGCATGTTTATATCATCGTAGCCGTTGAATACTTCACCAAATGGGCCGAAACAATGCCTACACTTACGGTTGACGGTAAGACAACAACACAGTTCATATTCAATCATATCATTTATAGGTTTGGTGTCCCTCAAGCCATTGTTACCGATCATGGTTCCCATTTTCGGCATTATATGGTGGCAGAGTTGACTTCAAAGTTGGGTCTGCGTCACGACGGCTCAACGCCGTACTATCCTCAGGCCAATGGCTAGGTTGAAGCCGTGAATAAAGTTATTGTCACTATGCTTCAATGTACGATTGGGATGCACCAATCAAACTGGCATCTCATGTTATTTTCGGCTCTTTGGGCATACCGAACCTCAGTTAAGGATGCGACTGGATTCACTCCATTTCAGCTTGTTTACGGTCTGGAAGTTACCCTTGCGATTGAATGCAAGATACCTTCGCTCAAGTTAGCTGTTGAATTGCTGCCAAATACTTCACCAGAAGAAGAGCGTCTTATCTACTTAGAAAGGCTAGATGAAACTTGTCTCTTTGCTGTTGTGGTCATTGAAGCATAGAAGAAGCGGGTCAAAACTCATTTTGACTAGTCAGTTTCCCCTTGCTCCTTCGTAGAAGGAGACCTCATCCTCCTACACGACCAAGCTCACGATAAGCTGGGGGCAGGAAAATTTTAACCCATGTGGCATGGGCCCTACATTGTTAAATGTGTTTTGCAGAATGGGGCCTATGAGCTTATTGATTACGAAGGTCATTCTCTGGATCAGCCCATAAATGGGTTGTATCTTAAAAAATATTATGCATGAGTCATTCGTGCATGTTTTGTGTACATAAGTGTTCTTTTCATTTTTGTACATTTTTGGCTTGGTGTTCTTTGCGAGCATTTTCCTGCTTATTGGGTTGTTGCTTATTGTGAAGATGTCTATTACCCCTTATGTCGGTTTTGTGGATGGTGCTTCCTGCAGTACCCAGAACCTGTCTTCAGCAGCCTGGGTGATTTATGATCTTGTTGGTGAGTTGATAGACCTTAAAGGTATTTGTCTAGGACGAACTACAAACAATTTCACTGAGTATAGCGATGTTATTGAACTATTAACCAAGGTGATTACCCTCGGCATTCGTGCATTGGTTGTTAATATAGACTCACAGCTTGTCGTTCTTTAACTTAACGGACATTATTCAGTTAGAAACCCTCACATCTTAAGGTTGTATTTACGTGTTCGTTTGCTGGAACGACATTTTGATTACATCACATATCAACATATTCCTAGGCGAGTGAAAGAATTAACTGATACAATGGCTAACATTGTATTCGATAGACATTTGCCCAATTTGTAAAAATCATCATCACATGAAAATATCCATATAGGAAAATAGATGTATATATATATATCGAATGTTTGCATCAGTGTGCATCTTAAAGTTCAAAAAAGATGTGTGTTTTGGTTACATCCTGAGACATCATGTCTCTCAAAATATGCGGAAATAAAACCTAGGTGTCTACTCGGCATGATGCTTGTGATAGCATGTCACTGCCTGTACAAGCCACCTCAGCAAGCGGTGAACTTGGTTTGACACCCCTACAGTGTGTCACTGGTATGCACGAGGAACATCATCGAATCACGCATAGTCCAGGATCCCACAGGAGATTCCCTCCAAATTGCGTATGATTTCCTCCTCCTCACCTCCCTCACCATGAGGGGCAATATCAAAGTCGTGAGGGATTCGTCTCGGTATCGGGGAAATACCTGCAGGTCTCTCTGGGCCAACGTCTACAATTACATGGATTTAATGTCAAGACATGTATAACAAAAAAATCATAATACTCATAAAAATAAAAAATGATTCTTATCAAGTACTTCATCCAAATCCTCACCTTCTGGGAGTGGGAGATCTGCATCACCAGTGAAATCTGTGCCAGAGTAGGGCCAATCCTCCAAGACGATCAGCTGTTGGCGGAGCCACTCAAAGAACTACGGTCTCTAGGACATTTGTTGACCGCCCTCTGACCTTGGCATCAGAGCTACCCAACGGGCCATTCGTGGCTCCTGTGCTGGTGGTGTCAGGACTATAACCTCTTGATGCTGAAAAATTGGTAGTTGTTCCAAAATGAACGATACCAGAATGGACCCGTAACTGAACTGCTTCAGCTTGGTTTTCTTGCACTTTGTCAGTTGACATTTCATGTTGATTGTCATTGCCTCTGCCCAGTTGTAGAGGGTAGGTGTCATGCAATCTATAGCAAGAAGTAGTTGTCTCTTTATGGCCTCGTGCAGTGCCTGCGATCCTACAGCTCGTGTGATGGTGTGCAGCACTACCTTTAGTGCCAAGTCTGGAATAGTCTGGATATCCACTTTTCTGCTTTCCGATCCTTTCCTTGCCCCTGGACACACCCTATCGATCACCATACTCATGTTCTCCATTGTGGGCAGGGTACCGGTCAGGATTGGTACTGCCCCCCTTCACAATAACCCTGTTATGAAATAAACATCTAAAACTTCAATCTCGAGTTCTTGGTCATGAATAATGAACTTTTGTTGATCAACGTCCCAGACATTGATCAAGTATTGCAACAACTCCAGTTGAGCTCTGAGGCATGGTGTCATGAAGAATTTTTTGAGCCCACAATCTCTAAGAGCTTCCATGCATCTTTCGTTTTCCATGGCAAGTTCGTCTTCTTCACTGTGTTCTCGTTCTTTCCATTCAATCACCATTTTGACGCTTTACACCTGTAAAAACATTCATATGATTGTTATTAGTTGAATTCAAAGCTCTTGCTTGGTTAAAATGGGCATGGTTGTCTGCATTTTCATGCTAAAATTATGCGTTGCGATTAGCACAACTGTTTTAGAAACAGTCGCGCCAATGGGCGTGCCCCAATTCATAATTTTGGTCAGTTGGCGCAAGTTCATGCCTCATACTCGCACCAACTACTGCGCCCTAAATTTTGCCAAATCGCCCCATGGAAACATAAAATTGGGGTTGCAGGCAATGAAAAAGGAATCAAAATGCAGGGAAGGACGTTAGCTCTTACTTGGAACTGACGGATTCGAGATTGGACTTCCAGATCGCCCGTTATCGCTGCCGCAAAATCGCAATATAAAACGGGTAACTATTGCTCCACAAGAGGTAAAAGTGAAAAGTAATTATTTTTTACCATTTTTGGCATTTTATAACTTTTCAAAACCCTAATTAGGTTTTAAGACATATTTTTTGATTATTTCACTATGTTATTTCGAGAAATGGGTTTTATGTGTGTCTCTTGTGCAACGACATGTTTTTAACATAATGGCGATGAAGTACCGAGTTGTATTTTATACTTTTTCGGACTCGGTAAAAACACGAAAAAATCACTATTGGAGTTATCTTTCATCTCTTTTCCGACTCTCTAAAACTGAAAAGATTGTCGAGACTCTTATCGTTTTGAACTCGTTAAATGGCTGGGAAACGATATCTACCCAGTATACTTTTACCCCCTTTTCAGGCTGGGATGGATTATTTACGAAAAAAGAATACGTTAGCCTATCATGACTAAGAGGTTCTCTCAGATATTGTTTTCTACCTTTTGCGGATCTAAGAGACTACTTATGAAAAGGGACTTGCTGGAGTTTTCCTTTTCGCTTCTTTTCAAACTCTCTAAATATGAAAAGATGCTGAGTTCTTCCATTATCAGACTCGTTAAACCCTGATGACATCGGACATCATCACCATGACGTTAACCGAGTTCCTCCTTCATAGGGCTCGTAAAATGTACTAGGATGGATTTTTCCAAAGGACAAACTTACATGACAAGCATATGTTATCCCCTTCAAGCTTGTTTTTCAAAATAATTGGGGTACTCGCTAGAAATGGTGGGGGAAATGGAACCAGTCCTCAGTCGTGTCGGCAGTATGGCGCTCTTGAACATGACACTCATCTGCATTCGTGTCTAGTCGGGGACATCTCATTTCATCATTTTTTGCCTCCATGGGTTTGGGTAATCTGTTTTGGCCTCTCATCTGCTCTTTGCCACGTCATCATGACCTCAGGTCCCTTGATGTCAAATATTTCCAAATCCAGAGTCGTGTCGCTGATATGTTCAATAGAAGTTTTCCTTTGCATTTTTGGGGGAACCTCCCAAATGATAAGGCCTCCCTTCCACCATTGTAGGTATCCCAACCTCCTCCTCTCCCTCTATAAATAAAGTTATCTCCCATTGATACACTAGTTGAACAGCTGAATAACTGAAGGAGATTTGCTGAACATTTTGTTGGTGAGATAGAGCAGAGAAAGAGACCTTTTTCGAGAGAGAGCTTAGGCTTGTGTCCTTGCCTCGTCCCAATTCCCCAACGATCCTTCGAGACGCGCTTCGACTAAACCTGCTGGAGGAGGCTGCGACGTCAAGGCTCCGGTTGCAATCTCTTTCTTTCTATTTATATATACATAGCTAATATCTGGTTCCCATCTTGTGTTAATATGGTTTATTTTACGCAATATGTTTAATCTTCCTTGAATGATTAGCTAGTTATGGATGCAATTATTGTCTTGCATGCTGCTTTTGTCCTTTGATCTTTGTGTAGGAATTCAAGTGCCATTGCCGAAGGACCGTGACCTATTGGGACAGAGATCAAGAGGTTGCCATTGTTATAGCTGCGATAATTGCGTTGGACTACAGGTAGGAAAATCTTTCCCAACCTATGTCATTCGTTAACTAGGAACCTACACATTAGCTTGTTCCCTTGTTGCCAGACCCACTCTAGGGCTAGAGGGATCGTCTATGTCTGCAAAGAGGATTTACCTACTCAACAACTATGTGTTAATTGGTCTACAGTAATGATTCGGTCCTCCTGGGGGAACATCATGATGCGAAAGACGGAGGAGGCTATGGCAGACATGGCGTACATTTAACTCCACCCAAGGAGCATATTGTAGTCCAAGTGAGCGTCCAAGACTTCAATGTCTATGTGGACCGTCTTTTCGGCTAAGAAGATCGAGACGTTTTGGTAGAGGCCGACGGGGGTTGAAGGACAACCATCGTATGCTCTAAGCGTAATGACTAAGGGTTTTAGTTCGGGAGAACTTAACTTCTGCCAAACATTTTTGGACATGATGCAAATGGATGCACCCTCGTTTATGACACATCAGTGAATTGTTATATTCTGGACCAACATTGGTATCTGGAAGGTGACCATGGAAGCAAGCTTGTGGGTGGCTTTGTCTATGTCAAAAGCCATTAGGCATGTATCGGCAGGGTCGATAGCGCCTAATACGGAAATTAGGGCTTTCTGTTGTTTTGGGCATGACTTCAATACTTCCAAAGCTGACATAGCAGTGGGAGATTGTGCTAAATCATCGTCCATGGGAGATTATGGGATGCTTTGGAGTAGTTTCTTGCTCGCCTATTAGGTCCCTTTGCCATTTTTGGCAATGGTTCGATAGGCATCTTTGAAATGGTCAAAGGTGCAGTCGGTGCACTAGTACTTGCCCTTGACGCATTGGTGTCTAGTGGGGTGTTGTAATTACAATTCCGTGTTTGGAAAAGCATCTCTTCGCCAATCATGTAGATTTCATGTCTACTTTTCTCGGAGTCGTTTGTATTTTGCTGCTGAGTGCTTACCATTCATTGATGGGGGAAAGGTTCTTGGATCACAGCTGGTTGTTGGGAAGATCCTCCTTGCCCTCGGTTACTCTGTAGCTTCTTTAGCTTAGGGAGATCTGGACAGTGGTGAGTATAGTGGCCATGCTCCCCACATATCGAACAAGAATGGTTTGTTTGAAGAGGTGGCCTTTTGCTCTGCCGTTGGGCGTTGCTTGGCTCCTAGCTTCGATTTTGGTTGGAGTTGCCTCCAGCCTGGGATTGCGGTGGGCATTGCTGGTTGTTGCCCCCCTGTCCAGGGTTCCCTTTTGGCTTGTTTTTTGCTTTTTTCTTCACCATGTTAGGATGGTAGTTCTCCTAGTTGTATTGGTGTGGTTGGTTTTGGGACGCATGCACAAAGTTCAACTGTGCATGGGTTTGCATAGGCGGGTCTTGTGATGGGGACTAAGCATAACGCGGTCCCTAGTTCACACCTGGCTGTTGGATGGGATCTCTTTCGTTAGTGTTTCTTTCTACGTATTGGGTCCCCTGAGCCGGAGGATAAGGTCCTCCCTGGTGATACGCTTGCGCTCTATTGGTCAAATTTTGATGACGCATATGATGACTTTGAAAACCGGGTTGAGGTAATTTCTAGGTAGAACTCTATGTGTAACCAGGGTTTTGACTAATTTTGCCTAGGCAACCTTGGGTCAATGACCCAATTAGTCCGTCTGCAGAGTTCAACACGCCTAGAAATTCTTGATAAGTTTGCAGGCATGGGGCGTTAGGCAGGATGTTGTAAATGTATCCTGATTACGTATAAATCAGCTCAAGTTGCTGGGCTTTGTTGATGGTGTCCTCTTCGAATGTGGGCTTTTGCTGCACCACATCCTTTGAAATCTATGATGTAAGAGTTTTCAGGAACAAATCTAAGAGAATTCGGTCGTTGAGTTTATCTTTACATAAACTACGCCGCCGCCTCCATTCATGGAGATGGTCTGAGATATGGGCGACGGGGGTTTGTCTAAAATGTGTTAGTAATTCCATTCCAGAATCATGGTGAGTGGGTTACTGAAAATATGTTAGGAATGCAGTGGTGAGAACGCCAAAGGTTCCATGTGAAGTTGAGGGTTGCTCCACATACCACTTCGTGGCTACTCCTGTCAGAGTGCATTGAAATAGTCTCAATCGAATAGTGTCATCACAGGTGGAAGGTGGATGCCATGTAGGGTTGTGTGCGAATAGTGTCATCACAGGTGGATTCCATGTAGGGTTGTGTGCGATGGGGTCATTCGTTATCTTGGTTAAATTGGGAAGATTCAACGAAGCTAAGAAATGTGACTGGGAGGTTGACACCATTGCAATGTGCAAAAACACAAAGTTCTAGTTAGGAAGAGGGTTGGTCTGAAATGTACCCTGCTGTGTATACGGCTGGCTTCTCGAATGGGACACTCTTCTGTCCCCTAGGGGTTGTGGGAGGAGTGGTCTGTGGTGTGGTGTTGGGAGACCGACTAGGGTTCCCAACTAAGGATGCCCCAATAAAGGATGAACTAATAATGGTGGCAGCGTTCTGTCTTGGATGCCTAAACGGTGAAAGAGTTGGAACCCCTCCCGGTAATGGGGGGAGGTCCAAAAACATGTGCGGATATGGGCCGCTTTCTATTTTTCCAAGTTAATCTATGTGATCAACTATAGGGAGATGACGAGTTGTGAATAGGGAGCGTTCATATGCTTACTTAGGATCATCGGAGGGTGCAAAGGTAGCAGAGATTACTTCCTCTTCTATAAACAATTCAATCCTAGTCCCGATAATCCTAGTGCAAAAATTGAACTAAACTAATAATTTTTACACTAGAAAAAAAGAAACTAGCTACGCATGCGTGGTATTGGGCCACTTACTTTGGCTAGTTATCTAGGTGTGTTGGTACCAAAATTTGCAAAACATATTTTTTTCCAGAATGCAAGTTATTTTCCCCTCCTACTTAAACTATGTGTGAAGTTTGCAAAAATTAGCTTGAAATAAACTGACACTAATCCTACAAAAGACAGCTAAGAGTGAGCTTTAGCAAGTTGCGGGGTACCACAACTAGTGCTGGAAGGTGTATTAGGGGCTGCCAAGAACTTTACAAGTAGGAAAAGATAGAAATAAGGGAGAATTTTCTCTTTCTGTCTTTTACGCGCAAAAGGCTGAAACAGGCGCGATGTCTGCGCGTGGGTCAGCTCTAAGCAAGCGCCATGGGCGCGTCTGTGGGAAGAAAAAACGTGCAAAGCCCTGCAAAAGTAATTTTTGGAGTTGTTCTGCTTAAGTCTGTCCCTTGGGATGAACTAGGGACTGCAAGAGAAATCAGGGGAAATTCAACTCCACTCCACAGCACAGATAGAGGTCTCTGCAAAAAAAAGCACAACCACATAAACTTGGTAATAAACATTAGTGGAGTCGCCAATCCTGTTTGAGTGTGTTTGGTGCACGTATGTACGAAATCACACCAACTTTAGGGGTGTGGTCTACCCACTTAAGTTATTGGTAACAGACAAAAAAATAAGTGGAGTCAAGCAAGTTAGTGGAACAAGCTAGAATCATAAGCATACTAGATAGAGAAATAGCATGCATATATAAACTAAAACTAAAACAAATAAACACGAGCTCTGAAAAGAGTCAAACGACAACAATAATTCAAACGATGGCTCTTGGCCCCTCTTATTGAGCACTGGTAGGAAAATAAGAGTGAAACTTTACCCTCTTGCCAAAGGGCCCCTAGAACATGGGTTCTAAGTCCCAATGCAAGGATGTTTTTACCTCAAGCTTGCCTCGGTGCAAAGTCTCCCTCTCTCTCTACTGTGGTGGACTGAACTTGTTGGATGGCCAACAATTGAGTCCCCTCTATCTTCAGCTCCGGATCACACATTGTTCGTATTGTTTGGGAAATCCTGTCAAGCATAACAATGTGCTCACAAGTTCCTCATCTCATGGTGGTATTATATAGGAGAATTCAAATCCTCCTTCCCTCTCTTGGTACATTGTGGATGGTGACCCAAGAGAGGGGTATGATTCCTTTGTGTGCTCCAAATATTCCATTGTGTGCTCATTTGATGTTTAAGGAGGCATTGGTGGCTGTCCTTAGGTTGCTTCAAGTGAGGAATCACTTGTCCTATGCTTTGTGTGGTCCCGGAAAGTGACATTTTGCCACACCCAGTATTGCGCGCATTTCGGGTCATAAGGCACGCAAAGGTGTTGTTCATGAAGGATAATGCGTGCAAAATCATTTATGACTTGCTCAAATTTGATTTTCCTCAGACCTTAGAGATTTTTAAATACTTTCTAGATTTTTTAATGTCTTTCGGCCCTGTAAATCCTTATGCTTGACATTAAATAATGTCGTCTTCTGCTTGTACAATTTTCCAATGTTAACACCCTTTTATTAGCTTTGAGGAATTTACAATGACAGGGGAAGGAGAAGGAGAAGTACATAATGTAAATGGTGAACTTAGGATTGGAGGAGGAAGAGGCAAAGGAGGAAATAGAGGCGGAGGAGGACGTATGGGTGGTCGAGGTGGTAGAGGGGAACCAAAACCTTTTGGATTTCCAACCTTTGAAAAAGATTATACAACCACCATGAAAAACATCTCACCTGTTGAGAGTTAACAAGAAGATTCAACAACCACACCTAGTTCATTAAGCACCTAGACTAGGGTGGGGCCCACAGTGTTATTTTTGGGTGCATGTCTATTTTTATTATCCCTTAATTTAGATGGACATTAAATTGTAATCTATTCTCAATGTGGAATTGAATGAGTTAACTAAAATTGATAAATTCAGTTAGCTAGTGGATTTCGAGTTAGAGGTTGGTTGGTGGGACATGCAGAGTAATTCCAATTGTAACAGAGTTCGAAGTGCAGTGGTTCATGAGTTGGTGCAAGTCGTAAACAATTTAACTCGGTTAAGTGAGTTAAACTAAGTTGTGCTAGTTGTAATTGAAGATACACTAGTGAGAGATCTAATGAATTAAATATTAATTAATTCACAATCAATGATCTCACATGCAACTGAGGATTTACTATTATTAGTTGCATGCATGTCAGATCCAGTGGAGACCTAGTTGGGTTCTAGGTGAAAGGGAGGTTGACTATCAATTGTAGGATTATTTGCTTGCATACATGCAGGAAAACACCCATTGGAGTGCCCATGATACTTTCACAGTCAAGGCAGGCAAGTATTCCTATCTTTTAGGGATCTTTACCATTAGGGATTGCGTAAGCAAGACAGGTTGTCTGGAGGTTGAGAATTGGCTATGTGTTGGTCAGTTTTGCATATGACAGTGTGAGACAATTAGCTGATGTACTGAGGGCTCTTGTGAGAAGAGTTTTATATGTAATTGTTTCATGATCCATGCTTAATATACAATAGAAGATAGTGGGTTTTTTAGCTGTAAGCTTTCGCCGGGAAATTATCTGTGTTGTGTGTGATTGATCTAACTTTAGTACATTATTAGATCTGGTGAATCAAAGATATACATGCTTGTTTTATAATTTCTAAATGGTATCAGAGCACAGGAGATTGCAGAAGTGAAGAAAGAGTTGAGTTTGTGACTGGATAGATTTCAAATTTGCATAAATACTTTCTTGGTGCTACAGTTGATTCAAGATCGAAATGTATTTCAATGGCTTGAGGTTAGAGTATGCACTCGAGGGGAGCTCGAACTACATTGCTTGGAAGGACAGGATGGAGGCAGTACTCGAAGACAATGGCTCGAAGGAATTCATTTACAAAGATGTTCCCAAGCCAGATGCTACAGATGCTGCCAATCTTGATGCATGGCAAAAGAAAGTGGCAAAGGCGAGGAGGATCTTGTTGGAGGGAGTACGAGACCACATTGTCTCAAGCCTCCATGGGAAAGCCACACCATATGCTATGTGGAAGGCTTTGATGGATATATTCCAAAGCAACAACGACCATAGGAAATTGGTGCTCAAAGATAAACTCAAGAAGATCAAGATGGAAAAGGGCGACACCGTTCCAAAATATCTCACGAAGTTTGTCCAATGGTGGGATGAACTGGGGAGTGTGGGAATAACAATCGCTGATGATGATTTGGTGAGATTGGCTCTCCTAGGACTTCCTAAGAGTTGGTACAGTTATCAAGACTCTGTCAATGGAAGGGAAAAATTGCCAGATTGGGAATGAATGTGGTCGGATTTGGTGCAGGAGGAGTTTTGACGGAACACCAGAGATGGATCTTCATCTAAGAATGAGGATGGAGAGGATTATGCTTTGGCTGCCATGGCGAGGAAAGGGAAGGGGAAGAATTTCCCTTCAAAACTTGAGTCTAAGAATGGCAAGAAGCAGGATATGTCCAAGGTGAAGTGTTTTCACTATCACGAACATGGGCATTTTGCTACTAATTGTCCACAAAAGAAGAAGAACAAGAAGGTTGTTGGATCTGCAGCTGGTGAGGCCCTTGCCTCACAATTTGAGCTTGAATTATCATTGATCGCATGCATGGTGTCTAGTGCATTGGAATATGTGTGGTATCTGGATAGTGGCGCTTCCTTTCACATGACAGAAGGTAAGGAACTTTTCAGTGACTTGGAGGAGAAATATATCCAGATGCATATTGAGATGGGTGACGATGGACAATATAGTGCTACCAGGATTGGTACCATTATCTTTTATAGGGAGTCAAGTAAAACATTTCAATTAAAAGATGTAATGCATGTACCAGGTCTGAAGAAAAATTTGGTCTCAGTCGCAATGTTGGAGGACAGAGGCTATGACATTGTTTTTAGTGATGGAAAAGCTTTCCTACGACATAAAACATTGGGTCAAGCCAAGAGGATAGGGATTCAATTTAAGAATCTCTACAAGATGGAGGGAGATGGTTGCTCTACCATGATGGGCAAGGCGGAAAAAGTGGTGAGCCGAGATGAGGGCGAATTATGGCACAGGCGATTGGGCCATCTTCATCATGGAGCCTTGAAAGTCATGCAACAAATTTCTATTGGACTTCCAATGGGAACACTTGCTCAGTTAGATCCGTGTAAGGGCTGCACCATAGGGAAGTATGTAAAGTCCACCTTTCATGAGAAGGAGAACCGAGCTTCGAGGATCCTTGAGAGAGTTCACACAGACATGTGTGGACCATTCTTGGTTGCTTCAATAGCAAAACATAAGTACTATGTAATATTTGTTGATGAATTTTCTTGTAAATGCTGGATCTTCTTCATGCAGAAGAAAGATCAAATATTCTACAATTCTGTGAGTTTTAGGCATTGGTGGAGAAAGAGTCGGGGAAGAAAGTGAAGGCTCTTAAGAGCGATAATGGTGGAGAATACATCTTTAACGAATTCAAGAACTTTTGCAGCAAAGAAGGAATTCGAAGAGAACTCATAGCGCCTCATAACCCACAGCAGAATGGGGTCACAGAGAGGAAGAACATAAAGATCATGGGTGAAAAATGAGCGATGTTGCGTGATCAGGGCCTACCGATGCATTTGTGGGCGGAAGCATGCGATACTGCGGTTCATGTGAAAAACTATTGTCCTCGTAGTGTACTTGGCATGAGTACACCTAAAGAG
The DNA here is from genome assembly GCA_034641835.2 of Pinus albicaulis. Classification (NCBI taxonomy): domain Eukaryota; kingdom Viridiplantae; phylum Streptophyta; class Pinopsida; order Pinales; family Pinaceae; genus Pinus; species Pinus albicaulis. The sequence goes on from CM076578.1 coordinate 1,899,113,961, forward strand.
GATTTCACTAGTAAGAAACCTGATGTTTCACACTTTAAGATTTTTGGCTCATCTGTTGTGCATGTGACCAAGTACGCTAGGAAGAAGCTGGAACCGAATGCTGAGGTTGAGATTTTTGTGGGGTACAAAAAAAAACCCCATAATTATTGTGTGTATTTTCCAAACAACAGAATGACTGTTGTGCGACGGGATATCAAATTTGATGAGGGGAAAGCCATGCGGTTGTCCCTTCAGAGGGAGTTGGACTTGCATGCAGAGGAGGAACTACTGGTTCCCAAGGATGAGTCTCAAGATGTGGATCAACCACATGAGGAGGTTCATGGAGTGGAGAAATCACTCATGCAGAGTCATCCATCAGAAATGGCATAAGGCGCACCATGGAAGCTGATAGGCTGAGACTTGATGCTGCACAGAATGTAGGAGCCCCTACTTCATAGCACAGACAAAGACAGTCTCGTAACTGATTTACTAGATACATGGCTCTTATGAGAAAATGTATTGTGACTGAACCATATTCCTTTCAGGAAGCAGTGCAGTAGCCTACTTGGGTTGATACAATGGTGGAGGAGTATGACTCCGTTGTAAAAAACAGTGCATGGGAGATAGTCCCAAGATTGGTTGATAAATCAATGGTAGGTTCGAGATGGATCTACAAGATAAAGCAAGCTGTTGATGAGAGAGTGGATAAATACAAGGCCAGATTTGTGGCTCGGGGTTTCTCACAGATCGAGGGGATAGATTATGATGAGACTTTTGCGCTTGTCACAAGGTGCTCTTCCATAAGATCCATCCTTGCATTCTCAGCGTAGATGGGCTGGGGCATTCATCAGATGGATGTGAAAATTGTGTTTCTCAATGGGATCATTGAGGAAGAGGTGTACATAGAGCATCCTGAAGGTTTCAAAATCTTCAACAGTGAGTTGCATGTGTGCAGGATCAAAAGAGCGTTGTATGGGTTGAAGCAAGCACCCCGTGCTTGGTACACTTAGATAGACAACTATTTCACTGGACTGGGCTTCACCAAAAGTGAAGCAGATGCAAACCTGTACCAGATTGTGGTTCAGGGTAAGCTATTTATCATTGTTCTTTATGTTGATTATCTAATTTTGATTGGTGATGAGCAATTGATACACTCATGCAAGGAGTATCTTGTAAGGGAGTTCGAAATGAAGGATATGGGTCTCCTTTATTATTTGCTTGGATTGGAAATATGGCAGCAGGATGGTGAAATTTTTGTGTCTCATGGCAAGTATCCAAAGGACATACTAGGTAAGTTTAACATGGAGAGCTGCAAACCCATGGATACTCCTCTTCCAGGAAACTGGAGGAAAGAGGATGCTACTTCTGGAGAGGTAGTGGATGCTTCTGTCTATCGACAGCTAGTGGATTCGCTAATGTATCTATTGAACACGAGACCAAACATTTTCTACGCAGTTAACCAGCTGAGTCAAGCTATGGTTAAGCCTACCAAACTCTTTTGGAAGGTGGGGAAGCATGTCCTGAGATACCTGAGGGGAACATCATAGTATGGTCTATGGTACAGATGGACGGATGGAGTGAAGTTGCATAGCTTCATAGATGCAGATTGGGGTGGAAGTCCATCAGACATAAAGAGCACATTAGGGGGGTCTTTAGCATTGATCGACAACAGTTTCCTGGTGTAGCAGGAAACAATTATCTGTGGCACTCAGTTCAGTGGAAGCGGAATACATGGAAGCAAGTCAAGCTGCATGTGAGGCTATCTGGATGAGAAAGATCTTGGTTTGTTGGTCTGTTTCTCAAAAGGATCCGACAACGATTCATTGTGATAATTAGAGTTGCACTAAACTCTTTATTAATCCTGTGTTTCATGATAGGTCCAAGCATATAGATATCTGGTACCATCATCTTAGAGATTGCGTGCAGAGGAGGATCAAGTTGCTTCAGTACATTCCCATAGAAGATTAGGATGCAGATATTATGACGAAGGCACTCACAAGGACCAAATTCGAATACCATAGAGACATGATCAGGGTGAAGGATAATCCCTTTCTTGTTGAGAGGGACCGTTGAGATTCAACAAGAAGATTCAACACCCACACCTAGTGCATTAATCACCTGGTTGCATTAAGCACCCAGACTAGGGTGTCGCCCACAGTGCTATTTTTGGGTGCATGTCTATTTTTATTATCCCTTAATTTAGATGGACATTAAATTGTAATCTATTATCAATATGGAATTGAATGAGTTAACTGAAAGTGATAAATTTAGTTAGCTAGTGGATTTCGAGTTAGAGGTTGGTTGGTGGGACATGTAGAGTAATTCTAGTTGTAACAGAGTTCGAAGTGCAGTGGTGCATGAATTGGTGAAAGTTGTAAACAATTTAACTCAGTTAAGTGAGTTAAGCTCAGTTGTGCTAGTTGTAAATGAAGATACACTAGTGAGAGATCTAGTGAATTAAATATTAATTAATTCACAATCAATGATCTCACATGAAACTCAGGATTTAATATTATTAGTTGCATGCATGTCAAATCCAGTGGAGACCCAGTTGAGTTCTAGGTGAAAGGGAGGTTGACTATCAGTTGTAGGATTATCTGCTTGCACACATGCAGGCAAACACCCATTGGAGTGCCCATGATAATTACGCAGTCAAGGCAGGTAAGAATTCCTATCTTTTAGGGATCTTTACCATCAGGAATTGCGCAAGCAAGGCAGGTTGTCTGGAGGCTGAGAATTGGCTATGTGTTGGTCAGTTTCGCATATGACAGTGTGAGACAATTAGCTGATGTATTGAGCGCTCTTGTGAGAAGAGTTTTGTATGTAATTGTTTCATGATCCATGCTTAATATACAATAGAAGATAGTGGGGTTTTTAGCTGTAAGCTTTCCTCGAGAAATTTTTTGTGTTGTGTGTGATTGATCTTTCTTCATGTTCATTTGATTAGCGATTGTGTTTTTAATTCTGCAAAAGATTTGTAGAAGCTATTCAATATTTAACTTTATTACATTGTAAGATCGGGTGAATCCAAGATATACACGCTTGTTGTATAATTTCTACATCACCCTAGATTCTCCCTAATTTCCATGGTTTAAGACATGAGGACCCTGAAACATTTCTTTTTGAGTTTGAAGTTTTGTGTAGATCTTATGACTACCTACTTGATCCTCAAAATTTGAAATTATTTCCAGCTACTCTTAAAGATGAAGCACTTAAATGGTTTATGGGATTAGGAACACATTCAATTATAACATGGGAAGACATGAAAAATGTGTTCTTAGACAAATATAAGGATTATTATATGCTCCATAACCTTAAAGATGAATTCTTTAAAATGATGCAAAAAGAGGATGAAGTCTCGAAGACTTAGTTGAAAGATTTTCCCATAACATTAAAAGGGCCAAGATGTATAATCTATATGAGGACACTTTGAAAGATCTTTTGCTAAAATCTATTAAATATGAGTGGATTGATCTCCTCAATTTAATGGGAAAAGGATATGTTTCTCAAATTTCATTTAGAGAAATTCGTGGACCGTGTACACATATTTCAAGGGGTAATGCTAGAACTGAGAAAAATACAAGAGGTCATGTTATGTCCAGAATTAATAAATCTGCATTTGTAACAGTAAGTAGAGCTAAAATAAGCAATTTGCTTAACAATTTCAAAACATATATTCTAGAGATTCTTAGTGAACAATTAGATACCCTTAAGATACAAAATAAGCAAAAAGACGAAAATGTTGCATTATCTATCTTTTGTCCTAGGTGTAGGAAGAAGCATGCCTTAATATAATGTCCCCTTGATAGTGTAGAAATTTGTGTCATATGTGCTGAAAATCATAATACTAAGGAGTGTCCTTCGATACCTAGTCTTAAAGTTGTATTTCAAGATGAAGTTAGGACAAGCCAAGCTGAATCTCTTTATTTTGTTGCTAAAAGACCATGGCAAAATCAACAACCAAATATCCTCAATTCTAACAACCATATCCTTATTTTCCACCACAATATTATCCGCCTCAACCAACTCAACCCCCTCAATTTCAAAATCCAATTCAACAACTTTCATTACATTTCCTCAAAATCCAAACCAACTGCTTGCTTAACCACTCCCTAACCCAAATAATAAAAATCAACAAGCTATTTATAATGTTGAAGGAAAAAATTTTCAAGCTTGTATGATAACCCCATTAGGTATAAATGATGTCCAACTTAGATCTGGTAGGGTTTTGCAAAATAAGTCATTTTCCATCCAAAATTCTAAAGAAGATGAGATTCATAAAAAAGATGAAAGTCTTGATTAAGAAAGTATTCCTCTAAGGGAAGATGTTCCTATACAATCAAAGGATGAACAAATAAAACAAGCTCCCACGGTTCCTCTAGTTGAACAACCTTATATTTCTTTACAAGATCCACATTTTCTTGAGAGACTTAAAATCAATAAAGGAATAGAAAGGAAAATTGTTTTTATCAAATTATGATATGCTAGATGAACTTAAGAATGTTTGCATTAAAATTCCTTTATTGCACGCCATAAAGGAAATACCAATATTTGCAAAAACCATCAAGGAGCTATGTATCAGAAAATCAAGAATAAAAATTAAAAAAACATGAAAAAGATTCAATTGGTAGGGAAAATTACTAATATTATGATGGAGAAAACTATTGTCTAAAAATATTTAGATCCAGGAAGCTCCATTGTTAAAATCCACATCAATGGTATTGAGATCCCAAACACTTTAATTGATCTAGGAGCAACCATTAATATCACGAGTAAACAAACAATGGAGCAACTTAAGCTTCCTAATCTTCAATATACTCCAACATTATTACAATTAGCAAATAGATATGTTATTAAACTAGATGGAGTATTAGAAGATGTGTCTGTTTCTCTAGATTTTTGGGAATATCCTATAGACTTCATGATTTTAACTCCCAAGAATAATTTAGGAGGCCATCCATTGATCCTTGGTATACCTTGGCTAGCTACATTTGATGCATTCTGTTGTTCCTTGAGAAACAATTCTTGGCTGTGTACAAGAATCCGTGCTCAAGACATTAAAGATTATGTCACAAAAATGTATATATGTGTCTCTGTTTTTTAACCCTTTAAATATTAGTAATATATTTCCCAAATATCAAATCTTTAGGAGCCATGCAATGCCATATTCCCTTTATACTGAAGTGAACAGATGAAAGACAGAGAAAGAAAAGGATTTTAACTTGTCACGCTGCGTTACACAGAAACTGTCATTATAAAATCCAGAGGAAGTGGAAAACATATAAGTTAAAGAAGAGGAGCGCCCATTAAGGATATTTAACTCTTAGACATATAAATATCAAGAGACCTGCAGCTCTAATCACTCTACTTTATTCACAGATATGCAAATGAAATGGAAACCAAGAAAACTCTTCAACATAGATGGAATATTGGAAACTTGCAAAACTTCTTTATTCATTCGATATTGCTCAGTACAAAATTTAGCCTTCAAAGGTTCAAAACTCGGAACCTTCTTCCTTCTTTCAGATGTCTTTAAATACAAGTTGAACCAAAATGGTTTCAGTTATAAAACTGATTCTAACTGACTGTAACTACTTAACTACTTTATGTCACGGAGGTATATGCCTCAGTAACATTTCATTACATTGCATCATTTGACTTGAAAATAAAATAAAATATGACAAATCCTAATCTAAAGGAACTGATGTTCCTGGAACAGCAACTGATTCAATGATTTCTTGCGGCTGTACGGTCACTTGTGGCTGTTTGGCGGGAAATCCTTTTTCTGTATCAATAGTAAATTTCTTACATTCCTTCCAGAGCTTGTCTTGAGTTATTGGAGCATTCTTATAACGATGCTATTCTACTGTGAAGGCAACAATATGACTGTGAGTGAGGTTACTTGTAAACAACGTTTTCACCATCCACAGTAGAAGGAAATGTCTTTGTAAGAAATTGAAGACTGTTTCTCCCTTTAGTATCTGCGTCTTCTCATGTCGGCCATCTGCTCTGCTTTTTGCAAACACCAACTGATCTTCATAAAACTTCCAGGACATAAATTCACCTCCTTCCCTCCAGCATGATGGCAAGCCAGTTCTTATCAATTTATCGAATGAAATGTCAAATTTCTTAATCACCTCTTTGATTACCTGTAGCCGCTTCTCTGATGCTTTCAGAAGATCATTTTTAATGATCATCTTACTTATTTCCTCAGCATAAAAATACCTGTCTTGTATCCCCATGTCTTGCAACTCCTCATCTGTTTTGGAATTAATAAAATTCATGAATCTTTTGGCCCAATTTGATCTCTTGATTGCAGCTGGCTTATCTGATGATAATTCCTTTTCGTGATCAGCAACAATGCCTTTCTCTCTGGCAATTACTTGTATGGAATTCCATTTTGCTTGTATTTCAGAAATGATCTCATTCCAGATGAGATCCTTAGCTTTAATAAGGGAAATATTTCCCTTCAATTTCTCCTTGAGTTCCTTAATTTCTTCTTCAGCTTTGTGTAGCTTCTGCTCATTTTCGCCTGCCTTTTCTTCCCATCCTTGCATTAATCTCAGAGCTGCATCCTTTTCAGACTGGGCCTGTTTGCAATCTCTCTCCGCCATTTTTAACTCTGTATTCAATTGAGCAACTTGCACCTGTGGATCGTTCACACCTGCAGAAAAATCAAAAGTGCAAGTGTGATTCTGAATTTGATTTTGTAAGGTTATGGCTGTTTGCTTTACCTTATCAAGCTCCTCATATTTATTTATCAATTGTTGTCGCAGCTCTTCTTTTTCCTTTTCTACCTCTACTACTTCAGCTGCCAACGAATGCTCTGTAGCTGGCAATTTCAGCTTCTTCCTTAATGAAGAGATTTCTGCTTCTGCGCCCTTTATTAGTTTTTGCATTGCGCTCCTATCATCTGGATCAACGCCAATCTTCTTTATGATTTTATTTAGTTCTTCATTTTGAATAGTCAATGCTCTGGCATTGGCTTTCTCCATCTTGCACTGTTTGACAACCTTAGCAAGCATATTCTCTGTCTTGACTGATGTAGCATGAGTCTTCCCTAAATCATTAACAATTAACTGACCTGTTTGCATATGTAGATTCATCTTGTCCCACAAGGGGATCTTCTTTACATCCATAACAATATTCAACTCCTTAAAACTGCCTGAGGGTCCCAGAGACATCCCTGTCGGATGCGATAGCGCCATTTTGAACTGGTCTTTTTCCAAATCCATTACAGTCAAAAGTCTTGTTTGGTCAGCAGATACATGATGTTCTGCTTGTATCTCTATATTGGCCTTTATTCTTTGATTCTTTTCTTCAATTAGGGAGAACACCTGCTTCATGGAAGGAGCCTTCTCTAACTGGAGTTCTGATCTACTAGGAGATGAAGCACCCTGTTCTTCACTGACCTGGAGAGTGAAACCAGGTGAATTAGAGGAGTGATCTTCTGCTAATTTAGTCCTTTTCTCCTCTCGTGGCTCTTCCTCATCAATCTCAATAACATCATCTCTCACTCTCTTGCCCATCTTTTCCAATATTACAGGAGTTTGAATACTAATCCGTGATGAACTTGGCCCTCCTGGATTAGCCAAATTTTCTAAATCTGGTTTACTCACATGAGTAAAAGCAGCATAACCGTTCTCGACCCTTCTCTATGAAATAATCGCATGTGGGTCATAGGCCCACTTCTCTCCCAATAATAACTGCGTTTCTTCCAACATCCTTGTCACCTCCTCATAAGCTTGCCTTGTGTTAACAACAAAAGGACCTACACTCATGGGCAGCTTGTACATTAACCCCTTCTTCATTGGAAGAAAGTGAATTTGATCCACATTGAGACTTTGCCTTATAAATTCCAGAGCAAACAGTCTCATGGGAACAAATGTTGGAAGCCTATAAGGCTCAACACCAACTCCATATAGCCTTATTTCAGAATGGTCTTCAAAAACAAACCAGTCTCCATATCTACAATTAGGTCCTAATTGCAAGAACTCTTGAGCCTTTGGCAAGAAACAGGGAGGCCGAGTTCCATTGAGAATTCTATAAGCGGTGGTCATAAAATTTTCCACAAATTCAAATAAACCAGCTTCATTTTCTTCTCTTCTGACCAAATCAGTCCAAAGTAGAACTGACTGCTTATTCTTGTTGCTATCCATTATGTTCAAACCAATACCCATGAATTCTTCCACATTCTGGTATAAAAACAGGTAAACTATTAATGAGGGAAATCTAAAATAACTTGTTAGTGGGAAAGAAAGCAACTGAGAATTCACCACTTCTTGCCAAAAGGACGGAATATCTAACACCACTCCTGGTTTCATCATAAGAGTAAACATCCCCAGAGCTGCTTTGTCAACTTCGCCATCATCTTCTCTCCCCAGAATCTCCATAATACAGCTGAGAACTGACCTGTATTGAACATTAAAAGCATCCAAACCAAAATTTCCCGAACCAAACTGGGTCTTCTCCGGACTCGGTACCAAAAATGACATGCAGTGGTTAAATTCTTCAATTGAGAGCTCCTTGAAGTATTGAACCAACGAATCTTCTGAGAATTGCAAAGGAGAATCATTCTCCGGGAAGCATAATGCCTGACGCATTAATTGAGCTGAAACCTGCAAAACACTTTCTCCCTGAGAGTTCATGACATAACATTTACCAGGGTACATGGACGAGACCAACCAGGAGATGAATTCAGGAAAAACATGGGTCTTAGGAATGCAGGCAAACAGCACTCCAGAACTCTGCATAGCGGAAAACACAGGTGACTGGTCGGTGTTCAAGGTCACTTGATAATGCAAGAGAGGGTGATTGACAGAGGAAGCAGTATCACGGACGTCTTTCTCACTATCTAGGAGAGGGCTCAAAGTGGACAGACCAGACACAGACGCTCGTTTGGCCATGGCTGACGAGAATTTTGAAAACAATTCGGTGCGAAGATGGCGGGACGGGGTTTGAAACAGAACAACAATCACAAATGAACCGCAACGGAACGGCAAACTCGACTTTATAACAATGCAAATCGCAATTAATGCAAAGGTGACGTGGGACGACACGTATGCTGTTTTGCCAACTGTTTGACACTTCAGAGAATGACGTAATGCGGGGGGTCCGTGAGTACGGCCGAGACCTTCAACCAATACCCCCCGCAATCGATCGGAGCCGTTGATCAACGATTTTCGTAGATCTGACTAGTCAACTGCGGGGGGTCGGGTTTTGATAACCGGCGAGCAAGTTGACCCCCCGCAGTTGCTTATCCAAAAGCTTCTGCGCGTGATCGCGACTTCCGCTCCAGAAGTTGCTTGAACTTTATGATTAATAAAAGATATATCAATCTAAAGTTTTCCGCTCCACAAATCAAAATGAAAATGGAAACACAATGTATTACTTCTTCGTATTTCTCCTATACTAAAGTATAAAACATTATACTATAGCATATTTCGGATCTTTAGAAATATTTTTTCAAAAACATTTTTCTTTTTCCAAAATTTCAAAACTTAACATAAAAAAGGATATGCGGATAGAATGATCCACAACACATTCATAGATCAGGTGATATGTATATATCTCATGGAAATTCCATTGAGAAATTCACATTGTATCCTCCTGCAAAAACAACCACCGAAGTAGAAAGTGAAATTTGGATAGATGACGATGATGAGAAATTTGACGATATGCAATCAATTTATACTTTTTCACAAGTAGATGAAGAAAATCAATTAATAAATTAAAAATGATTCTTCTTCTTATTGTGAGAAAAATAAAAAATTTCAAGAGAAATGTAATATTGAATATCTATCAACTCATCAATTTGCTTTACATTCTATGGAGAAGTTTGGCAATGCTCAAGTAGACTTTTTTCGAGGCAAACCATTAAATATCAATAATAATTTGGAAGGATTTCAAAAGAGAAAATTAATAAATATGCTATAGAAACATTCATTTTCTTATGAATGGGAATATACTGACATGAAAGGAATTGATTCTAAAACTTGTATGCATCATATTTATATTCAATAAAATGTCAAACCGGGAGAATGAATCAAAAGATCCTTGTTAGATAAAACAGTTCTATTTATTTTGGATAAGAGGACAGCTTGTTGATTTGTTAAGCAGTCGTACCTCTTATTATGTAAAGATATTTTTTTTTTTTCCTAAAGATTATCCTATATGTCTCCTAGGATATTTGTAATTACATTTTTTATAAATACTTCTACTTTAGAAGTATTCAGTGTGGAATAAAATTGCTGGACTTTACTATAGACAGTTTTGCTGAACATTGGAGGCTATTGTGTGTTTGATTTCAAAGTAGCAGACTGGACAAGCTGACTGGCATCATAATTCAGGATCCCTATGATAAGATGATGAGTGAAGTACTTCCTACTTGTCATTGTTTCCTTTTCTAAGTTTCATGCATTCATTATATGTTTGCTCTGTCTGAATTTGTAACTAGGAGTATTACTATAGGATTAGTCAAGTGCTCCATGTCTTTAACTAGTTGCCATTTTAATGTTTTCTTCTGATTTCCGATGCTGAGAATTCTTAATTGCTCTCACTCCCGTTTGACCTTTGCCTCCTACTTCCATTTTCCGGATCAAAGGATCCTTAAGTGCCCTTTATCCTGATCATACCACCTCACAAAAACCACTTTCCCAAATCTTTGAGGGTTATCTATCTTGCCCTGGATATATTTGTACCCTTTTAGTCTTGATTTCTAGTGCTGCTAGCTTGATTTAGACTCCACAGCCCAATGGACAAGTAGATTTCTCTCTATTTTACCTTCAAGTGATTTTTCCCCACCAAACCCTTTAAACCAAAACCAAATTGTACTTTCATAACTAGCCTAACATTTATAAATCAAACAAAGATAAATCTTAAAGAGAGAGCCCTCTCTGAATTCGAGGAAGGCTAGATCCTAGAATTTGAAGTAGGTTTGTGGTTACCTCTAGTATTCTTTGACTAAAAACTCAAAATCCCACAACTTAATAAATTACTAGAGTGATAACATACTGGCGACTCCACTGGGGAAACTAACCAATATCCAGTCTTAAATTTAGTCTTAAAGGAAGATTTTTCAATTATCTTTTTACTTTAAGATTATTTTTATAGGTTGTGGGTATTCAAAACAGTCATTCTGGCTTCTAGGAAAACCTACTATACCAGGTCTAACCCGGATCCTAAACCTCAGTTATAGTAGACAACCCAGATCAAATTGGTAAAAAGAAAAAACAAACTATCAATTTAGAAACTGAAGTACCATTAAGAAAAGCCAATTCTTTACCCAAAGAGTTAGTGAGTTTAAATGATATTGATTTTGATCTGAAGTTTGAATATTCATTATTTAAAACTAAATCTGAAACTGATTTGAAAAATACTGTTATAGATGCTGTTTTGATTTCATTTTTGAATGCAAAACATAAAAATATTTCAGTAGGAACAAAATCAAATAAATCTGAATGACAAAATACAGTTGAAAAGATTAATGTTTCATTGATTAAAGATATTAATGAAGCTATTGAATTAGCTCATTTGTTTTCTTACATAAAACCTCCAGTTTCTCAATTGCATACAACAATAATACCAACAACAGATTCATCTTTATATGCTGTTACTTCATTTATAGATACTACTACAAGTTCATCTATAGATCATTTCATTCATAGATTGCCTTTGCAGCCTAGGATATTATTTCCTTCATCCACTCAATCCACTGCATCCACTACTTTGCATTCAGATTTTATAAGCACCACATATTTATTTCCAAGCAATTCCATTTACATACCAGCTTCATTTCTCAGCTCTTCAACTATAGTTTTCAGTTCATCAGCTGCCATATCTAGCACTGCCCCTATCATTACTGTTATACCTCCTAGCTCAGCAAAGCTTCAAGCCATGGCTTCTAGGTATGCTCCCCTTGTCTTACCTCAAAACCTTCATGACATGCCTAAAGATTACCAAAAAAATGTACCACTGTTTGATGGCATTTCACAATATACTGCTCAAAAACATGTAACTAAAATGAAAGGTTTCTGTGAAATTTATGAAATTGATGAGTCAGATGTCTAGATGAGGTTATTTTCCCTGAGTTTGATGGGAGAAGTTAAAAAATGGTTTAAAAAGTTAGCTCCTGGTAGTGTAGCTGATTTAGCTGTATTTCATAGAATATTTTTAAATAAATGGGAAATGAAAAAAAACTCGTTCAAATTTTGTCTGAGTTTGATGCCTTGAAAATATCTCCTACTCAGTCTGTCCAAGACTATTGCACTAGGTACAACAATGTCTACAATACAATACCTGCAAATCTTAAACCTACACCTTACTCTGTTCTGCTCAAATTCCCTGATGGATTTGATACAGATATGGCCTATCAATTAAGAGAAAGAGATGCTCAAACCTTAGAACAGAAGCAATTAGATGCTGTCAGTGTAGAAATCAATATTTTAGCTAGGAAGGCCAGACTTAAAAATGAAAGAAGAGTTACAATTAAAGAAGAAAGTTCAAACTCAGATGTTAAAATAGATTTACTTTCTAAAACTTTAGAAAGGGTGGTAGATAGATTAGATAATATAGAAAGGAAACCTCAATGGGATAATCAACCTCAAATCAGAAATCCCAATTTCAGAAAAAATATTAACCCTGGAAAAACTAAAGAAGGTTCTCCAGACCAAAACATTAGGCCCCCATTCCAGGAGAAGTATGCTGAAAGTTCTCAAAATAATGATGAAGATGAGGATGACATCAATCTTATAATGGGAATAGATGAAAACAATATCATTTTCCTCACTCAGGAGGATTAAGAACTATTTGAGCTTCAACAACTCAGATTAGAATCCGGTGAATCCTTTGATTACAAACAAGGTTATGACTTTGCTATAAATGAAATTCACAGTCAGTATAACCTTAGAAACAAGAAAAATAATGAGTCTTCTTCTAAAAACAATTCCCAAAATCAAAATAAGAAAAATGTAGAAGCCCCAAAAACAAAAATTTTGCAAATTCTCCTAAGGGAAAATAAGCAAAATTCCAATCCTTCTAGTCCTAAAAAATCAACAAGTCCCAAAATTGTTGACATTACTTATGAAGTAGCTCAATCTTCCAAAGATGCACATAAAGCTAATACTGCTAAAGCTTCTAATTCAGTAAAAACAACAAATTATAATCCTAAAAATATTTCTGCTGATTCTAAATCAGCAAATCCTAGCACAGATAATCCCAGAACACCTAATGTTAATTCTAAGTCTGATAAAACTTTTGCTGCCACACAAACAGTCCCTGAAAAGAAAATTAAAAGCAACAAAACTCAAGAAACTCAGACAAAGAATGTTAAGACAACTGAAAATAGAAATGTAACTATTGAAAATCAAGAAAAACCAACTCATTTTACAGTTACTAAAGATGAATTAGTTCAAATTAGTAAATCTCAACCCTCATTCAATATTCAATCTAAAATTTCTAAGTTAAAAATACCTATTCCTTTAACAGAATTGGTTAAAAATGACTTATACAAATCAACTATAACTGAAACTTTGAATATGAATGATGGTGAAGATGCCATTAATTTGAATGATGATCAACCAGAGTTGATTTTTGGCCTTGATGTGAATGGAAAGCATTCAGATGGATCAGTCCCTCCTTTCTATATCAGTATTACCATCCATGATCAGATTTTACACAACGCTATGTTAGATTCAAGAGCTTCCCATAACTTAATGCTCAAAGCTATCATGGAAACTCTTAATCTAGAAATAACCAGGCCTTACAAAGATTTGTTTTCATTTGATTCTAGCAAAGTTAAGTGCTTAGGATTAATTAAAGACTTACGTGTGAATTTAGTTTAGTACCCTAGTAAGAGTATGGTAATGGACATTCTAGTAGTTGACATCCCACCAAAGTATTGTATGCTTCTTTCTCACTCATGGGGAGCAAGGGTGTAGGGATATTTACAATTGGACATGAGCTATGCTACTATATCAGTGTTTGGTCAACCCAAAAAGCTATATAGGGATAAACTCATGGTCAGTAGTGCTGAGAGATCCATAAATTACCCCATTTATTCTACATCGACCTTGACTCTTTTATTTTATGTAACTCTGATAACAATGAAATCCAAACTGAACTGATTGATAAAAAGCCAAAACCAAACAATGACAACATATTTCATGAGTCCCTTTGGCACTTAGACTTTGATGGCTTTGTGAACAAATTAGGAGCAGAAGCAGGAGTATGGATTACAAATATGGAAACTAATCATTCAAAAGGACATTCCTTCAGACTCAACTTCAAATGTACCAATAACATGGCAGAGTATGAGGCACTCATTCTAGGCCTCCAGATCATCAGGAACTTAGGAGGAAAAAGAATACAAATCATGGGAGATTACGAATTAATCATAAAGAAAATAAATGGAGATTATTCTATTTATAATCCTAGACCAGCCAGATACAGAGATACAAAAACTGATTTAACTGATGATTTATTGGAATGCAAATTTGCTGCTATACCTAGAAAACAAAACATTCAAGCACACTATCTAGCAAATTTTGCTAGTACTTGTAACTTCCCATTCCAACCAACTCATAGGTACACTGTTGAGGTTAAACATAGACCAATTATCCCAGACAACCTCAAGTACTGGTAGATTTTCTCTCATGATGAACATATTTACCATTTTTTAAATAATGAGGAAGAATTTCAAAATTGTAAAATAGATACAGACTGTAATAGATTTGGATTTTGAATGTCAAATAGATAACATAGATGTACATAAATTTAACAAACCTACTATATTTACTCAATTCGACATAGACAGCTTATAGAAGGTAGATATTGATGAAATCATTGAAGAAGAAATTGACATGTTAGATCTAAAAGATAATTTTTTTCCTAAAGGTTTAACTCCTTTGGAAGACCTTTTTTATTCCAATGATGTACCTAAAAAGCCAAAAAAGGAACCAGTTAGGCCTGACATTGAGGAATGTAACATTGGGATAGAATTAAAACCAAAAATGATTAAACTGTCTAAATCTTTACCTCCACAAGAAAATGAAAAATACATTGATGTTTTAAAGGAATATCATGATGTGTTTGCTTGGAGTTATGAAGATCTCAAAGCTTATGACACAAACATAATCCAACACAAAATTCCCATAAAAAATGATAAAAAACCCTTCAAACAAAAATTAAGGAGAATTAATCCTGTTCTATGACCTTTGATAGAAAAGGAAGTAAAACGCATGTATGATGCTCCGATTATTGCACCAATTAGATATCCTGATTGGGTTTCAAACCTAGTTCCAGCAAGAAAGAAAACTGGAGAAATTAGGTTATGTGTCGACTTTAGAAATCTTAACAAAGTGTCTTTAAAGGATAATTACCCTTTTCCAAAGATGGATCATACATTACAAAGGGTAGTTGGCTCCTCTAGAATTTCTTTGTTAGATGGTTTTTCAGGATACAACCAGATCCTAGTCCAAAAGGAAGATCAGGATAAAACAACTTTCACCACTCCTTAGGGCACTTTCATGTATGTGAAAATTCCCTTTGGTCTGATGAATGTAGGAGCAACCTTTCAGAGAGCTATGGACATAGCCTTTGCAAAAGAGATTCATGACATCTTGGTAATTTATCTAGATGACATTACTGTATTTTCAAAATCAAATAATGAACACTTGGATCATTTGAGACAGGTCTTTATTAAATGTAGGAAATTTGGCATCTCTTTAAATCCCAAGAAAACTCTCGTTGGATTAGAGGAAGGTAAGTTACTAGGACATATAATTTCAAAAGAAGGAATTAGAATTGATCCTGCTAGGATAGAAGCAATTTTGAACATTCATCCACCTAGAAATATCAAAGAATTACAAGCTTTCTTAGGTAAAATTAACTTTTTGAGAAGATTTATTTCAAAATTAGCTGAAATCATTAGGGAACTGAACAATATGCTAAAAAAAGACTCAAATTTAAAATGGACCGTTGAAGCCAAACAATCATTTGAATCCATAAAATAGGCTTTAACTAAAACACCAGTCTTAATCAATCTAGATTTCAAAAAAGACACTATAATTTTTTCTTTTGCATCAGAGCATACCATTGCTGCAGTTTTACTGCAAAAGAATGATCAAGGTTTTGAACAACCTATAGATTTTTTCAGTAAGACCCTTAGAGATGCACCTCTGAAATATAACATAATGGAGAAACAAGCCTTAGCCTTGGTTAAGGCCATAAAATATTTCAGAGTTTACATTCTCTATTTCCACATAATTGCCTGTGTCCCTAATTCTATTGTTAAAGACATTCTTACTCAGGATGGCCCTGATGGAAGGAGAGGTAAGTGGATTGCCACTATCCTAGAATATGACATAGAGATTACACCAAATAAACTCATTAAAGGACAAGGATTATCCAGATTGATGGCTAAATCCAACTGCAATGCATTAGACATAAATTTATTGCTCAGATTGATGAGTAGGAAGCGACGACGACTCCAATGATCAGTGAAGTCTTTCTAGATTCACCTTGGTACTTAGATATTATCTTTGTTCTTACAAACTTACAAGCTCCTCCTGGATTATCAAGGACAAAAGCCAGATTTCTTAAACTTAAAGCAATGAGATTTTGTATTTTAGATAATGTGGTTTTTTGGAAAGAACAAAGTGGGATATTATTAAACTGTTTACTGAAAGTAGAAGCTGATAAAATTCTTGAATAATTTTATGCAGGTGACTGTGGAGGGCATTTATATTGGAAAAGTATTGCAGATAAGATCTTTAGAGCTGGTTTTTACTGGCCTACCTTATTTGCTGATGTTAAGAAATTTGTTACCTCTTGTCATAAATGTCAAATCTTTGAAGGCAAAAAGAAATTGTTACCCTTACCCTTAAAGCCTATTTCAACTGAAATGCCATTTCAACAATGGGGTTTAGAATTCATTGGAGAAATTCACCCTCCATCCTCTGACCAACGTAAGTGGATTTTGACTGCCACAGATTACTTTACTAAGTGGATTGAAGCCATTCCTACCAGACAAGCCACTAATACAGTCATTATCTCTTTCATAGAAAACAACCTTTTATCAAGATTTGGATGCCCTCAAAAAATTATTATTGATAATGCAACAACATTAAATCTAAGAAAATGGTTGCCTTCTGTCACAAGTATCATATTACCGTAGGTCACTCTACTGCGTATTACCCCCAGGGTAATGGCCTAGCTGAATCCTCAAATAAAAGTCTTGTAAATATCATTAAAAAATTACTTGAAGATAACAAAAAGAATTGGAATAAGAAGTTAGTTTATGCCTTATGGGCAGATAGAATTACTACCAAAAAGTCAATTGGCACTTCCCCTTACCAAATTGTATATGGGATGGATGTTGTTTTTCCATCATCCTTAGGTGTTCCAGTAATGAAGATCATTCAAGAATCACAATGGAAATCAATGATATACAAAGAAGGATAAATCAAACTATTCATCTACAACAAACAAGGGAAGAAGTTTATGAAAAATCTCAAGTCATTCAGGATAAAATCAAGAAAATTTTTGATAGAAGAAGTAAAGAAGATTACTTTTACATTGGAGATCAAGTTTTAAAGTGGGATTCTAGGAGAGAGGACAAAGGTAAGCATGGGAAGTTTGACTTTCTATGGAAAGGACCTTATGTAATTTATTGATATAGGGGTAACAATGCTTTCTTTATCAAAGATTTGGATGGAACAGATATTCAAGAAGGACCAGTTAATGGTAGAATGCTCAAACACTACTATTCCTATGAATTAACCAATAGTTAGTCCCAGTTACTTTTACATCATTGTAAATATCCATTGAAGTTTTTAGATTAGATTGGATATTTTCTTTCCAAAGTTGAAGCCCAAAGAGAACGCCCTAAGTTTTGAAGAGTAAAATGTCATAAATATGAATTTTTGCATAAAACAAAAGGCAATTTCTGGATCATCATGGTCAAAATTGAAGGCTACTAGTCTTAGGGTTCTTGACATTTCACAAGGAAATTCCAGCCCCATGTGAAGCCGATGTTAGGGTCCTATAAATATAGGATTCATAATTTTGAATTGACTTTTGATAAAATAGGGTCTTGTAAAATATGTACATACCTTGCTTTCTGCAAGTTGTTTTTCCATATTTTGAAACAAAAAAAAAATTCAAAAAGAGGGTAAAAATTCCTAAAAGAAAGATCAAAGGACTTAAAAAATATATAGACCCCAAAAGAAAAAAGATGAAAATAAAACATGAAAGTGTGCAAGTCCAAATGCCACTACTTTTTACTTTTTGCAAATGATTATGGCAGAGTGTCAATAAATACCATAATCTATGATGAGTTAAACTGTTTAAACTTGACTTGTCATGTTTTCAATTTCCATGTTTTAGATAGTGAATAAATTTTTGTCAGATATTTTAATCCTGACAAATCAGTAGATAGGTAGAGAACAATGAGGAGCTCATCAGTTTAATATGAGACCTCGGATGAAATAAAGTAGAATTAGATAGTTTATGCTTTCAAAAGAATAAATTTTTCAAGGTTGCAAGCCTAAATGCACCTGCTAAAAGGAAGAAAAAATGTTAGAGTAATGTCGGGTAGGTAGAAAGAAGTGGGAAAAAACATGTAATATTCATCACTGGGAAAAAATCACTAATTTCCCTTCCCTTGTAAGTATTCAATATTCTATATTACCAGTCAAAAAGGCTCAGAGCATTTCTCTGACTTTTGTTTGGACCGGACCCAAGGCTTGATGACTGGATAGTGGAAAATGTTGAATTCTTATGTTAAATCCCCATTTACCATTATTTATCCCTAATTCATACATTTTAACTCATTTTCATAAGTAAAGACTTATTCTTACTTAATGAAACATAAAACCACATCTAATTAACTTTCTTCATTCGAAAACATATAAAAACCCTCAAAAATACTTTATCCTAAGTAAATTGGTGAGATGATGAAATGAAAAGCTTTGCTTTATTTATTCACTTTACTTGGTCATTTAGTGTATTTTTTGTGTATTCCATTTCCCTTTGTCATATTAACTTTTGACTTATGCTATTAATTCCCTAAAAATACCTTGTCCTATCTATATAATTCCCTTTATCTAAAATACCCCCTAAAACCCACTTTTATAAAGATTTTGAACCAAAGATATTATCCACATGTTAAAATGAAAACCAAAATAATGCTCCCTTTGGTCTAAAACTAACCTTAATGAAATATCCCGCCTCCTATGGTTATTAAACCCTTCAATGGTTTAAAACTATATAATAAAATAATTTATGCGCCCATACATATGTTTAAAAAATAAACATACTTCCCCGCCTATCACATTTTATCCTAAGTGTTGAAACAAATAAATTTTTTTATAAAGTTTCAACCCCTGCGCCTTTGCAATGCACGTATCAACTCTTTTTCCGCATGAATTTTTAATCGAAGGTGCTATCACGATACGACTAAGGTTTGTTTTAATTTAAATAACGCCGCACTTATACATATTCCACCATACAATATAAAGCCTCATGCTTTATATGTATATATAAGCCTCGCCTATATGCACAAAGCCCCTTTCATATCGAAACCTTGTTTAAAAAGTCATGTTTTATAAAGGTTTTAAACTTTAAACACCCGCTTAACATTACCCCGGTCCCACTTTTGATTGCCCACAACTTTCAATTAAATCCTCACCCTTCGCTTCCATACTCTAGATCCAATGGTGCAAGATCAATATCACGCCCAAAAAATTATAATCCACCCAAATGAAAAATGAACGCGAAATGGGTGGTATTCCCCATTTCTCCCTCCATGACGTGTCAACTTTCCATTTGATCGCGTCCATTTCTATTAAAATAGCTTATCACTCAAAATGGATGTGATAACCATTGTTGGTTTCGCTGTTTGAATCTGAAACCGCTCCCGCAATTGATGAGACTCACATTTAATAAACATTTATGATGAAAAATATCAAGGGTTAAAACCTTTGATACAACATTTTTATGTTTATTTGCGCGTTATGAACTTTGAAAAGCTCTGCTTGACGATGTAAAACCCTTTTAGCCCCAATTGTCAACTTATGCCCATAAGTTATGAATTTGACCACAAATTCCACCATTAAAGATTGAAAAAGAGCTATTTGTTGCTCTAGTAAGTCAGACCATACCTCAGAATCAACCAAGACCCTCCAAAAGCCTTTTCAACAGTCAAATACCTTCACTTAAAGGTATTTTTCGAAGAATTCGAGCCTGTAAATTCAATTTTAAACCTTTGGTAATAGAACCAAGTTTTAATTAAGAGATTTCATCGGATTAAAATTGCCTAAAAATGCCAAAAAGAGGCCAAACCCTGGCCAATTTTTTCCAGGAAGTTTGGTATTGCAAAAATCACTCCTTGAAGCCAATTTCCACAAGTTTTTAAGCCCTTAAAGACTAAATTCAAAGACGTAGAAGGACTTAAAGCCTGAAGATACCTTAAAAACCTTTTTTTTTTTCAGTCAAAATTCACTCAGGAAACCCTCGTTTCCTGTTTTATCCCAGTTTACATTCTCTGAAAAGCCTAATTGAGCAATAAAACCAACATAAATTATCTTTAGCCTAATAATTGCCCAATTCATCTTGTGCTGAAGAAAAATACACCTGCAACCAATCTAATCTTGCAGTAGTTATGCAGAATGACTAAGAAACAAAGCACAAGCAAACCTATTAGATCCAAAACACTTAAATCTGAAGGATCTAAAGCCCCTAAACCTACCCTAGTTATCACTGCCAAATGTTGTGTAACCAAATCCAAAAATAGAAGAAATGAGATATCAACGCCTTAGAAATAAGCCACTTCGAGGGGGCAACCTCCAATACATTACATGAATGATCAATTCTTGGATGATACAATTTACAAAACCTCCTTTCTATATATAGGATTCCATGGGGCCATAATGTAATCCTAGTGGGCCATAATGTAATCCTAGCCGACCTAACAATAATAATTTAAGGGCACAATAATAACAAAATGGGGGTTACAAGGGTACAATAATAACAATAAGGGGGTTACACTAACAACAATAAGGGACTATACTAGTAATATAGGGACCTAACATGCCCTCTCCTTCAAAAAAGTGTTGTCCTCAACGCTTGAGTAGCTCTGGGTGCTTCTGTATAAAATTCTCATCCTCCCATGTAGAATCTTCAGTGGGTAAGTTCTTCCACTTGATGAGATACTCTGAAATTGATCGATTCCGTAGTTGTCGAGTTCTTGATTCCATGACCGTTTCCGGTTCCAATATGATTTTTCCTTCCTCATCAAGTTCTGGCAATATTGTTTGAACTGGAAGATTTTCACCTATAACCTTCTTTAAGCATGAAACATGGAAAACTGGATGTACTCGCGAAGAAGCAGGAAGCTCCAATTTGTATGCCATAGTACCAATCTTTTGCAACACCTTGTAAGGGCCATAGTACTTTGGCGATAATTTATTATCCTTCTTAGCTTGCTTGAGGGACATTTGTTTATATGGTTGTAGCCGTAAAAATACCCAATCTCCTACTTCAAAACTTCTCTCGCTGCGATGTTGATCTGCCTGTTGTTTCATTCGATTTTGTGCCAAATTAAGGTTATCCCTTAAGAGTTGGAGAACTTCTTGCTGATGCTCGATGTGATCTTCGACTGCTTGAACCTTTGAATTTTCCCTTAAAGATGATGTAATCGATGGTGGATGATATCCATAAAGTGCCATAAATGGGGTCATTTTTGCTGCAGTATGTAAGGAAGTGTTATACCACCATTCAGCGAGAGGTAACCACTTGACCCATTGTGTTTGTTTATCAGATACAAAACAACGAAGATATCCTTCCAAAATTTTATTTACTATCTCAGTTTGACCATCAAATTGAGGATGATAAGATGAGCTATGAGCTAATTGAGTACCCAAACAAGAAAATAACTCCGTCCAAAAATTTCCCGTAAAAATTGGATCTCTGTCGCTCACAATAACCCTTGGGCTTCCATGTAGCTTTTGAATTCTGTCCACAAATGTAGTAGCAACTGTACTTGCTTTAAATGGATGAGATAATGCACAAAAGTGTGCATACTTGGTAAGTCTATCAACTACCACCATGATGACATTATTGCCTTCGGACTTCGGTAAACCCGTGATAAAATCCATTGAAATCTCCTCCCAACGTTGACTTGGAATGGATAAAGGTTGTAGAAGTCCCGGGGTCTTAATTGTCTCCACTTTATTCTGCTAGCAAACCAAACATTCCGCCACAAACTTTTGAATATCAGATTTAAGGCCATCCCTAAAAAATTCTTTCTTCACCCTGTGGTAAGTTTTTAAAAATCCTGAGTGTCCTCCTAAAGGAGAAGTGTGCAATTCCAGAAGAATCTTTTGTTTCAGTTGGGAATTCCTACAAAGATATAAGCGATCTTTGTACCATAAGGAATCATTTTTCCAACTAAATGTATCAGATGTACTAGGATCTTGCTGCAACTTTTGAATGAGTATCCATACATCTTTGTCCTTCTTCCATTCATCTCTTGCTTCAGTTATCCAATCTGGTTGGATAATAGAAGTGGCACAAAGCAATGCTTCCACCTCTTCATTCTTTCTTGAGAGTGCATCTGCAACAACATTAAGCTTTCCTTTTTTGTAGATTATTTCAAAGTCATAACCCAACATCTTTGTGACCCATTTTTTCTGCTCTTCTAAAGATAGTCTTTGTTCCAAAAAAGTGTTTAAGACTATCATGATCAGTTTTTACCTTGAAGTGTCTTCCCATTAGGTAAGTTCTCCATTTCTTTAGTGCATGTAGTATTGCTAACATTTCCTTCTCATAAATAGGTTTCTGTAAATACTTTCCTTTGATTGGACGACTTTCAAAAGCGATGGGTCTTCCTTCCTGCATTAAAACTGCACCAATTCCATTTCCTGAGGCATCACATTCCACAATAAAGGTTTTTGTGAAGTCTGGCGTAGCTAAGACCGGTGCTAGGCACATTGCCTCTTTAAGATGTTCAAAGGCCTTAGTTGCTTCAGGAGTCCATGAAAATGCATCTTTCTTCAATAATGTTGTTAGAGGTGCCGCTATTCTCCCATAATTCTTAACAAACTTGCGATAATAGCCTGTTAACCCGAGAAATCCTCGCAACTGCTTTATTGTCTTGGGGACTTTCCATTCCTTAATGGCTTTAATTTTGTTAGGGTCTACTTTAACACCTCGTGAGATATAATATGACCCAGATATTCCACCTCTTGTACTCCAAAGAAACATTTGGATGTTTTTGCATATAATTGTTTCTCCTGCAATAGTTTGAGCACCCCGTCAACATGTTCAACATGATCCTTCCAAGACCTGCTGTAGATTAGTATATCATCAAAAAATACTAGCACAAATTTTCTAAGGAAGGGTTTGAAAATGGAATTCATCAACCCTTGAAATGTAGAAGGTGCATTGGTAAGGCCAAAAGGGATGACCAAAAATTCATAATGACCCTCATGAGTTCGAAATGCTGTTTTTGGAATATCTTCAGTCTTCATTCTAATTTGATGATATCCCGAACGAAGATCCAACTTGGTAAAATAAATTGCTCCATGTAATTCATCCAATAATTCATCAATCAAAGGAATGGGAAATTTATCTTTAATGGTGAGCTTATTGAGCTCCCTATAATCCAAACACATGCACCATGATCCATCCTTCTTGTGTACCAATACTACAGGAGCAGAGAAAGAACTTTGACTAGGTTGAATTATATCTGCCTCTAACATTTCTGCAATCATACGTTCAATTTCGCTCTTTTGGACGTAAGGATATCTATAAGGCCTGATGTTTGGAGGAACACTTCCTGGAATCAAATGAATAGCATGATCATGATCACGAATAGGTGGGAGTCCTTTGGGAGTTTCAAACACCTTGGAATGATTGTCCAAGACTTGTTGAAGATCTGCAGAAATAGATGATTTTGATGTCGGAACTTCTAGTGAGCATAATTGTGCAATTACGCCTCGTTGTTCTTTCTTTAGAAGCTTTGTCATTACATTAGAGCTTATTATCCTTCCCGGCTTCCCTTCAATACCCCGTAATTCGACTTCCTTTCCTTCTGAAAAAAATTTCAAGAAAAGTTCTTGAAAATTAAAAGCTACCGTCCCCAAAGATTGTAACCATTGTACTCCTAGTACAACATCAGCACCTCCCATAGGAATGTAAAGCATTGGACTTGTCAACACATATTCCCCCATGGTTAGCTTGATATTATGGAATTTTCCAGAGCAATTTATAGTTCCTCCATTTGCAACCATCACTTGACATTCTGGTGCTGGGTATAGGAAAAAATTTAATTCCTTGGCTACCTTACAATGAATAAAATTATGGGTGCTACCTCAATCAATCAACACTATTACCTTTTTCTTCTTGATATGTCCTTCTATCTTGAGAGTTTGAGGAGTGGTAATTCCTGCCAGTGCATTACACGATATGGTCAGATTCATTTCTTCCCCTTCTATGGCTGGTTCTTGGTGTATATCCTCTTCTTGTTCATTTTCTTCTTCCTCTTCACAATCTATGTAAAATAATTTCTTCTCAGCACACTTATGACCTTTAGTGTATTTGCTATCACAACTGTAGCAAAGCCCTTTTGCTCTTTTTTCTTCCAATTGTTGTGGTTTCAACCTTGTAAGTTGTGGAAATCTAGGCGTAGCAACACTTCCTTCTTTATAGAATTGAGTGGTAGGCTTCCTTGTCGCCATTATTTTACATTCAACTTTTCTTGCCATCCCGAATGCCTTCTCCAATGAATCTGGTTCCAAAACGCGAACTTCATGTTGGATGTTATCCTTTAAAGTGCCTATGAAGAGATCGATCCTGTGTTCCTCTGGAATATCAGTTACCCTTATATTCAATTTTTGGAATTCCTCAATGTCTCGCCCCACTAAACCCTTTTGTTTGAGATTTATCAATTGGCTAAAGAAGGTGTTTCTCTTTGTATCCTCATAATGTGCTATCATTTCTTCCGTAAAAATTGACCAAGTGACAATTTTTTTACGGGAGCAAAGCCATCGATACCATACAAATGTATTTTGTTATAAATGTAAAGTTGCAATGCGTACCTTTTGTGTGTTTTGCACATTATGGAGATCAAAATATTGCTCCATCTGTAGTATCCATGTTACAGGATCCTTTCCATCAAACTTCCTCATATCCATTTTTGGAATATGGTGGTTCTTCCCGCTAACATTAGAGTTTATGAAATCACAATTAACATTTATTTTGTTCTCATCATGAGGTTCTTCTACTATCTTTTCACCATTAGGAAACCTTTCTTGTATAAACTTTGTCAAACCTTCCATGTCTGCTTTTAGAAAATTCTTCATGTTTTCCATTTTCTCATCGATCTTAGCTTCCATGTCATCAATATTAGCTTCCATGCCCACTTCCATTCCATCCATCTTAGCTTCCAAACCAATCATCTTAGCTTCCACGCCATCCATCTTAGTTTCCACGCCTTTCTTCAAAACTTCCATTTCATTTTTTGTTGTTCTTTGCGAGAGCGAAATTTGCTCTTGTAATTTTGATATGTCATGTTGCCATTTTGCATCTTCATGAGTCATAGTAGAGCCTTCTGAAGGCTTAATGGGTGTTGAATTATTTTTAGGGGCCATTTTAGAATCCAATACTGATATCTATTCTACAATATGCCCTTGGGATCAATTTAACTTGATTATTCAAACAAGACTTGTGCAATTTTGAAAAAAATACACACCTTTTTCTTTCTTTGAGGAGCTCGATATTGAAATTGTATTATCTCTGTGATTGTAGATCTTCAATATCTGAAATTCAGCACTGTAGTAGCCCTATGAATTTTATTTTGAATGCCACAGGTATGACCTGATTTGGATTCTCCAAGACAAAGTTGTGTCCAATCTCCCACAATGACCTAATTATGGACTGGTTCAGTAGAGCTAACTTGTACGACTTTCCACGTGTCACTGTTTCATCCTTTGTCTCTGAAATTGATAGCCAATAAACCACAGTCTGTGTACTTGCAACCAATTTTTACGGCACTCCAATCCGATGCCCAGAGAGAGAGTTATTGAACTTTTCCCACGATCACCTCTTTGAGATGCAATTCAGGAGCCTGAAAAAGCACTACCTTCCACAGATCATATCTCCAAAAATGTTGTGAACCAAGCTCTGAAATTTTTAGACAAGCTTCCTCAGGATTTCGGCTTCTCACCCTAAAAATTTCAGCTTCTGAAACTTCGTAGAAAAAAAGTTATAGCGCAAATGCCACGATGACCTGTTTGGAGCAGCGAAACCCTAGAATCCAAAGCTCCGATACCAAATGTTGTGTAACCAACTCCAAAAATAGAAGAAATGAGATATCAACGCCTTAGAAATAAGCCACTTCGAGGGGGCAACCTCCAATACATTACATGAATGAACAATTCTTGGATGATACAATTTACAAAACCTCCTTTTTATATATAGGAGTCCATGGGGCCATAATGTAATCCTAGTGGGCCACAATGTAATCCTAGCCGACCTAACAATAATAATTTAAGGGCACAATAATAACAAAATGGGGGTTACAAGGGTACAATAATAACAATAAGGGGGTTACACTAACAACAATAAGGGACTATACTAGTAATATAGGGACCTAACACCAAATCTGCTGCAATAGTGAATCCCCTCCAATCACTTGTAGCTGCTGTGGAAAGCCTCCCTTTGATTGATGTTAACTACAAAATTGTTGATCTTGTTGTAGAATTCAACCTCTTGGATATACACAATAGGTGTTATGAAAAGTACCTAGACAAGGATGAAATACCCATTTGGGAGATTCATTTGCCCAAATATATAGTTCCATTGACCCATCCTGGCCAAGATCTTATCAGATTATGTCAAAAATATTATGAACCAGATCAAAGGGCCATAGTCAATGATGATAGAGAAATCCTTTTCACCATCACAGCAGAGTCAGTAAACTAGATGCTTCAATTATAGTTTGACCCCTAGTTAGTTCCTTTGTCTATAGAAGCTTTGACCCAGTTGTACTTAAGCCTTGACTTTCCTAAGAAGTTCATGATATTTCAAAACTTTATGTCTTCCCAGGTTGATATTCCTACAATAAACCCTCCTTATTCCACTGCTAAATTCCCTGAAGGGTCTAGACATATCATCTTTATGCTCTCCATTATACTTGGATACTTTTTAGATGGACACTGATGAGTCCATTCTAGGTTTCCTGTCCACCTTATCTCCAAGCTAACCTCCATCAATCATGTTTGACTTTGTTGATTTCATAGCCAACAATATCCATCATCAACTGATAAAATTACCCACTGAAGGAGTCTTTAGATACTCATCCTATCTGTTTCACTTATTTTTATTCTTTCAAGCTGATAAATTTCCTATTTCATTGCAAAAGATGTACTTGGAGGTAAGCCTCTATCAATTATCTTCTGGACTTCCTTGCTCAGGAAAAAGGGTAGTGATTTCACCTACACGGATTTTTCAGACCTCTTTCTACATCTAGCAATGAACATTTTGAATAAAGCAGAACAACCCAGAGTTAGTGAAGAAATGAAAAGAATCCTGCAACTTTTAGAACAAAGTAAAGTAGGAGATTGGTATCTCTATGAGAAGCATACAGAGTTAAGAATTTTTGGATCCAACTTATTACCTTATAAGTTGCCTAGATATATGAGCATGAGAATTTTTGCACTGGAGTATTTGAGACAAATTCTCAATTCTGATTCTATTAACCTCATGGATGCTAGAAAAAAGACTCAATTTAAGTTAAAGAATCAGGTGGGTCCCTTTATCATAAACCACAGAGAGGCAGAAAAAGAGATCATAAAGATATTAGCAGAGTTTAAATTTCAAGAAAGTTTTCCATGGAACTATGATCCTCAAGGGATCTTGAGTAGTCTAAGGGTAAAATGCAAATTGAATCCCTTCATGCATGAGCTTAAGCCTGAGATTGAGAAATTTTCCAACCAAGTTGAATGGCTGGAAAATACACTGATAGATACAAAAAGTAATACAGAGACAGCAGGTAAAATGGATACAACACAGGCTCTAGAACTTGTAAAACAACCAAAGACATCAGCAAAAAGAATTAGAGAGGAAGGAGGTTATACAATAGAAATAGCTATAGAAACAAAATTCAAACTGATCTATAATAAGAGGCTTAAATTTAGTTCAGTTGACAAAGAGAAAGTAACCATTGATGTTGATGAGATAGATGCTCCAGTAACTAATGATGATATAGCCACAACTATAATCAATGAAACAGTTATGGAAATATAAAAGGAATCAACAGTCAATCAAGAAGAAACACAGATGATTAAGAAGCAGCATAATATGGAGGCCTCTTCCTCACAAACAACTGAGGAAAAGGATTTAGACATCAAGGAGAAATACAAGCAGATAAAGTAGAAGAATGAGGAGATCAAAATAGAGATATATTCTCAATTCCTCAAACATAAGCCTAGAAATCAAAATAGGATATTGTCAGCCTTTGATTAATCTAGTAACAAGATGATCATGTCATTTCTACAACCTACTACCTCCACACCTAAAACAACAGCAAATTATCAAAAGGTGGACCTTGAGGTTGATATAGAAAAAGTCCATGAGCTAGACCAAATTGAATTTCACAGACAAAGCTCAGAGATGCTTTATTCTACAGTAGCAACCAAGGCAATGAGTGCAAATAAGCTACATAACACCATCATTAATATGCAGGATCAGATGAAGATTGACAAGGCATCTTTATATGCCAAGGATCTAAGGATTAAAGCCTTAGGGGAATTAGTTTATAGGTGGGATATGATCCCTCAAACATTAGGTGTTCCCAGCCCCTAATGGGCAATATAGGTCAAAGGGACATCCTTCAAGGGATAGGGGTCATGTGAATAATGATGAGATGGATGGGGACACAGGATCTCAAAGCCAAATTCCACGAGTTCATGGATGGTAGTGATGAGGGATGTCCACATACTTGGGTGTATAGATGTAGAAGGGAGCAATCATGGATACATGAGTTACCCTGACCCTTTGTTTTTCCACTCTTCTTCATTACCCTTTTGCCTTTTCTTGATTTTTCTTTGTAGTATTGCTCGGGGCTCCAGGAACCGAGAGCATGTTGTGTATGGTATAAGATATTATTACCCCCTTAAGGTGGGGTAGTTCATCACCCACCAAAGGTTGGGACATGCATCTGGTGTGGGGGCACTCATGGGCCCTAGAAACCAGGGTGATGGCCATAATGATAAGGGGTAGAGCTCATGTTTGGCATTTCCCCATGTGCTATTTTAATGTCCTATCCATCTTTTGCATTTTATTGTTGGAAATACTGAGAGGGGCGGTGAACCAGTATTTCTTACCAATTATCACTTTTAAATATTTTTAGAGCATTAGTTAATCTTCAATTATTCTTGATGTTTATCCAGTAACCAAAGTAAATAATAGAACACAATAAGCACACAAATTTTAGGTGGAAAACCCCCTTTAATCTTCAGACCCAACTGAAATGAAAGGTACAACTTCCTAGAATTATAGAAAAGCACTCTTCTCTAGCTCCCACTGGAAGGACGCCCCAATGCCCTAGTTTCTTTAGTAATCAACTGAATGGATGCCCCGACATCCTAGACCCCCCATAGGATCATGATGGTATTTGTAGGGTGAGCATTGAGATCCATGCTCCTCCATTCATGTTGAACATTGATTGCCACACCATGGGCTTCTTTGGCACCATTATTTGTTTGTTCTTTGCCTAAGTTATTTGAGATGACGATGCACTTGGACCAGGAAGCCCTAGCTAGCTACACATTGCACCCAACAATTGGTAGTTCATCCAAGGCCCAGACGAGGTTGTGTCTTCCCTAGGGAGACATGGGAGGGTATGTGTCTAACTTTAAGCCCTCATTAATGGAGCTTCGACTTGACTTTGAGCAACTTAGAGACCCATGAGATCCATTTTAGAGCCCCATGCCCAAAATTGGGGTCCCAAAGATGTTTTGCAGCATAATGAGGGTGTCACCCTCTTCATCATGATTTGTGATGCCCTCTACCACATTGCTCACACAAGAGGCCTCAATGCTGCCTCTTTAGGCCTCCACGCATGCATGACATCATCCTTGTGTGGGCTAGAGAGAGAGATGAATTAAAATTTAGAAGCTATCATGGTTGGTTTGTAACCATGAGTAGGTTACTTAGCATCTTAGTTATATTAGGGGCTAGTTCTTGTTATTCAAACTCTTAGTCATGTATACTTATTTGGATCTCATCAATACTCTGGTCTTGACCTCATTAACGATTTGCTTGGTTTAATTTGTGGAGGATTTTTGGTGATTATGTATGAATATTTATGTCTGGATAATTTTGTCTCATTTTTGGAGCTTCTAATTGACATTGTTGTGGATGGATATACACTTCACTATCTTTTAAGTGCTCTTTCATGATGAATTTTTTATCTTCGCTAATGTCTAATGCATGGAATAATTTCTCATTTTAATTATTAATCACCTAATTGTTATGAATATTCATTTAAAGTGTAACTATTTAGGAAATTTTATTCTGTGCCTAAATCGGATAGTGAATGAACGAATTTTCATAGGGGATTATTGCATTTTATCCTTGAAACTTCATTCACAATTGTCTAAGAAGTATAAATATCTAAAGGGGTAGCAAAATCCTTTCCTTTAGGTCTCCTTGAAGAGAAAATTTCCCTTATCAAGACTATTCATGACTCCAAACTTACCAAGGGTCTAGGCACTGGTCAAATTTCCTTGGTGGTCACTAAAACCTCAAAATTATCTCTCTTTTAACCTATATTTTTTGTCCCTTTGAGGATAAGGAGGCTTTTCTAGGGCTTCGTGCGAAATCTCATAGAGGAGGAATTTTCGAATTTCGTTTGGATAAAAATCTTCCTTTGTCTTCTTGAGAGGACCTCAAATTCTGGTGGAATTCCCATGGGGGATTCTCCCTAACTTTTGATGCCATAGTTTTCACAACAAGAGGCCTAGAGGCTAAATCCTTCAACAGGATTCTTTGAAGACATATTCTTTTATGCCAATCAATCTGTGATGCATTTTCTCTCACACAGGCCTTGACCTTGAATTACACATATATCTCTGCTGAAGTCTCAACCTAAGTATAAGTGGTTATTTTCCAAAGCCCATTATGGATAGTCTTACTAGCTTCTCCTAAATCTTGCACCTGTGTTGAATCCTTCCATTGAATGAGTTGTCTTGCCTCACTTCAAGCTTATCATAGAAACATTTATCACAAGTGAGTAACATTGGGACTCCTCCCATTGGTGAAAATCCAAGAAGAGTAGGGGACTTAGGCTGTGGTGACAGTGGGACTGTGTCCCCAAGTGTTGTTGTGCCCCCTAGATTTTTCTTATTCACAAGGCTTGCTAGATTGTGCAGCAACATAGCTCAAATAGTAATGTTGTTTAAGGGGAACCCTATGCTGCATAAGTCAACTAAACTAACTATAGGCCAAGCAAGATGTGTCTACCTTTCTAAAGGTTGCACTTGCATGGCTTGTCGATAGGAGGCTCATCTAGGGCTTCGTGCGAAATCTCATAGTGGAGGAATTTTCAAATTTTGTTTGGATAAAAATCTTCCTTTGTCTTCTTGAGAGGACCTCAAATTTTGGTGGAATTCCCATGGGGGATTCTCCCTAACCTTTGATGCCCTAGTTGTCACAACAAGAGGGAACCCTAGAAGCTAATCCTTCAACTTAGGGATTCTTTGAAGACATATTCTTTAGTACTTCAAGTAAATCATACATTGCATTTTCTCTCATCGACCTTGACCTTGGATGCACATATATCTCCTACCAAGTCTCAACCCTAGGTATCGTGTGGTTAATTTTCAAAGTAGTTTTCGTGGAGAGTCTTACTAGCTTCTCCCAAAGCTTGCAACTTTGTTGAATCCTTCCATTGAAAGATTTGTCTTGCCTCACTTCAAGCCTATCATAGAAACATTTATCATAAGTGAGTAATTTTGGGACTCCTCCCGTTGGTGAAAATCCAAGAAGAGTAGGGTACTTAGGTTGTGGTGACAGTGGGACTATGTCCCCAAGTGTTGTTGTGCCCCCTAACTTTTGCCTCTTCACAAGGCTTTCTAGATTGTGCAGCAACATAGATCAAATAGTAATGTTGTTTAAGGGGAACCCTATGCTGCATAAGTCAACTGAACTAACTACAGGCCAAGCTGTCTACCTTTCTAAAGGTTGCACCTGCATGGCTTGTGGATAGTATATGTGGCTTGAAAATCCTTGACTATATGTCTAAAATTCTGAGCTCTATTATGACTTTAATATGAGAACTAAAACATTCATTTGAATACTATGAAAGGAATCTGCAGTCTGTCCTATGGAAATTCAAGATCTGAATTGATAGTCCTTCTCCTTGAACTTCACAATTTTCCTGCATTGCTTCCTGTGTATATCGAACTTGTTGAGTGTATGAACAAATATATCAAAATACACTTCTATATATAGCCTTCTTTTGGGTCAAATTACTCTCATGTAGGCCGAATTCATCAGGGAAGGGCTGACTTCATGTGGAGGTGACAAATTACATATTTGACTAAAAAATAATTCTTTTTAAAACTCCCAAGAAG
This sequence comes from Pinus albicaulis, assembly GCA_034641835.2. Classification (NCBI taxonomy): domain Eukaryota; kingdom Viridiplantae; phylum Streptophyta; class Pinopsida; order Pinales; family Pinaceae; genus Pinus; species Pinus albicaulis. The sequence goes on from CM076578.1 coordinate 1,899,146,576, forward strand.
GGTCTCATAAAATGTACAATGACTCTAATGACTCAATATAAAACCTAGAAGTCCCCAATGGGGACTTTGACCTATAAAATGGTGACCCAAGCATGAAACTCATGCTTTAATAAGTCATTGTAAAAATAATAATAATTAAAAAAAAAACCATTTTTTTGATAGATACATTTCATAATGACTCAAATACAAATATGAAGACTGAACCTAGTTACATTCTTCAATAGAAACCACTTGCCAATTACATATAAGATCCAAATGCGCTTCATTGTCTTGCGGTATAATAATTCATTATTGCATTTAAGTGAACCAAGCTTGTTAATCAAGGGAACATTGAGGCTTCATAATGGGATTACCTTCTAAATTTGTGACTTCAAGCTCATAATATTGTTACCTCCTTAGGTAGGAGTGGATAATAAACAACCCTATTAGGTGTTCCCAGGCCCTAATGGGCAATACAGGTCAAAGGGACATCCTTCAAGAGATAGGGGTCATGTGAATAATTATGAGATGGATGGGGACACGAGATCTCAAAGCCAAATTCCACGAGTTCACGGATGGTAGTGATGAGGGATGTCCACATACTTGGGTGTATATATGTAGAAGGGAGAAATTATGGATACATGAGTTACCCCGACCCTTTTTTTTTTCCACTCTTCTTCATTACCCTTTTGCCTTTTCTTGATTTTTCTTTGTAGTATTGCTCGGGGCTCCAGGAGTTGAGAGCATGTTGTGTATGGTATAAGATATTATTACCCCCTTAAGGTGGGGTAGTTCATCACCCACCAAAGGTTGGGACATGCATCTGGTGTGGGGGCACTCATGGGCCCTAGAAACCAGGGTGATGGCAATAATGATAAGGGGTAGAGCTCATGTTTGGCTTTTCCCCATGTGCTATTTTAATGTCCTGTCCATCTTTTGCATTTTATTGTTGGAAATAGTGAGAGGGGGGGTGAACCAATATTTATTATCAATTATCACTTTTAAATATTTTCAAAGCATTAGTTAATCTTCAATTATTATTGATGTTTATCCAGTAACAACAGTAAATAATAGAACACAATAAGCACACAAATTTTAGGTGGAAAACCCCCTTTAATATTCAGACCCAACTGAAATGAAAGGTACAACTTCCTAGAATTTTAGAAAAGCACTCTTCTCTAGCTCCCACTGGAAGGACACCCCAACGCCCTAGTTTCTTCAGTAGTCAATTGAATGGATGCCTCGACATCCTAGACCCTCCATAGGATCATGATGGTATTTGTAGGGTGAGCATTGAGATCCATGCTCCTCCATTCATGTTGAAAATTGATTGCCACACCATGGGCTTCTTTGGCACCATTATTTGTTTGTTCTTTGCCTAAGTTATTCGAGATAACGATGCACTTGGACCAGGAAGCCCTAGCTAGCTACACATTGCACCCAACAATTGGTAGTTCATCCAAGGCCAGACGAGGTTGTGTCTTTCCTAGGGAGACATGGGAGGGTATGTGTCTACCTTTAAGCCCTCATTGATGGAGCTTCGACTTGGCTTTAAGCAACTTAGAGACCCATGAGACCCATTTTGGAGCCCCATGCCCAAAATTGGGGTCCCAAAGATGTTTTGCAACATAATGAGGGTGTCACCCTCTTCATCATGATTTGTGATGCCCTCTACCACATTGCTCGCACAAGAGGCCTCAATGTTGCCTCTTTAGGCCACCACGCATGCATGACATCATCCTTGTCTGGGCTAGAGAGAGAGATGAATTAAAATTTAGAAGCTATCATGGTTGGCTTGTAACCATGAGTAGGTTACTTAGAATTTTAGTTATATTAGAGGGGCTAGTTCACTTGTTATTCAAACTACTTAGTCATGTATATATTTGTGAGATCTCATCATCACTCTTTGGATTTCCGGCCTCATTAGCAATTTCTGACCCGCAATTTGTGGAGGTTTTTTGGTGATTATGTATGAATATTTATGTGTGGATAATTTTGTCTCATTTTTGGAGCTTCTAATTGACATTGTTGTGGATGGATATACTCTTCACTATCTTTTAAGTGTTCTTTCATGATGAATTTTTTTATCTTCGCTAATGTCTAATGCATGGAATAATTACTCATGGTAATTAATCTGCCCTAATTGTTGAATATTATTTAAAATTGTAACTATTGGGAAATTTTCATGTGTTACTCGTCGGATAGTGAATGAACGAATTTTCATATGGGATTATTGCATTTTATCCTTGAAACTTCATTAACAATTGTCTAAGAAGTATAAATATCTAAAGGGGTAGCAAAATACTTTCCTTTAGGTCTCCTTGAAGAGAAAATTTCCCTTATCAAGACTATTCATGACTCCAAACTTACCAAGGGTCTAGGCACTGGTCAAATTTCCTTGGTGGTCACTAAAACCTCAAAATTATCTCTCTTTTAACCTATATTTTTTGTCCCTTTGAGGATAAGGAGGCTCTTATAGGGCTTCATGCGAAATCTCATAGAGGAGGAATTTTCGAATTTCGTTCGGATAAAAATCTTCCTTTGTCTTCTTGAGAGGACCTCAAATTTTGGTGGAATTCCCATGGGGGATTCTCCCTATCTTTTGATGCCATAGTTTTCACAACAAGAGGGAACCCTAGAAGATAATCCTTCAACTTAGGGATTCTTTGAAGACATATTCTTTAGTACTTGAAGTAAATCATACATTGCATTTTCTCTCACCGACCTTGACCTTGGATGCACATATATCTCATGCCAAGTCTCAACCCTAGGTATCGTGTGGTTATTTTTCAAAGTTGTTTTCATGGAGAGTCTTACTAGCTTCTCCTAAATCTTGCACCTTTGTTGAATCCTTCCATTGAATGAGTTGTCTTGCCTCACTTAAAGCTTATCATAGAAACATTTATCACAAGTGAGTAACATTGGGACTCCTCCCATTGGTGAAAATCCAAGAAGAGTAGGGGACTTAGGCTGTGGTGACAGTGGGACTATGTCCCCAAGTGTTGTTGTGCCCCCTAGATTTTGCTTCTTCATAATGCTTTCTAGATTGTGCAGCAACATAGCTCAAATATTAATGTTGTTTAAGGGGAACCCTATGCTGCATAAGTCAACTAAGCTAACTATAGGCCAAGCAAGGTGTGTCTACCTTTCTAAAGGTTGCACTTGCATGGCTTGTGGATAGTTGTTGTGGAGGTAAATATCCTCTGCAGATAGAGGCGATGCCACTAGCCCTAGAGTCGGTCGAGCAACAATTGAAACATGCAAAGCTATTGGTTCCTAATTACAAAAGATAGAATCGCAATAGATCACTTACCGTGATTCCTTCACTGTTGTTGTCGAAGAAGAAGTAGCACTTCCGTTCCTAGCTGGACAGGTCATGATCCGTGAGCTCGCTGCAGCCAGATACCTGTACACATGCAAAGAAGAGAGACAACATGCAACATAATATTTCACACTTTATAACTATTGATCATTCAAAGAGGAACGAATGAAATTGCATTATAATGGACAAACACAATCATGGAACCAATAGTAGAGTCATGTATATTAAGATACGAGAGACCGATTACAACCGATGCTCTGATATCATGATCTTCCTTCGACAGGATTCTAGCGGGACGTGTCTCACAAAGCTCGTCAGGGATATGACAAAACTCTCTCTCTCATAGGGTTCTCCTTAGCTCTGCTCTTTATTGTCACTCAGCTATAATTCCCTTCCCAAAAGTTCAGCTAGCTTGCAAATGGAGAGGGCAGGCTTTTATAGAGGGAGGAAAGGAAGTTGGGATCCCTATAATAATGGGATAGAGTCCTATCTCTTAGGAAGGTTCCATGAGAGGTGGAAAACCACTTCCTAATTAGGGAGATCCAGAGCCAAACAACCCAACCTCTTTTTGATGATTCGTTTTGAATTTGTTAGAATCAAACTTCCGCCTTCTATTGTTAAAAACCATTCCAAAACAGGTTGGTGTGGGCACAACACAGGGACAGAAAACCAGCTGGCATGCCCACTAGTGTATATTTTCCCCATTGGCGCTAGGGGTTAACTGGCTACCCACGCCAATGCCAAAACATAGGTTTTTGGGGCTTTCCTGAGGAAATGTTCTCAAGGAGAATTCTTGCCCTTATGCAGAAGGATGCCATCAAGGTGTTTTCAGGACAATTTACTATTCACAGGTCACGAGAATAGTCCTCCAATGTACGGGACGAGGGATTGCAGGGATGATGACAAAATGTTGTGTAATAGATGCCCCCTAAAGCATGAGGTCCGAGAGAGAGGGAGGGGTGAAATTCTTTATGAGAACACATTCAACTGAAAACACTGTCGTTGGAAGGCCCACGAATACAAATACAATTGATATCTCTGATACATGATATGTGGTATGGGCGCAACCATCCATAATAAAGTGTACAAAAACCGAGATCCAAGGTATGGATGCGGCCATCTAGTAAAATAAGGATTAACATTTTAGACTCAGGTATGGCCGCAACCATCCAATCAAAAGAGTCATGTAATAAGTTATAATAATCCACAAAGAACCCACAACCTAGATTTCATCAGACAAAATCCAAGGTCTTGTGCTCCATCTCGACCCAAACAAAGTACAAGTTCGAGCATGCGAATATGTGAGCTGAAGTCGAACATGCAAGAACATCGTCTGATTACCAGCCAACGATGAAAACTGTTAACAAACGTGAGAGAAACCACCAATAATGAAAATGGTTCTCAAGGTACAAGAGGTACAATCCACAGAATGTGAATAGGGATCTGGTGTCGAACACCCACAAAATCATCTGATTAAAGGCCAATAATGAAAACCTTGCGTTGAATGCGAAGAACCATCCATTGAGGCATGTAGGCTCCAAGGTACCTGAAGGGAGTCTCTAGATCAAATTCCTGGATAATGAGCCGAAGTTGACAGGAATTGACCTTGATCGAAGGTGGGCCATAATGTTTCCCACATCATCGACACGAGACAGAGGAACATGATGTTTGTAAATCAAGACCAACAGAGAATCAGAGGGAGGTTGAAAACTGCAGAGGCAAACTTCTCTTGAACATATCGGTGGCACGACACTGGATTTGGCAGTATTTGACATCAAAGGATCTGAGGTCATGGTGACGTGGCAAAGAGAAAATGAGCGGTCAATAGAGATTACCCAAACCCATGGAGGCAAGCAGATAACGAGATGAGATGTCCCCAACCCGAAACGAATGCAAACAAGCGCCATGTTCAAGAGCGACATACTGCCAACACGACTACAATCTTGGTTCCATTTCCCCCACCATTTCTGGTGAGTACCCTAATTATTTTTGAAAACAAGCTTGAAGGGGATAACATATGCTTGCGATGTAAGTTTGTCCTTCGGACAAATCCAACCTAGTACATTTTACGAGCCCTAGGAAGGAGGAACTCGAGTAACGTCATTGCGACATTATCTGATGTCATCAGTTTTTAACGAGTCTGAAAAAGGAAGAACTCGACCTCTTTTCATATTTAGAGAGTTTGAAAAGATAGCGGAAAAGAAAACTCCAGCAAGTCTGTCCCTGTGTTATGCCTGCGCCAACCTGTTTTGGAATGGTTTTTAACAATAGAAGGCGGAAGTTTGATTCTAACAACTTCAGAACGAATCATCAAAAAGAGGTTGGGTTGTTTGGCTCTGAATCTCCCTAATTAGGAAGTGGTTTTCCACCTCTCATGTAACCTTCCATGATTATAGGGATCCCAACTTCCCTTCCTCCCTCTATAAAAGCATGCCCTCTCCATTTGCAAGCTAGCTGAACTTTTGGGAAGGGAATTATAGCTGAGTGACAATCAAGAGCATAGCTAAGGAGAACCCTGTGAGAGAGAGAGAGTTTTGTCATATCCCTGACAAGCTTTGTAAGACACATCCGCTAGAATCCTGTCGAAGGAAGATCACGACGTCAGAGCACCGGTTGTAATCATTCTCTCGTATCTTAATATACATGACTCTGCTTTGGTTCCATGATTATGTTTGTCCATTATATAATGCAATTTCATTCTTTCCTCTCTGACTGATCGATAGTTATAAAGTGTGAAATATTACGTTGCATGTTGTCTCTCTTCTTTGCATGTGTACAGGTATCTGGATGCAGCGATCTCACGGATCGTGACCTGTCCAGCTAGGAACGGAAGTGCCACTTCTTCTTCGAAAATAGCAGCGAAGGAATCACAGTAAGCGATCCATCGTGATTCTATCTTTTGTAACTAGGAATCAATAGCTTTGCGTATTTCGATTGTTGCTAGACCCACTCTAGGGCTAGTGGGATCGCCTTTGTCCGTAGAGGGGATTTACCTCCACAACAATTTGGCGACTCCACTGTGGACAGAGTTCCAGTTGGTGCACCCACTAGATTATATTTTCCCCATTAGCGCGAGGGGTGAACTGACTACTCGTGCCAATGCCAAAACATAGGTTTTTGGGGCTTTCCTGAGGAAATGTTCTCAAGGAGAATTCTTGTCCTTATGCAAAAGGATGCCATCAAGGTGTTTTTAGGACATTTTACTATTCACAGGTCACGGTAATAGTCCTCCATTGTACGGGACGAGGGATTGCAAGGATGGTGACAAAATGCTATGTAACAATAGTATATGTGGCTTGAAAATCCTTTAATATATGTCTAAAATTCTGAGCTCTATTATGATTTTAATCTGAGAACTAAAACATTCATTTTAATACTATGAAAGGAATCTGTAGTCTGTCCTATGGAAATTCAAGATTTGAATTGATAGTACGAGTACAGGGTACCAGCTCAAGAGAATCAAGTAAGTACTATCACCTAATAAAATTAACTTGCAACAAGTCTAATGAAATCAAAGGTATGTAAACTTAAGGTATGTATGTTCATAAGTTTTTAAATTTTCAAAGTATCTAAATTAAAGAAACGACTCTCCCAGCTTCGTTTGGGAATCTAAACTAAAGAAAGTCAAATAAAGTATCAAGGATTGGGCCAAGAAAAGCTACAAAGAACCACAAAAAGAAAAGGAAGAGCTGCAAAAAGAATTGGCAAAAACTCAAGAGAATATGGAAAATATTGAAAACACAACAAAAAATCAGATTAGGGACAAAGAGACTCATTGGAAGATATATAGGAACAATAGGCAAGAAGAAGAAGCTTGGAGGTTAAGAGCCAAACAACTTTGGATTCAAGCAGGGGACAAGAATATAACTTTCTTCAATAACTCAACAAAGACCAAAAAGATAAGAAACAACATAGAAAAAATCATAGGAGGAGGGGCAAAGATTAAAGGACAAGAAGACATTAAAAAATAAGTGTTTAGGCACTTCAAAACTTTACTAACAGTAGTGGACAGCCAAGCATATGTGGAGGAATTTTTAATGCACACTCCGCAAATTATAGATGAGGAAAAATATAAAGAACTATCCAAAGAGGTACCAAAAAAAGAATTTATGGCAGCCATATGGAGTCTCCATCTGAAAAAGGCTCCAGGTCCGAATGGTTTTCACATCTCCTTCTATTGAACCTTCTGGAAATTAATAAAGAAGGATCTGCTAGAGATGATAAGATATGTCATAAAAAATAAAAATATGGGAGGCTTTACAAATTCCACTTTCCTGGCCCTCATCCCCAAAGATCCCCACCCTACCTCTCTTAGTAGATTTCGGCCCATATCCCTTTGTATTTCCTCTTACAAAATCATCTCAAAAAAATTGGCAGGTAAACTCAAGCCCCTTCTCCATCTTCTCATTTCTGAAAACCAAGGAGGCTTCGTCCCAAATCGACAAATTATTGATAACATCATCCGAGTCCAAGAGGCCCTCCACTCTAGCATTGCCCGCAAAAAACAGGGCTTTATTTTGAAAATGGATATGGTTAATGCTTTTGACAGAGTAAATCTTTCCTTTCTATTAGTTGTATTAAAAAATCCGGTTTCTCAGATAAAAGCTTGCACTATCAGCCTTGCGATTGCCCCTCTTGTCAATGGAAGACCGTGCAATTTTTTTCAGATCTCAAGCGGGCTCAAGAAGGACTATCCTTTGTCTCCCTTTCTTTATATCCTAATGGTTGATTCCCTGAGTAGGAAGTTGGAGCTTTGCCGAAGAAATTGCACCTTGACAGGATTGTTAATAAGCAGAGGGGTCAAAAGTGTTAATCACTCGCTATTTGCGGATGACACGCTTCTCATGGGCAAGCCTCTTGTGTTGTTGCTAGAAGATTCAAATCAGTTCTTGATAATTTTATGGAAGCTTATGGAGGTTTGATGAACAATGGAAAATTTTGAGGTCTAAAATAGGGAATGGGGAATGGGGAATATTATTTTATTGGTTTAGCTATTATTTTATTACTTCCTTAGGAGGCCCATTTTAGACCTCAAAATTCCCCTAATGGTAAAAGTTGTGTTTATGGTTGGAACACATATCATAGGATCCTACAAATAATGTCTCAAATTTTATAAATCCCCTTCCAACCCAACTGGAGTCATTTCCAATATCTTGGGCTACCCATTACCAAGAAAAAATTAAAGAATGAGATCTGGAACAAGTCTGCAGAGAATATGAAAAGGAAGATCCATTCTTGGGGAATGATTTGGTTAAACCAAGTGGGAAGAGTCATCCTCATAAAATCCTTACTATTTTCTCTGCCCCTCTATCAATTTGCTCTGATCTCGGCTCCTGCCAACATCCATAAGCAAATAGAAATCTTAATCAGAGGGTTTCTATGGCAAGGAGGCAAAACAAAAACTAAGAAATTCAATCTTGTCAACTAGAATCATATCACTGCTCACTACAAGAATGGAGGCCCTTCCATCAGAACCCATGAATTAATGAATTTGGCACTTGGATCCAAGATTGCTTGGAGGTTTCTCACTAGGGAAAGAAGCTGGTGGAAACACGCTTTAGAAACAAAATATCTAACTGCCCCAAGGATCTCCATCCTAGACAGAAGTCCACCTTTAAGACCTTGTACTCAAATCTGGAAGCTCATCTAAAAGGCAATTCCACTAATAAAAAACAATATCACAATAAAGCCAGGAAATGGGATAAATATTAACTTATGGACAGACAACATCATGGGAAATGATCCTTTAGGAAATATTCCAGAAATCCAAGGTTTAAAGAAATGGATGAATATAAAGGGCCTCTTCAAGTTGGGGAAAATTTCAAAGTGGGATGTTGATGGGACATGGAAACAATCGAAAAAAACCCAATCTGCCACTTCATATAATGGAGCAGTGGAGTACCATGATCCCATTGCTAAAATGAGAAGCTCCCTCAGATCAGAGCATCCATGATTAACATATTTGGATCCCCACTAGAGGAGATTACACTGTCAAGTCTGGCTAGAAAGTCTTCCAAAATTCAAAATCTTCTTATGGACTCTCCTACACATCAAAATCCTTATAGTTGATAATTTCAAAAAAAGAGAGGAATATGCGGGCCATCACAATGCCCATTGTGCTTACAAGAGGAGGAAAGCATCCAACACATATTCCTAGACTGCAAATTTTCCAATGAATGTTGAATGGGAATTGTCTCACCAATAGAAGCAAATTTGAGTTACAACACTCTTCTCAATCAATTCTTAGCTAAATGGAAGAACAACTACCCCTACCCTCTCAAAAGAAAAGTTACAGTGCAAAGATATTGGTCCAACATACCCTCATTCCTTTGCTAGAAAATCTGGCTCGTAAGAAATAACAAGGTTTTTAAAATAAAAAACCAACAACGGAAAGAGTAATCTCTAAGACTTGGGGAAAAATCACTGAATTCTTCTCAACAAAAGGGGCTAGAGGAATCGACATGAGGCAACTTCAATCAGAAGAGAGAAAATGGATGAGGTTTGCTCACAACAATCATATTCTCTCGCCCCTAATCTCTCTGCCTCCGGGCTCAACTCTTCTTTATAACTCCCACAGCGATGGCCTTCACCATCCATCCATGCTCCTCGATCCTATGTCTAGCTTGTGTATTCTCTGCGCTTGCATTCTCATTTGCCTCTCGTGCTCTGGTCCTCTTGCGCGCAACATCCTATGTGGGCTTCTCCTCTTATCCGGCCTTCTAGCTCTCAGCAAATCCAACGCCCCTCTCTTATTGCGTTGTCAAAGTAGTTACTCTCGGAAAATCCTATGCTCCTCTCTGAATTTGGCAGCCGAAGCGCTCCACTTCCATTTCTTATCTCCCTTTCCATGCTTCTCCCTTTTGGTGTCCTCCTACAACAAAAACTCTCCCCATTTCCTCCCTCCTCTCCCTTTCTCACTCCTCGTCCCCTCCAACCCCCTCACTGTTAATCCTTCCCTTGTGATTTTTGAGTGGAACCAAAGGCAGTCTTGTTTCCATCGGTCAACAAAGATCTCTGTCAGACCATTTAGAGCATTGGATCCCCAGCTACAGACAAAAGATATCAGAATAATCTCCACAGTACAACATTGGAATACAGACATCAATGAAGAGAGGAACCATCCTTGTGCATTTTGTAGGGCTCACAGAGTTGTAATTGACCAATTAAAGGAGCAGATGGCTCAAAACAGGAATCACACCAGAGAAGAGATTGTTGTCTTTCGCCAACAGTGGGAAACAAATTCTAAGGATTTGATGGATGTAAAAAATAGATGCAATCACTTGGAAGGATATACTAATTACCTCCAAGATCTCCTAGCAAAAAATCAGAGCATGGTTCTAATTCTCTTGACCAAGGAAGTGGTCACAGGGAAAGTGAGAACACAGTAAATAAGTAGATCATCTCCTCAACCTTGTGAACTCTTAAGAAAGGCCTTCATCATCGATCAGCTCTCAATAGATAGGATCCAGTCTTATTATTAAATGAAATCGAAATATATTATCTTGCTTCATCAGTTTGTTAAGGTCTATAGTAGGTGAAATAGTCTCTATAGCTAATAGTAGCGCTAGAAGAAACAGTGTGTGCAATGTAACAAAATATCAACACTCCCTGTAGACAAACCTTTTTTGTGGTTTCAGCAGAGTGAGCATGTACTGAGAAAGTTCGCCTTCCTTGTTTTCTGATATAATATATCATAACCGACTTTGTTTGAAAAAAAAAATTAGTATGAAAATTAGAAATTTCATCATTATAATATATATTATTAGAAATTATTAAACATTGTAATATATTTAATTAGAAATTATATATTTAATTAGATATTATTAAATATATTTACCTAGAAATCAGTCATAATTTAAAACAGTTACATAGAACTCATATTTATCAAATTTTATTAATGAAATATATTTTTTATTATAAAATCAAGGACCGAGAGCGTGCCTGCATTGCCTAACCTAGTGGCTCTTTGAACGCACAATGCCTGGGCCTCCTGCCGCCATGGCTCACCCGGAGCCTGATCCGGGTGGGTGTCCCTCCAGCAACAGCCCTGCTTCTCCTCATCACTCACAGCCTAATAGGTTGCTTCAGATTTTGCATTTTTAATCGCCTCAATGGGCCCTCAAAGAAATCGACCAGCGATCTCCAAGTTCGTAAAAAAACTTGAAGTAATCCCCGAGATCAACCTTCTACACAATCTACCCAAGAGAGCAACGCTTTCCCTGTCTGAAAAAGGGCTTGTCGAGAAATTTACTGGATTATGGCCTTCCCCCAAAATTGTCCAAAAATGGGTGGAATGAAACTGGGCACAAGTTACACCAGGTAAGATCTCCATTCGGTGTTGTGGCGAAGGTTATTATACTTTCCACTTTGAATCCAAGGATGACCCCGACTTAATCTTCAGTAGCGGCTCGTATTTCATGGGCACTAGAGGCCTATATTTGAACAGATGGACGCCAAACTTCGATCTGGAAATGGATTTCTCGAAACAGTTCTAGTTTGGGTCAGGCTTCTACATCTTCCCTTGCATTGTAGGGGATATGATTCCGTAAGAGCAATAGGGAATGTCCTTGGAAATTACATCGATAGAAGCGAGCCCAAGAACAATATGCAGGCATGCGTAAGGATTTGTGTCAAAGTTAACCTAGGAGAAGGACTACCGAAAGCCATCAAGCTCAAAGTCGACAACTGGACGCACATTCAACAACTGGACTATGAGAAAATATGCTTCAAGTGTAAGGTATGTCACGAATACGACCATTTTGCTAGTAGATGCAGTAAAAAAGATGATAATGACAAGAAAACTAAAGAAATCCAAGATCCAAAATTGGAACAAGTAAAAAAAAAAGATTGCAAACAAATCTCAACCAGCCCCCCTCCTCCCCCTCCATTTGGCCCTCCCTCTCCTTAACACATATCCTTTGTTCAACCTTTTCCTTCCCTGAATCCTCCCCCATCCTGGGCTCACACCCTTTTGAGCCTTTCTCCATCCCATCTGATCCCTCCAACCCCTCCTTCTCCCTCCCCTTTATCCCCCAGAATACCTTTGAACTCTCCTCTTCTCCCCCGAGCTCCCCCCCCCCCCCCCAGGGCCTCTTTAACTCTGATCCTCCCCTCTTGGAGCGCCCCCCCCCCTCCAGGGAGTCCTTAATTTATGCTGACCATTCCAAGAAAGAAGGAAGGAAGTCAAATAAAGAACTAAGAGACGAGGCAGTTGTAAGGGACCTCACCCTTGGAACACAACAACCAATGGAGAGTTACCTCGAGAAAGGCAACAAGACCAAGGAAAAAGCTCAACAGGTTCAAAAAGGGCAAGGTCCCTCATCCTCAATACCCAATAAATAATGATAATAGTGTCTTGGAATTGCAGGGGATTGGGTCATCCCTCCAAACTAAATATCATCAGAGACCTCATCAACAAGGAAAAACTAGACATCCTCCTTATCCAAGAGACAAAAACCAGCAGTCAATAGATGGAAAGTATCACAACAAAAATAAAAAACTATGAAGGACCAACTATCTCAACCAATGGTGCATCCGGTGGGATTTGCACCCTTTGGAAAAAAGGAAAAAGGAAAATACAAAATTCAAAAAAGGAAGCTCACTAGATTAAAACAAATCTAAAAAGTGCAACCTTGTAAGAACAAATCAGCCTATACAACATCTATTCCCCAAATCACTATAGAGATAAAGAAATATGCTGGAAAACCTTAAAAGAAACAACAATGGCAGAGCAAGAGAAGGGTCTAATCCTTAGAGGAGACTTAAATTTAGTTATTAAACTAGAAGAAAAAAGAGGCAGCCTCTTTCAGCCAGATCCATCCAGGGAGGCCCTTGAAGAAATCATAGAGCAGTGCAACCTTTTGGACATCCCACCCAAAAAAGGGAAATATACTTGGGACAACAAGAGATTGGGGAAGGCTAACATCAAAGACAGGCTGGATAGAATCCTCATCAAGGACAGCATAGTGGCCAGCTATAGTAAAGTATCTTCCAAGATCATCCCATCAACAGCCTCAGACCACAAACCAGTCTCCATTGAGCTTGGCTCAACTGAAAACTTTGGGCTTCTCCCCTTCAAATATAATAGTTGTGGAGCAGCCTGTTATCACTCTAGTAATTTCTTAAGTTGCGGGATTTTGATTTTTTAGTCAAAGAATACTAGAGGTAACCACAAACCTACTTCAAATTCTAGGATCTAGCCTTCCTCGAATTCAGAGAGGGCTCTCTCTTCAAGATTTATCTTTGTTTGATTTATAAATGTTAGGCTAGTTATGAAAGTACAATTTGGTTTTGGTTTAAAGAGTATGGTGGGGAAGAATCACTTAAAGGTAAAATAGAGAGAAATCTACTTGTCCATTGGACTATGGAGTCTAAATCAAACTAATAGCACTAGAAATCAAGACTAAAAAGGTACAAATATATCCAGGGAAAGATAGATAGCCCTCAAAGATTTGGGAAAGTGGTTTTTGTGAGGTGGTATGATTAGGATAAAGGGCACTTAAGGATCCTTTGATCCGAAAAATGGAAGTAGGAGGCAAAGGTCAAACGGGAGTGAAAGCAATTAAGAATTCTCAGTATCGAAAATCAGAAGAAAACATTAAAATGGAAACTAGTTAAAGACATGGAGCACTTGACTAATCCTGTAGTAATACTCCTAGTTACACATTCAAACAGAACAAACATATAATGAATGCATGAAACTTAGAAAAGGAAACAGTGACAAGTAGGAAGTACTTCACTCATCAGCTTATCACAGGGACCCTGAATTATGATGCCAGTTAGCTTGTCCAGTTTGCTACTTTGAAATCAAACACACAATAGCCTCCAATGTTCAGCAAAAATGTCTATAGTAAAGTCTAGCAATTTTATTCCACACTGAATACTTCTAATGTAGAAGTATTTATAAAAAATTTAATTACAAATATCTTAGGAGACATCTAGGAATATTTCTACAGCTATTGGGGTCGAAGTTGCAGGGGTCAAAGTTGCAGAAGTCGAAGATGCTAGGGTTTAAGTGCTATTGTTGCATAGGTCAAAATGTTGTTGCAAGATCGAAGGTCTAGATCAAAGTTGTTGGAAGGAAGGGATGACTTGGTGATTGGAGGAAGTCTATGTCTAGGTCAAAGAGTCTAGGATTTTCTCATATTAACTACTGAAGGAAGAGGTTTGACTGGGTTTTCCCCTTGATAGGGGTTTTTCCTTGGCTGAGTGCCTATGTCTTTTGTCTCTTGTTTTTTGCAATCTTCATACACACATAATCTGGTAATTGCTTGATGAAAGATAATATAATAAAGAAGTAAAAGAAGCCAACATAATTCACAAGTAATTATCAAGACAAAGGAATCAGACCCTAATTCTACTAGCATTGATTTCTCAACAGGGTTTCAGAGCTAAGGTCAAGAAATATTGGAGATCACTCAGTTGGCTTGAAAGGAAGGGTTACTCCCTTTATGATAGGCTACTTGAAAATGGGATTAAATATTGCAGGAAGTTGTATCAAAAGAATCATCTACAACTTATTCAATGAGGTCAAAAGCAAAGGGTTCTTGGAAGCACTTACAGGTTCACTTAATGGCGACAATGCATTGATTATTGATAATGGAGCATCAAGGTACATGACAGGAGAAAGTAAAAAAATTCACACTCCATCAAAGGAACCATCTACTCTTGTATTGGAGTTGGGAGACAACAAAAGTTATGATGTTAGAGGCTTGGGATCAACTTCTTTGATGCTGGAAAATGGAGCAAAGCCGCATCTCAACAATATACTCTATGTTCTAGGTTTGAAAAAGAATTTACTTTCAATTTCTTGCTTAGATGATAAAGGAGATAGAGTTGCTTTTGTAGATGGAAAAGTTATGGTTTGGGGACAAGATTCAAGCATCGATAAAGCTAGGCTTATTGGAGTACGTAATAGAGTCACAACACCATCTCCTCAAGCCCTAGTTCACATGGAAATCAATCCCATTGAACTATGGCATCGAAGATATGGACATTTACATTACAATGCTATTCCCTCTGCCAATCAATTGGTAAATGACATCCCCAATATCAAAGAAGATAATGAAGGAATATGCAAGGAATGTGCTTTGGGAAAGAATACAAGGAAACCATTTACAAATAGTGAAACAAAGTCAAAAGATATACTAGACCTCATTCATTCAGATGTGTGTGGTCCTATGTCTGATAAATAACTTGGAGGTCATCTTTATTATGTGACCTTCATTGATGATCACTGTAGAAAGATATGGCTCTACGTTCTCAAGAAAAAGGAATGAAGTATTTGAGAAATTTAAGGAGTTTAGATATGAAGTGGAGACCCTAACCGAAAGAAGAATAAAGACTTTGAGATCCGAAAATGGTGGGGAATTCACTTCCAAAGAAATGATTGCATATTGCAAAGAAGCAAGAATTAAGAGGGAGCTTATTGTTCCCTACTATCCCGAAGAAATTTTAGTGGCCAAAAGGAAAAATAGGACAATTGAAGAATGCATACGTACAATAATTTTTGACCAAAAATTCTATGGGGAGAAGCAACAATTACAACAATATATATACAAAATAGAAACCCTCATAGAATTCTTGAGAATATGACACCTGAGGAAGCGTTCCTGGGAAAGAAGGGTAAGCAAAAGGACTTTAGTAAAGTCAAGTGTTTCAACTATGGCGAGATGGGTCATTTTTTGTCGAGATGTCCGATGAAGAAGTAGGGAGATGACAAGTAGGAGAAAGGGAAGTAGGTTGCCGGTATTGCCACTTATGCTGATATAGATTGTCTTACCAAGATATTGAAGGAGGAGGACTTTGATATGATCTCTCATTTCTCGCAGGGTACTATCGATGAGAATGGATGCTACATGGACAATAGTGTGTCAAAACATATCACAGGGTCACATGAGGTTTTCGAGATTGTAGCTGAATGGGACTCGAATTTTCACATGGTTTTGGGCGACAATGTTATGAAACCAACTCACAAAATAGAAGAAAAGATAGATCAACAACTTAGAAATCAGCCTCTTCGAGGGGGCAACCTCCTTTCCATTACATAAATGAACAATTCTTCGATGATACAAATGACAAAACATACCTTCTATATATAGGAGTCTAAGGGGTCACAATATAACAATGTGGGGACCACATAGGCACAACAATAATAATAATGGGGCTACAATAACAATAAGGGGCTACATTAGTATTATAGTGACCTAACATGCCTCTCTCCTTCAAACAAGTGTTGTCCTCAACGCTTGAGTAGTTCCAGATGGTTTCGTTTAAAATTCTCATCCTGCTATGTGGAATCTTTAGCAGGTAAGTTCTTCCACTTGATGAGATACTCTGAAATTGATTGATTTCGTAGTTGTCGAGTTATTATTTCCGTGGCTGCTTTAGATTCCAATATGATTTTTCCTTCCTCGTCAAGTTTTGGCAATATTGTTTGAAATGAGAGTTTTTCACCTATAACCTTCTTTAAGCATGAAACATGGAAAACTGGGTGCACTCAAGAAGTGGCAGGAAGCTCCAATTTGTATTCCATAGTACCAATCTTTTGCAACACCTTGTAAGTCCTCAATGTGCTCTATCATTGAACCCTTTTGTTTGAGATTTATCCTAAAGGTGTTGGTCTTTGTATCCTCATCATGTGCTATCATTTACTTTGTAAAAATTGACCAAGTGACAATTTGTTTATGAGAGGAAAGCCATCGATACCATACAAATTGATTGGGTTTTATATATAAAGTTGCAATGCATACCTTTTGTGTGTGTTTTCACATTATGAAGATCAAAATATTGCTCCATCTGTTGTATCCATGTTATCAGATCCTTGCCATCAAACTTGTTCATATCGATCTTTGGAATATGGTGGGTCTTCAATCCAATGCTAGAGGTTATGGAATCATGATTAACATTTTTTTTGTTCTCATCATGAGTTTCATCTAATACATTTTCTCCATTAGGAAGCATTTCTTGTAGCAACTTTGTCAAATTTTCTTTTAAACCATTCTTCAAATATTCCATGTTTCCTTTCATTTTTTCTTCTATACCATCCATTTTAGATTTCATGTCATCCTTAAAACAATCCATCTTAGCTTCCATGTCTGCTTTTAAACCATCTATGTCATCTTTGGTTGCTCTTTGTGAGAAATTTGTTGCACTTGGTCCCATAATTTTGATATATCATGCTGCAATTCTTCCTCTTCTTGTGTCATAGTAGAGTTTTCTTAGGGCTTAATGGGTGTAGAATTATTTTTTGGAGCCATTTTAGAACCCAATACAGATATCTATGCTTCAATATGCCCTTGGAATCACTTCAACTGATTTTTCAAAAAAAAGTTATGCATTTTTTTTTTAAATACACACCTTTTTCTTGCTTGTAGGAGCTCGATATTGAAAAAGTTGTAACTCTCTAATTTTGGTTCTCCAAGATCTGAACTTCTTTCCAATGCCACAGGTCAGACCTACTTTGGATTCTTCAAGGTAAAGTTATGCCCAATCTCCCACAGTGTCCTAATTATGGACTGGTTCAACAGAGCGAACTTGTACGACATGCCACGTGTCAATGTTTTGACCTTCGGCCTTGAAATTGATAAACAAGAAACTACAATCCGTGTGATTTCAGACTCTTCGAACAAAATTCAAATCCGATGTCTGAACGAAAGTTATGGCGATTTTCCCTCGGTCAACTATTTGAGATAAAATTATGGAGCCTACAAAAATCCTAACTTCCTATGATCATATCTCCAAAAATATAGCAAACCAAGATCTGAAATTTTTATATGAAGTTGCTCACGATTTCAAATTATCGTGGTAAAAATTTCAGCCTCTGAGCCTTCATAGAAAAAAAGTTATAAGGAAAATTCCAAGATGACTTGTTTGCAGCAGCGAAACCCTAGAATCCAAAGCTCTGATACCAAATGTTATGCAACCAACTCACAAAATAGAAGATAAGATAGATTAACGACTTAGAAATCCACGTATTTGATGGGGAAACCTCCTTTACATTACATAAATGAACAATTCTTTGTGAAAATTTCTGAATTCACTTAACAAAAATTCTACTGCAGAAATCTGGTTTACTTCTCCTACTTGTTTTTAAATTAGCAAGTTATTTTCAGAAATATTCAGAAAAGATTGAAGTAAACAAGCTGCAGCCTAAACATACATATAGATCAAGTACTGAAGTATTAAGCACATTCGACAAAGGACACAATATTTTTTGGACAAATGTCCCCAGAAAAACTCAATGCGGGAAAACCGGTGCAACAGCTCTTGATGGTTTTATTATTATGCAGTTTCTGAATACAAACTAGGGTACCAGTTGTTATCTCTAAATTGGTACTGATGGGCTGCTCCACCAGAAAACTTAGAGTAACTCTTTCAAACCAGCTTTTGACTGAGGATTAGCCTCTTCAGCCTGAGAGGGTTCTGTCAAATTAACTTATGATTTGCTCAATTAGGATTCAATCAGATGGCTAACTCTGTGATGTGTATTTTAATGTATTTGATTGCAGGTGAAAAATGAAATAGGGTTCACTACTATTGGGCTTATGGAGTCATTATGAGGGAATTCAATGACAAATGGATCTCCTTTTGGAAGCTGAAGCTTTTACTGTTTCAATGAAAGGACAATACACACGCAAGAATATTCACTAGTTTAATGTTAAAAAGAAATCCGAGCATGCAGAACATGAATTTTGAGTAATTCAAAATCAAGATATTGGAAAAAAAATATTAAGAAACATAACATATAAGCATCATTGAAAAACTCAAAGAGACTCAAGTGAAGCAGAAAACACAGTCACTATATATTACTGATGATAAAAATTTACAATAGTGGTAGTGTCAAATAACGTTCTCCAACCCCTTCTCATTCGAAGTTCTACCTATTAATAGGCTTTTGTTCATTACATTAGATCTGCCCATCTGGCTAGATCATCGAACCATCAACTTAGACACATATCTTAACCATAAAATATATTCTTGGAACTAAAAATGACACCTAATAACTTAAGACTTACAAGCTTATTAGGACTCTATCTTTCATTTATTACACCCACTTATCTGCAGAATAGGATACTTACATTGATCATGACCAAGTGCTCGAGTGGCACACACCATAACCTAGACAAAAATATACCCACTAGATTTAGGAACTAACACCCCTACTTTTAAGGAGAAGATAAACATAACATTTGATCATATTCCTCATGCTGAGCTGGATAGGTGACATCTTTGTCGAGTAGTGAATCCCTGTTGGAGTGTCCCACTGCCACCTTTGAATGCCTCCACATGGTTGTCTACCCTTCAATATGCTTTCCAAACATCAAAATACAACTAAAAACACTTCGCTGCAAAAACAGAGTGCAATAGGCATTTTTGTAGCGTAGTTTGGTAGAAAGTTCATTTCAGCCATCTAAGTCAACTTTTAGCCTCTCTTTTTGATTGGGATATGTTTGCTAGATAATACGAGCTAAATAAAACTCTTTCCCTCCTTTGATTTCCATCCAAAATGAGATTTGTAGAAAAAGTATCCTACAGGGATTTCATAGCAAAATCTGCCCTTCAAGCTGGGGCTTCGCTACCAAATTTCCTAATTGGCAGAAAAACACAAAATTTTCATTTTTCTTGACCATTTCACCTTCCAAACTGAAAATTATGTTTCTTGAATGCTGCAAAATTTGTCAAAATGTTTAGGCCAACTCTTCAAACTTTTGGCACTCCATGCTTAGCAGTATAAGGTTGCATCTTGTTAGGTTCATTTATCACTTTGATTTTCAACCCTCTTTTCTTAACTCTTCCTGAATCATCTCCATTTGGTCTTCTAGTTCTTTAACTTATCCCTTAATCTTTTTTCTTTTAGATTGTAACCACCAATTTCTCTTTAGGTGTTTTTCATTACTCTCCTCAAAGGAAGTATTCTTTTCAGCAACTTTTTGGCATTTGCCAGTGATCTATCATATTGGTTCAGCTAATCATTCATTTTTCTTCAAAATATTCCGTCAACTTTTTGTCTACCTTGGCCTCCTGTAGTTCTAACTTGACTTCAATAACCTATGATCTGGCCTCTCTTAACTGTTCCTGCAATACCTGTACTTCAATCTTTTCCACCATCTGCTCCTTTCCTTTCCTTTGAACAGAAACCTCTTCTGTTGTTGGAGATAGGTCTATGATGTCTTATGTGATAGGCTGCTTGCCTTTGTCAACAATTTATGTCTTCTTGTTTTCCATGACACCATTTGCAAGATGTAGCCTAGCAAGTGATTTCCTTGGCAGGAATATGAAACCTACATCTTCTCCTGCAAAATATAACTTTTTAACAGTCTTACCTTTACGTTTCTTCCTCTTGTCCCCTTCAATGTCTTCTACTTGGACAATTGGAGTCTCTTCAATGTTTATTGCTTGGAGGATGTCTTCAAGATTTCCCTTGGCAATGGTTTGACTTCTAGTTATCCTCCTGCTACTATGCTTGCTAATCTTCTGTTTGTTTCTTGTAGGTGATGGCTATGGGATATCTGCCTCTGGTATAGGTTCTGTTTGAACATCCATTGGCTCCAAGATAGGCTCTGCCTCTTCTTCATTTACACCTTCTGTCACAGATGGAGATGAATTATTTTTTAGCTTTAAAGTCTTCTTAGGTGTCACTAAATCAACTTCATACCCATCGAGGAAAAGGAAAGATGCCCAATCTCTGTTTAATTTCTTCAATTCTTCCAGCACTAAGAGTTTAATTAGACCATGGTGAAAAACTGATGTCTCACGGCCTTCATCCCTGGCTTGAACCTTATCGGACATCTTCCCTAAGATCCTAAACAAAAAGAAAGGAAGATCAATGGGTTGCTTACCAGTAAAATGTAAAAGGAGCTTGAAATGGTACAGGTAAACCATATTAAACCTCCCCTCACAGGTAAAGTACTTCTATATCACAAACAACAACTTAGAATAATTTTCCTTCATAAAACTCCTTGGAATGCCAGATGCCATATCAACTCCAATATGTTCTGGTTTGACAAATTCCTCAAAGATCTACATTTTGAATTTAGTGGCTTTGAAACACCCTTCAACTTCTCTTGGTATCTCTATAGCCTGAGAGGTGGTATCAGGTGAGATTGTGAAATTTAAAACCCCCACCTTCGAGGCTGTGCCTGTAAAGTTCACTGCAAAATCCTTTGATATCTGGGCATGAAATCCTTGAAGCTTCTGACAGAACTGTAGACATCCGACATTTTTGAATGCATCCATGAGACTGGGGTCTTCATTTAATAGCTTGAGGTCCATAGGCTCGTATCTCACACAAGAGCCTCCTCTGTTCTCCTTCTTCTTCATTGCCATTCTGCTTTATAACCTCACTCTCTCCCTAATTATGACACCTGCAGATGAAAAAAATGGACAACAAGCTTCTTGCGGTATGAATCAACTCTTCAAAGATGATACTAGACTACTGCATGCAAGGCTTGAACAATAGATGACAGAGAGATGCTTTGAAATGAAATTAAAAATTGCAATTTGAAAGTTGGGATAATGATGCCAAATGTGGGAATACAATTTAATGATGAGGGTAATTATGATCTTGCATGCTTGGGTGATCATGATAACTAATTGGGTGACCTCACCTTTACCCTTGACCATTGGAATTTTGACACCTCACTATGCTCTATTTTTTCTGTAGAAAAACAAAATTCCGCAGCAAAGACAGTAATAAACCTGGCAGATTTGCTGAGAATTTTTAGGTGATTCTGTAGCGAAAGCTTCCATTCTGTAGTTATATTCGCTACAAAATGGTGAAAAACCAGACAAGTAGCATATGTTTAATTTGAGGCCATGCATGTGAAAACTAAGTGGAATTGGGTGGATTTGACTGACATGACATGACTAATTCATGAACCAACCTATTAAGACCAAATGAAATCGTGGAGAGTGAGGTGAGTGATCCTATTAATAAATTTGAAAATTTATGTGTGATAACACTAGTAGTGTGATAAAATCCCGAAATATGTACCTCTATCTCCGAAGATAGACAATATGGCCGATTCAGTTGAGGATGAAGAAACCCCATAGGTACCTACGCAGTCACTATGTCACCCTTCAGTGTGGTTATGTCACCCCTACTGGATTTGTCGAAAACGAGTCCTATCTGGCCCACTGAAACCCCAGCGTTGCTTGAGAAGTGACTGTCACCCTGGTTGGCCTGCATCCCTCTGCATGAGCGCTTCTGGCTCTGCGTCACCCCTCCTGGGCTTATGCTACCTCTGCATCAATCCTGCTAGGCCTACATTGCCTCTGCGTCACCCCCCCTAGAATTCGTTGCCTCTATGCAATTGTATTCTCGGCCTCAGATTCTAAAATCCCACTGCCGAACTACCCCTCACTGCATTGCAAGCTTCACTGGAAAATTCTCAGCAACTCACGCCCTAGAATTTCGACTTAGCTCAAGTGCTACCGCTATGTGTGTGTTCTCCAACTGACCCCAAGCCTTCCTTTAATACTTTTCTCGTTGAGCAATAAACGACCGTGATTTGATCTATAATCAACGACTAAGATTAGAAAATGATTGATCCTCGTGACTTAGAACATTCTCACCCACATGTCTAAATTAATTCACTTTAATTATTTAATTTCCCTAAGTTAGACTTAGGGTCTCCATTAAAATAATTAATTTTTTGAATAAATTAGGTTCTAGATGGAATTTCTCCAAATGATTCTGGGTCTTGGAGATCTCATGTGTTCTAGCCCCTCTAAAATTTTTTGGAGGTAGAGCACATCCGATGCTACCTAAAAATCAACACTCCCTCTTAGCGAGGAAAGTGTTCTAGCAATACTTTAATCTGAAGCATTACTATGATCCACGACATCGGTCCCCTACACTGCTAATGCTCGGTTGCTGCCCCTTATCCACTGCACCACTACCTTATGTACTTCTCACCATGCCACTGCCTTATCTATGCTACAACTTCCTCTCAAATGCTGCATCATGCTTCCCATTTCACTACCACTGCTAACTACTGCACTGCAACTCAGTTGCTGAGAGTTAAGCAACTGAAGGACATCACCCAAAATACTAACAGACAAGTCAGTATGGTTGCATCTCGATACTGAAGCACCCTTTGCTGCTACAATACGCTGACCCTCTGAAGCTCTGCACTATCTAATGCTCTACACTACGTAAGAACAGCCTATGCACTACTGAAATCCCATCAGCCTTTGCGCTACTGCTTCCACGCTGCTGTTGCCGCCTCTCGGCGCTGTTCCATGTTGAGATTTTGAGGTAGAATTTGATGTGATCTAGCTCCCAAAATTTGTGGAGGGACTAGAGTACATAAGATCTCCAAGACCCAGAAAGTGTTTTAAGAAATTCCATATGGTTTAAGATATATTTAATTAGTTAATCTTTTTAATTAAAAACCCTAAGTATAAGTTGGGAAAAGTAAAGGATTAAAGTTAATTAAATTAAGCATGTGATGAGAATGACTTATGTGACGTGGATCAAGAAAACTCTAATCTTAGCTGTTTATTAGAGATTATATCATGACTGTTGAAGTTTCAACGAGAAAAGTATAAGAGAAGGGCTTGGGGTCAGTTGGAGAACACACACACTGGCAGAGCACTGAAGCTAAGCTGGATTTCTATGTCATGGTTTTCTTATATGAGACTCATGAGATGTGGGAAGCCCTAACCACATTGTATCAAGGGAGGTCCGTCCAGAGAAAGATTCTTTTAGAGAACCAACTGAAGTTATTTTGATGTCCAAGGGAGAGGAAATCGATCCTTTCCTATCCGGATTGCAGTCGATCCAGGGATCAATTGACTAGGATGGGGGTGAAGGTGGATGATGATGTCATGGTGAGGACCACTCTAAATGTTGTCACAGAGAACTGCGAAACGTTTGTCTAAAGTCTCTTGGGCAGAGTGGATCTTCCTAACTGGGACAATATGTGGGCTATCCTCCGACGAGGAGATCCGTCGAATCACCAAGAGGCATTACAACACCAGTTCGAGCAAGGTGAGGAAGGAGGAAGAGGAAGACGCAACCCTGGCATCAAAGAGGTGTGGAAATTATACTGCAGCGTATTAGTTTATATCCTCCTACTTAATTTAAATAATACAAATTATTTCTAGAAATTAGGTTCAGAAAATACCAAAAATAAACAGAACCACAACCTACACATGCATATCATTTACTGAATTATACACTCATGCAACAAAGTGACACATGGATTTTTGGACATAAGTCCTCAGAAAAACCTAAAGCGGGAAAACCGGTGCAGAAGATATGAGGGTTTATTATTAAGTAGTTCGGAGTATAACAAATCTGGGTTTCAGATCTGGAAAACTCGACAGAGAATAAAAGAAATCAAATTTGTAGCTAACCTGAAGTTCTAGTGTCAAATATCAGACTGATCTACACCCTCAAACATGATTTAGAGAACTCAACCTAGATCTGACCCTAGAAACCCTCAGCGCTACTCCTGCAGCCCCAGCGTCAGCTTTGAAGGCCTGCGTCAACCTCTGCATGGCTCTGGGAGGGCCTGCGTCACCCCTAGAGGGTCTATGCTGCCCCTGCGCTGCCTCTACTAGGCCTGTGTCAGCTCTGCGTAGCCCCAGCTGCCTCTGCTAGACTGCGTGGCTCTTAAGCCCCTCTGCGTTGCCCTTTTTGCTACTCCTCTGCCTCTTTCTGTCTCTTGGCTCTTGGGATCAGATCATCCCCTCAACCAATACTACCCCTCACTATAGGAAATTCCTCCGGAAATTCTTAGCAGACCCGCCCTAGAATTCCAGATCTATTCCTCAATTCTGCAACTGTGTGTTTGTCCAACTGACCCTCAAGCCTTTCTCTTATACTTTTTCATTGAAATCTTCAACGACCGAGATTAAATCATCCATCAATGACTGAAATTAAAAGACCGGTTGATCCATGTGACTTAAGACAATTTCGACACATGTGTTAATTAATTCACTTTAATTATTTTATTTTCCTAAGTTAGACTCATGGGTCAAAATGTGCATATATCTACTTTTAAACACATCTAAGGCATCAGATTTCAAAGGAGGACAAGACATGGAGGTTTAGGGTTGTTTTGGGCATGGTTATCCTTCGCCACAGGTGCGATTTTACCTCAAGTAGAGGCCGTAGGCATAAGGTGCTTCTGGGCTGTGTTTTGGTTGATTCAAGTGTGGTCTTCCTCCATAAAGCAGGCCAAAATTCTTCCAAGTGTGGGACAGGTAGGCCACAGACATATCTCCTTGGGTAGAGGGCCGTAAGGTTGGAAGAATACTTCAGGTTAGCGCAAACCTTATCTTCCTTGAAATAGGAAGCTGCGAGAGCTTATTTGGGGTTGGTAATTTCCCAGAATGACAGAGAATTGTGGATAAAATTAAATGGAGGTAAGTCGTAGCTGTGAGAGAAGGTTTGGAGATGGAGGACGGGTGTTGGTGCATGTCGATTATTGTAGCATCGGAAAGTGTTCCAAGTCTCAAAATTGGTAAGGATACTTGGACATCATTATTCCAAAGAGAGGGTTTTGGCCTGTCTCAGGCCACGCGGAAGGATGATGGGACAGGGGTCCCTTTCCGTCAGGTTTTCGCCCACCTTACAGCTTTCTTCCGTGCATTTTTTCCATGTGGAGTTACCGGGATAGGTTTTGTTTTTCAACCTTTGTCTGTTAGCGTTTTTTCCTTTCCGTTAGTTGTTTTCCACCGGACCGGAGAAGTCAAGGGTTTCTATCTCCTGGGCGACGGGCTAGGGTTTCAGTTTTTATTTGCAGGTATGGGTCTTGATAGCGAATTGGTTGATCTGGAGCCGGCACCTGAGGACCTGTTAACTGTTTGGGGACACGATGTATCGGTCCAAAACCTGGAGCGGTTCTTCCCTCTGAGATTTGCGAAGCAAGAGGTGAAATCTTTCGATCTTGAGGCGACAGTTTCTTCTCTCAGATCTGCTCTGCCCGAAAGGGCAAAGTCAAAAAAGGGTGGATGTGCTGGGTTCCCCTCACAGGGGGTTCTTTCTGTAGGTGAAAGCGCTGTGGAGAATGTTGCAGAAGTAACTGGGTCTTTTTTTCCAAACTCGGGGCCAGATTTCTCCGATTTCACAAGTTTTCCGCCTCTATCTGGAGGGCTTGCGGACGTGGTAGCCAATTGCGGCTTGCATGGTTCGAAAGGGCCTCGATTAGTAAAGGAAAAGACAGAGAAAAGGCCTGTCTCCGAAGTTTTCCCCCCATGGGGTCTTGAAAGTGAAACCAGGGTCCCATTTCAAAGGCCAAGCTTGAATCCAAGCCCCAAAGTTGACATTGGGCCCTCGGCGACGAAGAGCTGGGCTCTACCTCCGACTGACCCTCCGGTCGGTGTTCTGGGCGACGGAGGAGAGCTCCCAAAGGAGCCGATTTTGCCGGAAAAGGGGTTGAAGGAGTGTCTGCAAAAGGAGCCAGCTTCTGGAGGTGAAAGGGAAAAAGAGAAGGCACAAGACCCGGCAGGGGCAGGGACGCCCGTAGACCGACACCACTCTGATTCTGGAGAAGGTGCGGTGCTGATCATCAAGGTGGGGGGGAAACGAAAGAAGCAGGGCCCCATAAAAAAGAAGGAGCCTCAGCCTTGCTGCATTGTTGGAGTGGACATTCGAGTCGAAGAGGCAATGGCAGCCTCAGAGACTAGGGTTACAGGCAGAGTGCGAGGCCGAAAGTTTTCGGCTGACTACATTCGGAGATGGGTTCTTTCGGAATGGGAACATGCACCAGGGCAGCCCGTGGAGATCAAAGTACTGGAGAGAGGATGGTTCACCATGCTTTTTGCCCATAAAGACCATGTAAAATGGGTGCTGGACAGGAATTGGAGTTTCGGTAAGCGGCCACTCTTTCTTCAGCGTTGGACGCCTTTGTTTGATGCTCAGACTGAGAAGTTGAACGAGTCTCCAGTATGGGTAAAATTTCCAGGCTTACCCCTCCAATTTTGGTTTGATTCTGTGTTTAAGTCCATTGGAGATACTCTGGGGAAGTTTTTGGATTTCGATCATTCGTTTGAGCACTCAGATGATATGAGTGTGGCGAGGATTTTAGTCAGTTTAAACCCTCGGGAGGGGCTTGCAGAGGCAATGACCTTAAGGTACAGGGAGCTGGAGTTCGTGCAAAAACTGGACTATGAAAACTTGCCTTTTCGTTGTCATCGATGCCATACTTATGGGCATCTGGCCAAAGAATGCCCTTCGGGCTATCGCCGCCGAAGAAATCCCCTCAAGATGGCCCGAAAGTCGGCGGTTGCCCTTGTATCAAACTCTGGTTCGGAACCCTCTTATGAACTAATGGAGGAAGAGGCAAAGGATGGGTCGGAGGAGGTGATGTCTGAAGCCCCCTCGCAGCAGTTCATCCCTGCCCGGTCCATTGAGCAACCTCTTGTGCGGACTGCCCCTCACATTCCTACGACTGCTGGGCTAGCGGTGGAGCCTCTCAAGCAGCTTCATGCACAGGCAGCCTCACAGGTTACTTCGACTGTTGGGTTTGTGGCGGAGCCACAGACGGGTATGCCAATTTTCCTCCCCTCCTCTTTATGTTTTTCATATATGGAAAATGTCTCTGCTATTATGTTGTCTGGTTCTTCTGGGCGGCTCCAGAAGGAGTTTTCTTGTTTAAATTTGAATCCTCAATCGATTGATAGTCTTGTGGTCACGGTTCCCTCGCCCTCTGGAGATCCCCTGCCCTCCCTGTCTGCCTCTAGTCAGCCCTGCTCTAACCTGGACCCTGCCCCTCCTCTGACTGCTCCTCCCTATAATTTGAGATCTTTGTCTTTTCGTAATGGGAAAGAGACTGCTACTGGAGGTCTTGAGCAGGACCTAGTGCCTATAGGGCCTAGAAAATCCAGAGGTAGGAAATCAAATTTATCTAAGGCTAAGCAAAAGGCAATCATTGAAATTGTTGATGGGAAGCAAAAATCTTTGACTGGGGCGCTTAGAGCAGCAAAGCCACCCTCTGTATCGTTGAAATGATCCTGCTTTCTTTCAATTGTAGAGGGTTAGCTAGTCAACCCAAAAAACTAGCTTTCAGGAGTTTAGTCAGTCAATATAATCCGGATATCCTTATGTTGCAAGAAACTCTTGGTAATGGAGAAGAAATCATAGCTCTCCTTTTAAAATTGCTGCCTGGTTGGCTTTTTCGGGCCATAGACGCCGATGGTCGATCTGGTGGCTTGGTCACTGGATATAGAGCTGGAAACTTTAAAGAAATTACCTCCTGGGGTTTTGAACACTCATTGGCGGTGGAGCTTTACTCCAAGGAATTCTGTTTTCCCTTACTGCTCATGAATGTCTACGGGCCCTGCCAGGAAAGGGAGCGCTTTTGGTCCTCTTTCTTCCAAAAGTCTTTTCTGACCCACCATAACTTGATCATTGGAGGCGATCTAAATTTCTCCCTTGGGGCTCTGGAATCATGGGGAGCAAATGCCAGACCGGATCCTTTAACTGATTTTTTTATCTCTCAAATTGTCTCATCTCATTTGATAGACCTCTCTCCTATCAAGGTTAGGCCTACCTGGCGCAACAAAAGAGTTGGAACTGACTGGGTTGGGAAGAAATTGGACCGCATTCTCCTGGGAGAAGCCCTTTCTGAGAAACTTTCCATTTTTCGACATTGGGTGGGGGATGGGGGCCTGTCCGACCACTTTCCGATTCTTCTGGAGGCAAAAGGAACTCTCAAAAAACCAGGGACCCCCTTCAAATTCAATGCTTCTTGGCTGTCTGATGATTCCTTCGTTTCCTTGGTACATTCCACTTGGAGGAGGGATGAAATAAGGGAGGAGGGGGTTTTAAGTCGAAGTAAGGCTTTTATGGATAATCTGAAGGCTCTGAAAACTGAAACAAAAATCTGGGCTTCCCACAAGGCATCCCTCGAAGATGAAAAACTAAGGGCCATAAACTCTGAACTTGAGCTTCTGGAAGCCCCGGATGGGAGGGGATATGCCACAGTGGAATCTCGTGATAGAATTCGGGCTTTGGAGGCAGCCAGAAGGAAGTTACTGCAAGATAAGGAGGAGAGCTGGCGATTGAAAAGCAGAGCCATATGGCTTCAGGCGGGGGATGACAACACAAAGTTTTTTCAAAACTACGCTAAAGGGAGGAAAAACTTAAACACCATATGGGAACTGCCTAAAGCAAATGGGGAAAAGGCACAGTCTTTCGAAGAGCTTGCCTCCCTCGGAGTTGATTTTTTCAAAAACCTCTTTAAGGCCAATGCAGAAGTTTCAATTGCTGAAGTCATAAGAGTAGCCCAGTTTTTCCCAAGGTACATTGAAGATGAAGGAAACGACCTTTTGATGGCTCCGGTGTCCAAGGAGGAGGTGGAAGCAAACCTCAAATTGATGCAAAGAGAGAAAAGTCCAGGCCCTGATGGCTGGACTGTGGAATTCTTCCTACATTTCTTTGAATTTCTGGGAGCTGACCTGACAGCGGTGGTGGAAGAATCAAGGGTTTCAGGCTTGGTCTATCAGCCCTTCAATGCCACATTCCTGACTCTCATTCCAAAGTCGGACCAACCCTCATCTTTCAATGATTTTCGGCCCATCTCTCTCTGCACCTGTTTATACAAGGTTATTGCTAAGATAATTGCTTCCAGGCTGAAACCTTTCCTCTCTAAAAGCATATCTGAGGAACAGTTTGGGTTCTTGGATGGGCGACAAATTCATGAGGCCGTGGGAGTGGCTCAGGAAACCCTTCACAGTCAAAAAAGAAGCCGGAAAAAGGGGCTATCATAAAAATTGATCTCTCAAAGGCTTATGATAGAATCAGCTGGATATATCTAAGGCTTCTTTTAACTCACCTGGGGTTCAGGCATGATTTTGTAAGGTGGATCATGGCGTGTGTTACCTCTACCTCGATTGCAGTTCTAATAAATGGTGCTGCCTCGGATTTTTTTAATCCGCAGAGGGGGCTTTGCCAGGGCTGCCCTCTCTCCCCCCTCCTCTTTCTGCTAGCAGCTGAAGGACTTAGCTTACTGATTAAAGAGGCGAAGAGACAGGGTGAATTGAAAGGAATAGAAGTAGGCATGAACCTATGGGTGACACATCTCCTCTTTGTTGATGACATTCTTATTTTTAGTAATGGGAGCCGGGAGGACTGCTGCTGTCTAAAAAGGCTTCTTGACCTCTTCCTGAAAGCTACGGGTCTGGCCATAAATGATCAGAAATCTTCTGTTACAATTGCAGGGCTCTCTCCCTTTGAAGCAAATAGAGTAAAGGAGATTCTCTCTTTTGATCTAAAGTCTCTTTCGGATCTGTTCAAATACCTTGGCTTTAAGCTGAAACCTGACTCCTACAGGGTCCAAGACTGGAATTGGCTGTTGGCGAAAATTGAGGACAGAATAAATCACTGGAGTTTTAAATGGTTGTCAAGGGCAGGCAGGCTTGTGCTGATAAAATCGGTGATTTTAGCCATCCCAGTGTACTGGGCTAGCCTTATTTGGGTGCCTAAATGTATCCTGTTGAAAATAAAGAAAATCTGCAGCAGATTCCTATGGGCTGGACAGAAGAAGGATTATGTTGCCCCCTGGGTTGCTTGGGAGAAAATTGCCCGCCCGAAAAAATGGGGAGGGTGGGGGATAAAAGATTTGTTCCCTTTCGCTCAGTCTTTAGCAGCAAAACTTGCGTGGAGGCTGATTGTTTCTGATAACTTATGGACTGCAGTGACTAGGAGGAATTACATTGACCCAGCCTCGCCCCTTGAATGGATAAGACAGCCCTCTAAATCTACAAGGAATTCCTCGGTGGTATGGAAAGCTTTGGTGGCAGCAGTCCAGATTATCGAAAAAGGACTGGCTTGGAGAGTAGGAGATGGGAGTTCAATAAGGCTAGGAAGGGACACGTGGGTGGGCTGCACGGACTCTTTCGCTCTCTCAAGAGGCCTGCTTGAACATTTAAACTCCAGAGGTTTTTTCTCACTCAGCCAAATTGCTGATAGCGCAAATTCTTCTATCTGGAGACAGGGGTGGCTCACAGCGACTGATTTGGCACTAGAAGAGAGGTGGCATGATGAGTGGGGGACCTTTCGCTCAGGACTGTTGCAATCCCACATCCGTATTACAGATGAGTCAGATGAATTGCGGTGGGTGTATGCCCAAACAGGTTTCTACTCCCCCAAGATGGGATATGAATGGCTTATGTTACAAAAGGGGTGGGGGGAACCAATCTGGTGGGCAAAGTCTTTGTGGAAGCTGAAAGGACCAGCAAAGACCAGGTTGTTCTTCTGGTGTGTTCTACAAAGAAAAGTACCTACATGGGATGCACTCCAAAAAAGGGGGAAGATTGGCCCAGGCTGGTGCTCCCTATGTAAGGAGAGTGAGGAAACATCCCTGCATCTTTTCCTTGCCTATCCTTTCTCTAAAAGTCTCTGGAATGAAATGATAAGACTCACAAAGGTCCCCCTCTGCTGGGGAGGGGAGGACATAGCCGAAGCCTGGAACAATTGGTGGCAGCAGGCCCCAAATGACAAAGTAAAAATGTTGCCTCTGCTGGTTGTATGGGGAGTATGGCTTGCCAGGAACCACCGAATTTTCAAAGACTCTCCCTTCCCTATTGACAGACTAGCAGTTGAAGGAGTAGCTATTTTTGAAAGCATTCCACAGCCTTCAAATACTAAAAGCGAAAGACCGGTGCAGGTAGAAGAAATAAAAGGGTCTATTCCGTGGGCTTATTTCGATGGAGCCTCAGACGTAAACAACAATTGTGGAGCAGGTTTGGTGATTAATTATCCCACAGGAATTAAGCTCAAAGCCTCTGTGGGTCTGGGTACTGGGTCAAATAACTAAGCTGAGCTCAAAAATCTACATTTACTGCTGTGCTGGTTACTGCAGCGCAATGTGAGGGAGGTGCAGATATTTGGGGATTCTCTGAATACAATCAAGTGGGCTAATGGATCACATCATTGCAGAAATTTTCTTTTACTTCCTTTGCTGTCTGAAATTATTCGTCTCAAAAGTATTTTTTCCGACCTAACTTTATCTCACATCTACAGGGAAAGAAATGCAGAAGCAGACAGCCTTTCTAAAAAAGGCATTGAGCAGGTTTTGGACCAATGGTCAGTAGAGGAAGTAGCTGAAGGGAGAACAAGGAGACTCCCTCCCCCTGTTTTTTGATTAGTTCGTGAGCTGCCAACAGCTAGTTTTCTCTTTACTGTTTATTTATGTTTCATACTTTCCAGTTTAAAGTCCAGTTTGTATATGTTTATAAAAAAAAACAAAAAAAGAAACTTGTGAAAATCATTAGAAGGTAAAACTGTAAAATTTTCAGTGCTGTTTTCCCTTTGTTGGAGGCCTGAGTTGATGTATTTTTTTTTAAAACAAACACTTTCAGCCAGCACAGTTTTTACTAGCTGGTTTGTGGACAGTTTGTGGACGTGAGCAATCCTGTTTCGGTGTTTTTCCTTAATGGAAGCCGGGGGTTGCTTATTCCAGATTTTGGTTTTTTGTTGTTCTCAGTCTTATTTGGACAGAGCTGTAGGGTGGTTCTTGTTTTGAAAAAAGCAAACAATCACACAGCAGCGTAGTTTATATTTCCCTGGAAAAGGGAAAGGAATGCAAGGCATATGCTATGTAACCCTCTTTTTAATAGAAGGTTCGATTTTTTCTGTGGAAAAAAAAAATCATTATTCCAAAGAACCCATAAACTGTTTGTGGAAATTCCGCTCGGTTCATGTTCTATTAAAATAATCAATTATTTTAATGGAGACCCTAAGTGTAAACTTAAGGAAATTAAATAATTAATGGGTATTAATAAAAAATAGTGTGAATCTTCTAGGGAAGGAAGATCAAGTCAGGTTTTAATCTGAGTCGTTGATTCATCAATGAGAAGATTATAAAAGAAAGCTTGAGGGTCATTTGGAAAGTAAGTTGGGAATACACTCGGTAACCTGAAGGAAGTCAATTATGAAGGAATAGAATTTGATTTCAGATGGAGAGTTGCAGAACAGAGGAAGCAGAGGGCATCATCAGTGACATGGGTCGACGTAAGGAGGACGCAGAAGGTCAAAGAAGGAAATACAAAGAGCTCACGTAGGGTGACACAGTCTCACACAAGTTATGCGTAGAGAGACACGTAGAGGAATGCAGAAAGGAGATGTGAGTCTCCCAGGTGTCAGAAATTCCCCAGAGGGTTCGTGAGAATTTATCTTGGGTGTTTTCCAATCAAGTTTGCCAATCTTTTCCTTGTAAAGAATTTCATTGCCGAAGAATAATATAGAAGCCCTCATCTATTGCACCAATTTTCCCGCATTGGGTTTTTCCTGGGACAATTGTTCAAAAATAATTGTGTCTTTGTGATTGACTCTTATGCTTGTATTTCTTACTGTTCTGTTCTTTGCATATACTTGAGTGATAGCTGTAGTAGCATTTATTTCAAAATTTACTGGAAGATTTATGTAAATAACTTATTGTAAATAATAAGTAGGAGAAATAAATCTATCACTGCAGAAGTATTTTTCCAGATTGAAATTTTCATATGGTATCAGAGAAAAGATGAGTAACAGGAGCAGAGAATTGACGATGGACCAAAGTCCAAACATTGTTGCAACAACAACTCGGAAGGGTTCACGCAGTTCTCCAGAGAAAAGGGAAAGAGCAGATGGATCGCAACATTTCTGTTTTGGCATCCATATTGGAAAAGGAATTTTCTTGTGTGTGAAGCTCCACTTCTCCTGAGATCTGGTATATTGACAGTGGGGCATCTACTCACATGACAGGAGTCCGAGAATTTTTCTCAAGCTAGCAAGAAGAGCAGACAAATTTTAAGATAACCATGGGAAATAAGGTGAAATGTACCCATGTTGGAAGAGGTACCATTGTTTCAAACAGAAGCTAGTAATAAGCTTTGGGCCATCAATGTGTTGCATGTGCCTGGTTTGGGGATGAACTTACTCCCTATGTCACAGCTTCAAAACAAAGGTTATGACGTTTAATTCACTGGAAAAAGAGTATGCGTCAAACACCCAAGTTGGAAGAAGAAGGCACAAATCAGAGTCAGGAGAAATAAACTCTACAAGTTACATCTCAAATCCCTAATGGCGCTGATAGGAAACATTGATTAGAAGGATTTGAATGAACTATGGCACAGGAGAATGGGGAACTTACACCATGGGGCGTTAAGAATTCTCAAGAAGACTATCATGGGGGTTCTATAATTGAGCACTAAGCGAGATGATATCTGCAGAGGGTGCATATTGGAGAAGTATGCCAAGACAACATACCATAGAAGCAACAATAGGGCTAAGACTGTGTTGGGATTAATACACTTGGAAATCTGCAGACCAATGTCCACTAGAGCTCTTAGTGGTGCCGAATATTTCGTCACCTTTATTAATGACCATTTCAAGAAGACTTGGATCTACTTTATGAAGACCAAGGACAGAGTCTTTGATCATTTAAGGAGTTTAAAGATCTGGTAGAGAATCTGATAAGAAAGCGGATAAATACAATGTGATCAGACAATGGTGGAGAATGCATCGATAAAGACTTCACAGAGTTTTGTGCAAGGGAAGGAATCAAAAGAGAGTGGACTGCTCCGTACAATCCGGAGCATAATGGAATTGAAGAGAGAAATAATAGAACTATGATCGAGGCTGCAAGGGAAATGCTGTCTGATCAAGACATGCCCAAATTCATGTGGGCTGAAGCTTGTAATACAACTGTATATGTACAGAACAAGATTCCTCACATTGCATTGGGTAAGATCACTCCAGAGAGTGTCTTCCCTGGCAGGAAGCGAGAGGTGAGCCACTTTAGGATCTTTAGTAGTGCAACATACTGCCATGTGCCCAAAGAGAAGAGGAAGAAACTGGATAAGATTGTGGAAAAGGGATATCTGGTGGGTTATAGCGAGAATGCAAAGGCTTACCGCATTTACATTCCTAAGAGTAGGAAGATTGTAGTACGACGGGATGTGAATTTCATGAAGGAAAGGGCCTTTAGGAAATCCTGGGATATGCCTTCTGCTATGCAGTCTGAGGAGGATCCGTTGGTCCAACCGCAATGACCTACGGAGGGTAATACGAGTGCCTCTCCAAGACATGGGGATCCAAGGGATACATCTCCCAAGGAGTTGCAGGAAGGAGAGCAGGTAGATCCACACACTACCAGTGGTAGGACGAGTAGGGAATTATGACAAATTATGAGGGACGTAAAGGAGTTTGTCGGAGAGCCCATAAATGAGAAGAGGAAGCACATGCAACCTGAAAGGTACCAAGGTTTGGTATCCCAGGTTGAGGAACCCTCTAGTTTTCAGGAGGTAGCTCAGCATCAGGTATGGTAGATGCGGTGGTGGAAGAATACAAATCCACCATGAAAAATGATGTTTAGGAAGTGGTTCCTAGGCCTCTCGACAGATCAGTTGTGGGTTCAAGATGGATCTACAAGATCAAATATGCTGCAGATGGCAACATTGAGAAATTTAAAGCTAGGTTTGTGTTTAAGGGGTATGCTCAGAAGGAAGGGATAAAATATGAATAAACTTTCGCCCCAGTACCCTGATATACTTCTATTAGATCCGTGATATCCCTTGCTGCACAGATGGGATGGGAGATTCACCAGATGGATGTCAAGATTGCATTCTTGAATGGGGTGATAGAGGAAAAAGTATATATTGAACAACCAGAGGGCTTTGAGACACATGATCAGAAAATTCATGTGTGCAGGCTCAAGAAGGCCTTTTATGGACTGAAGCAAGCCCTTAGAGCTTGGTATGGTTGAATTGACAACTACTAGCAGAAGATGGGATTTGTCAAGAGTGACACAGATCCCAATCTCTACTATATCTTGGGGTTGGAAGTTTGGCAGCAGAAGGATGAGATATTCCTTGGTCAAGGAAGGTATACCATAGAAATTCTAAAGAGATTTCAGATGGAGGACTGTAGACCCATGCCTACTCCAATTATTACCAACTGGAAGAAAATTAACAGATCTGAAGATGATAATGCTGGCCCTACCCTGTATAGGCAGCTCATAGGATCTCTAATGTATTTGGTCAATAGGAAGCCTGACATTTGTTATGCTGTCAACACTCTCAGTTAGATCATGGTGGAACCGAGGAGGGCTCATTGGGCAGCAACCAAACATGTTCTCAGATATCTTCAAGGAAAAATTGAGCTTGGATTGAAAGACACCCAAAGCAATGACATTAGGTTGAGTGGGTTCACTGTCGCAGACTGGGTTGGGAGCCCGGTATATCGAAAAGGTACCGGTGGGTACTATTTTAGTGTTGGATTTGAATGACCTCCTGGTGCAGTAAGAAACATAAATCCATGGCTCTGAGCTCGGAAGAGGGTGAATATATGCCAAAAATCACGGCTTCGTGTGAGGCCATATGGGTTCGGAAATTGCATTGAACTTACTCAAGGAAAAGATGGAGGCGACCAACATTCTATGTGATAATCAAAGTTGCATCAAGTTCTCTGAAAATCCTGTGTTTCATGATCGGTTGAAGTACATTGACATGAAGTGTCACTTCATAAGATACTGTGTCCAACGAGGAGCTATACAATTGCAGTACACTCCAACAGGAGAACAAGTGGCAGATATCCTTGCGAAAGCTCTGGGAAAGATAAAGTTTGTCTATTTCAGAGAAAGATGGGGATGATCAAGAATCCATTTCAATAGCAAGAATGGATAGGTTTAGGATTCAGAGGGAGCTACAGTACAAATGAGGTAGTGACAATAAAAATTTCATGGGCAACATTGTAGAGGGCAGCAACGCAGCAAATGAGGGGCAGCAACCATGCATCAAAAATGCATAGGATGCTTCAAGACAAAGCAACATGTAGTAGCCATATTGTTAGAACATTTTCCTTGCTAAGAGGGAGTGTTGATTTTTGTAGCATCAAAAAGTGTTCCAACTCTCAAATTTGTAAGGAGGCTTGGAAATCAGTATTTCAAAGAACCTAGAAACCATTTGTAGACATTCAACTCAGTTCATGTTCTATTAAAATAATTAATTATTTTAATGGAGACGCTAAGTCCAAACTTAGGAAAATTAAATAATAAATGTGTATTAATTAAACAGAGTGTGAATCTTCTAGCACCACTCTGGTTCTTTGTGGTCCCACAACTTTGTGGCACACATTCCACAAGGATTACATAGAAACCATTATTTCTTTAAGATTCTTATACCAAGGATACACCTTGCCAGGTATTAATCCAGAAACCTTGGTCTAAGTGTCCTCATAGCCCTTCTTAGAGAGCTATATATCTTTCTTCCATTGCAAGCAAGCCCATTATTTGAGCCTCTCTTGTGAATGGGCTTTAGGAATCACCTATCATCCCATCTATTATCAGTAGGTTGGTACCAACCTAGTGATAACAGTTTGGTGCATCTGTCGGGAGTCTGAAAGTCATATCCTCCTAGGTGATTCCTGTGAAAGAAACTGAGCTCTTGAAGGTAGTAGGAGATCAGAAAATTCGAAGGCTGTACTTCTACCTTGGTGACTCCATTCTTGAAGAATTCAGAAATTCATAGCTTCATGGCAACACTACTAGAAAATGAGAGACTTAGATGCAGCTATAATTTCTTCAAGGTATGCATGTGTGGAATTTTCAAAAATTTATGGATTTCCAAATCTTTTGCCCAGGGATGCATATCTTTTAAGTATTGGTCCTAAATATTATGGAGAAGATTTAAGCTTGACTTTAGAGCATGTATCAAAGTTTCGTGACTTTACTGAGATCCTTAGAGTCAAATATGAAGATGTATTCATTAGGATTTTATATGATTCATTTCAAGGAAAGTGTAAAAGTTGGGTGGAAAGGTTACATGTTAGATCTATTAAATCATTTTCAGCTTTTTGGCATATTTTCTTGGAAACATGGATGGAGAAGACAAATTTTGTGGCAGGCTCTCTTTCCATTCAGGAGTTCATAGGATGGAACGATATGTGCTCTGATGTAGAAGTTGGTGAGAAATTTTATTCATCACTGCCTTTTTATTTAAAGTCATATAAAGGAAATCCTCAAAATAAGATCAGTTTTTTAGATGAACTGGTTCGTGAGCTTGAACAAGATATTGAAGATGTTGAAGCTCAAATTCATTCTTATCATTTTCAAGATCATATACAGCCTGTTGAAAGTTTTTTTCCACCCAAAACAAGCAGAGGAGGTATTGTCTTTTGACATCAAGATTGAGAAATGTTTTGTTTTAAAAAATAGGTCTGATGACACATAACTGAAAATATATGATGAAATGGAAAATAACTGTGAAGTGTTTAGTTATTAGGATTTCTTTGCTCAAGATTTTGAAAATATTCATCGAAAATATCATATCTTTATTGATCCTATAGCAAAATATATGGAGATTTTTTTCAGTCTAAGTTTTCAACCATGTCATTGCTGTGAGAAACAGATCCATTTTCAGTTGCCATTATATTTTCCAGCTTCGATTTTGTTGTTGCGTAGTCAAGCAATCCTTTTTTTCAGCAGCTACTTGACTAGATTCACTGGCATTTTTGTGTCATTTGATTTGTAGCTTCTCAGCAGTATAGGGTAGGTCGGTGTGTTTGTGAATAAGCTCAAGTATTCTGGGAATATTTTTAGCATGTGCAGATTTAGTTTTCAGCTTGGATTGCAGTTAGGTTTGGTTGCAAACAGTTCAAAGTTGCAGGTGTGGATGATCTTTTCAACAAGTTTGAGCCCAAGGTGAAGGCCGTAAAGACTTGGAGAGGACATCATCAAAGTTGTAATTTTTCAGTTTCCAATAAGGCACTGGAGCTGCTGGTTCTTTGTTGCACCACGGGGGGCACAACATCGCCAACTGAAGCCTATGTTAGGGTCCTATAATTTTTATAGGGTCACTTGATTATAACTGATGATTATTATATTTGAGAAATTGTGAATAATATTTCATCCTACAAATTATTTCCAAAAAGGGTTCAAAGGGTAAAAAAGGTTGATTTTACATTATTGGGGCTCTCATCATAAGTTTAGGCTCATCAAGGCCTCTTATCCTAAGTTTTGGATCATAATTTTTTTATCCTAAGTTTGGGGTATTATGTATTTTAGCCAATGTTTCCACCCATTTGATAAAATTTGTAAACGACAAAGGCAATTTGTCATATGTGGTTAAACTTTGTGCTCCAATCAGCCACTCGATCTTCACTCCACCGGATCTACATTTTCACCCGCTCCTTCCCATACTATATTTATCATTGGGGGGGGGGGGGGTTACAAAAGTTGTTACCTCCCCCACCAGACCCATCATGCGTGTCACCATTGCGACACTTCGCACCCCCCCCAAACTATAAAGTGCCTTGAACCCCTTCCGAAAACTGCTTCTCTGCCATCCTTTCCCACTAGATTTCCTGTGGGCCTCCCTCCATTCATCACCTAACACCTAGCATAGACCGTTACCCAATTAAATGTGTTCTCGAGATAACCATTCAAAATCTCAATGAACCCACACCCCTAATGGAAACTACTCTATAACCATATAAAAAACCCATTTCGCCACCATTTTAATTCCTTTTTCTTGCAGATCGCTCACCCTTCCTTCATTTCTAAAGCTCCATCATTGCAATCCACACATAAAGAAAAGTGGTTGAGTCATTTAATGAGACCAGGGGTATAATTGGGCTATGTGTTTCAGGGGCAGCTCAACAATCCATTCCAAATGGTTGACATGGTTAAAATAGATCATCATGATGCCACCTCATAGAAATGGACAACTCATCTTCAATTAAGTTGTATAAAGACCTTAAATCTAGTGTATCAGTTGGACACCTCAACATGGCAGTTTGATTCAATAAGGATGACAAACATGGGTTGTTAAAAATTATGTTTAAGTAATTAATAATCATAGAGTCGTTTTTTATTACCAACTTTATTAAAATATAAATATCCCTATTATTCCTCAAAGTGATGTAATCCTAGTTAAATTAGGTCTCTAGGCCAAGTGTCGAAGTCTAGCCTAGGTGGCAGACCTTTGTAACAAAGATCTAACTATATAAATGAGAGGTTTAGTAAATCTGAGAGGGGTTGATGAATGTAGAGGAAAGGACTATTATGTAATTTGGTTTCACCAAGATAAGATACAGTTGCAGAAGTGTCTTTCAGGCCTGAGAATTCCTTTAAGCTTATGTGTTTGTGTTTTTTCCATTTTGTGATATTATCATCAGCTTCACATTCTCATGATTACTTGGAATTCATAGTATTATGCTCCAATTTCCTTCATGTGTTGTGTATACTGTAAAAATTTATATTTTAAAGCTTAATTGCCTCAATTTCCATCAAATACATTTGTTTGTGATTGAAGTCCCATTAGCTGAGTCCACGCACAATGGTAGCCTTTCATACATCTTCCACCTGCAAAATCATTTAAAACACAAACAGTATAGAGTTAG
The DNA here is from genome assembly GCA_034641835.2 of Pinus albicaulis. NCBI lineage: Eukaryota > Viridiplantae > Streptophyta > Pinopsida > Pinales > Pinaceae > Pinus > Pinus albicaulis. The sequence continues at coordinate 1,899,187,213 of CM076578.1, forward strand.
CCATTTGCAAATATGAGTTTTATCTTGAATATTTCATCTTTTATTTGAGACAGCCCTCTTTGACAGGAAGGGCTAATTTCCAGTCCAAAGTGGTTTGAAATAGTTGTATTAGGTTGACCATTGAGCAACCCAATTAGTACCAGCCTTAGTGATAACACCATCATTGATCTATTATTCCAAGTTATTCTTCTCATATCAGGACTCCTCCAATTAGTGAAAGTCCATAAAGAGTTGGGAGCTCTAGCTGGGGTGACATTGGGCTATTGTTCCATTGTTGCCACTTGACCTAGTAGTTTCTCTATAGGATCCCCTCCTAAGACCCCTACTAGTTTGAGCAGTAACAAGACTTAGGAAAAATTTAAATGAAGGCTAATTAATTTAATTCAGGTGTTTCACAAGCTTATCTTGCGAAATATTTTTTTGTTTTTTGAAGATCTCGTGTTCCCTAGTCTCTTAGACACAAATCGAGACTAGAACACCTGTCTGATACTAAAAAAACTAATACTCCCTGTTAGCAAGGAAGGTGTTTTGTCTTCTCCCGTAATGTCTTCCCTCATGTTTCTGATGTCTTACGTCTATAACAACCTGTCATTTCCCATCAAGCCACTGTGCATACTCTAATTCAGCTACTAGCCCCATAGTTGAATCACCCTACATCTGCACTACTACTGACACTGCACTGTGCCACCTTGCACTGCTCCTAACTTTGCTTGCATTTCATTTGATCTCATGTTGCTGCTGCTACAATTGAGGACCAATCTAGGGATCCATTGTATCCCCATAATGGCTCTACAACTGTCTCCTTAGTCTCTGACTGCAAGTAGCATTTGCACTCTCTACTGAGTAATTGTTTGCGCCCTAACTGGCTCTGACTCTAAACTCGGACATTGATCCTCTTGCTACTGAAAAAGGGTTCTCCACTATACCTTTTTGTTCTATGAAATAGTAATAGTTAGCTCTCCCTATCGCTTTTGTGAGTATATCTGCAACCTGCTCTTCTATGGGAACATGTTGTAGCTGAATTTATCCATGCTGCACGTAATCTCTGATGAAGTGATATCAGATGTCTATGTGTTTCGACCTATCATGAAACACTAGATTTTCAAAGAGCTCGATGCAACTCTGATTATCACAGTAGATATTGGTCATCTACAACCTCTGACTAAACAAGCTGACTAATAAATTCCGAAGCCATATAGCTTTGCACATAGCTGTGCTAGATGCCATATAATTCTGCTTCCTGTTGCACCAAGATACAACCCCTGATCCAATACTAAAGCAACACCCACATGTGCTCTTCTGATCCACTGAATTTCCTTCCCAATCCACATCTATAAAACCACATAACCTGATACCATCACCTCGAGTATACCTCATACCATACGTGATCATGTCGTGCAAATAGATCAGAATGTGCCTCACTGTTGTTCATTGCACTCTCTTAGGTCCCACCATAAACTAACTAAGAGTGTTGAACATGAAGCAAATATCTAACCTAGTGTTGACTAGATACATGAGGGAACCGATAAACTATCTATACAAGGTTGGGCTAATGTCCTCATCCTTTGATGCATCATCTTCCTCCACTTCGTAATCATAGGGGTGGTGCAATTCTCTATGAGCAAGCTATTTAAGCAAACTCATCCTCCAATGAAGATAAATCCCTAGCCTCCTGAATGTTGAATCTCTCTACGAGCATACTGGGGAAATCTGAAAAATCTATTGAAGACATCCTAAGCAAAGAAGCAAACATCGCGATTTTTTCCAACTGCCGATTTTATCGGCGATTTTTTCGCGATTTTTTGAAAAAATAGTAATCGCCAAAAAATCGCGATTTTTTTTGAAAAAATCGCGATTCGAACATAAAAAATCGTTGCCTCCTAAAACAACGCAGTTATAATGAGATTTTGGTGTTTTTGTTTTTCATTTTTACTTGGACAGGTTTGGTTATGAGAGCTAAGGAGTGAAGGAGGAGAGCCAAGGAGGGAGATACGTGATCTAAAAGCCCAAGATTGGACAAAAGTGAAGAATTTCTTGCAAGCCAAGCAAAAAAAAATCGAATTTGGACCAAGTGTCTCCGGCAAAACGTTTTTTCCAAGTATGGGCATCAAATTTGACCCTTTTTTTTTGTTTTTTTCTTGTTCTTCCATGGGTTTCTATTACCCATGTATTTTTCATCATTTGTGATTGCATTTGGTTGTGTTTTTTTTTTTTTTTTATTGAGAGGAGAGGGTTTATTTTGGTCAAAAATGCAAAAAATTGTTTGTCAAATTTTGTTTTTTATATTTCTTCTTGTGCTCTTAGTTTCTTTCCATTATTTTTGCTTGTGTTTCAACATGTATTTTTTCCCATTATTTTTGCATTGAGTTGAGGGTTTTTTTTTGTGAAAAAAATCAAAATGTTGTATGTAAAATTGTAATTTATTTTATTTTATTTTTTAACTTGCAATTTTTCTTGTGCCCTAGGTTCAAATTTCAACATTCAAAGTTCAAAGTTTCCAACATGCCAAGGAAATTAGATCCTTTATGGGAATTTGGTGAACCTAATCAGGGGTTTGACTGATCAAACTTGACTTGCAAATTATGTGGTCATCACATGACAGGGGGGGATACAGGTTGAAATACCACCTGGCACAAATTCCTGGGCATGAAGTAGGCCCTTGCACAAACACCAATCTAGAAATAATCAGAAGAGCCATGAACTCATTGGGAGAAATAGAAACCACTAAACTTAGTAAGGCAGCTCTGAAGAGTCAAATATCAGGGTTTCGAGTTGACCGTGAGAGTGGTAGTGGCTCTTCAGCATCAGCCTCTTCTACAGGCAGCCCTGTAGCTGCCTCCTCATTTTTTGCTCCTAGAACCACTCATGGGGCACATCCATCTATCTCCTCCCTTGTTAAAAAAAAGGAGAAGGAAGAAGCTGATAAGTTGTTGGGCAAACTGTTTCTTTGGAGTGATATTCCTTTCAATGTTGCCAGGAACAATCCATTTTATCAGGCTACGGTTGATGCTATCGCTGTTGTTGGCCCAGGATACAAAGCCCCTTCATATAATGACCTTAAAGGGAGCATTCTGCAAAATGAGAAAGCTGATTGCACCAAGAGATTGGAAGAGTTAAGGGCATCATGGGAAGTCACAGGATGCACTGTGATGTCAGATGGTTGGACTGATGAAAAGGGTAGGTCCCTTATTAACTTCTTGGTCAGTTGTCCCAAGGGGACAATGTTTATGAAATCTGTTGATGCATCTGCACATGTCAAAGATGCAAGATTATTATGTGATTTATTAGATGTGTTCTTTCTGGAAGTTGGGCCCCAAAATGTTGTCCAAATCATAACGAACAACGCTGCAAACTATGTTTCTGCTGGAAATATGCTTATGGAGAGGTATCCGAGCATATTTTGGACACCTTGTGTTGCACATTGCCTTGATTTGATGTTGGAGGACATCAGAAAGATTGATTTTGTCAAAGAGATTGTAAAATCATTAAAGAGAATCACAAAATTTATATATAATCATGCATCTGTGCTTCATTTGATGAGGACATTCACCAACAAGAAGGAGTTGGTGCGGCCTGATATTACATGATTTGCCACTACTTTCATCTCTCTTCAATCCCTTTTGAATTCTAAGTGGGATTTGAAGAGAATGTTTCTTTCAGATGAGTGGCGTGCTTTGACTATCAGCCGTAAATCAGAGGGACAGGCCATCTGCAGGTTGGTTTCATATCAGGAAAGTTTTTGGGCTGGAGTGGAAGAGGTGTGCAACATTAGTGAACCTTTGGTAAAGGTTCTTAGATTGGTGGATGAAGACAAGCCCGCAATGGGCTACTTGTATGAGGCCATGGATAGGGCCAAAGAAGCTGTTCACAGCTATTATGATGATAAGGGTGATGAGGGGTTTTAGAGACAACTTATTTTATGGTAAGTGATTGATGATCGATGGAACAACACACTCCATCGTCCCATTCATGCTGCAGGGCTCTTCCTGAACCCCGCATTTGCTTATTCATGTGGTTTTCTATTTGATGCTGAGGTCATGGATGGATTTTTCACTTGTGTTCAGAAGATGGTGCCAAATCCATCAGAACGTGCAGAGATATCCAAAGAGATGGAGGTATACAGAATAGCAGGTGGCACCTTGAGCTTCGACATGGCTGTCCAGGATAGGACTACTAAAATGCTAGGTAAGATTTTCATTATTTTAAAAATTTTCTTATGTTTGTAACTTTATAAGTTTATCTTATTTGTTGTAACTTGTAAATTTTAGATGCATGGTGGAGGAGCTACGGTGGCAGATTACCAAAATTCCAAAAAATTTCCATTAGAATACTCAACCAAACATGTAGCGCTTCAGGATGCGAGCGCAACTGGAGTGTATTTGAAAAATACACACCAAAAAGCGCAACAGGTAAAAAACTTAAAATATTCCAACTAATTTTTTGAATTCATTAAATATTTTTTTTTAAATATTTAATTTATTAATTTATGACCCTTGTACAGGTTGGAGGCCCAGCGGCTCAATGAAATGGTTTACGTCTACTACAATCTTAGATTGTGGGTGAGACAACTTGAGAGGACCCCTGATATGGAGGCCATCTATTTAGATGCGATTGAAACCACTGCTGAATGGAGGGTTGAGGCTGAGAGGCTTGTCATGGAGTCAGCCCCTGATTGGATAGAGTAGGAGGTAGTGGAGGGGGAGGACGAGGAGGAGGACGAGGAGGAGGAGCAGCAGCAGGAGGAACAGGAGGAGGAGGTGACACCACCTACCACTACTACTGGTAGAGGATGTGGTCTACCTCCTTTAGCTCCTAGTGCTTCAGGTTCCCGTTCTGGTGCTTCAGTTTCACTTTCTACTTCTAGAGCACGACAGAGCCCATTGCTAGTCCCGCCAACTTCTTCATCTAGAGAGAAAGACAAAGCTGTTGTATTTTCTCGCAAGAGGGGCAGAGGAAATCAATAGTATAGGACCATATGTTATATGGTGCATTGACATTCCTTTGTATATGACATTATGACTCATGATATGAGATACATTATTATATTTTTTGTTGATATTTTGAGGCTGAGTTGACTCTTGAGACTCAGGACTTAGTATTCAGGACAGGATTCAGTTTTATGTGTGATGTAGCACTAGACATGATCTTACACATCTTATATATTAGTTTTTTTTTTTCATATTTATGTGTCAATGCATTTATTTTATGCTGTAGATGCTTTAAATATTAAAAAAACTAAAAAAAAATGAATATTTTTGCATGTGCTGATTTTTTCCCAATTTTTTCCGAATTTTTCCCGATTTTTACGATTTTTTCCGATTTTTTCCCCTCGCCGATTTAATCCCGATCGCAATGTTTGCAACATTGATCCTAAGTATAAATTTTCAATGTGCCTTTTCTCTTCCACCTATTGTTGATCTGCTACTGCTAGACGAATGTTGCACGAAGCGGGGACAAAGCGGGGATGTTTTTTGGAAGTGGATATGCGGAAGCGTCATTTCCCAAAAATCTAAGAAGTGAAGCGTTTTGGAACCGTCTACTATATATATATATATATTTATTTATTTATGTTTATATTTATATTTTTTTGCATTTATATTAAAAGAAACATCCAAAATACCAAATTAGTTGTAGAAGATATGAAAACATGCATATTTGTATACAAATCAAGAGAGATATGGCATCCATTGTACATCAATGGTTAATTATTCGAGCATCAACCATCTAGAATCTAGATTCTTCTCCTCTTGTCTCGCCTTTGCGTCTACCTCGATTGTCCAGGGATATTAGTCAACATTTCCCAATTTTATTCAAACTACCTAATCCAAGCCTTAAAATATGGTGGAAAAAGCTTAACATGCTTGATCAATGATTTTGACTTGATTGAAAGGTAATTTTTTGCTAAGGCCATGACAAAGGAGTTCAACAATTAACACCACCAACACTAGGGTACATGAGCACATAGAGGGCTTGGTGCTCTTGATTAAATGCCAATCACATATCCTCATACATGATATAATCTAATGAAAAGCCACAAACTCATTGATCTTGAATTCCTTAAAACTGTTAAGTTTGTTGAATATTGAATAGGATATGAAATTCTATTTTTTCCATATGAAGCCCGATGGGGCTAGAACCACTTTCAAACATACTGAGTAATTTCATCGTAATGTTAAAAATTTAAGTAAAAGGTTGAAAATGATATATAAAGGAGAATATCTCTTTTACTTTAAAAATTTAACATTACCATGACGAGGCATCTAGGAAGCATCTAAGGAGCATCTAGGGAGCAGCTTGGTAGTGTCCGGGAAGCCTCATCCTAACTTAAGTCAAAGAATTTTTAAAAAAAAATTTAAAACCCTATAGAACCACCCATCTCCCTCTCGATCCACTGGCGATCCGCGCGGATCTGTGCCCAAACCTCCATGGATCCCCAATGGATCCTTTTCTGGATTCACAGATCGGGCTTGTGTGGTTCCAGATTTCTAGGAATCGCCTCAAAATGGCGGAACTGTGGATCCGTCGGAGGATCGCCCAAGGATCGGTACGAGACGCGGTTTCGACCTGGGATCCTTGGATTATGCAACACTATGCTAGACTAGATACAAATGAACTACACCCAAATGGAATTAACTGATCTATTCACCGGAACCCTCTATTAGGCAAATCCACGCTTGCAAATTTCTACAACTGAGGCTAATCAATTTTTTTTGTCGGCTGCAACTGAAAATCAAACTCTATACCTTTGTAATTCACACTTGCTAGTGGTTTGCACAGATCTTGAGAAGTTTTGTTCAGAAATCCCTCTAAAAATGCATAAATTTCCCCTTGTCGCGCCACTGAGCCTCCGATTTGATCTTCAATGCTTTGATACCATGTGAAAATTCCTTGAAATTGCAACAACTGGAAATTTATTCTTCTAATTGATTAACTATGCAGCTTATTTGTTACAACAAATAACAAAGAAACCACACTACAATTCTTCACAATAAAATAATGTTACGGAAAGTAAATTGGAACTGAGAAAAATAGATGCACACAATCTAAAGTTGACACCACTATTTTTGGACAATAGTCCCTGAAAAAACCCAACTAGGAAAACCGGTGTAGTAGATGAGGGTCTATTTTATTATGTCTTTAGAAAGGAACGAGAGTACAATATCTGGATGTCGAAATATTGGTAATCCTTTGACTATAATATCTTTACTGCCTTCCTTACAAGATCCATGCTAAAACTGACTTCCTTAGCCACCCACTAAAGCTCCTCCTCCTGATCCTGCATAGAAGGCACTCCGAGATAAATAAACACTGAAGAAACTAAGTTGCTGCTGTTGATTTTTGTGTAGATTGGGAGGTAATCCAAGCCTAGGGTTCGGCGTTTGGAAGTTGGAGCGCAGCAAGAGTCACTTGTGCGCTTGGAACCCAAGGCTGGGGTTTTGAACCTGTTGGCCTGTGACCGCACACAAGGTGGAGAAGTGGGCCCCTTCTTTCATCGTTGATCGCATATCACAAAACTCCATACATTTACCATTGCACTCCTTCGCAAAACCCTCGATGCGAATAAACCTTAGACCTTTTCACCTCTCCGCTCTAAACCTTTCTCGGGACCCATATACCTTTTTGCATCGCGCATCACATTTTGTAGATCACAACCATTTACCCTCCATCGCTCATATGTTAAACCTTGCGATTTGCAATGTGCGGGCGGCCCCACTTCCATCTTGACACGTAACCTCTCCACCATCGCAATTGCACATCGCATATCATACCATTTACCCCCCGCTTTCTCATATGTAAAACACTTCGATTGTGATTTGTGATGTAAGTTGGGCCCCACCTCCGTTATGTCATGTCACCGTTACCCTCATCGCGCATCAATCTTCGCAGAGTCTAACATCTACCCCCCACTTTCCCATAACTAAACACTCCCACTTGCGGTCTGCGGGCGACCCCACCTTTGTATGGCCACGTCAACCTCTGCCCGTCACACTTTTCAAATCACAAGTCTTAACATTTATCCCCCGTTTCTCATATGTAAAACCTCCCTATTGCGATTTGCGATATCAGCATGGGCCCCACCTCCCTGCCACGTCATGAATATCCCTTCTGTGGCCTTTGTCCCATTCTTTTCGGTGTTAATCATTCCTATAAACTCCACCATCGCTTCCGCCATCTTCCCCTCATCTTTGTTCCCGATCACGCATTCGACAGCTCATGATCTAGTTTCCCCCCCCCCCCACCTTCCGAAGGTTAATAGCGGGGGGGGTTCTGAAATGGCCAGTTTTGAAAACCTCCTCTGGTGCTACATGTCATGTTGCATCGATTTCACACCGCCCCCATCCAATACCACAAGCCAGACATCCCCCCCCCCCGAAATATGGTCTTCGATTTTGTAATTCAAACACAACATGGGTTTTGGCAGGGCAATTCCAGTTATGGCGCCTTCAGTTTGTACAAGAATTTCCTGTCTAAGAGCAAGGCACGCAATGCATGACTGGTTGTTCCGTAACGATTAGTGGAAGCTATGAGAACAAGGAGTGGAGGTTTTCAGTAGCAAGTGGAATCAAGTAATGGAAGTAAGACTTCCCACCTATTCACAGCCACTCCTCGCTGCACCATTTTGAAGATTCCCGGATTTGGCCTCCGTGGCTAACTAAGTTGTTTTCTTTTACTGTTTGATTATGATGTTTTGCTGGTGAAATCTCCATTTCACCTGATTCTATTTTGATTTTCTGTTTGCAGGAGTGATTTCTTGATGCACGCTCTGTAAATTAGTTAGGATATTTTGATTTCACATGTTTGGGCTAATCATGAATGTTTATTCGACCGGAGACCCTCAAAGGGAACTCTATATATAGAGAGTTCAGAGATGAAAGAAGGGTTTTGAATTTTGGAGAAATTTTGTTGTAGTTTTGTATGGTTGTGCCCCTTGTGCTCTGAGATACATATTTGGGAGAGTTGTTTTGAATTTATGATATATAATGGTGTTTATTTGGATTCCAGATGGGGCAATGAGTAGTATGTATCTGTATTCTCTTTGTTTATCAATAATCTCCTGTTTATGTATAATAATCTTTCACTGTTCTGTTGCTTTGATGATTTGTGTAATGTAGCTACCGGTAGTAAGCATTTTTATCCATGAATTCGTGTATGCATAGCGCTCATGTGTTAAATTTGTTGTGCTCCCTTAATTCACGTTCCACGCATCTCTATTTTTGGTCATATTTCACCTGCATTCGCTTCTTCTGAGGTCATGGGACATAGGTTCTTAAAATTTTTAAGCCTATCTATAGCGGGTTCCTCCTCCTCCATTCCTTCTTAACACCTCTACATATTTTGAAAGCTTTTACTCATTGATTCATACTTGGCCCACTTGAATCGCCACTGAGCCATACAACCTCTTGAGCCCTCTTGCAGTATAGGGTAATTCACATGATCAGACTCTAAGGTCTTCTCCATTCCTGAACCACCAAAACCATTATTCTCTTGATCCATATTCTGTTAGAGGCATCTTTATAATTGTCTATATTTAAACCTCTGATTTTAAGATGTCCAAGGCACTGGTCTTTTGCAACTCAAGGTTGTCTCTAGGAGCGACAAAAAAAACCATCGATGTTTGGGCCAAAACCATGGAGTATTTTGGACATGTGATGGATGGAGATGATAGAGGATGGCAAGGAGAATCCAATGCTTTGAGAATCATCAAAATCTGATTTCTCCTTAGTGAGTTATGAAATTTTTAATTTGACAATGGATTTTTTGACAGTCAAGTCATGTAGGCTTGAAATGGTTAAGTCAAAAAGACATGTCTATTGGTGAATTTGTGGAGCCCTAATAAAGTCTATAAGTAAAAGGTGAGAGATATCATTTTAGAGCATCCAAATGTGCATCTATCTCTTTATAAAGACATCTGAGGTAGCATATTTCAAAGGAGGACAAGAAGTGGAAGTTTAGCGTTGTTTTGGGCATGATTATCCTTCACCACGTGTCTGAGTTTACCTCATGTAGAGGTTGCAGGAATAAGGTGTTTTTGGGCTGCATTTTGATGTGATTAAGGTGTGGTCTTCCTCCATAAAGCAGGTTGCAATTCTTCCAAGTGTGGGATAGGTAGGCCACATGAATAAGATGTTTCTGGGCTACATTTTGGTTGGTTCAAGTGTGGTATTCCTCCATAAAGCAGGCCGCAATTCTTCCAAGTGTGGGACAGGTAGGCCGCAGGCATATGTCCTTGGGCAGAGGGCTATAAGGCTATAGGAATACTTTAGGTTAGCCACAAACCTGATCTTCCTTGAAACAAGAGGTCATGAGAGCTTATTTAGGGCTGGTAATTGCCTAGAATGATAATGATTTGTGGACATAATTAAGTGGAGGCAAGATGCAACTGTGAGAGAAGATTTGGATGTGGAGGATGTTGATATTTTGTGTATTGGGGTAGAATCAGATGTGCTTTAGCTCCCAAATTTTGTGTAGGGACTAGAGTATACCTCATCTACAAGACCCATAAAGGGATTTGGGAAATTTCATCTGGTTTGGGAGATGTTTAATTAAAGTTAATTAAATTAAACATGTGATGAAATTGTCTTAAGTCAAACAGATCAAGCTTTCTTTTAATCTTAGCCATTGATTCAAGATCTGATCATGGTCATTGGTTTCCCAATGAGAAAGGTATAAAGGAAAGGCTTGGGGTCATTTTCACAGACACACGTAGGCAGATCACTGAAGCTAAGCTGATCAATCCATAAAGGCTATTAACCGGCAAATGCCAATAAAAGTAGTAGAGTTTTAGAAACAATATTACCACATAAATCTGGAAAAGTAACCCCAAAGTCTTTGTATTTTATTGATCAACAAAAGTTATATGAGCTTCTCAGAGCAAGTGCACGATTCAATGATCAGATGCAAATGATGGAGAAAGACTCTAATTTATAGATTTATTCTCCAACGACTATCTGAATTGATGCCCATCAAAATAATCTCGACCGTCAAAAAAGATTTAATCATCTTTTAGTCTTGTCCGTCGCAATTAATTATTTTTTGAGGAATTTTGAATTTAATTTCTTTTTAATTAACTCAAAAATAATATTTTTGAGTTAATTACCTCAACAAATTGACTTTGACTTAACTTCCAAGGCCCAAGGATCCAAAATTTCTTGAAATTTTCAATATTCCCTTGGCTGGGACCTCTAAAAATTAAAACTTCTAGAACCAATAAATTTTTAATTTTGGAGAATTAAATTTTCGTAGGACATCAAATTAATTAAATTTTTTTCGCTTATAATTTTAATTTAATTTTTCCAAAGCAAATTAATTAATTGACTCATGAGGGGATTATTTATTTTTCCAACCCTCTAATACTTTAGCCATGATGTCTAACTATGAGGGACCATGGACTAAAAGATTTTACATGAAGATACTACAATTTGACACAAGAAGGGGGAAAACCCATTTGCAATAGACCCTCAAATAGCTACCCAATTCTGTGACTCAAAACATGATCTAACAGACCAAGTACTTTGTAATAAAATAATCTAGCCAATTAGGTAAGATTATTCCCAAATTACTTTTACAAATACTTGATAGAAAACACTAGGACTTACTTAGTATCTTCACGACAAAATCCACCATAGCTTTGGGGTGAGGTTGAAGGGGAAAATTGTGTCGATCATTTGTGTTGAGAAACACAAATGAATCAGTAAGATGAAAAAAATCCTAGGATAGTAATCATCACCAAAATACTAGGCTTACCTAGGTTGTTACATACATGATAGTCTTACTAAGATCATTTACATTATAAACATGCAGAATGGGTTTACATCTTTTATAAAACTATCGTCTGATGATAAAATCTGAATGGAGTGAACACCTCAAACATGATAAATCCCATTTGCAAAAATGTGGGTGTACTGCTATGGGGTCGTTGACACGTAGTGGTCAAGAAGAACTTACTTGAAGAAAGCAAAGAAGAACCCGAAAAAGAAGAAAGGATAAAGAACCTCAAAGTGAACTTTCACAAACTCCTTTTAAAATCAAATTCCTTCAAAAACATCATCCAGAAGAACAGTTGGTCATTGACACGTAGTGGTCAAGAAGAACTTACTTGAAGAAAGCGAAGAAGAACCCGAAAAAGAAGAAAGGATAAAGAACCTCAAAGTGAACTTTCACAAACTCCTTTTAAAATCAAATTCCTTCAAAAACATCATCCAGAAGAACAGTTTATCGGGAATATAGATGAAGGAATTCAAACTCGAAGATGAATGACAAACACTCCAAGAAAAGGTGATGTTGCTCTCTTATCACTAATAGAACCTAATTTTTTTTTCTCAAGCAAGTAAAGATCCTCTTTGGATAAAGGTCATGGAAGAAAAAATGTCTCAAATTGAAAAGAATGAGACTTGGGAGCTAACCTCGTCCATAAGATAAAAATATAATTGGAACAAGATGGGTATTCAAAAACAAGATGAGTGAGGATGGACAAATTATCAGAAATAAAGCTAGACTTGTTTGCAAAGGATACTCACAAATTGAAGGAATTGATTTTGAAGAAACTTTTGCTCCAGTAGCACGTTTGGAAACTATAAGAATGTTTTTGGAATTTACTTGCTTAAAAGGATTCAAAGTCTATCAAATAGATGTAAAATCAACATTTCTAAATGGAGCTCACTAATATTGGCATCCTTTCCTTTGATGGTTGCCTTAGTGATTTATCATTTTCATCCCTATCTAGGTCAACAAGCTGAAATTCCTGCTCTGTTTCATGAGTGTCCTCCTCATCATGAATGATTGGATCAATGACCTTCTATTTTCCTTTGTCCACCTACTTTGTTGATGTAGAAGGCGTGGTGCCTTCCACTACATGTGGAGAAAACACATGCTTAAAGGCTCTCTGGTAGGTTTTTTGTAATGGCTCAGTCTCGACTCTCAACCATACTAGCCTACTTAGACTCAATATCCTCCATGTTGCTAGGTGACCCAATGTCATGATGAGATGGAGATGAAGGAGGTGAAGGGGACTAATCTGATGATGATGAGTGTGCTACGAGCTGAGATGGAGGGATAGAAGTGGATGGCTGGGATGATGAAGGGACATTTTGTGCATGGTGAGTGGATGGCTCATTGAAAATATCATTAGCTATGAAGGTACTCCATGCAATGTTTAGTTGATTAAGATGGTGGAGGACTATGGTTTTAATTAAGGAATGATGGAAAAGACTTTTCATTTTATGTTCATATTCCCTTTTTTGTACAATGAATGCCATCTAATCTATGCTTCGGAAAAGGTAGTAGGGTATGTTCAACATCTTTACCCTAGTGAAATGCATCAAGAGGCAAATGTGATAAGTATAAAGCCTTGAAATTCTACCCTCACATGAAAAGTATTTCATGATTATCTTCATCATCGGTGCATATTTGTCCTAGAGGTGGGAAAAAGGAAATAACCTCTTTTTCTCATTCTTATACCTTGGTTTCAGGAAGGGCTCAAAGTAGTTTTCCTCCAAATCACTCTTTTTGAACCACTTCTCCCCAACATTCGGGATCTCGGTGGCAGTTGAAATAATGGCAGATGAGACAGTAAAGGTGACTCCAGCTAAAGTGACTTGGTTGTGGTGGAGTTTGGAAATGAAGAGCTGGTCAAGACGTCATTGGAGAAGCAAAAAGTTCCCTATGTTGGTAGGTTCAAGTCCGATTATCCTGCCCCTTTTATGTGACCTCCTAGCTTTCGTTTCCTCTTCCTCATTGTATGGTCTATTATGCTCTTCTTCTACTGCCATGGTGTTTTTATGTCCAAAACCCTAGGGAAGTATATGATAATATGGAAGGTGACTTTTGGGGATAGGAAATGGGGAAAGGGAAATTTGTGGGAGATAGTTTAGGGATATGAGAAATGGGGGAAGGGAAAAGGAGTGATAGTGTGATGGGAATTGGGATGCGGTATTAGGAATTGGGACCCTAGGTAAAAGGAGCACCTAGGGCTTAGGTTTTTGTGATTAGAAGCTTAGGGAAGGGGATTGTAATAATAGGGATTTGGGAATGAGTATTTTCAATGTGGGAAGGGTATGAGAGTGTAAGGGAAATGGGATTTAGGAGTTGTGTGTGTTAGGGGGAAATGATAGGGTTTTGAATGGTTAAAACACCAAATTATCAAGAAAATTACACAATACCAAACAAATAAACTTGAAGGAGGTAAATCATCATGGAAGACACCTTTACTCACTTGCTGGAGGCTCAAACAACTGTTTCAGAGGTTCTGAAGGTGATTTGGTGCAATTTAGGTGATTTTTTGGCTTGCTCGACATATGCACAACGCCTTAAGGATATGTGTAGTGCCTTAAGGCTGTGCACAGTGCCTTCAGTCTGTGCGCAACGCCTTCAGGATATGCGCAGTGCCTTTAGCTTGTGCGCCCTCTGCTCAAATTTTCCCCAATTTTTCCCAGAAAATCGAAAAATCACTCTCCTCAAGTGTTCACTCGATAGAATAGGAGGCAAATGAATTTCAAATTGATGTCTAAGAGTCTTTAATACTTGAGTGAGTTTTGATTTAAATCAAAACCCACTTTTCCTATGTTTCTTTTCACTTTTTGAAAGCATGTTGAATATCCTTTTTTCTTTGACTTTTCTTCTTTGCAGGATGAATTTGCTAGAGTTTGGCACTTTTCACTTTGATTTGGTGATCTTCAGTTTGGCATATGAAGTTGGAGTTGGCAGCTTTTGGAGAGTAACTTATTACATATAGAAAGCATAAAATTACATAAAAAATAAATTAAATTAAAACTCTCTTTTTGAATAAAATTACATTTGAGTATGAAAATCATACTTGAAACCATATTTACAACTTTAAAAATATCATATTTACATGCTGATAATCTTCTGTAGATGATAATGAAATGTTTATTGAGTCACTCTCACACATTTTTCTGACCTTATTCAGAGTAAATGGTGCATTTTTGGACCTTGAAAAATAAGACCTAATGACCTAATGGGACCTTGAATGACCAGACTCCACGGTTGACTTTCACTGACATAAGGCATAGTGAAATGACATTTTCAAAAGTGTTTTAATGCTCAACAAACATAAAGGTGGACCAACCAATGTGAAAATTTGAGGGAGAGTGAGGTTTTATAACTAGGGCTACCATTAGTGAATCAATTTTTTGCATGACCTAATGGAATGATAAAAAATTTCCAAGTGAGACTCCTAAAATGAATATGAAAAGAGTAATATTGATCATTGATGGCAGAATGCATATTCTGACACTAACAGGATGGTCGAAAAAGTACCAGTGGAAATGCATTCTTCATGGGAGATTGTCTTGTATCTTGGCTCAGCAAAACACAATCATCTATATCTCTTTCTATAGCTGAAGCCAAATACATAGCTGCTGCTGATTGTTGTACAAAAATACTATGGATGAAGGAAGCTTTGAAGGATGTCAACATAGAAACTAAGAAACCAATCACTATTTTTTGCAACAACACTAGCACCATCAGTCTTTCAAAGAATCTGGTGATGCACTGAAACACCAAACATATTCCAATGAAATATCATTTTCTCCATGAACAAGTTGCTGAACAAAATATCAAGTTGGAATACATCAATACAAAGGAGAAAATTGCATATATCTTTACAAAACCCCTTCCACGAGAAGCATTTGAATATCTTAGGCAAAAAATGGGGGTTATTGCTCTTGCATCACATTAAAAGGAAACCAAACAAAGGAGAAACATAACAGGGGGAGCAACATGACAGAGGGAGTACGTTGGCATCCCATTTTCCATTGATGTCAAAGGGGGAGAAAAGGTGGAATATTTCCATCAATGACAAAAGGGGAGATTGTTAATCTAGGTTTTCATTGATGTCATATGGCAATATGATGCTAGATGATGATGATGAAGTGTCATTAATGTACCTTGATGAATAATGATGGATGACCATACTTGTTGAAGGACTAGATGATGTCCCTTGGTCATCTAGATGATGGAAGACTACACAATGACATATATCACTATGGCATTGTAAGATTATTGTGAAGAAGACAAACATTGAAGGATCAAACCATAAAGAAGCCCAAGATATTCTACCCTACCTCATTTCTACACCAATAAATGATCAGTCACATTAAAATTTATTTTTCTCTACCTTAGAGGGATAATTTCTCTATGAGACCTTCACCATCCTGTAGAGCATTATTTTAGGTTTCTAACGAGCTATTAGTTGGCTTGAAACTCCAAGTATTCCGAAAAATATTAATTTTTTAAGTTAAGGAAATGAGTCTGGTCATTAAGCCGACCTAAACTTGCCCTAAGAAGACATGTCTTTTCATCTTAAGCACATAATGAACCATATAAATATAGTGGTGAACCTTTACGTTTCATCATCAGCTGGATCACACTTGGAGAACAACGAGCTACAGGTTCACAACTCGTGAACTTTCAGGAAGGTGAACTTAAAGAACCTATATTAATACACATCTTATCTAGCTCGGATTATTACACCTCTTAGATTTCTCTACAGAATTATTACAGCGAGGAAGGGTGTTAAAAGTGCTGAAACTTCAATTGGTCTATGGCAATAACATTTCGAACTGGCGCATAGTGTCTTGGACCTATAAAAAAAACCTCGGACCTGTTTTAGAGCCTCAAACATTTCTTATCTCAGTGCTGTTGTTTCGAATTGTGGTTTCATGTCTTCAGAATTGCGTGGTTGCAATGAGGGCACTTCAATCTGTTTCGGATCCATATCTTCACCTTATTTATTTTGGACCTGTGTTGTTAAGGTGTTTTGGACTATGGTCAATCTGGTTCAGACTTATATCTACATCTTGTTTTCAAACCTATAATCTGTGGAATTGAAATGGCTTAGATCTTATTGAGTTGGTAAGCTATGTTGAAGAAGTATAGGTGTGGTAAGCTATGGTGAAGAAGTATAAGTGTTGTAAGTTGTGGTGAAGAAGTATTGGTGTTGTGTGGTGCGGAACGTTGGTTTAGCTGTGATACAGTTGTCTAGGAACAGTCTGGTATTGAACTCTTAGTGCAGTGCAGAAGTCTTGGTGCAAAGTCTGGGACAAAATTGATAAAGAAGTGTGAGGCAAAATAGCTGGTGCAGTATGGTGAAGATTGGTGCAATGGAGCATCTTTGAATCAATCATGTAATAAAGAAGCAAAGAGGGATTGGTTTCCTTGGGTTAGGAGCCCCTAAACACAAGGTTGGTGCCTTGGAGAAGATAGGTTCAAAGGCCTAGAGGTCAGAGCCTCATTAAGTCCGAGTTGGTGCTTGAAAATCATTGTACTGATTCATTTGTAAAAGGATCATTATCCTTCCTTCTATATAAATTATTCATTTCTCTATTTTTTGTGTAGAATCTAACTGGTTATAATAAAAATTGAAAAGAAATACTAATTCACCCGCA
Organism: Pinus albicaulis; assembly: GCA_034641835.2. Taxonomy (NCBI): domain Eukaryota; kingdom Viridiplantae; phylum Streptophyta; class Pinopsida; order Pinales; family Pinaceae; genus Pinus; species Pinus albicaulis. Next base: position 1,899,204,618 of record CM076578.1, read on the forward strand.
TCTCAATGTTTCCAATAGCATTTGTTCTAGACATGTTTCTCTCATATCAAACACTCATTCCTGGTGTGTCTAACCATGTCCAACTCTCATGACACCAAAGAATCTTCAAAAAATGTGTAGATTTGTCCTGATGTGTGTTTGATGTACTTATATATTATGAATTTAAAAAATAAATTACATCTTTGGTTCTATATTTTATTTTTGTCATTTTAATTTTTATGTAATTTATATTTGAGCATCCCCGTATCTTATTTTGGGGATTTATGTGTCTGTTCTGGACACTCGGATATCCATGTCCCAATGTCCTAGTGTCAAAACAAATTCTGATATTAAATATGCATGAACCAGATAACATGAACAATCTAGTAGTTGCAATGCTATAAAACATATTTTAGTAAATAAAATTGAAAATGAAATAGGCCATCATGAGTCAGAGTTATAACATGCATAGAATAATGCTTTGCCAGATAGGACATGTGCCTAATTTACAAAATAGGAACTGAATTGTTGAACTGTATTGAAGTCTCTAACAAGTAAAGAAATGAAATAAGGAAAAAAATGTATGTTGTTGTAGCCTCTTGCCATATGAGCAATGGCTGCTCTATGTCGATCAATTGCAGATGGCCTACCAAAACATGTAAGGACCCCTTGCGATTATGATGGTAATATACTTGTTGATTGTTTTGCTTTTACACATTAATTGAAGCTGCTGGTGTGTTGTTGGTACCAGAGGATGGGTCTAGCATTTTAACACAACCATCAGCCAATCAAAAATAGTGGCCTCTAACCCTTCCAAATTGTCCTTTGGATTGTCATCCCAATTCATGAGTTGTAGTGCACATGAGCCAAGCTATTTGTTGATTTATGTTCAACCGATTTCTCTACATTGTGGATGAAGTTGTAGGTGTTTCAGGATGTCTAACTCTCTTCCTTGAGGGTGAAGGACCTATCAAGGCCTTCCCTCGGGACCCAACATTCAAAAGAAAACTTTAAAATGATTTCTTTATACGAATCCTAAGAGCAGTCTCCTGAGTGCATCTCGGATTGCACAAATTGCATGGTAGTTCCCTGGAGCATACTAGGGAGCATGCTCCTGAAATTATTTGGGGACTGCAAATCCACAGGTCAAGTATGTGCTCCCAAAAATGATCCCAATCTGAAATTTTCAAGAGTGCACTCCCAAGGGCACACATACTGCATGTCACCAGTGCTCTTCTAGAGCATGAGTGAAACTTCTAGGAACGTTCTCTTTTTACACTGGGACTACCTTCATTACTAATAGTAATATTTTATGAACACAATTTCTGGTAACAATGTTATCGCTCCCAGATATTCATAATCAGATGAAACTTTCAAGTTTCAACTTTCAAGCATTCAAGTACAAACAAAATAATTAGATGCAGAGTGCATGAAAAGGAAGTCAATTTTTGAAACTTGTTCCCCAAAAGGCTCTTTTTGAATTTGCACTGAATAGCATGATTGTACTATATTTTGTTAACAATGATTCCTTGGACCATATACATTCAAGGAAAAACTAAAGTTTCATAATATTTAATGTTTCATTGTTGTTTCGATGAATTAGATCAAACTCACATCTTGGTTCTCAATCTTTGTGTTGCTGTATAGCAAAATTGAATCGAATTCCTTTATATCTTTCTGAATACATTTGCAAGATATGTTTTCTTTAGACAGTGAAATTTTTTCACCTTGTTTTTCTTAACAACTATTTCTGCAGGAAGACGCAGCTCATAAATGAGAAGAGGTAGCACAAGCAACCTAAAAGGTACCAAGCCTTAGTAGCCCAGGTTGAGGAACCCTCTAGTTTTCAAGAGGCATCTCAACATCAGGTATGGGTAGATGCGATGGTGGAAGAATACAACTCGACTATGACAAATGATGTCTAGGAAGTGGTTCCTAGGCCTCTCGACATATCAGTTGTGGGTTCGAGATGGATCTACAAGATCAAATATGATGCAAATTGCAACATCGAGAAATTTAAAGCCAGGTTTGTGGCTAAGAAGTATGCTTAGAAGGAAGGGATAGACTATGAAGAAACTTTCGTCCCAATACCCTGATATACTTATATTATATGTGACACCCTTGCTGCGCAGATGGGATGGGAGATTCATCAGATGGATGTCAATACTTCATTCTTGAATGTGGTGTTAAAGGAAGAAGTATATATTGAAGAACTACAGAGATTTGAGACGCATAAGCAGAATATTCATGCGTGTAGGCTCAAGAAGGCATTTTATGGATTGAAGCAAGCCCCTAGAGCTTGGTATGGTTGAATTGACAACTACTTGCAAAAGATGGGATTTGTCAAGAGTGACGTAGACCCCAATCTATACTATTTCTTGGGGTTGGAAGTTTGGCAGCAAAAGGGTGAGATCTTCCTTGGTCAAGGAAGGTATACTACATAAAATTTGAAGAGATTTCAGATGGAGGACTGTAGACCCATGGCTACTCCAATTATTACCAACTGGAAGAAAATTGACAAATCCGAAGACGATAAGGTTGGCCCTACCTTGTATAGGCAACTCATAGGATCTCTAATGTGTCTGGTCAATTCGAGGCTAGACATTTGTTATGCTGTCAACACTCTCAGTCAGTTCATGGTGGAACCAAGGAGGGTTCATTGGGCAACAACCAAACACTCTCTCAAATATCTTCAAAGAACAATCGAGCTTGGATTGAAATACACCCAAAGCAATGACATTAGGTTGAGTGGGTTCACTGTCACAGACTGGGTTGTGTGCCCAGTATATTGGAAAAGTACTGGTGCGTATTGTTTTAGTGTTGGATTAGGAATGACCTCCTGGTGCAGCAGGAAACATAAATCTGTGGCTTTGTGTAATATCCCTATTTAGGGCAGCCTCCCTGTTGAGGGTCCGGTGGGCCCTACCACGTTGCCGGGGTCTGCGTAATTGGGGGACTGCGCGAGGGTCCCCATCCTGAGATGCTCTGGTGGGCCTTAAGACCCCACCCTTAACACCCTGGGATGCCGCCCTCACTAACAGTTCGAGCTTTTGGTGTAGTGGTTGGGCCTTTGTGGTATCAGAGCCGAGGTCTCGAGGTTGAGACCCGCGGAGCGTGGTGGGCTGTAATATCCCTGTTTAGGGCACCCTCCCTGTTGAGGATCAGGTGGGCCTTGACACGCTGCCGGGGTCTGCGTAATTGGGGGACTGCGCGAGGGTCCTCACTAATAGTCCGGGCTCTGATACCAAGTAGCCCAACCGCTACACCAAAAGCCCAGACTGTTAGTGAGGGTGGGGGTCCCAGGTGTTAAGGGCGAGCTCAACAGCTGACCGGAGAATCTCGAGGAGGCTTAACCCCGCATGACGACCTTGGACACGTGGCAGGGCCTACCGCGCCCTCAACAGGGAGGCTGCCCTAAACAGGGATATTACAGCCCACCACGCTCCACAGGTCTCGACCTCGAGACCTCTGTGCTCTGATACCACAAAGGCCTGACCACTACACCAAAAGCTCGAACTGTTAGTGAGGGCGGCATCCCAGGGTGTTAAGGGTGGGGTCTTAAGGCCCACCGGAGCATCTCGGGACGGGGACCCTCACGCAGTCCCCCAATTACGCAGATCCCAGTAGCGTGTCAAGGCCCACCTGATCCTCAACAGGGAGGCTGCCCTAAATAGGGATATTACAGCCCACCACGCTCCACGGGTCTCGACCTCGAGACCTCGGCTTTGATACCACAAAGGCTCAACCACTACACCAAAAGCTCAAACTGTTAGTGAGGGCGGCATCCCAGGGTGTTAAGGGTGGGGTCTTAAGGCCCACCGGAGCATCTCGGGACGGGGACCCTCACGCAGTCCCCCAATTACGCAGACCCCGGCAGCGTGTCAAGGCCCACCTGATCCTCAACAGGGAGGCTGCCCTAAACAGGGATATTACACTTTGAGCTCAGCAGAGGCTGAATATATGGCAGCAAGCACGACTTCATGTGAGGCCATATGGCTTCAGAAATTGCATGTGAACTTACTCAAGGAAAAGATGGAGGCGACCAACATTCTATGTGATAATCAGAGTTGCAGCGAGCTCTCTGAAAATCTTGTGTTTCATGATCAGTCAAAGCACATTGACATCAAGTGTCACTTCATAAGAGACTGTGTCCAACGAGGAGTTTTACAATTGCAGTACACTCCAACATTAGAACAAGTGGCAGATATCCTCGCAAAAGCTCTGGGAAAGACAAAGTATGTCTATCCCTACGTGGGATTCTCTAGCCTCTACATAGTTGTTGGAATAACTGACGAACTGTGGAGAATTTGATCCGGAAATTCTCTCTGAATATCCTTTTGCCGACTTTGTCTCCTAAGCTCTGTTGCTAAGTTGAATGCTGCTCCTACAAATCAAACATTCTCTGGAGACTCTGCATCCTCCTATTGAGCTCAAGTATATTCTCTTTATCCCTATTGACTTGCTCTTATAATATTTGGTTGGCTCACCAATGACCATGATTAAATACTCATTAACAGCTAAGATCATCTCAATCTCAATCCGTGTGAGTTTCTAGAGCTTTCTCACCTTTCCTTAATTAATTACTGTTAATTAACCAGTTTTCCTAAGTTAGACTTAGGAAAAATTTAAATGAAGTTTAATTAATTTAATTAAGGCGTTTCACAAGTTTATCGCGTGAAACCTTTTCTAGGTTTTGAAGATCTCGTGTTCCTTAGTTTCTTACACACAAATCAATACTAGAACACTTGTTCGATGTTACAAAAACTAACATCTGGCAGCATATGAAAGCACTGGGAAGAACGAAGAAAATTTTATGGCAAGAGGATTCTCCCAAGACAAAGGAAAAAATCAGCTTGAGTGATTTGTGTTCAAGGGGGAGAAATGGATCAAGACATATAGTATCATGCTAGATGACCAGAAGAGCTTCCAGTTAAGATGGAATAGAAAAGCTAGCAAGCTCAAAGTATGTCATGATTATAGGAGCTAAGTATATTGCAGCTGGTTTGGCGAATTATGAAGTAGTATGGCTTCAATAACTACTCGAGGGATTGTGCAGGAGACGACCATGATGATAGGTCAAAGCACGTATTGAGAGTGTGAGACATGGTATAGAAGGGAGCAGTGATGCTCACAATGAGCCTCTATCCTAGGGTGAAATTTGTACACTTCAAGGACAAGCTTGCGGAGTTTGGATACTTCAGGTACAAGCTTGAGAAATTTGTATACTGCAGGGACAAGCTAGAGTGGTTGAGAATATTTTCCTCGATTAGAGGGAGTGGTGTTGTTGTTACATCAAGGCGCAAACATTTTCCATAGGCCAAAATATATACAGGTCAAAGTATTGATCAAGGGCCACAAAATATGGCTGGGGAAAATGGCCTAGGAAACATCAAGGCCTAGAGTGCTCCTTAGGTGGGCGAGTGAGTGCCTCTAGCATCGGGCAAGAGAGTTACCATTCAATTAGCATGCAAGAATGGTAATAGCCTAGGGTTTCACAATAGGTCACAAGTGTTGACTAGGTTCCAAGTGATGACCTGGATAATTGGTGAATAACTACAAGTGACGACTTGTTGAGCATGATTCTGATGTAGGATGCTTTCCACAGGTAGTGGATTGACACATCAACATAACTAGCTCATTTAGGACATATATTCTCCCATGTGTCAAGTGCGTTGACCGAAATTAGGGAGAATGGTCTGATAGGGGATAGTCATTCTTCCTGTGTCAAGTATGTTGACTGGAATTAGGAAGAATGGTCCTAGAGGCCTAGTCTCACTTAGTTGAGTGGGTGCCTCTCCACATTAGTCTTAAAACTCTCCAGATAGATTGAGTGAGCTAATTTAACATCATGCCCAAAATTACTCAGGTAGAGTGTGGCCTTTGGAGATTCACCGTATGTCAAAGATATTGATCTGAATGATGGTGAACCAAGACTAGTTTGTATACCATGTGTCAGATGGACCAAAATTATGGGGACTAGTTGATGCTAATGACATACCATGTGTCAAGAGGTACCGATCGAAATTATGGTGAGGATACACCATAAGTCAGAGATACTGACCAACATTATGGTAACTTGATGTTGTTAAATTTACCATGTGTCAAAGTTGTTAACCAGGATTATGGTAATTGAATGATGCTGACACTGATGATGAATTCTTATAAGTTATAACATTTTCTTAGATAAATTTGTCAATAGGAGAACATTTGGATAGTCATTATGAATACCTCACTAGCTAAGAGGGAGTGTTGAATTTTGTAGCTATGGTTGGTCTTCTTAATTAATATTTTTCCTCTTGTAATATAAAATGTAAGACATATTCTTCATGTCAATCGCAAAAGGAAAAAAATTTGAATTTATAAAAGTTGAACTTTTGGCTCCAAATGACAAGTCGACCCTCCAAAAGATGAAGTTAGCCCTAGTGAGGGGACACAACCCTTCGAGATCTTGAAATTCCTATATATATAGGCAATTCACTCTCCTCAACAAAGCAAGAAATTGGATCACCTTCGAGGCAGAATCAAGACCATATAAGGCAAATAACGGGGCGGATATTAGGCATAGCATAGGTTGAATATGAGGAATATGAGGCATAATTAAGGTTGAATATTAGAGAGAGATCCAAGGAAGAGTTTCTGGACATACCATGAGTAGCAAGATCAAGATTCATGGGCACAGTAGGAGGCCGAAATTTAGCCCTAGCATATCAGCACAGGCCGAGGGTATTGGTCATATTTGTGACTTGTGTTGAGGGCTGGTTGACCAAGTTGGGCCAAGGCTACATTGTTGGTAAGTTTGACTTTCTATTTGACTAGAAGAATTAGATGTATCTCTGAACTGAACAATTTCTCGTAGGAAAATGTTGTTGGGTTTTTCTAGACATGTGTTTTCCCAAGGTAACTTCTTGTCTCTTGTTTGCCTGTCTCTTTATGAACCTACTGGCATTTTGTTTAGACTATTGAGATCTTCTATGTAGTTTCTTTATGATAAATTTGAATGGAAGACAAAATAAGCCTAAGAAATCATGAGATGTAATTATCAGTTAGAATATCCTATGAAAAATCAACATGTTTGAATTTGCACCCTTTCAAAAAAGGTACTATAGTAGAAAAGAGAGAGTAATATATCAATTATTATGCATAAAGGGATGGCGTTATATGTATATTTTTACTTTTATCTATTTCAATATGTGAAAACGAATATTTTTAGTCACTGTAACTGGAATAGAGAAGGTACTTTATAGTTTCTTCTTGTTAAATTGATGTTTTACGTCATTCCTTTACATGTTGTGAATTCCCATGCCATACACATGGATTTGTTGGACACGCCTCTCTTGAGCGTTTGACGCATCTGTTAATCTATGTTGTCATTGATGTCATATGGCAACAGGATGCTAGATGATGATGAAGAAGTGACAGTCATGTACCTTGTTGAATAATGATGGATAACCATACTTGTTGAAGGACGAGATGATGTCCCTTGGTCATCTATATGATGGAAGACTACATAATGACATATATTACTATGGCATGGTAAGCTTATGATGAAGAAGGAAAACAATGAAGGATCAAACCATAAAGAAGCCCAAGACATTCTGCCCTACCTCATTTCTACACCAATAAATGACCATTGACATTAAATTTTATTTTTCTCTACCTTAGAGGCAGAATTTCTCTATGAGACCTTCACCATCCTCTAGAGCATATTTTTATCTTTCTAATGAGCTATCACTTGGACCGAAACTCCAATTATTTTGAGAAATATGATTTTTTTAAGTCAAGGAAATCAGTATGGTCATTAAGCTGACCTAAACCTCTTCTCAAGTCGGTTTGCCCTAAGAAGACATGTCTTTTCGTCTTAAGCACATAATGAACTGTATAAATATAGTGCTGAACCTTTACTTTTCATCATCAACTGGATCACACTTGGAGAACAATGAGCTACAGGTTCACAACTCATGAACTTTCAAGAAGGTGAACTTAAAGAACATATATTAATGCACATATTATCTAGCTTGAATTATTACACCTTCTCTTAGATTTCTCTACAGAATTATTACATCGAGGAAGGGTGTTGAAAGTGCTGAAACTTTAGTTGATCTGTGGCAATAACTTTTTGAACTGGTGCATAGTGACTCGGACCTACAACAAAAACCTCAAACCTGTTTTACAGCCTCAGACATACCTTGTTTCAAATCTATTGCTTCGAATTGTGGTTTCATCTCTTCAAACCTTCGTGGTTGCAGTGAGGGTACTTCAATCTGTTTTGGATCCAGATCTTCACCTTATTTCTTTCGGACCTGTGTTGTTAAGGTGTTTTGAACTATGGTCAATATGGTTGAGACTTATAACTGCACCTTGTTTTCGGACCTGTAATCAGTGGAATTGAAGTGGCTCAGATCTTATTGAGTTGGTAAGCTGTGGTGAAGAAGTATAGGTGCGGTAATATGTGGTGAAGAAGTATAGGTGCTGTAAGCTATGGTGAAGAAGTATGACAAGTGACCAAAAGAAGTTTATCTCGTTGAACAAGAAAAATGGAAATGTATCCTTTGGAAGTGGATCTGCTAAAATCACTGGAAAAGGAACTGCTACCCTCGTTAATGGACAAGGAAAGGCTCAAAATACTTTGCTGGTAGAAGGGTTCAAACACAATCTCTTAACTGTGAGACAAATTTGTGACCAATGACATAATGTTGTATTTAGTACTAAAAATTGTGAAATAAGAGACTCATCCTCAGGAGAACTTGTAGCAAAAGGAGTAAGAATACCAGATAATGTTTACTTCTCAACAAGATCCAAGGAGATAAATGTTACTTGAGTCAAACAGATGGAAGTTGGTTATGGCACAAGTGATTGGGGCATACAAGTTTCGATAACTTGATCAATATCAGCGAAATTAATGCAGTAAGGGACATTCCAAAGATGTTCAAGCCAAATCAAGTTGTATGTGGCCCATGCCAACACGAAAAGCAAACCAGAACCAACCAAATTTATGTGGGCCAACTAGAACTCCAGCTCTTCAAGGTGAAAGGTGTTTTTCTTTATTTGTTGATGACTATACTAGAATGATGTGGGTATATTTCATAAAATATAAATCCGAAGCATTTGAATGTTTTAAGAATCTTAAAGCCCTCATTGAAAATGAGAAAGATCCTAAGATTAAATGTCTTAGAACGGATAAAGGAGGAGAATTCACCTCAAAAAAATTTGATGAATTATGTAAAGTGCATGGAATCCAAAAAAATAGATTATCGGGAATATAGATGAAGGAATTCAAACTCAAAGAAGGATGACAAACACTCCAAGAAAAGGTGATGTTGCTCTCTTATCTTTAATAGAACCTGAAATTTTTTCTCAAGCAAGTAAAGATCCTCATTGGATAAAGGCCATGGAAGAAGAAATGTCTCAAATTGAAAAGAATGAGACTTGGGAGCTAGTACCTCGTCCAAAAGATAAAAATATAATTGGAACAAAATGGGTATTCAAAAACAAGATGAATGAGGATGGACAAATTATCAGAAATAAAGCTAGACATTTTTGCAAAGAAAACTCACAAATTCAAGGAATTGACTTTGAAGAAACGTTTGCTCCAGTAGCACATTTGGAAGCTATAAGAATGTTTTTGGCATTTACTTGCTCAAAAGGATTCAAGGTCTATCAAATGGATGTAAAATCAACATTTCTGAATGAAGACCTCAAGGAAGAAGTCTACATGGAGCAACCAGAAGGATTTGATCTAGCTGAAGGGAAAGACTTTGTATGCAAGTTAAAAAAGGCTTTGTATGGGTTGAAACAAGCCCCTAGAGCATGGTATGTAAAGTTGGATCACTATCTGCAACAAGAAGGTTTCAAAAAGGGAGTAGTAGGAAGTAATCTCTACATGAAGTTAGACAAGGATAAACTTTTGATCACTATTGTATATGTTGATGATCTAATCTTTGCCAGCAGTGATGATGGGATGAGCCATGAATTTGCTCTAAATATGTCCAAAAGGTTCGAAATGTCAATGATTGGTGAGTTATCTTACTTTGTTGGGCTACAAATTTCTCAAACAACTGCAGGCATGTTTATATCTCAAGCAAAATATCTTAAAGACACACCGAAGAGATATGGGATGGAAGATTGTGCCCCTATGAGCACACCAATGACCATAGATTGTAAATTAAGCAAAGATGATGATTCCCCTCTCATCAATGCAACTCTTTACAGGTCAATTACTGGAGATCTCCTATACTTAACTGCCACAAGACCAGACATTATGCAAGCAGTTGGAATGGCGACAAGATTTCAATCAAGTCCTAAACAGTCTCATCTAGCATCTGTGAAAAAAATATCTAGATATTTGAAAGAAACTACTGATTTTGGTCTTTGGTATCCTAAGAGCTCAACTCTTACTATAACAACTTACTCCGATGGTGATTAGGTTGGAAAGCATGGATGATCGAAAAAGTACTAGTGGAAATGCATCCTTCATGGGACATTGTCTTGTATCTTGGCTCAGCAAAACACAATCATCTATATCTCTCTCTACAGTTGAAGCCGAATACATAGCTGTTGTTGATTGTTGTACACAAATACTATGGATGAAGGAAGCTTTGAAGGATGTCAACTTAGAAACTAAGCAACCGATCACTATTTTTTGCGACAACACTAGCGCCATCAGTGTTTAAAAGAATACAGTGATGCACTCAAAGACCAAACACATTCCAATCAAATATCATTTTCTCCGTGAACAAGTTGCTGAACAAAATATCAAGTTGGAATACACCAATACAAAGGAGCAAATTGCAAATATCTTTACAAAACCCCTGCCATGAGAATCATTTGAATATCTTCGCCAAAATATAGGGGTTATTGCTCTTGCATCACATTAAAAGGAAACCAAACAAAGGAGCAACGTAACAAGGGGAGCAACATGACAAGGGGAGTACATTGGCATCCCATTTGCCATTGATGTCAAAGGGGGAGAAAAGGTGGAATATTTCCATCAATGACAAAAGGGGATATTGTTAATCTAGGTTTTCATTCATGTCATATGGAAATATGATGCTAGATGATGATGATGAAGTGTCAGTCATGTACCTTGATGAATAATGATGGATGCATACTTGCTAAAGGACTAGATGAGGTTCCTGGGTCATCTAGATGATGGAAGACTACATAATGACATATATCACTATGGCATGGTAAGCTTATGAAGAAGAAGGCAAACATTGAAGGATCAAATGATAAAGAAGCCCAAAACATTCTGCCCTACCTCATTTCTACACCAATAAATGACCAGTCACATTAAAAATTATTATTCTCTACCTTAGAGGCAGAATTTCTCTATGAGACCTTCACCATCCTCTAGAGCATATTTTTAAGTTTCTAATGAGCTATCGCTTGGCCCAAAACTCCAAGTATTCTGAGAAATATAAATTTTTTAATTTAAGGAAATCAGTTTGGTCATTAAGCCGTCCTAAACCTCTTCTCAAGTCGGTTTGCCCTAAGAAGACATGTCTTTTCGTCTTAAGCACATAATGAACCGTATAGCTATAGTGTTGAACCTTTACGTTTCATCATCAGCTGGATCACACTTGGAGAACAACGAGCTACAAGTTCACAACTCGTGAACTTTTAGTTTGGTGAACTAAAAGAACATATATTAATAGACATCTTATCTAGCTCGGATTATTACACCTCTCGGATTTCTCTATAGAATTATTACAGTGAGGAAGGGTGTTAAAAGTGCTGAAACTTCAGTTGATATGTGGCAGTAACATTTCGAACTGGTGCATAGTGACTCAGACCTACAACAAAAACCTTGGACCTGTTTTAGAGCCTCAGATATACCTTGTCTCGGTGCTGTTGCTTTGATTTGTGGTTTCATCTCTTCAGACCTGTGTGGTTGCAGTGAGGGCACTTCAATCTGTTTCGGATCCATATCTTCACCTTATTTCTTTCGGATCTGTTTTGTTAAAGGTGTTTTGGACTATGGTCAATCTGGTTCAGACTTATATCTGCACCTTGTTTTCGGACCTGTAATCTGTGGAATTGAAGTGGTTCAGATCTTATTGAGTTGGTAAGCTGTGGTGAAGAAGAATAGGTGCTGTGTGGTGCAGAACATTGGTGCAGCTGTGATACAATTGTCTTGGAACAGTCTGGTATTGAAATCTTAGTGCAGTGCAGAAGTCTTGGAGCAAAGTCTGGGACAGAATTGATAAAGAAGTGAGATGCAGAATAGCTAGTGCAGTATGGTGAAGAATGGTTTAATGGAGCATCTTTGAATCAATCATCTAATAAAGAAGCAAAGAGAGATTGGTGTCCTTATGGTAGGAGTCCCTAAACACAAGGTTGGTGCCTTGGAGAAGATAGGGTCGAAGCCCTAGAGGTCGGAGCTTCATTAAGTCCGAGTTGGTGGTTGGCAATCATTGTACTCATTCATTTGTAAAAGGATCATTATCCTTCCTTCTATAATAAATTATTCATTTCTTTATTTTTTATGTAAAAATTATTCATTTCTCTATTTTTTTTTTAATGTAGAATCTAATTGGTTATAATAACAATTGAAAAGAAATACTGATTCACCTGCCTCTCAGTGTTTCCAACATCATCTTGTGCTAGACATGTGTCTCATATCAAACACTCATTGCTAGTGTGTCCAACAATGTCCAAATCTCTGGACACCAAAGAATCTTCAAAAAATGTTTAGATTTGTACTGATATGTGTTTGATGTACTTATTATGAATTTAAAAAATAAATTACATCTTTGGTTCTATATTTTATTTTTGTCATTTTAATTTTTATGTAATTTATATTTGTGCATCCCCATATCTTATTTTGGGGGGTTTATGTGTCTGTTCTGGACACTCGGATATCGGTGTCCCAATGTTCTAGTGTCAGGTGACTTGGCTGTCCACTATTTATGGAATTATTCAAATGGAGCTAGCAAAACACATTCTGATATTAAATATGCATGAACCAGATAACATGAACAGTCTAGTAGTTGCAATGCTATAAAACATATTTTAGTAAATAGAAATGAAAATGAAATAGGCCATCATGAGTCAGAGTTATAACATGCATAGAATAATGCCTTTCCAAATAGGACATGTGCCTAATTTACAAAATAGGAACTGAATTGTTGAACTGTATTGAAGTCTCTAACAAGTTAAGAAATCAAATAAGGAAAAAATAGGTATGCTAATGTATCCTCTTGCCATATGAGCAATGGCTGCTCTATGTCGATCAATTGCATATGGCCTACCAACACATGTAAGGACCCCCTGCGATTATGATGGTAATATAATTGTGAATTGTTTTGCCTTTACACATTAATTGAAGCTGCTGGTATGTTTTTGGTGCCAGGGGATGGGTCTGGCATTTTAAGACAATCATCAGTGGCCTCCAACCCTTCCAAACTATCATTTGGATTGTCATCCCAATTTATAAGTTGTAGTGCACATGAACCAAGCTATCTGTTGATCTACGTTCAACCCATTTCTCTACATTGTGGATGAAGTTGTAGGTGTTTTAGGATGTCTAACCCTCTTCCTTGAGGGTGAGGGACCTATCAGGGCCTTCCCTTAGAACCCAATATTCAAAAGAAAAACTTTAAAATGATTTCTTTATACGAATCCTAAGAGCAGTCTCGTGAGTGCACCTTGGATCACACAAATTGCATTGTAGTTCCCTGGAGCAGACCATGGAGCATGCTCCTGAAATTCTCTCGGGACTGCAAATCCACAGGTCAGGTATGTGCTCCCAAAAATGATCCCAAACTGAATTTTTCAAGAGTGCACTCCCAAGGGCACACATACTGCATGTCACCAGTGCTCTTCTAGAGCAGGAGTGAGACTTCTAAGAACGTTCTCTTGTAACACTGTGACTACCTTGGTTACTAATAGTAATATTTTACGAACCCAATTTCTGGTAACAATATTATCGCTCCCAGCTCTTCATAATCAGATGAAACTTTCAAGTTTCAACTTTCAAGGATTCAATTATAAACAAAATAATTAGATGCAGAGTGCATGAATAGGAAGTCAATTTTTGAAACCTGTTCCTCAAAAGGCCCTTTTTGAATTTGCGTTGAATAGCATGATTGCACTGTATTTTGTTAACAGTGATTCCTTGGGCCATGATTGCACTGTATTTTGTTAACAGTGAGAGGTTTGCACCTATTTGGTTAGTAGGCAATGTGGAGATGTTTCCAATTTTGAAGTAAATGAAAATTTCAATCAGGACCTCAAAATATCACTACTCGAACCCATCTTCAAGAAGTTGGAAAAGGTTGCACTTAAAGTGCGGGATGTACAGGTATGATCAGTTGCACTTTCCAACATATAGCCTATTATATATACATTTAGGAGCGTGTTGCTAAAATTTGATCGATCATATAAGAAATATCCATGAGCATCCATAAGTTTTTGACAGTGACGTTAACGTTGTAGTTGTAAGGTAAAATTGATTAACAATTAGGGCAACCCACATTAAGTTACATGGATTTTTTTTTTTTGATTTTTTGGTATTTGTGGGAGGTTTTTTCCCAAAAAAAAATAAAAAAAAATAAATTTAAAATTAGAAGAAAGAAAATTTAATTTAATTTTAAATTTATTTTGCAAAGAGACGTGTTTTTTGGGCACCCTAAAATCACTATAAAAAGACACATGAATTTTTGTTTTCACACATTTATTACTCGCATTTGAGTGAGATGTTGAAGTTTCCAAGGACTCAAAATTCTAAAACAATCAATATTTGATCAATTGAATTTTGTGTAATTGCTTAATGGTTTTTTGGGGTGTGCTAAAGTAATATCATAAATCGTTTGAAGTAATTACTAGATGCAAAAAATTGTGCTAACAGTAGAAAATCAACAATTTTGGTGTTCTTGGTTAAATTGAAACATTGCAATCTTGTCAATACTTAAAAATATAAAGTTTAATAAAGTTTGAATAAGATATGAAATTATACTTTCTCCAACTTCTCCAAATTAAGTTGGAACCGATTGTGAAATAATTAATAGGAGTGTTAAAATTTCAAGCAAAAATATGTTAAAGAAAAAAAAAACAAAATGTCATCTTTTATATTAAAAATTTAGTATTATTGGTGAGACACAAGCTGACAAACTATTTAAAGCTCAATCCCTTTCATTTTTTCTCAAAATGAGGGTTAAAAGATATGTCAATGATACATGGAACATTGGAACTTAGTTGGCATGTTAGTACATGTGACGAGTTCCATTGTTTATTGGCAATAATAACGAAACCAAGGTAACATATCGAAATTCTAATATCTTGGATTATGATGATAATGTACCAACTAGTCATTCATTATTTGGTGCATATGATTATCATGATATCAATGTGGGGAAAATAGCATGATATATAGTAATGTTGGCAATATGTCAATGATACATGGAACATTGGAACTTAGTTAAGATGTTAGTACACATGACGAGTTCCATTGTTTATGGGCAATAATAACAAAACCAAGGTAACATATCGAAATGCTAATATCTTGGATTACCATGATAATGTACCATCTAGGCATTCATTATTTGGTGCATTTGATTATCATGATTCGCACCATCCAAGCCAACATACTAGTTATTATAAAGGTGTCTAGTATGTAGAAGCATTCATAATATTAATAAATAAACTTGTAGTTACAACTCCTTTGTTGATTTCTTATACATTTATTTTTAATTTCTAGATGTTTTTAGAGAATCATAATAATGTTCTTTATCAAGTTGTGGTTTGATGCAGGGGCATTAGGCTCAAGACAATACTTTGTATATAAATAGACATAGGGGGGTCTCATGTTTTGCTTTCTTATGTAATTGTTAATATTTGAATGGTTTTTAAATAAATTTAGTGAGAAAATGTAAATGTTCCCAAATCATTAGAGAACATGAGGGGAAGTCGGTTAGCTAGGAACATGGAGAATTAGTCTTAGCTGTTTAAAGAGTTAGGCTAAATTTAGGCTAATTTGAGAATTCCAAGAGTTGTTGAGTCATCGTAGGAACTGGATCGGTTCACTACCATCCTGTATAAGAATAAGCCTCAAAGGCATTAGTTGACAGACCTGGGGAGACCTGCATAGGGCTGCATAGAGCTGCAGAGCTGGGCAGAGTAGGAGAATAGAAGGCCATTTAATTTGAAGATCTGGCCGAGGACCAGAAGACTGTAAGTAAATTCATGTATATGAAGGAACCTGTTTTGGTATTATATGTGCATTGATTAATTTATGTATAGTTAAATCTTGTGCTAAGGATGTGATATATGAATGGTATGTGTGAGGAATGCCTTAAGTCTCTGAGAGAGAGCGTATAAGAAGCGTATGTGGAAGTTCTATACTAAATATTGAAGTGGTGACTGTAAAATTCTGTGAATCGATCATACAGTGATCGATTTCACAAGCTGCTTCTATTATTGGTTTAATTTCTGTGTGAATGAGCTTGGATTTCAATGAGAAATCATATAAAGACCAGTGTGTGTTAAGCCTCTATATTAAGAGTTAATATCCATGTGTTTATTCCTTGTGAGAAGCGATATAGGGCTGAAGACTGTAGGTTCGAGGCGAAGACGAGCTCTATTGTGCACGGGATTGTTTAACTCTATTCGTGCCTAAGGGAGCTATGTCTGGTAGATAAGCTATGTGTAAACAAGGAGCGAAGGCGTATTAAGTTATAACGCGGAGGAACCATATTAAAATGAATGGAGCGGAACCTCGAGCCGGAGGGACATAATCACGAGGCGCCACAGTAACTGCGGTTTTGGAAACGCACAGGTGGGTTTCGCATAATTTTAAAGTCGTAAGCGGAATGCCCATAAAAGGTGCGATACAATCCGGCGTTTGACACGTAACGAGAGGTGGTAATCAAATACTGCCCATTTCGCATTTTATTTTCGTGCTAAAGTTCAGTTCAGAAAAAAATGCGATACTCGTTCGATCGAGTGACATCAAGGATCGACGGTGGTCGCACTCTGAAGTTGCGCGGATGTTAATGGAGGGGTACGTTATAAAGTTATACGGTGATTTGTTTATGATTGGCTGTGGAGCCCAGAACCTTGATACGGTCTGGCATGGGTTTTTAACCAAAAGGTCGAGGGTCTTTGTATATTTATCATTCGGGTATGTATTAACTAATCATACTTTAATATGAGTGGAGGCGAAGGTTTGCGTTGATGAAATGATAGGCGGAAGGGCCTAGGGTCTTTATGATGGTGCTGGCAACCTTGGTAATTCTCAACCAAGGTACATACGATTAAAGTGGTAGTTTAATGTTAATAGGCCGGTTTAAGCGTTTGTGGAACCGATGCAGGTTATAGGGTGCATGGTCGCGGTGTTGGTTTTATAACCATATGGGGCTAATCTAAGACCTCAAGCATAGATTGAAATAAAGCCTGCATGAGAAAATCGAAGGTTTCATAATCTTTGTTTAAAAGAAGATAAGCTTCCGCGTTTAATTAAATTTCCAGTCCAGCAAACTGAACATTGTATAGGCCAGATTGAGAGTTTGTATTGGATTAAAAATTGGGATGCATTTATATGCACAGCGAAGAAGGGGACTGTGGGTTTTACCCGGTATCAGGTGGTATCAGAGCTAGATAAGCTCTTTAAGAATTAATTTTGAAATGCATATGTACTGAAACAATGATGAAAATTTTGAAGTTTTAAATCTGTTTAACAGAGATTGCAAATTTGATTAGGTGTGCAATGAAGGTCTTCAAATGTGCAGAATCTGGAGTTGAAGACAAAGTGTTTTGAAGATTGCAGCATATAGAGATGCAGTGCAGGTAAGAGGAGCAACAAGATCATTTAGGGATCTTGGAAGGTGAGTTGATGAGAATTATTTAAACTCTGGTTTGAAGAATTGTTTGCAGACTTTAGATTGCAAGCAATTGAAGGAATCTCAGCAAAAACAGATCACAGCTTTGAGAGCAATGATGAAAGAGTCCAGTAGAGGATTCTAAGGTGAAGAAGAAAGTGTGGCAGGACCTGGAGAATTCCCAACAGAGAATGTGTTCTTGAGAAGAGTTGCAGAGTGAAGCCTAGAGAGAGCAGAAGGGAGTGCTCAGAAGGTTCCAGCAGATAGGGGACCAGTACTTGCTGAAAGCCCAGATCCGAAGGAAAGGATTGGTGAGGTAAGTTGCAACAAGAGGGCTTGCTGTTGCAAAGGCCTAGTGCAGCTTGTGAGTGAAGAACTCATGGAGGAGAAAATGGCTACTGATAGCCATAGCAGAGATTGCAGGGGTTCTGAGAGAGGCCACAACAGAAGTGTGAAGGAAGATGCCAAAGTAAATGGCATAAGGAAGAAATTCACAGATGAAGAGTATGAGAAAGAGGTAGTTGAGATCTGGGAGTAGTTCAACAAATTGGAACTGATGATAAAGGAAAGCAAGAGAGTTGGTTGGCTCATGAAGAAGAAAGTAAAGTGGCTGAGGCTATAGATGAAGAGAGAGCAAATGATAAATGCTCAGCTAAAAGAGAAATTACTCACGATGATTTAGTATTTGGAGAAGGACTTGAAGACTGAAACTTCAAGTGAGACCAAGGGGTCAAATGGCCTTACATCTGAAAAATTTTGTATGTTTGCAAGAAGAACATGTGGAGGAGGATAGACTACTGATGTTGTCACTAAAGAGGAAAATGGGATAGCCAGATATGTTGTAGATGTCCATACATAGTTAGAGAAAGGTTTTTCTTTTCAATACATTGAAAGCAAAATAAATTTAAATTATGAGGATGGCCAGAAGCTGGAAATTGAACAGTCAATTGGACAGTTTGAAGAAACTGAAGGGAGGACCATTGAATAATTTCTGAGATGTATAGAGGACTTGGGATAGCAGGAAGATTTGATGATCAAATCATAAAATGAGACCATGGGGTCTTATGGTTTTACAACTAACAAGTTGTGTGTGAATGCAGGTATTGAAGAAGACAGTTCATGTGATGAAACTATGATAAATGAAGTTGGAAGTTGCCAATTCACATATGATGATTATCTTTCAGATGAAGATCAGATTGAGTTACTGCAGCAGAAGGAATTCATAAATTCCTTGTTTAATGAAAGAGATTGCTTCAATGGGAACATGACAGTTATGTCTGATGATGATCAATTTGTTATTAATGTTGATAATGACAAATTGTTTTTATTAAATGGTCAAGTGAAAAGCGATGGAAAGATAGTTGAAGTTATTGCAGGGATGGAAGATCAAAATACTATTCTGATGAAAGATGAGGAAGTAATGAAAGCAGAAAACTTGACTTGTGATAGAAAGGAAGATAGTGAAGGCAGTATGAATGCTTTCTCAGGTGAGATGACAGGATTATGGCACGGGTTAAGTGTTCTGGAGCAGAGGACAGAAACACAGAGAAAAGGTGTTCAGATTGTAAAGGCAGAAGTGAATGAAGATGAGAAAGTTCATTTTTATGAACTAGAGCAAGGGGCCATCCTTGAAGAGGATGATGCAGAGGAGAGACTAACTGACAGTATCGAGAATTGTTTGAAGGATTGGAATTAGCATACTGATGTGTTGATAGAGGAGGAGAGAATTACAGGACAACATACTGAAATGCTGGCGAAGGAAAGAAAGGCACTGAGGCCTTATGATATTTGTTTTAACAATTGTTTTGTGAATGAAAATTTTGTTGATGCTGGAGAAGATTTGACACAATTGGACAATAAAATAGAGAAGGAAAAAGATTCTGTGGAAATGTTTGATCCATGGAATGAAGAATTTAAGTTGTTGGAGATTATGCTGAATCAGCAGGATTCAATGCAAGAGAGAGAACCTCAATTTCAAAATTGGGGATTGCAGAATGTGGAGATACAAAGGAATGAAGACAGGAAAGATTTTTTGAGTCTCGGGAAAGACATAGAATTGCAGAAAGAAGAATTGGTGACTGGACCATCAATTGAGACCATTGGGTCTTGTAATTTTAAATTGGACAAGCTAAATATGTTGACAGGGACTGCAGAAGACAATCCATCACTTGGAGTTGTCTTGAATGAGGATGGGCTACTGAAGGAAGGTGAGGCTATCATGTCTCATATGCAGAAACTTGTTACTGTTGGTGACAAGGAAGAATTGGCTTGTCTGATGGGCCAAGAGAAGACTGGAGGACAGAATTTTGAGACTGCTACAACAGTGGAGGATCAGAATTTTACTCTGATAGAAGATGAAGACACAGTACTTGAAGAACTTGAATTGATTGCCAGAATCAATCAAGCAGATGGAAGACAATTACTGAAGATTGTCAAGGAAGAAGAAGAAGAACATGCTGAAACAAGTTTGCAGCATATTCAAGGTAGATGGCTGGATTGTTTGCGGAAAACATTTAGAAAAGAGAATGAAATGGCAAAGCAACAAATTGAAGTGTTGCCAAAAGAGGAGGAAGAGACACAAGGATCTTGTAACTTTGATGTTTGTTTTATGATTGTAGGTACTGATGGAAGGACTAAAGGATGGTTGGTCCAGGAGAAGAAAAGAGATGGTGACAGTGACTGGAAATTTAAATACCAGTCTAAGGAATTGCTGAAGTCAGAGAATGAAGAAATTGTCATGAGTGACAATCAGGAAGATTTTTTCTGTAGCAGAAGACAAGAGGGTATGGATGATTGGTTGGCAGTAAAAGGAGCTATAGATACAGCTAAAGCTAGCACGGGAGCTAGAGATGGAGTTAAGGCTAGGGCAGCAGTAAGGACAGCAAAAGTGGAAGTTAAAGCTGGGGCTAATGCTACAGCGAAGGTGGCAGTAAGAGTTCAGCAAATAAGAACTCAGCAAGCAGAAATAGAAGTAGAAGTTCATAAATCAAGATGGAGCAGTATCCAGCAGTCAGAATACATATTAGACAGAGAAATTGAATTTATGAAAAGACTGATGGTGAGAGTGTCTGAGAAGAAGACAACAGCAAGAAAGCAGAGAAACAACAGCAGCAAAGGAAAGACAGTCACAGACTATGAAAGCTTAACAAGTGGAAAGATGCAGCATAAGATGTGGAAGCCTGGAGAAGTACAAAAGAAGGATATTACAGCAGATGATCAGCTACAGAACAAAGTGTGGGATCCAGGAAGACAAGGATGAAAGCACATGATTAGGAGATCATGAATCATTTTAACCTGGGGAGTCTGATGCAGGGGCATTAGGCTCAAGACAATACTTTGTATATATAAATAGACATAGGGGGGTCTCATGTTTTGCTTTCTTATGTAATTGTTAATATTTGAGGGGTTTTTAAATAAATTTAGTGAGAAAATGTAAATGTTCCCAAATCATTAGAGAACATGAGGGGAAGTCGGTTAGCTAGGAATATGGAGAGTTAGTCTGAGCTGTTTAGAGAGTTAGGCTAAATTTAGGCTAATTTGAGAATTCCAAGAGTTGTTGAGTCATCGTAGGAACTGGATCGGTTCACTACCATCCTGTATAAGAATAAGCCTCAAAGGCATTAGTTGACAAACTTGGGGAGACCTGCATAGGGCTGCATAGAGCTGCAGAGCTGGGAAGAGTAGGAGAATAGAAGGCCATTTAATTTGAAGATCTAGCCGAGGACCAGAAGACTGTAAGTAAATTCATGTATATGAAGGAACCTGTTTTGGTATTATATGTGCATTGATTAATTTATGTATAGTTAAATCCTGTGCTAAGGATGTGATATATGAATGGTATGCATGAGGAATGCCTTAAGTCTCTGAGAGAGAGCGTATAAGAAGCGTATGCGGAAGTTCTGTACTAAAGATTGAAGTGGTGACTGTAAAATTCTGTGAATCGATCATACAGTGATCGATTTCACAAGCTGCCTCTATTATTGGTTTAATTTATGTGCGAATGAGCTTGGAGTTCAATGAGAAATCATATAAAGACCAGTGCGTGTTAAGCCTCTGTATTAAGAGTTAATATCCATGTGTTTATTCCTTGTGAGAAGCGATATAGGGTTGAAGACTGTAGGTTCGAGGCGAAGACGAGCTCTATTGTGCACGGGATTGTTTAACTCTGTTCGTGCCTAAGGGAGCTATGTTTGGTAGATAAGCTATGTGTAAACAAGGAGTGAAGGCGTATTAAGTTATAACACGAAGGAACCATATTAAAATGAATGGAGAGGAAACTCGAGCCGGAGGGATGGAATCATGAGGCGCCACAGTAATGGTGGTTTTGGAAACGCACAGGTGGGTTTCACATAATTTTAAATTGGTAAGCGGAATATCTTTAGTCTTCATTCTAATTTGATGATATCCTGAACAAAGATCCAACTTGGTAAAATAAATTGCTCCATGTAATTCATCCAATAATTCATCAATCACAGGAATGGGAAATTTATCTTTAATGGTGAGCTTATTGGGCTCCCTATAATCTGGACACATTCGCCATGATCCATCCTTCTTGTGTACCAATACTACAGGAGCAGAGAAGGAACTTTGACTAGGTTGAATTATACCCGCCTCTAACATTTCTGCAATCATACGTTCAATTTCGCTCTTTTGGAAGTAAGGATATCTATAAGGCCTGATGTTTGGAGGAACACTTCCTGGAATCAAATGAATAGCATGATCATGATCACGAATAGGTGGGAGTCCTTTGGGAGTTTCAAACACCTTGGAATCATTGTCCAAGACTTTTTGGAGATCTGCAGAAATAGATGATTTTGATGTTGGAACTTCTAGTGAGCATAATTGTGTAATTACGCCTTGTTGTTCTTTCTTCAGAAGCTTTGTCATGAAATTAGAGCTTATTATCTTTCCTGGCTTCCGTGCGATACCCCGTAATTCGACTTCATTTCCTTCTGAAAAAAATTTCAAGAAAAATTCTTGAAAATGAAAAGCTACCGTCCCTAGAGATTGTAACCATTGTACTCCTAGTGCAACATCAACACCTCCCATAGGAGTGGAAAGCATTGGACTATTTAATACATATTCCCCCATGGTTAGCTTGATATTGTGGCATTTTCCAGAGCAATTTATAGTTCCTCCATTTGCAACCATCACTTGACATTTTGGTGCACTTGCTCTTGTAATTTTGATATCTCATGTTGTGTTTCTTCGTCTTCATGAGTCATAGTAGAGCCTTCTGAAGGCTTAATGGGCGTTGAATTCTATTTAGGGGCCATTTTAGAACCCAATACTGATATCTATTCTTCAATATGCCCTTGGAATAAATTCCAACTAATTTTTTTCAAACGACACTTATGTAATTCGAAAAAAATACACACCTTTTTCTTGCTTTTGAGCAGTGCGATATTGAAACTGAATTATCTCTATGATTTTAGATCTTCAATATTTGCAATTTGGTACTGATGTAGCCCTCTGAATCCTCTTTCGAATGCTACAAGTCTGACCCGATTTGGATTCTTGAAGGCAAAGTTGTGCCCAATCTTCTACGATGACCTAATTATGGACTGGTTCAGTAGAGCGAACTTGTATGACTTTCCACGTGTCACTGCTTCCTCCTTCGGCTCTGAAATTGATAGATAGGAAACTAAATTCCATGTGCTTGCGTCCACTTTTTATAGAATTCCAATATGATGCTCAGAGACAGAGAGTTATGAAGATTTTCCCACGATCACCTCTTTGAAATGAAATTCGGGAGCCTGAAAAAGTCCTAACTTCCACAGACGATATCTCCGAAAATATTGCGAACCAAGATCTGAAATTTTGCAACGCTGTTCCTCAGGAGTTCGGCTTCACGCTCTAAAATTTTTAGATTCTAAGCCTTCGTAGAACAAAATTTATAGAAAAAATGCCGCGATGACCTATTTATGTTAAATTGAGGAGCTTGCAAAATGACCTAACTTCCATAGATCATATCTCCGACAATATTGCAAACCAAGCTCTAAAATTTTGCGACAGTGTTCCTCAGGATTTCAAATTCGTAATCTAAAAATTTCAGCTTTTGAAGCTTCGTAGAAAAAACATTATAGCGAAAATTCCACGATGACCTGTTTGGAGCAGTGAAACCCTAGAATCCAAAGCTCTGATACCAAATGTTGTGAAACCATCTTTAAAAATAGAAGAAAAGAGATGTCAATGCCTTAGAAATAAGCCACTTCGAGGGGGCAACCTCCAATACATTACATGAATGAACAATTCTTGGATGTTACAAATGACAAAACCTCCTTTCTATATATAGGAGTCCATGGGGTCACAATGTAATCCTAGCCGACCTAACAATAACAATGTAAGGGCACAATAATAACAATATTGTGTTTAGAGGGGGCTACACTAATAACAATAAGGGGCTAAACTAGTAATATAGGGACCTAACAATATATATATATATATATATATATATATATATATACTACTGCAACCAACTGAATTACTTCTTCTATTATGTAATTTAATTTACACAAATATTTCTGAATTATTCATGAAATACTGAAGCAATCACTAAAGCAGCCTACACTACAATACTCATGTTTATGAAACAAGAAAAATGAACAAAGAAAGTTATTCACACATATGACACCTTTATTTTGTACCAAGTCCCCGGAAAAATCTAATGCGGGTAAACCAGTGTAACAGATTCGAGGGTTTTATTATTAAGTAGTAGTAATGTCTGAATACATCCCTGAATACCCCTAGGGTTATTCAATTACGGAGAGAAATAATGGTAGAAAAATTTGTGAGGATTTACCGTACTCAATCACTGAAATTTCGACTAATTTAGATGAAGAAAAGGCGTGCCATAGGGAGGCTCGGCGCAGTCCCATCGATGCAACTTGCAGCCTCTGCATCACCCCCTTAGAGGTTCAGCGTTCAGCCCCAGCCAAGTCGTTTTTCCTTCGTGGACCGAGAGGAGCAACCTCTCGTTGTCACTTTCCGGATTCTGACCTCCACCAACAAAATTTTGAAAACCCTTCCTCTGCCTTTGTGCTTCTTCTGCATGAGTCGTACGGAGTCACTGCATAAGCCCTTCTTCCTTCAACACTGGCTCTGTTAGATCACATTTCCATCTCTCTAGTTGAGAAAATATCTTCCTCTCCGGATGTTATCTCTGCCCCTCACTACTAAGATCTCTAGCTCGAATTTCTCAACAAACCAAGCCCCAGAAATTTCGAACTCTAGATCAATTCAGTGTCTCGGTGTGTTTCCCAAATGCCCATCAATCTCGTTCTTATAATCTCTTGTTGACATATCAACGACCAATATTAACACATAATCAAAGGCTAAGATTAACTAAGCGTTTATCCGTGTCTTTATCTAGAAGATTCACACCCGATATAATTAATACACTTTAATTAATTACATTTCCTAAGTTTATACCTAGAAATACATTAAAATGATTAATTATTTTAATTAAATCCTTTCCAGGAGGAATTTCCCAAAACGATTTCTGGATATTTTGGAATGCATGTGTCTTAGCCTCTCTGCAAAATCTTGAGGCTAGAGCACATTTGATTCTACAAAAATCAACTATATATATGATTATTTCTTTTATATATAGTTATAATTATTACTTTTTGACCAAAATAAGAACAACTTTGTTATCAATTCTGTGCCTAGTCATAGCAAGATACCCGACAGATTTACATCATATTCAATGTGATTAAAGGTTTTAAGAGAAGAGAAGGAGATTCTTCCAAATTTTCTAATTGGTTTTTGTTACGTTCCTTCCTATTGATAAAGCTTAAACAACTACTATGGTAAATTCTACAAAATTGGCCAGCTCACAAAATACATTTGCACGAATGTTCATTGTTTATTGAGGGGGATTGATTGACATTTGGTCAGTTGGAGCATTGCTTTTTGTGCTTCTAGATTCATGAATATATGGAATTTTTGTGAATATGTTGTCATAAAGACTAGGAATAGATAGCAAGGAGGGGTTGTCCACCCTCCTTAACTCCCAAAGGAAGCCAAGGGATCCTCGAGATTCCCTGCAACAACTCGAAATCAAAAGCAGCCAAGAAAACTCAAGACCAAGTGCACCCAAAGCCATACTTCACTTGGATTCAAGTGGATTCATCACCTATTTTTTAGGGAGTTGTTGGTAGCTACCCTTTAGGTTAAATAAAGTTGAGAAAGAGCTCATTAGGATTCGGATTTTGGAGAAATCCATTAGGCTCTTTGTTATTGTAATAAGTTTTTAAGACTTTCATGGATGTAATGAGACTATCTCTTTGCAATGAAATGAGCATTCATATTGCCTTACTGATTGTGTTCCAGAGAGCTAGGCTTGTGGATTAGGGCCCAATCCATGTTCCTTAACCTCTCTTGTGTAATCATTCTTTCATTTCACGTCATTTAGCTAGTTTTGCTTATGAATCGTTAGCTAGTTTGTTGGTATTTTCATTCTCTGTTTTAGTTTTCTTCCATTTGTCTTTTGCTATAGATTTAGTTTGCTTACATGAGTGGTAGATTAGGTGATAAACTCCTTAAATCTTTGAGTCAAGCCTCCCCCTCTCACCTCTATCAATAGATCTTGAGGAGGGTAGACCTTCCCCACAGAACAAAAATGCTTTTTAGTTTATGATTTCTTGGAATCGATGAGATTAGTTTTTGTAATTCCATGAACATGTTCAGTATGCTGTGGTAGATATTTTCTTCTAAGATTATAATAATTTTTCTTTACAAATTCAAGTCATATTTTCCACTATCTTTATCATGAATTTGTCCATTTTTACTACATAAATAGGTAATTTGATTGGAGGAACATGTATCACACCCAAGGAGAATTCCACCAGCACCTCTAACTTCATCTCTCATCTTCCTTCAGCTCTTTGTTCAGAAAAATCACCATCAGCCATGTTTTCGTATTTTTCCTCCCTACACTGTGAGAAAACCCTAGGTGTGAATGGTAGGCCTCCCAAGAGGCTATAAGCTTAGCCAAGGGGTGTTCCACCTCTTATTCATCTTGATCCACCTTCACACCACCTTTCCTACCCTTTTTCCACCTCTTTTTGGCCTTGTAAATCCCTCGGTCTATTTCCTGTAGCAATTCAGGACTTGCCTATAGCACTACAGGAAACCTGTAGCAGCTCTTGGAACAACACCTGTGGGCCCCACCTTAAGCCCAGAAACCACCATGGCCACCTTCTAAACCTGCAAGAACCACTCATACACATCCAACCTTTGCCCCATGTGCTCAAGCCTTCCATCAACCACCTTAACACTTCCTTCTCCTAGCTGCAAAACAACACATTGTCAAGCATAGTTAGGTCATGCATAGTTGCATGAATAGAATCATGATAGATAGAGCATAGAGTAAGTATAGTGTGTTTAGCCATTTTTCCTAGCTAAGTATGATTAGATTATTTTCCTTTCTGTCATTTCAGTTCAACAATTTATTTCATGAAAGGTACCTAGGTTGCTTTACAATTCTTAACATAGTCTAATAAGTAGATTTCCTTCATTGCAGAATAGTTAAATGTACTTGGTTACTATGGTATAATTCTATACTTGCTAATAGCACCATGTATTTGAATCATTAATAGCCCTAGGCCTAATTCCAAAAGTGTGATAGACTTCGCCTAGAAACCCTAGAAGTAGCACCCTTTCGTAGAGCTCAGAAGAGGAAGGCATGAGTATAAGGCATATGTTGTGTATATAGCACTGTCACCTCCAAGTTTTTACGAACCCCGAGTTGATAAAGTAAATTAGGGCAGCCCCTAGGAATTGTAGCGTTCTTGGTGCAATACCTGGGCGACACCACCTTTTCGGCATCGTTGTCGGGGAGGTGTCTAGTAGATGCTTTGATTTTGTTTTAGCATTCTTTTCTGCTTTCCATTTTTATGTTGTTTCAGAAATATTGAAAAATACAAAAAAATCTTATTTTCATGCCTCGTAGGGGTAGGGATACTCTGGGAAATGTTTTACCTAAAACCCCCACACCACCACATAGCCACCCTTCACTCTTCGTCAGTGGCTTTGAGATTGAACATACCATAGGGGAGCCTTCTGAAAATTTTGAAGAACCTATTGGGGAAGAAGAAGATATTGTTTCAACTGAGGGACCTGCTTCACCTATCTCAACCTTGGCTGACACTGAAACCCAGGAAGCCTTTCCCATTAGAGAGGCAGATGGGGAAACTAAGATGAAAAACATTACCCCTCATCTCTTCCACACTTCCATGGCCTTACCTCAGAATACCCTGACACATTCATGTTTGAATTTGTTGTTGTCTGTAGGACCTATGACTATGGCTCAAATGATAAAAAATTGAAGCTATTACCATCCACCCTTAAGGATGCAGCCTTGCGCTGATTCATGGGTCTACTTGGGAACAACATCACTACCTGGGAACATATGCAAGAGGCCTTAAAAAAAATACAAAGACTATTTTAGGTCCAAGGAAACTAAGGATGAGATATTTAGGATGACTCTAGGGCCCGATGAATCCCTAGAAGACTATGAAGAGGGGTTTTAGTTAAACTATAAGAGAGTCAACTGTACTCTTGATCCTGGATCACTTAAACTTGCGGTTTCTCTGAGGGATTAGAGAGGAGGTGATAGAAGCCTTAAATATGTTATCAAGAGGATATGTCTATCAACTGCCTTATGAAACCATCAAGGCTTTCTTCTGAAACCATTCTAGGGAAATTAGGAAGAAGGGTAGAGCTGGCCAAAGCACATCCAATATCCCTTCCTCTTCCATCTCCATTAAACATGAGATTGGAAACATGCTAGAGGACTTAAAGAGTGACATGTGGAACACCTTTGCTTTGCAAATGGACATAATGCAGGTAAAAAGGAAGCAAGAGGAAGAGGAAAGAGCCTTGGCTATATTTTTCCCTAGATGTACCAGAAAGCACCCAAGAAATGAATGTCAACTAAGTGTAATAGAGGTTTGCTTAGTTTGTGAAGAGAATCATGCCACAGAAAAGTGCCCCTCCTTACCTAGACTTAAAGTTGTATATCAAGGTGGGGAAGTAGGGCTAGAGCAACTCTGTTTCATCAACCAGAGAAGGCATCAAGGCCCAAGGCCATATCAACATGGAATGCAAGGTGCACCTTACTCTTACTATCACAATAATCAGAGTGCACCCATGTAGCCTTGGTACACCCCCACTCCTCCATCCTAGCCTACATCTCCTACTTTTCCTTACAACCCTCCATATCACCCTCAGCCTGTGAACCAATCATTTCAGTAGTATGTCCCACAACAACCTCAGTGGAGAAATCCATCCCAAGGGTGGAGGCCTCAACACAATCAACCACCTACTCTAATGCCTCCACCCCAAACTCAACCTCAACTTACTGATGCTGCTCCACCCAAGCTTCCTCAAATGCCTACACAGCCAAATCTGAATCCGAACAAAAAATAGGCACATTAGGTTTACAGTGGAGAAACATCCTATACAACTTATGTTGTGGAGATACATGAGATTAATATCAGGTCGGGAAGAGTACTCCCGGAAAACTGCCCTCCATCTTCGCCTGAAGAGGTTGAGGAGGAAAAGCAAGAAGGTAACACTCAAATCCAACAACCTCGTTTTCCTGAGCGCTTGATCCATCTTGGTCAGCACAACCTAGAGGAGACTGAACTTATGGGAGAGTTGAAAAATTTGGGTGTAAAGATACCACTTCTCTAGGTCATTAAGGACATCCCTATTTACAATAGGCTCATGAAGGAAATTTTCTTCAAGAAACCTAGGAGAAAGAAGAAATATACCCCCACCATCAATGTGGTAGGACAGTTGTATGACTTAATGTTGGGAAGGGTGATCTTTCCAAAGTACCTATACCCTGGCAGTCCAATTGTAGATGTGCACATATATGGTGTCATAGTCCCCAACACCCTGATTGATCTAGGGGCTACCATCAATGTCATGACCTGGGAAACTATGTTGAAACTTAATCTCTAAGGGACTTTGAGGAAAACCACAACAGTTCTGCAACTTGCAGATTAGTCCACGGTAGTTGTGGAAGGAATTGTTGAGGATGTTATGGTTACAATTGACTCTTTGTAGTATCGTACTGATTTCTTAGTTCTGCAACCAAAAACCAAGTTCAATGGATATCCTCTCATCTTAGGGAGGCCTTGGTTAGCCACTGTAGATTCCTATATTAGCTGTCAGGATGGAAACACGACTATTAAAAATGGGCCCTTATCTAAACAAATGGTATTATATCCTCTAGCCCAGCCTTCCATTGATCATCATCTACCTATATGGTTGGAGGATGAATAAGAGGAGGTATATAACACTACCCCTATTTGAACCATAGATGTTGTTCTTAGAGGGGGACAACTTGATGAATACGAACTTATCAACTATGCCATTCAATACTAGTCCTCCACTAAAAATCCTATTGAAAACCTAGTCAAAGAATTTGAAAGCCAACCTTGGATGGAAGTGCACTCAGTCGAGTCAACCTTTGAAACCACCAAGGTTGTTGATTTTGGCCCATAAAGATCTCTGAAAATCAATTCAAACCTTTCGGATGAAGAAGAAAAGCAGTTATGCCAGCTTTTAAAAGAAAATCTAGATGAATTTTCTTGGGATTACAAGAACATGAAAGGGGTGCATCCTTCAGTATGTAGACAACATATTTACATCAAAGAACGATGCAAGCCTGTGCGACAACCCCAAAAAAGGATGAACCCAGCTCTGAGGGACATAGTCAAGGAAGAATTACATAATTTGTTGGATGTAGGTTTCATTTATCTTATATCAGACAATGAGTGGGTACCTTTTCTTTTCCTAATCCCAAAGAAGAATGGAAAATGGTGAATTTGTGTTGATTTTTGGGAACCTAACAAAGCCACCAAGAAGGTCCTTTCCCTTTTCCCTTTTGATTCGAGTCTGTCAGCTACCGGATTTACCCATGATCTTTTAATTCTGTGATGTTGTTAGAATTGCATTTTAAATGAGTATCAAAGAACACATGTGCATGTTGTAAAGAAGGGAAACAAGACAACCATCAACAACATAAAAACACAAGATGTTGATAACGGAGTTCACCCAGTGTGGGCTACGTCTTCGGGCCTAGTGTCAAAACGGGTTAGGCCGCTTCATAAAGTGCTGGAAATGGGAAGATGTACATAGAAGATGTTCATACAAGGATGTGTCCCCGACATGAGTTGCTTTTCTCTCCACAAGAAGTTTCACAACAGGAACTCTCACTCGCAATGGACCTCCTATCAACATGACATAATCTCACATGAAGCAAAAACAAGATCTCGCAACATGTATCAAGCAAGGATCTAGAAATAATACATATCACAAAAAGAGGCACATGATCAAACTACATATACTTTAACCCCTGAAGTTTATTGAAGAATTGGATGCTCAGCTGTTGAATCTGGCTGCACAATTGCGTTCATAGCGTCAAGGGGGATAGAATCGATTGTCCACAATTGAGAATTTGACACTGTTACTCCAAGATAGAAAATGGCCAAAAAATGGGAAGCTCGGCTGCTGAAACAGACATCCCCATTGAGTTTCCATCGCCGAGAGGTGTAAAATAGACATCAATTTTGTCGAAAATGGACTCCGGCAAGTTTTGGGCCTTAAGGAATATTTTTGATGCCCTCAAGATTCCCTAAGATTCTGTTCTGCAGAGAATCTACAAAGCTGCTGCTTAGATGGCCATTCTAACTTTACCATCATGTTCCCTACGAAATTATGGTTAAAATCACTGTAAAATTCATATCATTATGAAAAATGAAAATTTACCTCTCCATGGAATCTTTTAGGAATCAAAGAATATTCTCTACAAAATATTCTCTGTCTCGAAAAGCGTGCCCGCACATGATTCCGCCTTGCTTTGGCTCGCGGTTCCATACCTGAAAATAAAAAAATATATTCCTCGAACTTTGCACTGGTCTGCCTTCTCTTCTGCCCTGGGCACACTGCGAATTTGAGGTTTTTATACCCCTTGTAGGCGGAGTTTACCACATCCAACCATTTGGCGTAGTGGTAAAAAAGGCAAGTTGTTGAGGGGAGGTCGGGGGATCAAATCCTGCCTCCCCCGAAATTCAACACGTACACATTTTTTTGGTCGTCGTGGTATATTGTTTGGGGCATGCGGTTGTAATGTTTGGGTGTGTATGTTGTTTAAATGTTGAAATATAGTTAAATATGGCGCCGCTTGGTGGGGGTTGACCCACGTGGGCCAGGCGGGTTCAACTCCTGTCGGCTCCACTTTGTTATCCATCATGGTTTGTTGGGTGGGTGGGGTCCGCAACCCACGGCCTCGACCCAACCCATATTCAATAGGTTTGTAATGTTTATAGATATACAGTGCGGTGGTTACACCGTGGGGTTTGGTGGGGCTCAAGGCCCGCCGACCCAAAATATTTAATATGTGTTATGTGATATGGATCCGACAGGTGGCGAGGGTCATGGCCGGCCACCCCTTTTTTTTTTAATTATTTATTTTAAAACGAATTATTCATTTTTGAACTTAACAAAAATAAGGGTTATTGGGCTTTTTAACAAGGCCACTATTTCGCTTGTTTTTGGGAGCTAAGTTCCCCTACTAGTTGACTGTGAATTTGTGGGACACTTAAACCTGGCCGAGTGCCCAACTTTGACCAAAAATTTGACTTGCTCTAACTTTTCCATACGGGCTCTGATTGGAGATCCATTCACACCGTTGGAACTAGGATGATGAGCACTTCAACCTGAACCTAGTTTGATAGAAATACGACCACTTTGAATTTTGACCATTTCTGAGCCCTCTTGAGCTTCTGAGGGTGTCTAAAGCCACCTGGATCAATCCTTCCCACCAAGGAGATTTTGGTCCACCAAAAGCATGGAAATAATATGTAGCTACTTTTTACCTTGTCTGCACCACAAGTGTCCAGAAAAGTCACCCTTCATTCTCCTTCACCTTTGTCCTTCAGAGCCATAAGCGATGAGCCGACACCTGCATCCTCTGCAAGGCTGTAGTATAATATTTTGAAAATTACATGCTTAACTAAGTGGAAAATCTATGACCCAAGCATCCCATACACTTTCCATGAGTTTATAAGACATACTCGAAGGTCAAGTTTACATTAAAACAAAATCAATACCCTAGCTATCCATACAAGGCCAAACTATCATTGTTGATTAAGTGATGGAAAACACATCGTCACTTTTACATTTTAACATGCAACACATAATTTACAAAGTAAGGCCATGAAGCACTGCCACACCTAGAAAAACCATCTCTCACTTATCAAAGTGAATGGGTCATCTCTCTGTGGCGCATTTGCTTGTCGAACAATTGTTTCAACTGGTTCATGCATTGATGCTTTGTCCTTAAGGTGCCGCTCTGGATGGAGCCTCCAACACGTGGCTCTTTGATGGCCACTTCTGTCAAAATGAATGCAATGAGTCTTCTTCATCCAAACCTTCTTTACCTTCTTCTTTTCCTGCGATGGAGAAGGCCTTTCACGCCTCATCATATTTTGTGCTGCCATTATTTTCCAACACTTAGCAAATACATTGTTATGTAATCCACAAAACTACATGTTTTTCAATGCCATGGTTTATGTTCCTTGTTAGTGACATGTTTGTAATCAAAATGAACATTACAATAAAGAGACTTGTTATACCTTTCTTGTTGGTCTATGGTTTGATCATGGTGACGACATCTTGCCTCATCTCTTTAACTGCCATGTGCGTTGTCATAGGATGATGGTGAAGTGTTCCCATAATTCTCTTTCCCCAATGGTTTCAACCATGTATTGGAAGCTTCTAGCATCTTCGAGTACTGTCCTTCAGTGTATCCCAGACCTGCTAATTAAGGTCTTTGCACGACCTCCAAGGGTTGAATCTTTCCTTGGCCATTAATGCCAAGTTATCCTCCTTTGTATCTCATCTTGGTGAGGAGTCCCATGCCAGTTCCTGTAATGGGTAACTCCACATTTTCCACAGAAATGATAACATGTGAAGATGAAACTGAAGAAACATCAACATTGTTTACCTCAGATGTCGATTCAGAAACAGGTGATGATGGCTTCTTCAAGCCTTTGTTGTGCTTCAACTCCTCCAAGGCCTCTTCCGCAGCTCGTAGTTGAAGATGCAATCTCTGCTTATCCTCTTTCTCTTCTAGTAGAAGCCTCCTTAATTCACATCCTTTTCTTGAAGGCTCTAGTCATTGCACTTCAGTTCTTCCAAGGCTGCCTCTATGGCTTGTAACTGATGTTGCACTCTCTTCTTGTCCTCTTTCTCTTCTCGTAGAAGCACTTTCAATTCAATGTTGTCTACTTGAAGGATATAGTTGTTCTCCTCATTGGAATGATGAGAAGACAGCGAGGGCGATGAATATTCACTGGAAGATGTGGATGAAGCATCACTTTCTACTTCTCCTTTCTCCCATCTTTCATGAACTTCATACATCATGTCCACCATTTTGAACATCCTGAGCATGGCCTCGTACATATCTTTGCCATCCTCCATTGCTGCACATTCAATCATTGTTCACACTCGCAATTTGCATCATCAAGAAGACTGTTGTGATACCACTTGATCTGGGTTCGTCGGTTACCAGATTTACCCATGATCTTTTACTTATGTGATGTTGTTAGAATTTCATTTTAAAAGAGAATAAAATAACGCATGTGCATGTTGTAAATAAGGGAAACAAGACAACCATTAGCAACATAAAAACATGAAACATTGATAATGGAGTTCACCCAGTGCGGGCCACGTCTCGAGGCGCAATGTCAAAATGGGGTAGGCCACTTCATAAAGAGCTGGAAATGGGAAGATGTATATGGATGATGTTCATACAAGGATGTGCACTTAACATGAATGGATTGTATCTCCACGAGGCGTTCCACTACAGGAACTCTCACTCACGATGGACCTCCTATCAGCATGACATAATCTCACATGAAGCAAAAAAGGGATCCCGCAACATGCATCAAGCAAGGATCTAGAAATAATAAATCTCACAGCAAAAAGAGGCACATGATCAAACTGCATATACTTCAACCCCTGAATTTGGCTAAAGAAGTGGATGCTCAGCTGCTAAATCTGGCTACACCATCACATTCATGGCATCGAGGGGCATAAAATCGACTATCCACACTTGAGAATCTGACATTGTCACTCCAAGTTGGAAAATGGCCAAAAAATGGGAAGCTCTACTACTAAAATGAACATTGTCATTGAGTTTTCGTCGCTGAGAGGTGTAAAATCGACATAAAGATTGTCGAAAATGGACTTCGATAAGTTTTGGGCCTCAAGGAATCTTTTTTATGCCCTCAAGATTCCCTAAGATTCTGTTCTGCAGGGAATCTGCAAATCTGTTGCTCAGATGGCCATTCTGACATTACCATCACATTCCTTGTGAAATTTTGGTTAAAATGATTGTAAACTCCATATCATTCTGACAAAATGAAAATTTACCTCCCCATGGAATCTTTCGTAGTTCCACACCTGCAACTAAAAAATATATATTCCTCGAACTCTGTGCTGGTCTTCCTTCTCTTCTGCCCTGGGCGCACTACGAATTTGAGGTTTTTATTGATCCGGATTTATGTAGGAACACAACAGAATACAGAAATAACCATAAACATAGAGATGCAGCAAAAATAATGCATCATTTCATTAATATCAAATAACAAAAATATGCTTACAGACATAATGGAAATACAATAGCTAGGGTGTTGGTAGCGAATATCTGAGAAGAGATGTGGTGGCTACAGACCTCTGAACTGAGTTACAATGAGGCTCGAGGGCCTATTTATTATTGAGAAACAAGGGAGAACCCTAAACATCCAAAAACCTAACCCTAGGAGATGAATCACCAAAACTATGGGCCCCGTTTGGGTAAATTGGTGTTTCAACTTCCCAGGGACGTAACTTTGGCATATTATCTCCGTTTGATGCACATGATACATCATTAGAAAGATCTATCCAAGGACTACAACTTTCAACATGAATATAATTACGAAACAAAATTATATTTGTTGGAGGCGCGATGCCCAAAAAACGTTGTTTAGGGCCTCAAAACGGCTCCGGAAGTTTAGGACCCGAAAAACTGCTAAAAATAGTAAGTTGTGCAGAAACTGAAAAACTGAAAGAGACAATCGTGGGGCCCCAAGTGGAATAGGTAGGTGGCCACCAATATCCACCTGGATCATTTATACCCTTGGTTGGCAGCGTTTACCACATCTAGCTATTTGGTGCAGTGGTAAAAAATGTGAGTTGTTGAGGGGAGGTCGGGGGATCAAATCTCGCCTCCCCCGAAATTCTACATGCACATATTTTTTTGGCCGCCATGGTATATTGTTTGGGGCATGCTGTTGTAACATTTGGGTGAATTTGTTGTTTAAATGTTGAAATATATTTAAATATCGAGCCGTCCGGTGGGGGCCAGCCCACGTGGGCCGGGCAGGTTCAACTCCCGTCAGCTCCACTTTGTTATCCATCGTGGTTTGTTGGGTGGGTGGGGTCCACAACCCACGGCCCTGACCCAACCCATATTCAATAGGTTTGTAACGTTTATAGATATATGGTGCGATGGTTACACCGTGGGGTTCAACGAGGGTCATGGCCCGCCGACTCAAAATATTTAATATCTGTTATGTAATATGGATCCAACGGGGGTGGCGGGGGTCATGACTTGCCACCCCTATTTTTAATATTTTTTTGTTATTTTAAAATGAATTATTCACTTTTTATTTTAACAAAAATAATGGTTATTGGGCTTTTTAACAAGGCCACAATTTCGCCCATTTTCGAGAGGTAAGTTCCCTTGTCGGTTGATGGTGAATTTGTGGGACACTTAAACTTGGCCCATGACCCAACTTTGACCAAAACTTTGACTTGCTTTAAATTCTCCATACATGCTCGGATTAGAGATCCGTTCTCACCGTTGGAATCAGGACGATGAGAAATTCAACTTGAACCTAATTCGAAAGCTATCTGACCACTTTGAATTTTGACCATTTCTGAGCCCTCTTGCTCTTTTGAGGGTGTCTAGAGCCACCTGGATCACATTTATAGACCAAATCTTGGATGGCCTTGCAGGTAAGAAGTTATTTTCCTTCTTAGATGGGTTTAGTGGGTACAATTAGATTCAAATTAGCCCCGAAGACCAGGATAAAAATACTTTCACCTACCCTTGGGGTACCTTTGCTTACAAAGCCCTACCCTTTGGGTTGTGCAATGCCCCGACTACCTTCCAAAGAGTTGTCCTGAGAATTTTCTCTGAGCTAGTCCATGAATCTGTTGAAATATACATGGATGATTTCACACCATATGGGGATGACTTCCAAGAACCTCTCTCCAATTTGGGTAAAGTACTGAGAAGGTGCATTGAGATGCATCCCTCCCTAAGCCCAGAGAACTGTGAATTCCTGAAGAGAGCAAGAGTTGTATTAGGACACTCAATCTACGAAGCAGGAATACAAGTGGACTCGAGAAAAATTACTATTATCAAAGGGGTACCTGCTCCTCAAAAGAAGATAGATGTCAGGAGTTTCTTAGGGTTATCTAGTTATTATAGAAGGTTCATCAAATATTTTAGTAAGATGGCTTCACCACTTTTTGGTTTATTGGCCAAATATTCTGAGTTTATTTGGTCTGGTTCTTGTCAAGAGGCTTTTGAGCTCATTCACAGAAAGTTGACTACTATCCCCATTCTTCGAGGTTGACTTGAATGGATTGTATTAGTTGTGTTGTGCTCAAAAGCCTCTTGACAAGAACCAGACCAAAACTCAGCAGTTCACCCCTCCTGGGCTACATCTGCTGGTCCAGCACCCAATGGCATGTACCTCATGTATTAATTTGCTCAAAATGTAAGTACAAATGAAAATAAGCCTCAATAGGAAAAACTCTCTATAAAATTAGCTTCAGAAGGTAATAATTAGCCAGAGATGACTATTTATTTACATAAAACAGATAAAGAAAGCCCAATACACTGCCTTCTCCATGATGGCCCTGATGGCTCCTTGATCTTCCTCGAAGCTAAAACTACTGAAGATGACATTTTTTCGACCTAAAACCTGTGCCAAATTGCTCAGAATGTCGAAAATACCCAAAATTGACTATTTTTGCACTCAATTTCGTTCAATAATGAGGGAGTTATGGCCAAAACAAAATTTGCCCAATATCCCTAAAAAAATTCCTCTAAAACTGGAGGAACTCCAGTTAGGAGCACTAAAAATGGCATAGTTCCAAGATTGGTGAAAACACACCCTAAATTGGCGGAGAAATTTAATGTTACATTTAACGTCGAAGTGTGGTGGTCACATGACCCACCGTTGAACCCACCGGCGATTCTACTAACCGAAATTGTGGCATTAAATGTTTAAACACAACGTGGTTACATGGTGCAGTCACCGCAACCATTGGAAGGTTTGGCGGCAGGACCTGGTCGCCGGCGGAAGATCTTATGGAATGAGGGTCAGGCTAGCCCTAAGGGGCTAGCCCCTTTTGTTTTCCGCCCAAATCATTTTCAAACCCCAAATAAAATTCGTGTCCATGGAATTATAAGATCTAATGTATAGCCTGGCCGGTCGAGCCTGTGCACTTGCAGGCAGGAGGCCCAGGCTTGATTCCTCTGGAGACACAAAATTTTTGATATGCCATACATATCCAGCCTGGGGCCACGTGGTGGCCTCCAGGCTTGCCATGTGGCACCCGTTAATTGGCCAAAAAACAATAAAGTCAAACCTTCATCCAATTGTCAATTGCCATTTGTTGAAGTCTGATACGTCCTCATGGAATATTCTAGGGAATATTCTTTTTAAAATTTTTCCAAATTTAAAAAGTCAAACTTGGTCAACTCATTTTTGGAGTTTACTGGGCTTTTCAAAGCTTCATAACTTCTACATATGACCTCGGTTTTTAGAACCGTCCGCGGCGCCATAATTGCAGCGACAAGACCTTTCTGGTCGGTTAGGTTGTAACCACTTCTGAGCACTTTAATTTTTGAGCATTTTTGAACTTGGACATGATCTCCTGATCACACCTCCCCACTGGGAAGCTTTTGGACCCCAAAAGCTCTCTAGACTATTGAACCTGAAGATGAGGAGACTGAATCTCCACTCTTTCAATATTGATCTACTGAAATTTCCCTGATTTCATTAATTGGAGCTTCTCATGAAACAAATTTTTTTTCCTTGAATCTGTTGACCAACTGTTGCTGACTTTGACCTTGTCATGCTGCACATTTTCGAAACTTGCAGAACAACAACGTAAATTTGCAGTAAACATATTGTTCCTACATGGGCCTATCTTTAAAGGAAACTGAAAATTACTTTCACCTTGCATCCTTTCCTTATGGCGATTTTTTTCTAAATTAGCCTTGAACTTGTGTCAATTCCTGACCAAGTTTTCTCGCTATAGTACCCTGCCATTCTGAAACCAGCAATGATCATTGTTGAACTTTGCGCCCTCTCTGCTTGGATGCTTTACCCTCTCTTGGATCTTTGCACCTCCTTGCACTAACACTTGGTTTTCCACACCGATCGACACCAAATACGATTGTTGCAACTTCTTGTCATCTTCTTTCAAAGACAACCTGCTTTCAGATTGAAACAACTCATTATTTACATTAGCATTAACATGAAAAGGATTATGTAAAAATTCCATTTGTTTAATCAACATCAAAGTCAAAGTTTGACTTGCATTGACAAGCCTTTTCATCTGCCCAACTTTCACTAAAGAAGAGTCTAGCTTTTTGCGATGTGCTCCCACAATAACTCCTTGCCATCCTTGAATAAATGGTACTTGTTCTCATGGTGATGAAAGATAGCTTTCCTGTCATACAGGTAAGGACTGCCCAACACCACACCTGTAATATCAAGCGGAACAACATCTAATTCAACTATGTCAATAAAATGTGTTGTTATTGCAAAGCGCAACATGCAATTCTTTGAAACGTGTAAGTTTGCATCCTTACATATCCAACCAAGAGGATATGGTTTAGGATGTGGAATGGTTTCAAGATTTAGTTTCTTGACTAGGTCTTCAGAAATAAGGTTCGCTTGCGACCCACTATCAAATAGTGTGTCAACCTTGGTATGTTTGGAAATGACCCTCACATGAAACAGTTCAATTCTCTTCTCTTCACTTGGAGCTTCTATGTGACAGTTAGAAATACTAGAACTGGGTTTATTTACATTCTCTTTCCCCTTCAAGTTCTTTACTGACATAGCTATGGTTTTTGTTTCATCTCTTGATTCTGACCCTAGGTCTTGTTCATCTATTGCAATCATCTTGTCTTTCTCTTTGGCTTTATCTTTGGCTTTAAAACTTTCTGGTTTCAACTCTGGATGAAGTTTCCAACAATGGTCCTCATCATGGCTTGTTTTAGAACAATGTTTGCAGAAAAATTTTCCCTTCTCTTTTCTAGAATTTGCATTTCTCTTTTTCCTCCCTTTACCTTTAAACTCACTTTCCTCATTCCCATCTAAGTTTTGCTTTCCCCTTGCCTCTAAATGTGTGGCTTGAACACAAACCTCATCTAAGCTTGTAGGGTTAAACATGAGAATGGTATGTCTTAGGTAAGTAAGCAAACCTCCTATATACTTGAGTAAAGTGTCTTGGCTATGAAAATCTATTCCTAGTAAAAGAGCTCGTCTTCTAAATTCTTGGGTATAAACTTGAACATTTTGTCCTTTCAATTATTTAAAATTTTTCCAGTCCATTATGGCTTTCTGCATGTGAGCTAATGGATAAAATTGTTGTTTTATTGTAGAAATGAAATCAGACCATAATAAGATAATCTTACCATATTTTTTGATCTCCTCCTTTGTTTTGGATTCCCACCAAACAAGAGTTTCACCTTCCATTCTCAATGAAGCTAGCTGAATTTTGGTTTTGTCATCATGAAAATTTTGATTCTCAAATAGACCTCTAATTGCCTAATCCAATTATCTAGCTTTTTCTGCATTAACTTCACCATCAAACTTTGGAAATTCAAACTTAACATTAATTTTAAGAAAAGGCTTTTACCCGTGTTGTTGACTTTGTGAGAATGATGTACTGAAGATGATATAGAGGTTGATGAAGATGAAGATGAGGGTGATGATAACGACTTTCCACTGTCTCCATTTCCTCCATTACCCTTCTTGGATTTCTCTTCATCATTATGGCCTCCTAACAATCCTTCTCCTTTCTTGTG
Organism: Pinus albicaulis; assembly: GCA_034641835.2. NCBI lineage: Eukaryota > Viridiplantae > Streptophyta > Pinopsida > Pinales > Pinaceae > Pinus > Pinus albicaulis. The sequence continues at coordinate 1,899,245,595 of CM076578.1, forward strand.
AATTTTGGACCCTTCTCCTTCAAGTCTCTCATTCCTTTCTTGATAAAGGACTCTCACCATTTCTCTCAAATCAAGGAATGATTTTCTAAACACCCTTTCTTCCTCTTTGGGATCAACTTCTTCATGGATTTCTCCTTCCCTTGAAGACATGCTTATGGCTTCTTCTACTTCTCTTTGAGGTCAAATTGAAGGTGGAGATAATGGCACTCTTGCCCTCCTTAGCTGAGAATTGCTTTGAGCTCTCACCAATTGGCCTTCTCCTCTCTTAAGCTTTAGCCTAGTAAGCATTAAAAACCTTGCAAACAGTTAAAAAAACTTTGCACAATAACAATGCAGAGAAAATTTCACTCTCCTAATGCTCAACCTGAGCTCTGATACCAACTTGATCTGAATGGATTGTATTAGTTTTTTTGTGCTAAGTATCAAAACAGTAATAATAATGTGTGCATAAGGTTCTCCTTAAATTGTTGGTTAAACAAATAGTTATGGCTTTGTTAATCAGATTTTTGTGTGAGGATTGGTTAAGTATTTTAATTGTTTATCATTGTATAGTAGTAAAGAACAGAGAAATAAACTTCACAAAGCACATTACTCAGCAAATTTTTGAAGCAGTTCACCCCTCTTGGGCTACATCTGTTGGTCCAACTCCCAATGGCATGTCCCTCATGTATTAATTTTCTCAAAATGTAAGTACAAGTGAAAATAAACCTCAATAGGAAAAAATCTCTGTAAAATCAGCTTCAGAAGTTATGAATTAGCCAAAGATGACTATTTATTTACATAAAATAGATAAATAAAGCCCAATACACTCGCCTTCTCCATGATGGCCTGGCGGCTCCTCGACCTTTCCCAAGCCAAAACTATTGAAGATGACCTATGTTCGACCTAAAGCCTATGCAACCGCCGTAATGTCGAAAATAACTAAAATTTACTATTTTTGCACCTAATTTCGTTCAATAATGAGGAGTTATGGCCAAACAACAATTGCCCAATATCCTTAAAAACTCCTCCAAAAACCGGAGGAACTCCGGCTTAGAGCGCTAAAATGGCATAGTTCCAAGAGTGGCGGAAACACACCCTAAATTGGAGGAGAAATTTAATTTTACATTTAATGCCAAAGTGTGGTACGATGACCCACTGCTGAATCCGCCGCGTTCGCTAACCGAAACTATGGCATTAAATGTTTAAACACAACGTGGTTACATGGTGCGGTCACCGCCACCGAAGGAAGATTATGTGGTAGGACTCAAATGCCGTGGAAGATCTTATGGAATGAGGGTTTAGGCTGGGGCCCTTTTTTCTGCCCAAATCATTTTCAAATCCTGCAATACACCCGTGTCCATGGACTTATAAGATCTAATGTATAGTTCCGCCGATTGGGCCCAGGCACTGCCATGTGAGGCTCCGGGATCGATTCCTCTCGAGACACAAAAATTTTGATACGCCATACACACCGCCCCCGGGGCTACGTGCGTCTACGTGCTTGCCACATGGGCAATCGAAGAATCGGGCCAAAAATCGTAAAGTCAAACCTTCATCCAACCGTCAATTGCCATTTGTTGAAGTCTAATACACCCTCATGGAATATCTAGGGAATATTCCTTTTTAATTTTTCCAAATTTAAAAAGTAAAACTTGGTCAAGTCAATTTTGAGTTTATCGTCTTTCAAACCTTCATAACTTTTTCAGTGACCTTGGTTTTGCAGAACCATCCATGCCGCAATCGTAGCATGAGACCTTTCCCACGTTCAGTTGAAACCACTTTTGTTAATTCTCTTCATTTTTTAGCATTTTTGAACTTGACATGATCTCTCGACCTGGAGTCCAATGACCCTTTCTTTCCACATCCACACAAATGCATCCGACAAAGATGTGTGGGCAACATTAGGATAGTTAGAAGAAAAATTACTCATGCAACATATTTCATCAATAAGAACTTTTCTTAAGCGTCAGAGCTAAATTATACTATCATGGGGAGCAAGGAGATGTTAGCTATTGTACATGATTTAAAAATATGCTACATTATTATGAATGGCATCGTACCTTTGTTCACACTCTGAGCCATGTAACCATCAAATATTTGATGAACAAATCAGATGTTAATGCTAGGATAATTAGATGGTTCTTACTTTTATAGCGGTTTGATCTAACTATTGTTATAAAACCTCGGAAAAGGGGTATGTTGTTGCATTTTAATCCAAAGTTAGCTCTATCTACAAAAGAAGACAAATGGTATACCAACGTTCACGTATTATCTTTACTATATCAAAGACTCTCACCATGGTTTAACACATAGCGCAACGGCTTGGTTGCCGGGAAAGTTTCTCCATATCTCATTCAAGGAGAAAAATATCATCGTGTGCCAGTCTTCTTACATGGATTGGGAAATATTTTCAAGCTAAGACCTCGAACAAATCTCAGTATGTGATGGAGGAATAATTTTTTTGTATCTCATTCACATGTCATGATAGCCCATGTGGAGTGCCTACTTTTCTCGCAAAAAGGACTACTTTAAAAGTCACCAGATACTATTGGCCTGAACCTTCACTGTGATTCTAGAAGATACACTAGCAAAAAAAATCTGCCAAAGGATGGGGATACCTGTCAAAGGGATGATATGATCACATTCCCTCAGTGGCCCTTAGCCATTTGACAATGGGGGCATGGACTTGGCTGACCTGCTGACCCACCGTCCGGACAAAAAGTATATCATAGTTCCGATTGACTACCGACATAGTGGGATGAAACAAAGGTTGTGAAGGTAGAAACCGAGGAGAAAGTAGCAATTTCTCGAGGGAGAACTTGTTTTAAAATTTTGGGTACCACAAAGAAGTAGTCACCGTAGTAGGGGGCACAATTCACTCTCCCATCTCATTAATAATATTCTAAGGAGGCACAAGATTAAGCATTAGACTTCTATTCTGCCACCCCTCAAAGAATGGCTAAGTGGAAGTAACTAATAGAGCCTTACGTAGCATTCCCCTCACCAAGATTGTGAGCAACACCGTAAAAATATTGGGCGCAATATATTGGTAGAAGTCACTTGGCCTACAACACTGGTCGAGACAAACAACAATAGATTCCTCCGTTATGACCCAGTTCATGGCAAGAACTTCGCCATTTGGAGTTTGAATTCAACACATTGAGGATGGCAAAATGATCTAGGCTTAAACATATCAAATGCTCAAAAGGAGAGGTTATTGAAATTAAAAATGATTGATGAGCCTGGATGGGGCACTCCTCCACACATAGGTCATTCATCGCAAAGGAAGGTATGGCATGACACGGACATTAAGGATAAGACCTTCGAAGAAGGAGATCACACATGGTGACCTGCTTAAGTGACTTCAAAGGAAACTTATGGAAAATATGGTTAGGACCCTGAAAAGTGAAAAATTTCATGATAATGGCGCAATGTATTAGGGGCTTACAGATGAGGATGGATTCTCCGTTGTCATTGTCACAGACTAAGGTTACAAGAAGCCTCCGTCAAGGGCTGAATTTTAAATTTCCATATGGTATGTGTATGTGATGGGAAACTCCATAGTTTCCAATGCCTCCTAAATAAATAAATAAAATATAGTAATAATAAAGAGGCATGGGTGAAAACTCTCCTCGAGGCGCCTAGGCCAACCCAGTTGAAAATCTCCATGAGGGAAACTGCAAAAAGAAAAAGAAAAAAATGTGAGAATAAAAGATCCTTGGGTGAAAAAAAATTTGGGGCGTCCAAGGTGTAGGCCTCTCCGGGTTGAAAATATTTTGTGGAGGCAACCCACTTGCCTTGAAGAAAAAAGAAGAAAAAGAAAAATACCTATGCATTTATGTGTTTTTCAGCCAAGGATTCCTATAGCACTACAAGAAACTCTTGTAAATATTACAGAAAACTCATTTGAGAAGAAAAAGGTTGTCTAAAGGGTTTATGAACTTCATTTTGGGCATGATAAAATGCTTTTTCTTATGCCTACAAATCAACACCCTATTTCACTCATGGGAAGGTGGTTTCATTCGTTAAACCCTATGTTGCACTTATGAAGCAACCATTACTGCACCTGGCATAAGAACCATTTCTCTTGCCTACCCTCCACTCCATTCATCCCATGACCTCCTCCATAGCCTCCATAACCTACATCCTCCCATTCCCGAACTAATCGAAGCAAGAAGAAGTGAAGAACAAACTTACTATAGGTATCCCAGAGTTTCTATTGTTGGATAAAAGGAGGTTCTGGGACCTGTGTTTAAGTTTGAGGCGCAATGTTGCCTTCCTGCTGTGTGAGTCTAGAACAATGCCGACTTTCTATCCTACTCAAGGGAGTAGCGAGTATCACCCAAGGTGTGTCATGAACTTAATAATATTAGAAGCTAGATCATGTAGAAGACAAATATGAACAGATAACAAGTATAGAGATTTAGAAGCCACATATGACATATCTAACTCTAAGAAGGAGCTATCATTCATCGTGACATGTTAAGAATGTCAGAATTAAAATTTTAATCTAGGCATACATTCATCATAAGAAATCAACCACCAATCAACCTATCATGTCACACACGCATCAACCCGATTTCATTAACAATATCAAAATAGCATACATGTGCTTCGTAGAGTCTATTACAATCTAGTTCAAAGACAAAAAGATTTTCACATATAGAGCTCTCCCCCGAGGCTCTCGCTTCTCCTCATCCTCTCACCGCATTGAATAACTAACTAACAACATCCACTACTCACTCATTTGTTTCTCGCCGACCGACGCTACGTCCCCGTTTTGTGCTCTCCGTTTTCTTCTTTGTCATTGGGAGTTCACTGATTTTTTCTTGTCTCCCACCTCACCATTTGCGTTATTCCCCTACCAATGTCGCACCACCTCGTTCTCTAGCTTCCGCAACCGTGGATAGCTCCCTCGTCTACCCCCGATTGTGTTTCGCCACCGTCCTCCAACTCTCCGCAACTCAAACTCGTTTTATCCCAAAACAAAGGCCCCAAATGTGCCTCGACCACACTGACTTGTCTCAAGTCAATCTTTTCCCCGCTCGGTTGCCTTTCCTCTCGTGTCCTCGTCGACTCTCCTCCGAGGATGGCCTAGTTTCTGTTACTTCGCCCGTTCCAACAAAGGCCCCAACTCGAGAACTTGCTACATGTCGATGTCTTCAGCTCGTGAACACAGTTATCGCTTGCTTCCATTCCTTGAGAAAATTTCTCTCACATAGATGATCCTTTCGGCCTCCGTTTCATTCGCCATGGTGCGTAGCTTGCTGAAAACCTCTTGATATCTTTGGCCTGGCCTGGCCGCCATCTCGTTGTGGTATTTCTACCCTTTTTTTTTACCAAGGTTTAGCTCCTTGAGAAATTAGTTTTGTTGCCATCAGTGTTCTCCCAATTTTCTGAATTTTCCCACTCTGCCGCATCGCCTGTCATACAATTGTATGTTTTCTTAACCGAATATCTGGCTTCTTTGATTTCCGGATATTTTTTTGAAGCATTTTGAAATTGGTTGTGCTTTCGTCGTCAATGAGTTCGAGCATTCATGTGAATCGCTCCAGAATAGGCTACAAGCCTCTTTAACCGTCATTCGAGGGTTTCCCTTATGCCATTTATCTCGCCTTTGTCTCTCTATGACCTTATCGGCATATACCATGGAAGGATCTCGCAATGTTGGCTTGGTCATGTTATGGCTTCGTAGTTCTAGTTTGCTCGCTTTCGTGTGGTCGTGTATACCATATTTATTCGAATGGATCTTTCAAACTATCGAGCATGATGAAATATCCTTCGGTGTTTTGGTCGTCCTAGGAAACGATTTGGCTCTCACCATAGGTCTTTAAAGACCTCCTCGTCCCTTGTCTGCCGTCTCGTAGGGTGTCCTTCTCTCCTTGGAGTTGATTGTGCTCATTAGCAAGCACAATCACTCTATTGCTGCTAATGCCGAACCTCCGTTGTAGGTCATCGTGTTGTCCTTCGCTGAGCCAGTTACCATTGGATAAATTGCAGGAAGTCATTAGCTCCAACTCGCAAGTTCTCACCCTGACATATCTTGGGGCCGGTTGCCTTTCCGAGTGGTTTCCCACTAGCAATTGATTTTCTAATGTCCTTGTGTGGACGTTGGCTTATTCTCCGTTGCGGTGGGTTGGGGTTTGAGAACGGGATAGTAGTGGATGGTATGAATCAAGGTAATATATTGGCTTGTCGTAGGTATGGTTTGCAATATTATAACTACCCCGATATTAGTTGATATTCAGCCGTTTTCACTACTAGATGCTTTTGGGTTGTCACGTGTATTCGTTAGGGCATTTCTGGCGATATGCCGCTATTTCTTCTAGATAATCTAGGATGGCTTCTACTTCCCAAGAGATCAGATTCGACAACCGGGGTCATCAAGGGATCCCCCATTTTCCCCATTCTCCAATATTGATAAGTGGTCAGACCAACGTTTAGACTTCCTAGTTTTACTATTACTTCAAAAGTGAACCCCGTGGAAAAGGAGGAGCCACTCCACAGATTATGCCTTTCAAGCACAAAAAGTTTTTTTAATATATATTTAATTTTTTGAAAGATTTGTGAGGAACTTGAATGTACCTCCCAATAAGTAGTGACGAAATTTTGTAGAGAGTATACCATGTAGCAAGAGCTTCCTTCTCATGGTTGTATAATTTCTTTCAAAACTCCGGACAACTTTCTCGCTTTGGTAAAATTACACCGGATGATCTATGGAGGTCTCTCCATATGAGCTAACACCAAGTTTCCAAAGAAATGCTTGAGGCATCATTGTGTATATGAAAATTTCTATCCCAATTGAAGGGCTAAAATGGGTGCACTTTCTAGTTTTTCTTTCATGTGACTAGTGCCTTCATGGCATCTACTTTGCCTTCCACATAAATTTGCCTGATTTTTTGCACAGTTTTTCCAATGGTGTTTTTATCTTTGCATAATTGTGGATGAATTCCTCTTGTAGTATCTTGTTTGTCCTAGTAGTGACCTTAATTGTTTTACTGTGGTTCCAGGTTTGTGTATGTTCACAATGACTTACCTTTATGAAATCCACACATACACCTCAAGCATAAAACGACATGTCCTGCGTTGTACCGCAAATATGCACTTCTTAAGGTTGAGAGAAACTTGAAGTTGTTCCAGACCTATCAAACATTATTCTTAAAGGTAGCTGCATATTTTTATGAGATTGTAAATCGTCCAATCATCCAAGTATACTTTTTTAGGAATTTATGGATATAGCTTTCCGAATGTTGCTATCACTATCCGTGAAAACACAAGCTTGGTGCATTCTTTGTCCAAAAGGCATGACATGGTAGGCAAATGATCCCCACTCGCGAAAGTAGTTTTTTCTTTTTTCCGCTATTCTCACCGATGATATCCCAGGAAGCCATCCGTGAATGAGTATGCTTTGTTTCCCGCTACATTGTCAAGAACTTGTCGCTTAAATGGAGTTGGAAACGTATCATGAATGCATGCGTTGTTGAGACTTCTATAGTTCACATTATTATTTAATTCTCGATTTCTCCTTTTTACTTTGTATTACAATGGGGTTGACCCATTCTCGTCTCTTCAACTCGGAAAATCAACTCGCCTTCAACATTTTATCTATTCGCTTTAAATTTTCACTCCTTGATTCAAGCGATAAGGCTCATGCTTTATTGACCTCGTGTTCGGTTTTAAAATTATGTGCATCTCTCCCGCATCTCCTTTCGATCCCTTTGAGCTCCGCCACCAAAGATGGGAACACTCTTCGTACTCTTGTAATGTGTCAAATATTTCCTTTTGTTGTCTTCCTAGTGACCAACAATCTCCGATGGATGCAATCTTGGGGCTTTCTTCGCGCTTCAATATTCGTTTCTTGTCTTCAAAGGTAACAGTGTAGTCCCTTGTAGTTGGTTCTTCTTATATTTCGCCTTCTCCCTCCTTCTCTTCGTGCGATAGATGTCAAAGATTCTCTAAATCATCATCATCTATTTCAAATCTATCCTTTTACATGATACCGATTCTCCGACTTTCCGCTCTCCTCGATATAGATATTTCTTCTATCCTCCTTAAGCTCTTGAAAGAAAAATACTTTCTTAATTTCTTGAAGGGCATCCGTAATTTGTTATGTATCTCCTTTCAACGAGAAACATTGCATAAATGTTTCCGCAACTATTTCCTGTGTACCACCTTCTTCTTCGTCGTATACCAAACCCGTGGAATGGTGTCTAGTGAATGTATAAATTTTGTGCACCCACAAAGATTTTGGATATCCTTCTTTCCTCCACTTATACTCAGAGTTACCAGATGTGCTAGGGGTCGAATCCCTTGGTACTTTCTCCGAATTGTGGTCCCGAAGTCACAGAATCTAGTTCTAATGTCGAAATATCTTCCCATCATGACAGAGTTGCAATGGGTAGCCCACCACCACCGACTTGGATTTCGAGGATACGTCCATGAGAGGGACTCTCATGTTCTACTAGTACTTTTTTCTTCCAATTTTTGCAATGAATGTATTTATAGCATGCATATTTGAAATATTTATACCTTCATTTCCGTACACCCAGTTGACTTCAAATGTTGCCATCATTCTGCAGTGTTAATTTCATATCCTCCCTCAATCATCCCATGCTAATGCTTCTCAACATCCCAAGCTTGAACTTCCAAACACTTTCAACTTAGCCATTCCTCTTGTTGCATAAGGATTGATATAATCTTTCTCTCCTTCCTACCGTCATTCCGGTAGAGTTGATCTAGAAGCCAAGTGTCCTCTTCGTGTCGGGTCACTTCTCGTGTATCGAGGTCCTTGATATGTATCCAATGGTTGAACTACTCGACTTCCCCATCTTCGAATATCATTAATCCCTTCTTTAAATCAATCATTACATACTCCCAAAGGCTCCATCTATCCTCAAAGAAAGGTGGATAGGATCCTTGTCTCCCATAGTTTTATTACTTCAAATTCTATATAGGTTTTTACTCCCGCAACATCAATTTTCAACTTTTCCACCCTTCCTATTGGTACAATACAATATTGATTTTCCATTCCGGAATGGGTAGACAGTGGAATATGTCAATTTGGTTTCTCTAGTGCTTCCCACGTCTTCTCGGGTAGAATGTTGACATCCGATCCAAGATCAAGCATTGTATATTTGATTTGGAATCTCGCAGACTCAGTGTTCACACCGAAATCCTTTCAAGTTCTTCTCTTGTTTATTTTCACTCTTCTTGTAGTGTACTTTTCCATTGAATTCTCGAGTCTCAAAGTTTTTTCATTTCTCGCACGACTAATTCTAGATTTTTCTTTAGTTGTTCCAAAGATTGGCCCATTACTTACAATTTTTTTCGTGAATAGCTCTGAACCATTCCTCGATCAAAGTACTTGTATGGATTTATTTCTCTTCCTACCGGATTGGTGTGTGGAAGTTCCATACTTAACGTTCTCATCTGGAAAAATGTTTCTAATGCCCTGGGGAACATCGGCTTCGCTTGGCCTGGGTCGAAAGCTTTCTTTGGGGATGCGCTGATTAACTTTGTTTCCGTGCATGTCCCACATCCCCCTCTGTTTTCTTCCCTCCCCCGTGTTGCGAGATGCATTCTTGTATGAAGGAGCTTATGTTATTCTTGGTTCTCAAGATTAACCAAAGTTAGCCCCTTTGTCCTGCTCTTCTTCCCATCTATTAACCAGCTCGTGCGCCGCTGGCATGTGCATTAACTCCCGAATTGAGAGCGTGTCTCGGGCAGCGTACATTCCTCGCTACGTGCTCGATCAATGTTTATAACATCTTACTATTCCTCTTCATCTAGCTCCGTCGCTCTCATTCCTCCTCCTCGCCCTGAGTTTCATTCACTCTATAAGCCGACATGTCCAATCGTTCCGTTAATGCATCGAGGGCTCTTACATTGCTCGGAGTTATGTGTTGTAGAGGTACGAAAAACTCACAACATATATTGTTTGAACATTATAGTATTTTTTTCGTAATTGGACAAGGGCCGTCGTGAGGACTAATTTTCAATACCTTTGCATATTTCTGTAGAAAGCACCTTGATTTGCTTTCGTTGATTTTGTTGATTGGGGAACCCTGTGAAGTGGGGTTGCTGCTGGCATATTCCTCGAGTATTTATCCGCACAACTCCTTTGACCGGTGGGCCCCCCCGTGTTCCTATCATTGAATTTCAGCAACATTTTATCCTTGCAACCTTGGACATTCTCAGGCAATGTGTCCTTCCATCACAATGCACCACACGCTGGCCCTTGGTGTCGCACCGGTTGAATGTATCTCAACTTCTTTGTTAAGTCGCTATTTGATGTTGTAATCTCTAGTATGGAAGGATTCTCAGCTTAATTTTCCCCCAAATCTTATGGATAACTCCGGCTTACTGCCGGTTTTCATGGCTTGCTCGAGAGCATCGTGAAGTGTATCAATCTTCTCGTTGTGCTTCAAATATGTCCTTCTCAACAAAAGAGGGAGTGCTTTGATGAACCAATCCCGTTTAGTGACGGATCGATTGGGTAACTTAGCTTTCCAATCGCGTCTTTAAGTTTCATTAAATTCCAGGCGTTTTCTCCTTCCCCGTTGTTTGATTTCCTGCGCCGTGATAACTTACCGATTCGTTGAGGAAATTTGAATTCTGGACAAATTATTTCTTCACATCGTCTATTCATGGGTTATGGTGTGCTTCTCGACAATTTAATGAACTAGCGCAAAGATCTTTCTCTTATGTATTTGGGAACTTAATTAACTTGATCAAAGACGGTGTCTATTGAGCTTCAAATAAGCCACAGAGATACCAAGGTCGTCATCATCGTTACCTTTTCCGTAAAATTTTGGATACTCCAAGTCAATGATCCCACCATCTTTCCTTGTGTCAGTAATTAAAACAAAACTCTACTTCTACCAGAGATTGTACTATCAACATCAAGGTAAATATATTTGTAGTATGGATTTAGTACTACTAAACTTGCTAAACTCTCATAACTTAACAAAGAACTTATCAAAGTAGGATAGCAAATTATGGGAAGGTTAGGACTAGTGCTACTTTAAACTTGTATACAGATTTCCTTGTGTTATGGTTGTCGATTCTTTGGAATAGTTGCTCCACGACAACATGCAGCCCACATTAGACTCCTTCCTGGGCGCGTGTTTCGTCATTGAACTTTTCTCCCTTTATCTCTGGCCGGGCTCCTATGGTGCACCGCCTTAACTTCCACGAGTCCTCTCATTCCTTGGGATCCCATTCAACCTTCTTCTCCGTCATCCGTGGAAAATTTTCATTGTTCTATTATCTTTCCTGTTTCCTCAAACTCTTCATTGTGCTTTCCACACCATCTCCACAAAGAACGCGCCCTCCAATGTGCTCTCCACTCTTCCTCAACCCATCCTGAGGTTCAACATCCATATCCCTATTCCCCCTTTTCCTTACTCGTAGCATCTTCTCTCAACTCCTTCCCTCAAAGACTTCAGAGGTTTAGGTGTCCATCTCAAGGCTGGAGTGACATTAGTCCCGCATCCACCATCGTAGCTAATCCTAAAATGGAATTTATTTCAATAAGCTTCTCCCGCAACCCGACATCTAAATATACCTTCGAATTTTATAGGCATGGTAACATTTAAGCAGAACTCTATAAGCTATCCTCCAAGGTAGATTGTACCCAAAATCTATTATTCGAGTTAGATTTGTATCTAACCGATGAAGTGCTACTTTATATGAGCGTCAAATCATGGCTGATGTCCTATGCGATCCTCCCGGGAGTGACTTTATCTAAAGTCTCCACAACCAATTGTAAAGCTACTTGGGAAACTTTCCCAAAAATCTCACAAGGCACTCGCAGACTAAACAGACCTACCTTTGACATTATTTTCCCTCTACCGCCAAAGTTCCGTCGTTGAGATAAGGAACCGATCTATGTGCTTATACCACCAGCTTTGTAGTTCCTTCTTGGAGATCCACGATACCATGATATAACTTCCAAATAAGTTTTTAGGTCTCAACTAACCATTTACTTCCAAGAAAAAAGGAGGTCTTTAGGTAGGACGCAAAAGTTCAAGTTTGAGGCCAACAAGGTTTCGTTAAAGGTCTAGAACAATGCCAACATTTTTACCCTCGCTCAAGGGAGTAGGGAGTCTACCCGAGGCATGTCGGACTTTAATAAGATTAGCCAGATCATGTAGAAGACAAATATGAAATACGTATAACAACTATGGAGATTTAGAAGCCACATATATATCTTAACTCTATGAAGGAGCTTATCATTCATCAAAGATGGTGTTCGAATGTTGATTTAAAATTTGACTCAGTACATATATTCACCATAAGCAATTAACTTTCAATCAACTCATGATATCACACACAAGCAATGCACTTCAATTTCATTAAAAATATCAAACTATCATACATGTTACATGAGTTCTGCCACAATTCAGTTCAAGATGTAAAAAACTTCACACAAGAGCTCTCCTTTGCCTCGCTTTCCCGCCCGCCGACTTTCTTACTAACCAACTAACTACCGACCGAGTGACCGCTTGCCTATTTGTTTCTCGCCAACCAACACTATCATTCCTTGCTTCTTTTTTCTACCTCTTCCTTCTTTATCACTCGGGAGTTCTACCGATTGTTATCGTATGCCACCTCTACCATTTGCGTTGTTCTTTGCCATCACAATACCCGTTCTCTAGATTTTCACAACCGTGACAGCCTCCTCGTCTACCTTGATTGTGTTCTCGCCACCTTTTCCTCCATCTCTTCGCAACTCAAAACTATTCTATCCCAAAAATAAAGGCCCCAACACCTGTATAAAATTTGTGTGTGGCACAACAAGGCCAAAAGATGAAGAAGCTCTGATGGAGATGACTCTAGGGGACCATCAACAAACTCCAAAGGGACAAGAACACCAACCATGACTTCTAAAGCTCTCCATGTAGCAAATGAAAATAAAGAAAACAAAAAAAAGGGTAAGAATCTCACCTTTAAAAATAATAATCTCTTACCTAAGAAAAACTTCTCACTCAGAAACAAAAATATATGAAGACACAAAAAATAGAAGACTCGGCTACCACCACCAACTCCAACTCCTTGTACCAAACCTCTTGCAACACTCTGCCCAACACTGTAGGCCTCGTATGGCCTCCTCGACCCTCGTTGTGCATCCATAATGGCAAAATAGTTAAATTTCGATATTTATAAGTTTAGCAGAAAAGGTGTCAGCTAACTTGGCCACCTTCTTAAAGTGAAACTCATGTAGTGCTAGTGCAAGGCTACCTGGATACATGTCAAATCGAGTCAAGTGGGGTGGAAGAGTATGAAGGGAAGTGATCATGAGGTTGGTAATAATTAACCGAAATGGGGCCCAAATCTGCCTCTAAGAGGAAAATTGAGTTGAGTACGAGTCACCACAATGCTCCAAATTTGGTTAAAAAGTCCAATAAAGGTAAGATTTGTCTCATTTCCACCATTTCATTGAGAATTTCAAGAACAACAAGTGAAGGAGAGCAAAGGGGAGCCATCGTAGAGCAACATCTAAGTTTGGCTCGTATGCACCATCGTGCTACAGAAATAACGTTTGCCAGAAACTTCAAAGGAAGACACCAAGAGAGAGGCTTAGATGGCGAAACATAGAAGTCAGGTGGATTGGCTTCCCAAATCCCCCATATCAAACCAAATAGCAAAGGACCAAGGTAAGTGGATTGTCATATTCTTGCACTAGAATTCCTCCATGTAATTCACAATCAACAAAATAATAGGCATGTGCTTAAAGGATATAAAAAATCTTGTGTTTTGCTTCAAGCCTCCATCTCCAAGACTTTCCTATTAAAACCTCTCACCATCTTCACCTCACAAAAGATTAAATGGAGGGGGATTCAATTCAAGGGAGCCTATAGAAATTAAAAGAATTAGGTAGCACCCTCAAAATAAGGCAAATCTTCTAAAATCACCAATGGCTTAGGTTCCTCGAGCTACCGAAAGGTTATGTTGATGATATAGCTAAACACCTATAAAAGAGGGCCCTCTACACTAACATTCAAAAGAAAGAGCTACCACCGTGATAAGAGGACTAGAAATCACTTTATCTCCGAAATTGATAAGCAAATCTTCTCGAAATCACCAATGGCTAGGGTTCTTCGAGCTACCGAAAGGTTATGTTCATGAGGATAGCTAAAGAATTGTAGTAGCCCTACACTAACATTCGGTAAGAAAGAGCCACCATTGTGATAAGAGGACTAGAAATCAATTTATCTCCCCGAAATGATAATCGTAGTTACCACCTTGCCCATAGGGGACAAAGCAATAAGAAATAATTTATAGCATCAAGCAGCCCAAAAAGAATTTCTTCTTACCTAGAGAAAAGTACATTGAAGATAAAAATGGTGTGTGAGAACAGAGAGCCTTCCATACCCCCTGGGTGAATTTTCTTTTCCACATCATGAATCTATCTCTTGTGAGGAGATTGAGTGTGGTTTATGGGTATCACTGTGTTGTTAAATTAACTTAGTTTCCGAGGGAGAGCTTCCACTTGAACAAAGACTAAGTGTCCCTCACTTCCTTCAACTCATCGCCCACCGATAAGGGGAGCCATGAAGGAATACAAGGAAGTATCATCATCAGTCATCATGCCTCGATAAAATTAACTAGAGATGATGCTTTGAGAAGGCTAAAACCTACCTCGTCAGACATTCTGGTCCTTTTATAGACATGGATAGGGAAGTCTTTATAGCTACCCAAACAAAGGAAAACATTCCGGCTTAGCCCTAGAGATGAAGAAGTAGAAGAGGAGTGAAAAAAGAAGAAGAGTAAGAAGAGGTAGAAAAAGAGAGGAAGAAGAGTGCGTAAAAATAGAGAGGAAGAAGAAGAGGAAGAAGATGTTGAAAACATAGATGAAATGAGAGACTTCAATTGAAATAGAGAAATATAGTAGACAACAGTAAAGAGAACAAGAAGAAGATGAAGGAATGGAGGAAGAAAATATCGAGGAAAAAAAAGGAGATATGGACCCTATCTTAAGCCATGAAACCTCCCCTCAAGACACAAGCATGTCACTTGAAATCACATACCAAGAGGTAGTTTCCACCTTAATCGCTTTGAGCACACCTCGTTAAAACAAAAATAAAAGGCGTACACCTATAATTCAAATAAGGAAAATTCATAGGGCGAGACAAGGAAAGCCAACAAAACTCTACCCTTCAAGATCCCTATCACCATTGAAGAATCGCCACAAAAAGGTAAAAGAAATCAGACACAAAAGGAAGGAAGGGCACAATAAGTCACTCACTCCATAAGGACCCCCGTAACATACACGCATTCATCCATCTGGCATCCCACACACTATGCAACTTCCACCGACCCTTCAAGGAGTAAAAAAAGTGAAAAATTGAGAAGAAGTGAGTCTTTAGCAAACAAAACAGAGCCACACATGAAACTCTATTTTTGTTATAGGAAACTCCAAAAAAGCACTAGATTTGGAGAAAAATTCCTTGCTGAGGAGGAAAACACAAACCTACGTACACAAGGTTTAAGGAAGCATAGGGAAAGACACAAGAGGAATAAATGATGAAAAAGAGGAGGAAAAGAGAATAAAGAAGAGGCCATCTCACTCAAGATCAGATCCCAAATATGTTGCAATGGTTTCAAACTCCCAGTCCTCAACCCAATCTCAACTCTTACTACACCTACATTGTTGGGGGTAGATTAATTCCTCAAAAATTCACGATCCCCTTGTTTTATTAGTTGGAGGAAGAGAGGGCGTGCACTCTATTAGCACTAGAATCAACACTTGGATTGTGACAAGTGCCTCACTGCATACATCTTAAGTCAATGAATATTCGCCATATTATTTGAATTATATATTTGGTGGTTGTTAAAAGATCTCAATCACCGAAAAGGGTTTCGGTGAAAATTCACTTCCACACCCAATGTGGGTATTTAGACCTGGGATAGTTATGGAAAAATATAAGTTTGTAGCCTATGTAAGGAAGAAAGTATGGAATAATAGAAGGGACAGGTCTACAAGGCAGAAATCCACCATGAAAAACAACACAAGAACCGCATTTTGATAATATATTCAATAAAAGAAGGCTATCATAAGACTTACAATAATCTTATTGAACACTGCTGAAAATCATTGTCATAAAGAATTCTTCTAACCGCCTATTATGCACATCTCATCAAGAAAGCTTACTAAGTAAGACCTGATAAAAATTGATAAGCTACATAAACACATAAGAAGGATCAACAATACACATATCACATAGTAATAAGTCCTCAAAAGTTTTCTTCAATATCATTAACCGAAAGAGTACACCGATGACATGAGTATAAGAATGAAAAAACACCAACCCTTCTCTATTTGGTTTCATCATATATGTACTAGAGATATTATAAATATATTTTCACAAAAAGTGTGAATCTGTTCTGGAGGAGTTATCGTATTCCTATACGTAAGGTGAAGCTTATTCTTAACCATAATACAAAGTAGTGCATCATACAAACATAAACAACATGATGCCAGGTAATTTGGCGGGCCGGGAGGATGTGGCAAACTGCCGGAAAACTTCTCTTGTTTTCCTAAGATAACCACTTCCTCAAAAAATGCAACTAACAGCTAAAGTTGACATCTGGATCTCTCCCCAAAAGTGAAAAAAAATCATTCTAAAATTTGGAAGGGAACTTGATCAATTAACACCCGGCAACAACTTCTTTTGTTGATAATGCATGCATGTAATTACTCCTCGCACCACCCTTCGAGACTTGAACAAAAACTTCCATTTCCACTTCCTTTATACAAAAACTCAAGAAATAATAGCTATCTTAAGAAACATGTAGTTATTATCATAAATCTTGTAGATAGCCGTATTTTTCGATTAAGCGAAAGTGTGTGCTTCTCCTTCTTTGATTGCCTTAAATGTTTAAATAAAATCAGCATAGAAGCAAAGATTTTGATCAAGCAACAAGCTTTTAGTGAGTCTTTTAGCTTTTCCTTTTCCCCGAATATTTCCTCGTTTCTGAGCTCTGGTCTTCTGCCTTCATTTCTTGGGCTTTTATCAACATTTATAATTTCATCTTTTAGAATAGGATTAGCAATGAGTTTGATGTTCATTCAGCTTGATTTCCACATAATCTCCATTATTACAATAATCATTATACTTTTGTTAGTCAAGGCTATTACGATGTCAATATGGCATTGTTTGTGATGAAAATACTTGGGATGTCAGACCAATCCCTCTTGCCCAATTCTTCTTTTGATGAAACCCAAACCCTAATCCTACACGGGAAAACCCCAGGGAGAGAACCCTATGAGGTCAATCAGGCTTTTCATATTGCTGAAAAATTTAATACATAAAAATTAAGGGATGATAAAGAGATTGTGGATCAATTGTGAGCACTATAAATAAACATTAATACAAATACCACATAAATAGAGTGTTTGTCATTACTAAATGAGCTTGGTCAAGTGGAAAATTGTCAACTTCGTCAAAATAAAGGCACAAACATCTCTCCTATTTATATCACTAGCTTTGACAACATCAAAAGCACAAGGAAATTTGTGGGCATTGCAAGAGTAAATGAAGATATAATTTTCCCACGTCTACTAAAAAGATAAACAAGAAAAAAAATGGCAGAATAGAGAATGTTACAGACAAATAATCCCATCAACACACAACTAGAGACATGCAAGATGGTACAAATGCAATCCAACTTAGAGACTATATTTTTCTATCACGTGAATGTTAGTTAATGAACAAAATTAAAATTAAATTATCCATTTAGTATGCCTTTTCCACAATAATATCTCGAATCACTTCAGCATGCCTGGCCCAAAGAACTCCACAATTATTTCCTCATCACCGATAATCTAAAACAAATATATATATATATATATATACTAAGATTGGTTCTTGGAAAAGCAAGCAATTGAATTTAAACACAAAGATTCATAGAACGAGTTTCCTAATATACAACGCAGATTCTAAAATAAAACATTTACGATTCAAGGTAACTCGATACCCCAAAAATTCATCTCGTCTCTCAAATGTACCCGAAGATCGTTCACATCTATGTGCAGAAGGCTCAAGCCAACGATAAAATCGTGAATAGTCACCGTATCTTATAGTGCAGATTTAGTTTAGTCCGTAGACCTCGTGAAGTCGTAGCAACTATTAATTCATACCTACAGAATCAACAAGCTCATCACAGCAACAAATTTTGACACTCCAAGGTGGAGTTTGGAATCGTGATATTTTCTTCTAAAAAATGAATATAGCATCAACGATGGATTAATTAATGTGAATGAAGACTAGTGGATAGGAAGAATTTTGGAAGTGACTAAATAATAAAAGAATTATGTCAAGACATTCAAGTAAGTACTATTCACATTCTCTAGAAAAGAAGACACAAGAAGAAGCAAAATAGTTGGATCTATAAAAAATGGAACAACGTTCGTACCTATAATATTAACCTTGAAGTTGAATACTTGATATCCGTAGTAACTGGCATTTAAAACAATGATGAAGCTGAAGTATTTATCAAGGAACATTTGAAGACATAATCAAGGAGGTGGAGTTTTCCAAGAACCACCTGATACCATAAGAGAACTGAAGTTCTCTCAAGATATCCATCGAGTAGCTTAGTTTGTAGTTTGCATCCCTGCTCATCTAGAGTTGTGGCATTATTGAAGTAATTTTTGAAGAAAATTCTGGATGGTCCTGGGCATTCTTATACCACTGAGCATCATTTCATCATTGAAGTAAACCTTATACTTTGCTGTTGATTGAAAACATTTATATAGGATTTTAAAATTCATCTGCAAACATCTTATGAAGATCTATGATTTGAGTGATTTAAAATCATGAGCGCCCTAGAAGATTTGGAGCACACCTTGGAGACATGATGTATTGCTAGTTTATCACAGGTAACTTGGATAAATTGTTTGGGTATGATGAAGAGCAGCAGTGACACCTTCTAAGAAAAGGTTGTCATTGATGACATAATGTGGAGACTACAATGAAGACTAAGTGAAGATTGTCGTGCATGTTAAGAAGAATTTGGGAACCATGAAGAATAGCCAAAGACATCTCTGCTAAAGAAGTCAGGTTGGAGCCCTCATAGAGACAAGTCGGTGCCTTGAAGAATGGAGCTCCCAGAGGACAGGAGTCCTCAAGAGACCAAAGTTGAGCCCTGCACTGGATATAGGGTTGGAGCCTCGAGGTTGGTGCCTCGTAATTGACAAGGTTGGTTTCTGGGTCTAAGTTGAAGCGAAAATATAGGTTGGAGCCTAGGAGATTTAAGATTGGTGTCTTCATCTAGGGTTAGAAAGCCACATTTGTATTTGATTTATTGTAAAGAAGAAAATAATAAAATTACTTATTATTATTGTTCATTTTAAATTAAATTAAAAGGATTTAACCGGGTAAAAATAACAATTATAAGAAATACCGATTCACCCTCTCGCATTTCCAACAATTGGTATCGCAGCTGTGATTTACCTGAAGCCCAATGTTGTTTGGAAGGTTGATCATTAGAACACAAATGGGTGCCAAGAAAGAAAGTTCCAATCTCAAAGACATACACCTTTCCTTAAATTTATGGAACAATAAATCAATTTGCGAAGGCTCCATTTTTCAATGGAAACTTTGATATATATACAAGAATGAGAAATTTTTAAGACTCAAGTGAATGAAGTTTGGAAATCAAGGATTACTAATAACACGAAAGTGGACGAAGAATCCATGGAGTACAATACAAGAGCAATGAAGGAAATTTGAATTTGGTTAATGACTCTTTGAAGGCTAATTTTGAAAAATATTCGTTAGTAAAAGTCATATGGGACAAAATGTCATGATCTTCTACTCAAAAAGAGCCAAAGAAAATTATCTCTAGTCAAGAAGATGATGGAAAACTAGAAATAAGTCTAGAATTTGTTAAGGAAGCTAAAGATAAAAGAGATGACAAATAAGGCTAAAGAAGACATAGAAGATGAAGAGAACAAAGAAGACTTTGAAGAAGACTTTCCATTAAAACTTAAGGGTTTATGAAGAGATTAATGCTGAAAATGAAAATGAGGAACTTAAGAAAGTTACAAGATGGTAACCAAGACAAGACAAGGAAGTTGACTTGTCAAGCTTCAAGCATAAGAAAGATGAGGAGCCTCTCAAGCTTAAAGAGGAAATTTCATCAAAAGAAAGCATCATGAAGAAATCATATCTATGACAAATCAATTGATAAGGCAAAGAAAGGAAGAAACTTCGACAAGCCAACTGAACAAAGACTTAAGAGCTTGAACTATCTTGGCTTTAGATTGGTCACAAGGAAGAGGTCTCCTCTTCTAGATCTCACAACTAAAAATAAGCAGAAAAAGCAAGGAGCCGAGAAGGTGAAGGAACTTGTATCTTATAGAAGGACAAGTTAATGGAAGTATAAAAGGAGAGAACACCAAGGATATGCCAACTAGACTAAAAGGATGAAGAAATCTTCAAACTAAAATCAAACATCAATCTTCTCAAGGCCAAAACATGTGAAGCTACAAGAATAAAAGAAGAAATGGAGAGTGTATTTAGCAAAGAGAATGAAGAAGTTCATAATTAAATCAAATATCATCTCTCTTAAAATTAAGCACATGAAGGTCAGGATGATGGAAGAAACAATAGCAACTCATGAAAGATGAAGATTGTGAAAAGTTGAAAGGATAAATTGTCTTTCTTGAAAAGGAAGTTGAATTGGCCGAATAAAAAATTATATGCTTCTCAAACCCTAGATACATCCTAAGTCAGCAAAGGTCTCCTCTGATAAATCAGTCTTGGCTATGTGGGTGAATCCTCAAGCAAGAATGATAATGCTTCAACAACAAAGATGTGAGAACCTAGAAAGAAATGTTGATGCCCTTAGCCCATATGCAGGCAGGAAGAATCATGACAACAACGAAAGAAACTCTATTCCAAATAGACTGCAGATGGTGTCAAGAATACAAAGGAAATGAATATCAATTTAAAGAATCCCAAGCCAAAAATACTCGAATTACATCAAGGAAAACTCCATCTACGAGGTACCAAAGTACTTGGTTATTTCTATTCTGTAAAACTTGGGCACATGGCAAAAGACCTTAGGGGTATATCACAAAGACAAATATAATGGTCCCTCACAATCTCCTCAAAGCAATTTTTGAAGAAGAAGTCATGATTTATTATTCATGAACAAAATAGAGGCTTCAATCACTACAATACTCTGACATAAGCAGACGTGGTCAACGGACTCAGCCCCTAATGCTTGGAACCATGCTTAGAATAAATCTACACACACAGAGAAGAAAAAGTCGAAACTGGAAGTCTCTTGAACACTCCGCAAACAACACATGTTGTTGACTAGATGAAGTCATCCTTGATATTCCAAGAATTTGATACAGAAACCCCACCAAAAAGAGACCATGCATACAATTAGGGTAGTTTGTGGGCCCTGAGTATTCTTAGCATCCATGAGTGGACCCTATGAAATCCTTGATGACACACATGGACTATCTCTAGAAATCATCTTCTAAGTAACTCCATTGAAGAAAAACATGATATTATGATTATGCCTTCTACTTGATCAATAAACGTGAAAAATCCTTCATGAGCGTTAAATTTGTGTAGAAAGGGGGAGATGGTACATCACACGAAGAAATACAAACACATCTACTGCAACATATTTTGTAATAGCATGTTCACAATAGGGAGTAACATACCTATGAAGGACTACAAACTGGTGAGTAGTGAAGAAATTTGACAGGGAGACTGGGCACCCCGTTTTCCATTGATGTCAAAGGGGAGAGAGAAATTTAGTGGTTAAGTAAATATTTCCATCACTGGGACAAAGGGGGAGACTCACAGTGTGCTGTCATTGATGTCAATATGCATTTTTTGTGATGGCAAATATTCTTGTGATGTTGTCGTAAACTCTTGCCCAAATCTTTGATGAAACCTCAAACCTAATCCTAAAATGGGAAAACCCTAGAGAGAACCCTATGGAGGTCAATCAGTATTATATTGTTGGAAAATTTAACAAATAAAAATTTAGGATGACAAAGAGATTGTGGATCAATGTAGAGCACTATAACAAACATTAATACCAACACCACATAAATAAGAGGTTTTTCATTAATGTTATACAAATGGGTCAAGTGGAAAATTGTCAACACAAAACAAAGGCACGTACCTCTCCTATTTGTACTACTAGCTTTGACAACATCAAAAGCACAAATTCTAGAAGTATAAGAGAAAATGAAGATATAATTTTTCTACTGTCAATAAAATATAAACAAGAAAAATGGCAGAATAGAGAATGCTGTTGTGACAAATAATCCTACTCAACACACAACTAGAGATATGCAAGATGCAGTACAAAATGGCAATCCAACTTAGAGACTCGTCTTTCATCACGTGAATGTTAGTTAATGAACAAAATTAAAATTAAATTACCCACCTACATGTCGACTCTCATATTCGAATCACTTCATACGCTCTGCCTCCTAGAAACCCACAACATTTCCTCATCATCGATAACGAAACAAATATATATATATGCAAAGATTGATTCTTTTGACAAGCAAGCAATTGAATTCGAACACAAAGATTCATAGAATGAGCTTCTAACATACAACGCATTCGGGAAGAAAATACGCATAAAGTATCTGCTGTGCCTCCGATACCCCAAAAATTCATCTCGTCTCTCACAAAAGAAAATTCGAAGATCGTTCACATCCGGTGTGTGAGAAGGGTCAAGCCACGTCACCTGTATCTTATAGTGCGGATTTGTGTTTGTCCGTAGACTTGTGAAGTCGTAGCAAACTATTAATTCAGACCTGCGATCAACGCAGCCATCAATAGCCAACTCGTACACCTACAGAGTTTGGAAATGTTGATATTTTCTTCTTGGAAAATGAAGATAACATCACCGATGGATTAATTGAAGTGCAAAGAATGAAGACCAGGACAAAGGAGGAATTGGGAAGCACTAAATAGTAAAGAATTATGTCAAGGACATTCAAGCAAGTACTATTCACATTCTCTATTAAATGAAGACACAAACAAAGGAAGCCAAAAAGCATCGGATTTTATAGAAAATGGAACAATGTTTTCAAACTGTAGTAATATTAACTTGAAGTTACGAACATTTTGATACATCCGTGGCAATCAAGTACTTAAAACAATGATGAAGCTTTTTGCTGGCTGATTTAAGGAATGCTGAAAGGACATATTCATGAGAGCTTCTTCAAAGAACCAATTGAGACCAAGTGATCCAGAAGCTCTTTGGAAGATACTTGCCTGGTAGCTTTGAAGGTTTGAGAAGCCGACATCCTTGTTGACCCGTAGCCGGTGGTTTTATTGAAGTAATTTTTGAAGAAAATTTCATGGTCCTGAAGATTTAGAGGTCAATTTTAGCAGCATTTCATCATTGAACTTTGAGCATTGGAGTGTCAGATTGAAAAAAATTGCAGACATTTTTAAAAGATCTAACGTGCGTATCTTAGAAGACTTGTTTATTTGAAAAGACTTGTGAAAAATCTCGTTGAGAATTCTAGGTGATTTGAGCACACCTTGGCGACATGATGTATTGCTGAAGTCATCATGAGGTACTGAAATTTGTTTAGGTTCGATGAAGAGCAAGTGGTGACACCTTATAAGAAGAAAAGGTTGTCACGATGACATAATGTGGAGACTACAATGAAGACTAAGTGAAGATTGTCATGGCTCAAAGAAGACTTTGGGAACTCGTGAAGAATAACCAAAGATATTCCCGACAAAGTGAAGTTGTGTTGGGAGCCTGGGAGGTTGGAGTCACAGAGCAAGGCCTGCAGTTTTGAAGACAAGGTTGGAGCCCTAGAGGAGGAGTCCTCAAGAGACTAGGTTGGAGCCCACTTAGATAGGGTTGGAGCCTCGAGGTTGGTGCCTCATAAATTGACAAGGTTGGAGCCTTGAAGTCCAAGTTTGCTTAGAAAAATGTGCAAAGTTGAGCCTGGGAGATCGAAGATTGGTGTCTTCATCTAGGCTGGAACCCTACATATATTGTACTTGATTTATTAAATAAGAAAATAATAAAAGAATTTATTATTATCAAGCTCATCTTGTGTTCTAAATATAAGTGATCTAACTAGTAAAAATAAATAAATTGAAAAGAAATACTAATTCACCCCCTCTCGCATTTCCAACAACTTCTCTCGCCGATAAATCACCGATGGGATATGTCTTTGTTTTTTCACGTTGCCTGGACAAAGCATTGTTAGCATGCTTCCTAGTGTTGTTTCTTGGGTGATGACTTAGCTTTCTACCACTAAGTATATAGCCATAATATACATCTTTCCAACTAGATACATAAACCCTACACACAACCCTCCTTTCTTTCTTGTGACATGTTGTTTCATCGGAAAATGTAACACTATTAGTTGTAACTTTCTTGGAACTCATTATGAAAACAATGAACCTAACTTTCCGGATTCTCACTTAATTACAAGATGGTTTAATTGACAGATTTAAATTGTAATATTCCAAAATTTTCACATGTTTATTTGGAATATTAGAGTTCTTAACAACTTAATTAATTGCTAAATAAAACGGTGGAGGGACCCATAATCCTCAACAAGAATAAAATCCACTTTGATGTGTATGGATATTTTAGATCTAGATCTAAATCATGGAGTAGTGGAGCAGTCCAGCTAATGATAAAGGAGTGGGAGATCATGTCTCATTTATGGAGAGATGTGATCACAAGATGAACAAAATTGTGATAAGTTCATGATCTTAAATGTAAAATTATGAGGATCTTTGAAGAGTGTCAACTAAGATCATAGTATTAAAGAATATCATAAAGTACTTATGATAAGTTAGTGGAGGAAATGATGCATTTAATGTACACATGATGGACAATGGTGATCACCACATGTAGACATGATGGAGGAAATGGAGAAACAACACAAGAAACTGCGGGAGACTTATGTCCATGTACAAGGGAAGTTATGAGTGGGCCTAGGCTATGGAAGGCTCATAATCCATATAATGAAGGAAAAGGAATAAATATGGGAGATTTGGATACTTGGATTATTCTTTGATATGTTTAGATCCTAGATTTGTCTTAGAAATTTCTGTGCATGCTTGAGTTGTTTAGCTGGTTCAGGGTTCATTTTAGCACAGGTGTTTCGAGGGAAATCCCACCCTTACCCATGGGGGACTTGTGTGCCTACTTCCGGGAAGGTTTTATATTGAGTCGTATTCCTCATCGTGCATCGTGTGCCATATCTTCGTGAGGTTGTTTCTAACATTTTAGCTAGGAAACTAGTGGAGGATCCATCCTTCACTTTGTTCTTCTTAGTATTCGATTTTCTAGAAGCATCAGATCCATATCCGACATTCAAAGCATTGTATTTACCTCCATGCAGCAACAATCCCTTCAAGGATTGCGTACTCCTTACCAGAGATCTATCGAGGGGAAGGTTCGTATTTCAAATTAGAAATCATGTGAGGAATCATCTCCTCACATTGGATTTATTGTTTCCATCATTCTCGATCCGTATTGACATATGTAGCAATAGGCTATTGATCCTCCTCTATTACAACGCAGCTTTCTAAAGCTATTGTTCATCCAACAACTATTTTTGTTGATAGATTGGAGGAGCTAGATCTTTAGATTTTAGCCCAAGGATCTAGTGAAGGGATCAACCTTTCTTGCATAGAGATGATTGTACATCATTGTAGCCATCATATCATCACCATGTAGAATATCCGTATACCCATCGTTGCATATGTGAACCCCTAAGAAGGTGATTTCTATATTGATAGATATGGAAAATCCTTTTCTAGGTTATCTTGGGCATTCATCACAGAGCCCGCATCTGCTGCACTTCAGCATCATCGGAGCTCCCATATTGCCTATATCTCGAGTTTCTACCTTTCTCGGGCATTGCACCTAACAATTGCAACAGGACAATGCATTTTACCTTCCAGCAGCTTCAAAGAAGCGTATTCCCTCTTATGGGATCATTCCAGGGTCATCTTCCCAGACCATTCTTTGGTTTGGAGTGTCTCATATTTTGAGTAATCGTTGTACTTGCTATTCACCTTCTATATAATAAAAATGGCCTAACTATCGAATTCTCGATGTGTATTTAGATTTATTGTTTACATTACACAATTTACATTGTTTCTCAAAGTATCAATTTCTTATTCCATTTTTTGGGATACTACAATGGTATGAGAGCATGATCTTTGGCTCAATCTTGTGGAGACTTATCTTTTTGCATCAAAAGAAGAAGCAAGATAGAAGAGATTATCATGAAGGAGGATTGTAGTTTTGCCATTTCTTTCAGATCCCCGCAAGATCTCTCCAAGGGGGAGGTCAATCAAAATGAAGAGGAAGGCAAAAGAAGGATCCAAGAAGGTGATTTTGGATGAAGGTCCGACACCTCCTAACAAAAGAAAAAAACCTATAACTCATAGATCTCTCACAGACATAATGGCGCTAATTTCTTTGAAGAAGGTGAATGGTATAGAAATGAAGAAAGAACAAAACCCCACCTGAGGCTCTCACCACATCTTGAAGACAGCTACCGCCTATAGCATTCAAGGAGAATCTAACTCTCCAATAATTCTTCAAAATCAAGGAAGAAATAAGATCCTATAGCAAAGAATAGAAGAAAGAGAATGTAGATTCTGCTTGCCTACATTTGATGGATCTTCCTCAAGCACTATTAAGGCTTGGAGGAAAGAGTTAGATTTTATTTTTCAAGCTACATCCCATGCATGGAAAAGAGGTTGTCCGCATTGCAACACTTAATCTTCTAGGTGAATCCAATGATCAGAAGGTCATGGAGCATGCAAAGGTGATTCAAATAGTCATATTTTTCTTACAAGTTGAGAAAGAAGTTTGATGAGAAACTGTGATGTCCAAAGAGCATTTCCCAAGAAAACAAAGGAGGATGTGACTTTGTCACTCTGGACAAAGAATTACTACATTCACCACTGTACGCAAAAGTACTTGTATCCGTAGGAGAGACACTTGCATATTTGCAAGATAGTATTAAGCTATCGACACATAGAGTCCCATACATGATTCAGAGATGCATGAGGAAGAGGATAGATTCTCAACAATGGGTACACTTTGTAGAAGTGGTGTAGCCATCACCTACCAAAGAATCGAGAGATCATTGCACCTAAGAGTAAAATCTGTGATCTTGCAAGATGTTTTAGATATCAAATTGATCCAAGGTATGCATACACTTTCATCTCATATTGTTCCAAAGACTTATTGAAACTTATGTATTTGTGCCATCAAGGCCATTGCATGAACAAGTATTAGAACCACATGTTGATTTGAAGCAGAAGGAACACGATCACAGTGGGAGGGACCTTGAGTTGATCAAGGAGGAGATGAAGAGCTATCCCGCATCAACATTGTTGAGCTACATTCAACCCTGAAAGCTGGCAAGAGCCCAGAAGATGGGATGAGCATGATCCTATGTACAATGGCCGACTATGAGCTCGAATTGTGCTTTCCTTTCCATGAGACAACATATGTATCATATGCAGATCTACAAGAGTTGCTACCAGGTGTTGATGATAAGAGGGCCCTATTATTGGAGCATTATGAAGGTAGCTTCACCTATGAAGCAACTAAGAGGTAAAGATGATATATGGCACATCTGGAGCGAGGAATATTTTCTTCCTTTCTAGATGACACTTTCTCAATGAGCATCTCACAGCCTCAAGAGAAACTTCTACCGTTAAAGCAGCATCTACAGAACCTCACCGGTTTTGAGGGCCATTGGTGAAGAGAGAGAATCTCATGGGAGATATTCTATTAGAGGTTCACTTCAAAATATCATGGAGTAAAAGTTATTCAACAATTTAAGGAGGTTGGTGGCCCCACAATAGATACCAAGTTTTTGTAGAATAAGATCCACCATCTACATTGGGATATTTGTTTAATGATATGAGTGAAGGGTTTCCAAACCACTTGGTACAGAACTATGAGATAGGCCAGTAAATCATGGTTGCATCGAAGGCCTCTGGTGGGTTTGGTTACTACCCAACAACACATATTTTCATGATCCATGCCTTGTACAACACTCATGTAATGAAGAAGGAGGCATGGTTATGCCATGCTACTCTTGGGTGAGTATGGTTACCACCCAACAGTCATTTTTCGACTCATGCCTGGGTATTAAATTTATTTAATGAAAGAAAGGAAGACATGTTCACTTTGGTTGAGAGAGTTTGGCCATCACATGACATCTCCAATGTTTATATGTTTTGTATTGTTTGTAATATGGCATAATATCATGTTGTGTAATAATGGGAGTTTTTTTGTAGACACGATATGACATTCCATATGCGGGTTTATATGTTGCTGCTTGCCTGTGATTCACATGATGATGTGAAGAGGCAAAGCAAGAGATCTTGTTTCTTTGGCTTCTATTGGGGGATTTTTGTCCTACACACTCTCACTTTGCATGATAAAGGAGGATGGCAAGAGGTATTCCTCCGATGGATCTTATTTGAGTGGCATGGACACCATATTGCATTTGATGTAGTATGTAAGCAACAGGGAGTGCACGTCACAGAAGTTACTATTGGGAGAATATGGTTTGACACCTTTGTCTACCCATATGTCTCTACTTTTTGCACAATGTTGGGATAATGCTTGATCGAACAAGGCGCTGGGTCATTGTATGATGGAGGCATGAAAAACCTCTTTACTTCATAGTATGGGATGGAGGCAAGGCTTTCGTGAGTTGGAGCTTTCCTTTTGTCGAAGGTGTTATCACAAAATTGGACTCGATAGGCCGCTTTGATCAGATAATCTCATGTAACTATTTCAAACCTAATCTTGTGACCGAGGCTTAGCTCTCCCTGGCCTCGAGAGGCTTCGGGTTATCAATGATATGGATAAAGATGTAGATGGCTAACTCTATTTAGAAATAACCACATGATAGACGTAGGATGAAAATAACATTAGCATGTATACATTGGTATTATGGAGTCAAAGCACCAGTAATTCAATGAATCTACTTAACATGGAAGTTGAGGCATACTGCAGTTTTTAGTGATAAGGCATGTCATAAAACATGTAAAAACACACAAATACTTATAAAGGAATTCGTAGCATCTTATAGATGAATTCCCGAGTAATATAGATGAACACCACTACAAATGAGATATATAAGAAATACAAATAGGATAGGAAACACTAAAAAATCCTTCAGAATCTCAAGCTGGTCAAGGTATATCTCTCAGACAGTTGAAAACAATAATTTACAACAAGCTCGCCTTGCCAAAAATTTCCAACCCTTGATAAATTCACCCAATTGCCTTTAATAGACTTCTTACATCTTCGCATGATCTCGCCTAGGCTAGATACATTGAATTTATACCACTGGACACCTTGCATAACCATAAAACATGAAATTTATTACAAAAGATTGACATCCTACTTGACAAATTTATTTCAAAAATATTGCAACTCAAACTCCTTATTAATATCTATAATAACCATATCTATTTGAATTACATCATTGACAAGTATATCATCACATGGTTGACTGGCTAATGGTATCTTACCATGACGACTTAGCTAACCTCCACAAAAAAAGAGAGCACCATGTTTTTTAGGCATAAAGATATTCTCTTCTTGAACATTCCGATTATCATTTAATCTCTATTTAATGGTCCTTGGCTGTTGAAAGTTGGATTAACATGTCCCATAACTCTTTCCTAGCCTCATAGCCTATCTAAAACCGTCTTAAAAACCGCTCAAGAGGATGTAATGTGTATTGTGCTACGAAAATACAAATAGTTTCGTAGTGCTTTATGTAGCGTCGCCATTACAAGCCTTTGTCTTCAAAACTTGACTCTTTCCTCTTACATCATTTTAATCACCTCTTCAACACATCTTTCATAGCACTTCTAGCTCTTAACCCAAGCCTTTAACACCTTAAATACTAAGGACCTTCCGTGAATTCAATTGGAATCCCGACTCCCTATTTAGCATTTGAAACCCCGAAAACAAAAATATCTCAAGCACCTATTTTAAGGGGACCTAACTGAAATTACCTTTCACATCTCAATAGATGCCTTAGACAGCGCCTTAGGAGTCATGGGCTGGACAAAAAGACCCGATTCTTATGCCATCTACTATACAAGTAAAAATTCTGACTTTTCCGTAGTGAAATTATACTATAACTAAAAAAGGGTTCTTAGTCGTTGTTCATGCCATAAATAAATTCAAATGTGTGATAAGGTCAGGCTATGAAACTTTTTCCACACAAACATCACCTCGCAATTAGGTATTTAATGAAAAATCAATTACTAATGGCAAGAGTCACAACATGGCGTTGCTTTTACAAGAATTTAACATCACCATTCTAGATAGGCCTAAAAAAACAAAATACAAAGGGGTCGATTTCCTATCTAGACTCCAAAAACATTAAAGACAACACCCGCTAAAGATCAATTCCCCCGATGAATATCTCTTTGCAATTACTACTCAAACCCCCGGGTTTGCTGATACGACTATCTAGTTTCAGAAAATTTCCTTCAATTATTAATGCAAGAGATCAAAGAAAAATCATTTTTGATGCTGGCAAAATATTCATGGATTTCTTAATGAGTTATACAAAATGTGCCCGTACTTTATTATCAAAAGATGTATGAGAAGATGAGATGTCTGGAGATTCTCAAGGCATGTCACATGAACCTTGTGTGGACACTTGCCGATAAGAGGACACTTATAAAATCCTTCACTTAGGATATTATTGGCCATCCCTCTTTAAATATGCTAAAGAGTATGTCAAAATGTGTGACAAGCCACAAAGGGTGGGGAAACCTTCCCTTCAAAGTGGAAATCTCATTGCAACCTCATGTACATATTGAAACTTGAGAAATGGGCTTTGGATTTTGTAGGACCTATTAATCCCCATCAAAGAAAAAGAAATAGAGTACTTTCGCCAGCTGATTATGTTACCAAATGGGTAGAGGTCAAACCATTACTTTATGCTACTAAAGCATCCGTAGTTAATTTTCTTTGAGGATATTTTCACTGCTGGTGTCCCAAGAGAAATGTTAAAAATCAAGGAGCTCAATTCACATAAAATATGGTGGAGCGGTGGTAGAGAAGTACAAAATCGTACACAGAAATCTACTCCCTACCATCCACAAGAAAATGGTCAAGTGGACCCAACAAGGTCATTGAAGGGATCCCGACAAAGACCTGCTCATTTGCTGTATGATTGGCGTAAAGGCTTCCCCGAAGCCCAGGTCACAACTACATGGAGAAACACAACAGGTCACACCCCTTATGAACTTGTTTATGGAAAACAAGTCTTGTTTCTCATATATTTTTAGATCCAAACTTTCAAAAATGGTACCTCAGCTTAGACTCTGATCTAATGTGGCTAACAAAAGTACGTACCTGAGTAGATTAATGAATTGGATGAGATTAGACAATATGCATCTGCAGAACGTTGTTATCCAACAACAAAGGACTAGATGGCATGATATACATCAAAGGGGAAAGAAATTTAAAGAAGGTTACCTGCCCTCTTATTTGATTCAAAGTTCAAGGATTTTCAAGGTAAATTCCAAACTCATTGGCTTGGGCCATAGAAATTGTGAAAATATTTGAAAATGGAGCAACAAAAATCGTGACAATAGATGAAGGAAAGGCAGCTTTTCTTGTCAATGGACACATGCATCGAAATTGTATCATAGCTGATTTCAAGAGAAGAATTTGTCAAGAAATTCCAAGATAACATTGATATGAAGTTAGTGAAGAAGAATTCTTCTTCTTCACTAACTTAATTGTATTTTTCTTCAATCATTTGAATAAAATTAATTAATTAATTAATTAAATATATATATATATATATATAAAAGTATAATATGAAACCAATCATTGATTACATGTTTATACAGTAAAGTGTTAAGGTGAAAATCCTAATTTTTCCATACTCCTTTAGACTTTCAAAATTGATTCTTTTTCTCGCAATTAAGTATCATAAAAACTGTTGCCGTATTCACTTTTTCATACTAATTCATACTCATTCCATTCATATTCCATGATCCATCTCATTCCATTCCATATTTCACTTCATCCATATTTCATTCCATTCCATTCCATATTTTAGTTTTAATAGGCAGAGACATTCTACAACATAATTGCTATGTAGCCAATCTTGTTTTGGCAGCTCAATTTAACCCCAGTAAGCCTACCAATACACAAAGGATGATAGAGTCAAAAGAAGATTATGGAGCTTAGAAGATCAACATTCTGCCAAAAAGAAGAACAAATACAACAAGAAGCAAATCAAAAGGAATGAGTGTAAAATGTAGTGAAAACTATTTTGATAGCAAAATATGAAAGACATAGTATAGCCAATCATATCTTTCGTAAAGTTAATCTATCATTCGAATTGATATTTGCCTATCATAAAAACATTTCAACTATATCCTTACGTATCCGCTCCATAATAAAGCTTCATCATTAAATGAATAATCTGTCAAAAACTTAGATGTGACCTATTAAGTCACGTCTTTTTAGATCATATCATTTATTGATGATTTACAAAATCATCATAAGATCTCTTCAATAGCCTTCCATTCCATATCGATCATTCTCATTATTCACCATTACCTTATTCATCCATCCGTATCCACTCACCGCCATTACATTCCGTAGCGTCATCTCATCACAGAAATGAGAAGCCATTTTTTTGGGTAAACAACTTTTCCACAGCCTACTCTTCTTCGGTAGCGTAAGATCGAAACGTAGCAGGCGGAATATGTCAAATAAAGGAAGAAATTTGTATCAAGGAGAAATGGGTCCTATTGTAAGATCAAGAGCCAATTAACAAATATTTAGAAGGATACCCCTGTTAAGGGGTTATTACAAGAAGCTGATGGCTAAACTTTGTAAATAATTTCAATGGATTCCACAAAGCAATGTCATGTCATTTAAGAATGGTCTTAATGGATCAGAGGTAGAAATTGGGGATATTAAGTTCACCATCACGAATTCATTCATAGTCAGGCCACAAAATTACCATGACAAAGATGAACGTTGGTTTAAAAAACAAAGAGTTCCATAATGAAACCCGAAAACAAATAAACAAAAAACTAGGTATGGACATTTCAAGGTTTAGAAAAGGTATTCCTAGTACAACTTTGAAAATAAGTGGAGGAATGTGTTGTTGATTTTACAAAAATTCATAACCCGTGAGGGTATATTTGCACTTTGTATGTCTATCATATTAGACCGATGATGAATTTCTTAGATATGTTAAATCTACCCTTCTTCCTCGCTTAATAGTTTGCAAGTATGATGGCCTCTAATGTTCGTAAAAGATCAATTTTTAGAAAACTACTTTGCATCATCATGACCTAATTAAAATATTAATTGAGTTTCATTTGAAGAAAGTAGGAGATAGTTGGGATGAATTCTTCCCAAGAAACCATTTTGAAGAAACTGGAAGAAACATTATCTAAAGAAGAACCCGTAAGAAGAAGTAGGAGGGGAAAACAGCAACTGTTGGAGATCAAACCTAATACATCAACACCAGAAGATAGTGAAGAAGTACTTTCGAAAATTTGACAAAGATCAAAAGACAATCACATGGTTAAAAGAAAAGAGAACAACAAGTGAATGTGGCCGAGGAAAAGACAGA
This sequence comes from Pinus albicaulis, assembly GCA_034641835.2. Classification (NCBI taxonomy): domain Eukaryota; kingdom Viridiplantae; phylum Streptophyta; class Pinopsida; order Pinales; family Pinaceae; genus Pinus; species Pinus albicaulis. The sequence goes on from CM076578.1 coordinate 1,899,279,232, forward strand.
AAATCCACCTAAATTGAGGAGAAGCTCTAGATTAAAAGGCATAATGAGAAAGACAAAGGAACAATGAAACAGAGTTATAAATATTGAAGAAGAAGAAACTCCAATCTAGTCACTGACAGATCTCCTTTACACCAAAAAGAGGAAAGAAACCCTACGAAGCAACCCCGTATATAGATCTAGCTCAACAACATATTTATGACTATGGTGAGTCACTAGAAAAAAGGGCCCGCAAAAATCGAGAAAGATCTTCATTCACACAAGAACTCCTCCAATAGAAATTTTGAAAACGAGACAATTATGAATTGGAGATACCGAATAACCATATCAAGAATGAAAATGAAATCTTAAAGAGATCAAGTCAAATTGAAGGGTAGCATGAACAAACACTCTTCTCTCACAAATGAAAGCACTATATAAGGCAAACAGAAGCTAAAGAAGAGAAACAAGAAATTCAATAGGCACTCATCGTATCTTGAAGTATACATGAAGTTCAAATCATTTATGAGGAAACCGTAACGGGTATCGATCACCATAAGAAGCAAAAAAAGGAGGCTAGATGTTCTCATGTATATCATGGCAAATGGAATAAATAGTGATGAATTGCATGAGGACATGCAAGAGTTTCTATGTGTTGGGGTATGTTATCTCGAAATTGTCTTCTCCTTCACAAACTTCACTTCATATTTCATCATCTTTATCATTTCCATAAACCTAAAACTCAATGAGAATGACTAAGATTAATTAAAGGTTGCATACAATGATTAACTTATTGTACTTTCTTTGTGATTTTGTTGTCTTTAAATATTTTTGAATAGTTTTTTGTAGCTAGCAAATGCAAAGGATTCTATAGCCACTGAAGTATCTCCTAGAGTCGTTTTTGGTGTTTACATATGTTGGTGTCATATGGAGAAAAGGCACACATATGTGGATTCCAAATCTTTCCTACATCATTCGCCCTCTCCACGAGGACCGGATCAATAGCCGGAGGTGCCTATGTACGTGGTCAAAGAAAAAGTCAGTAAGCAAGTTGTCTTTCTATAAAGAACTCAGAACTTAAGAGTTCCATTTTGATTTTGACTTTAAAACCGCACTCGTACCTACTTTTGTTCAATGTTAGTTATGTAATTGCATATAAATTCAGCTCGATAATTCCAGAGGAACAAGCTTGATACATATTTTATCATCAGATACTGTTTTCAAACATTTTGATAATAAAAAGAGTATAACTTTGATGTCAGTTTCCGACAGAACCTTGAGGAGTTAAATATTTAATGCTTCTAACTTGATAGAAGAGGGCCTCGCTATTCGAGGAGATTTTATATGCTTTCTAGATAAGTAGTTTTCAATTTTGTTTTGTCAAATTTCCTACTTAGACTCGCTTCCTAAATTATATATTTTAGCATTATGTTTCATGTCATTTGCTTAGATAAAAGTTCCTCATGATATTACAAATAGTCTTTTTCTCAAGTTCTTCCAATATATCTCTATTAAATGAATGGGATTTAATTAACATTTTTAGTTACTAGTACTTAGCTTTCCTTGCCATTTGATTAAGAAGATCCTCATTATCTTACAAACCTATTCTCTTCTCAAGCTCTTTCAATATATCACTACTATATGAATGAGATTTAGTTGGACTATTTTGAGTTTATTCCGTAATTAGATAGAAGATCCTCATCTTATTACAAATGATTTTTCAAAATCTCTTCCAATAAACTTCTAACTCATACGAATAAGACTTAGTTGTACATCGTGTCATCGTATAATTTGTTTTAGAATATCCTTATCACATTATGCTTAATCTCTTTCAAAAGCTCTTCCAATAAACCCCAACTCATGAATGATATTTAGTTGTAATGCTTCTAAGTTGCTCTCAAAAAGATTTTTACAGAGATCCTTACTACATTATAGTAATCTTTCTTCAAGCTTTTCCAATAAACCTTTATCATATGAATGAGATTTCACCGTAATGTTATAAGTTACTATTTTTAATACTTCGTTATGTTTTAGGAAGATCCTCAATCGCATTAACTTAATTCCTTTTCACAATCTATTCCAACAAATCTCTAACTAAATGAATCAGATTAAGTTGTATTTTAAGTTACTTATCATCTTCATGAATGATCATTTGAAAGTCAGAACATCCATGGATTAGGATTCTCTCGTTTTCATCATTTTCTAATTAGGAATAGAACTTACGAATGTTTCGCTAATTCATTTATTAAGATTTCCTTTTTTCTCCCTTTTTGACATAGATTTAACTTCATCTTCTTAGCACAGAATAGCATACTAAGAATCAAACATAACAAAACCCAAAACATCAATAAAGACCGAAAACAATGAAATAAGAAAAGGGATACTTAGGCACATATAAAAAAGTACAATTTTACCCGCTACTTCTTCAACTCGGTTGATACTTATGCTATCAATTTAGACACTAAATCGACTAAACACAGTGGGATATTCTAGATCTAGATCTAAATCATGGAGTAGTGGAGCAGTCCATTAATGATAAACGAGTGGAGATCATGTATTGTTTATGAGATAGATCATGGAGGATGAAACAATCGTATAAGACTGGGTGGATTCTAAATGTAAAATTATGAGGATCTTTTGAAGAGGTCAACCGAGACTCTAGCATTCAAAAGAAGGTCATAAAGAACTTATGATAAGTTAGTGGAGTGGAAATGATGGCCTAATGCACACATGATAGAGAGGGGGTGATCACCACATGTAGACATGATAAGAGGGCATGGAGAAACAATGTACGGACCATGGAGACTTATGTCCATATGTACATGGGTAGCTTATGGAGTGGGCTTAGGCTATGAAGGCTTCATAATCTATATAATGAAGGAGAAGGCACAATAGAAAGGGAGATTTGGATACTTGGATTATTCTTTGATCTCAATAGACATGTGGATTTGTCTTAGGACATTTCTATGCAGTATGCTTGAGATAAGCTTTCATTAAATTTCCGCAATGTTGTTTAGCACATGTTGTTTCCGAGCATAAATCCCACCCTTACTTCAAGGGGTCTTGTGTGCCTACTTCCGGGGGAAGGTTTTCTATTGAGTTGCATTCCCATCGTGCATTGGTCTCCGTATGTTGTTTCTAGTATTCCAAATGAAATCCATGGAAGATCCATCCTTCATTTTGTTCTTCATATCTGCTTCTCCAAAAGCATCGCATCCATATCCAGATTCAAGCCATTGTATTTTACCTCCATGCAACAATCCCTTCTGGCGATTGCATGTACCACCAGATCTATTGGAGGAAGGAAGTTTCCAATATTTTAGTTAGAAATCCTATGAGGAATCATCTTCTCATTACTGTATTCATCAAGTTTCCATCATTCCGGGAGCTATATCGACATATCTAAAGTAGTAGTCATTGCACCTCCTCTCTTACAAAATACAGAAGCTTTCAAAGATGTTGCCCATTTGACATTTATTTTTCAGTGGAGGAGATTGGAGGAGCTAGATATTGGGCTTTTAGCCCAAGGATCCGTTGAAGGGATCAACCCTTTCTTCATAGAGCCGAATGCATCATTGCAACCATCATATGATTACCGCTTCATGCAAGAAATATGCATGCCCAAAATAATGAAAGGTGAATCCCTAAGAAGGTGATTTCCCTATATTGATAGATCCTGAAAATCCTTTTTGGGTTATCTTGGGTATCCATCACAGAGCCCGCATCTACAATTTCAACATCACTCTAACTCCCACATCGCCTAGATCTGAATTTCTATCTTTTCCGCGCTGTAGTCCCAACATTTGTAGCAAGGACAATGCAAACTTACCTTCCGTAAATTCAATATTTACGTATTCCCTCTTGTGGGATCATTCCGTGGTCATTCTAGGCCATCTTCGTGGCTTGAGTGTCTCATATCTTGAGCACTCGTTGTACTTGCTATCTCACTCCTCCTATATAATAAACACCCACTATTTCGTGCATTCCATGTGTATTTAGATTTACTTGCTTACTTTGTTGCAATTCTTATATTGTGTTTCTAAAGATTAATGCATCACTCCATTTTGGGATATTGCTGTGAATGATTCAAATATGATCGCCAAGTCACCCCATACAATGCATCACTCCTCCACATCATTAAAAGATTGATACCTTTGTGTACCTTATTTTCCGCTTCAACTCATAATGAATAGCTATAGGTTAGCTCCACCAAAATATAATCACTCCTTTATAATATTACTTCAATTTAGAAAATAATAACCCTTTAAAAAGAATAATATCTCACATGAATATCTTCAATTAATTTTAAAGGAGAATGATATTTTCTCTCCGTAAAAAATTCTCTTACACAAATTTTCTCTGTGTAATAGCTACTTACATCGGGTTTGTTTGTAAAACCATATTTTTTGTAAAAAATATCCATTTACTTGGGTTGTCGACTTTTAATAAATTCCACACACCTTTCATCAAGGTAATACCTCTTGTTTCGAAATATAAACCTTCAACATTAAAAGAGTAGCATCTCTTCACCGATAAATGCCTCTTTTTCAATTAAATTCAAAGGAGAATGATCTTTTCCCCGAAAATACCGCATCTCCTTATGCAGCTTTGAGAAATAACTTCTTTGTCTCTATGTTGCAATGTAACCAAACTTTAGAGAAATAACCGCTCTTTTCTCTCGTGTCACCAATGTAACCTTCAAAGGGTAGCTATTAACTCCGGAAAGAGTAGCTATTATTTTATTAATAAAAATGACCAATAACTTTTGACACTAACCTAAGTTAAAATAGTGGTTTTAACTTATTTTCATGAACCTAAACACAATACCACCCAAACATAAAAATATTTTGGTTTTGAGACTTTTTTTGACTTTTATTTAAAATGATCAGAAATTCTGAGATAGGCTAGGGAACAAGAAAAAAATTAAAAACAATGATACAATCATGGTCGTGCTATTAACATTTATATGCTAACACACACTCATCATTTGACAAAGGACACATATAAAGGAGTGTATGATATAGGGTCATGGAGGGAGAATAGTTGAATTAAAAAAAATTATCTAATGAGTAACAGAGAGTTAATTTTGAAGGAGCAACTTCTGCACGTGTAGAGAATGTGGCACTACAAGAGTAGCTTCAACAAAAAGGTAAACAAGTGACCACCATGTCGCATTTGCATGGAGGCTATTCAACGCGGTATCCTTTAGATTCATATGTGGTTTACCTTAAGGAGACAAGTGACCCTAATCCTAGAATGGGGGAGGGTGCACTTAATGCAAGCTTTAACATCATGGATGGTGAATGAGTAGACAAGAGCATAAGAGATGAGGAGGATTATGAGAAGAGAAAAAAAGAGATCCCTTACATTAGGGAAAAGTTACTCATTCCTATAGGAGTCATCAATAACCACATTCAGATTGAAAGCATCTCCAACTAGACGAAAGGTACCTCCATACACAAGCTCAAGCAATATCCCACTTTGATGATGTCAGTTATGTGGATGAGTGCATTATGGCTAGTTTAAAATATGGAACAATCTCCCCACAAAATTTCTATAAACATGGAACACTACTCAAAAGAGCTTAGCAGGTGCTTCAGAGAAAGGGCACTGAGACAAAGTTAAGAGGGCTGCGTGGGTGCCAAAGACTGACTGTCTATTCAAAGCTCAGTCCACTCCTAGTTGTTGGGGGTTGGAGTGATGGAACACTAGATGACGCCCAGAAGAAGAGCTGGGAAGAAGTAGAAAAGAATGATGGGTTCTACCCTCCCAGGGGACTCCCACACTTCTTCTTGGGAAGTTTGAGGATCCAGGATTTAAATGAAATGCAGAGGATTAATGTCACAACAGATGAGAAAATCCGTTTAGTAGGGGGGTGGGGATGATGAGGCCTTATCATAGGTACATTTGGAGGGGTTAATGGTCACCTTTTTGCCTTATTAAATCTCTTTTCTTTGCATTTTTATTATATTATGGTCTTATGATGCTAGTGTAGGTATGATTGAGGCTAACATACCTCTTTGTTAATCAACATAAGGTTAAATGTAGGAAAATAATGAAGATATGTAGCATTTTTGTGAAGATTTTGTCATAAATATTTGGAGTATACATCAAGGTGGAGACATTATATGGGGTTTTCCACCCTCCTTAACTCCCAAAGGAAGCCAAGGGATCCTTGAGATTCCTCCAAATGTACCGAAACAAAAGGCAGCCAAGCAAAATTAAGACCACACTCAAAGCCATACTTCACTTGGAGTCAAGTGGACTCATCACCTATTTTCTAGGTAGCTACAGTAGCTACCCTTTAGTTTAAATAGAGTCAAGTAAGAGCCATTAGGATTCAGATTGGAGAAATACATTAGCTCTTTGTTATTGTGAATTACAGCCACAGATTCCTCATGGATGTAATGAGAATATCTCTTTGAAATGAAATTAGGACATCTTAATTTTCCTTACATATCGTGTTCCGCATAGCTAGGCTTCAGGGCTAGGGGCCCAATCCATGTGCCTGTACCCTATCTTGTGTAATCATTCTTTCCTTTCATGTCATTTAGCTAGTTTTTCTTATGAATGGTTAGCTAATTTGTTTGTATTTTCATTCATTGTTTTAGTTTTCTTTCCATTTGTATTTTTCTATAGATTTATTATGCTTACATGAGTGGTATATTAGGTGATAGACTCCATAAACAGGAGTCAAGCCCCTCTCTCGCCTTGTCAATAGAGCTGAGGAGGGTAGACCTTCTCTATAGACCAAAAATGATTTAGTTTATGATTTTTGGAATATATGATATTAGTTGTTGTAATCAGTGAACATGTTCCGCATGTTGTGGTATATCTCTACTTCTAAGATTATAATAGATTTTCTTTACAAATTAAAGTCATATTTTCCACCTGCCTTTATCATGAAAAATTTTCCATATTTACCGCATGAATAGGTAATTTTATTGCAAGAATAGGTAGAATAGCCAAGGAGAATTCCACAACACCTCCAAAATGCCTTCATCTCTCATCTTCCTTCACCTCTTTGTTCAACAAAATCATCATCACCCTTGTTTTCTACTATTCCCTACACCATGAGCAAACCCTGTGGGTGCAAGATAGACCTCCTGCTATATTCAGCTGGGCTGGCAAGGTGCCACCTCCTATTCATCTTCATCCACCTTCACCACCAATATTACTCCTTCACTCCTTTTGGCCTCATATCTCCCTCGGCTCCTCGTTTCCATGTAGCAGGCACCAGACTTGCGTGTAGACTACGTAAAACTTGTAGCAAGCAGAACAAAGACCTATGGGCCCCTTATTAAGCCCAAAACCACTATGGCCACCTTCTAACCTGCAAGAACCACCTGGCGTGCCTCCAACCTTGCCCCCATGTGTTCAAGCTCTCCATCAACCACATTAGCACTTCCTTCTCCTAACTACAAAACAACATATTTTCAATTCAGTTAGGTCATGAATAGTCGCATGAATAGAAGCATGATAGATAGAGCACAAAGTAAGCAGAGAGTGTGTTTAGCCATTTAGCCCAACAAAGTGTGATTATACTTCCTCGCTCTTTCTATCATTTCAATTCAAAAAATTTACTTCTGCAAGGTACCCAGGTTGTCTTTACAATTCTTATCATAGTCAAATAAGTATTTCCTTCATCACAGAATAGTTAAAAAATGTACTTGCTGGCTATGGTATAATTTTGTACTTTCCCCCCGATAATGCCATGGCTTTGAATCATTCCAGGCCTGACTCTAGAAGTGTGACAGAATTTTCTAGAAACCCCAGAAGTAGCACCTTTTCGTAGAGTTTAGAAGAGGACACATGAGTAGAAGGCATCCGTCTGCTTATATAGCACGTCACCTCCAAGTTTGTACTAACTCCGGTTGATAAAGTAAAGTAGGGAACTTCTAGAGTTGCAACACTCGTGCAATACCATGGCTTCCACCAAATATCTCAACCACACACCAATCTAGGAGGCCAACTAGTTGGACGAATCTTCAACCAACTAGGCCTCAAAAATCACATAATCACTATGGAAAATATCCAATACTTAGAAAGAATCACAAATAAGACAAAGGTGAATTGTATTTTTCTAATTTTTCTATTTGGAGGTGCATCCCATCAATTTCATCTTCCATAATTGAACTTACGTTTTCTCACCTTTTTTGATAGGGCTAGAATTTGGTTGGTACCTTTGTTGGTACTAACCGCTGCAACCACCGCCTACTAGGATGTCCTTCATGTACATGGTTTGGTCAACCATTATCCGCAGACAATTGCTCCTATCCTCGTAAGTCCCCCTCCATCATTATCAACTCAGGGTTTTCTGGATTTCTTGTAACCATCAACTGGGTTTTATCGGCTTACCCTAAACCATGCTCAAGGAGTTGTCGACTAACCCTAAACCATGCCTAGGTTTTCTCATTAACCTTAACCATGTTATAGGAATTTTTGTCCACTTCACTTCACACTTGTGGTTTTTGGATTACCACAACCCACACTTACATACCCCCCCCCCCGTCATGGTTTCGCCTTACCATAAACCCGTACCCCAAAGTGGTTTACGTTAACCACAAACCTATACTTACAAAGTGGTTTTAATATTATCGTTGAGTCTCAAACTTGCATCATTCCTAATACACCTCCTGACTTTTCCATTTACCCGGACCTCCTAAGTCATCAACATCATTGCATATTAATCATAAAAGAGCATTTAAAGTGGTTTTTTAACCATGTTTTGTGTCTCATTGCTTGAATTAGATTTTTGTCATTGTCGTGGAATCTTTGTCACTTTCCGCAGTTCGCTTCAATCTCTTCGGGCAACGATTTTGTTGCTCATATTGCAGGTGTCTTCTTGTGCAAATCAAGCCACATGGGCAAGTTGAAATGACATTGATATGGACCGAGTCCTATTGGCTCAAATTTTCGAATTCACTCGTAATACCAGTCAAGATAGTCAAGCGATGGTCAACCTAAGAGTCCTACGCCGTGATTTAACTGCTTTTTCACCACGCAATTGCGTGCCATTCCTAAATCTCGTGGGACATATCACACCCGTGAACGTTCCATAAGTCGAATCCAATAGGCCACTCTCCATAGATTGACCACGGCAAATTTACAATGCTAGATTTTCGGACATGGTTATTCACGTGTCTTTTATCGTTACTTTAAGAAAATTAGTTATGTCATCCTTCGTTATAAATAATGCATTCTCATACGTATAGTAGTTAGCTTGTGTAATGTAATTTTCTATAGAGAAATCCACTATGCCGTGACATTATTTCCTTGTTATGAATGTAGCTCTTTAGTCATTACGTAGGACTTTGCTCATAAGCGAATTGTGAGTTGATAGTCATGGTTTCAGATTGTGCGCAGGGCCCCTCGCATGCTTCTAGGTTTTGTTTATTTCTCGATAGTTTCCGATGCTTTATTTCCTTATGTTCATTATACCATATTCATTCATGTGTATATATATTACATCTCTTATGGTATTAACGTTTACTTTCGTCCATCATTTTTCATGTTTTATACCGCCGTTAATCGCCGTTGTCTTTGTTCCGTATTGCGTATAAGTCTTGCATTCGCATATAGTTTTATAATGACTAATGACATGGAATCACTTTGTCCTTCGCCGATTTATTTTTCTTAACTTTTAATTCCGCAATGTTTTATTTATTTCAGTCTTGCACATTTGCTTTGCTGTATAGATTAGATATTAAATTGCTCATGTCATTATCGTCATCGAAAGCCATAGCGAGACTAATGGTGAGGGATTGAAGTATGAGTGTAGTTTGATATTAGTTTACTTTTCCGTAAAGGATATTAAATTGCTCATGTCATTATCATTACCTCCGAAAGCCATAGCGATACTAATGGTGGGATTGGGGCATGAGTGTGTAATTTGATATTAGTTTATTTTTCCGGTAAATTAGATATCGATTTCTCAAGTTGTTTATGATTACTTCCGAAAGCCATAGCGAGACTAATGGTGAAGGGTCGAATATGAGTTGATGTAATTTGATTTTAGTTTTACTTTGCTTGCAATTTTGGATTTCTTTGAGTTCGGCTTCTTTTGTATTTAGACAAAGAAGAAGTGGTAATGTAATTTCATGATCAATAGTTCATTATTTGTTTGATCTAAGTATAGTGGCACATTTTCATGTTCTTTTAGGAATTAATTTACCATTGCATGTTTTAAAACCCTTTTGAAGTTTGAAGCTGGAAATCATTATAAAGGACATCATTTCTTTGAACATTTATTTCCACATTTGTCTTTTATAATTTCATCTCTCACATTAGGAAACCAACCAAGATAAAAAACCCCAAAATAAATAAATAAACCCAAAAACAAATAAAAGTAAGAGATAGGTTATTCTACATGATAGAAAAGGCCACACTTCGTCGCCCTTACTTAATCCCGGATTGGACAATTAATGTAGCAGCAATTTAGGACACACTAAATTGACCAAACATTTTGGCGCCGTTGCCTAGAAGTGTAACTAGAGTAGCCAATTCTTTTTAAAAACAATAAAAGAAGGGAAAAATTAGATAACTTCTTGAAGTATGCTCTCCTCTTTGCACTTAATGCGATCCGGAGGATCAGAAAAGAGAGTTATTGGTTCAATACGAAGCAGCCTCTTGCACCTAGTGTGACCCGGAAGATCGAAAGAGAATTATTAGCCCAACTTAAAAATAAAAAAATAAAAATAAAAATAAAATGACATGCATAGAGCAAGAGATTCTAGGGGGAAGGTTTATAGCTAGAGCTAAGAGTTCGATTTTCACAACTCCATCTTCTTCAAGGCATAGAAAAATTCACCACCCATCTACCCCTAGCCTTAAGATTTTGGAATTCAAGGAACAAATTAATTAGAGGATTCTCCTACACCATCTACCAAATCTCATTTAGAAGAAGACTCTTTCTTTACTTCTACGGAGAGTACATTGTAATCAAAGAAGTAGAATCACCTGAAGAAGAAAAGGAAGAAACTCCCTCTCATCCTCCCATGATAGAAGAACTAGAGGACTCTGAGAACTCTGAAGAAACTATCATGGCAAAGGAAGTAGTAGATGGATTTAGAGGTAGAGGAGGAGGAAATAATGGAGGCAAAAATGGTGGAGATGGAGGTAATAATGAAAGAAAGAGGGAAGGAGACAACTCGTTTGGATTCCTTGGTAGTTGATGAGGAAATCATACACGATGAAAACATCTCACCATCTTTCCTCCCTAACTTTTATGGATTGCGTAAGGAGGATCCCGAAACATTTCTCGTTTGAGTTTGAAGTCATGTGCCGAACCTATGACTATATGGAAGACTCTCAAAACTCAAACCGTTTCCTTCAACATTGAAGGGAGCCGCTTTGAAATGGTTCATGGGATTAGACAACCAATCTATTAGGACTTGGAATGATATGAAACAAACACTTTTGGATAGATACCTGGACTATTGTATGCCCACAAATCACAAGGATGAGGTATTCAAAATGGTGCAAAAAGAAGATGAAAATTTGGAGGATTTACTTGAAAGATTTCAATACAACTTAAAAAGAGAAAAGATGAGCAACTTAGATGAGGAAACCTTGAAATCCCTCCTATTAAAAGCCATTAGAGATGAATGGATAGATATTTTAAACATGATGGGGAAAGGAGACATTTCTCAACTCCCACTTCGTGACATAATAAAACTATGTGTCCATCTCTCAAGGGGAAAATCTAAAACGGGAAGAGGGCCTAGAGATCCTTCTCTTATCAGGGCCAAACAACCTGCAAATGGATCAAGAAGTAGGGCATAGATTGGAAATATGCTTGATGAATTCAAATATATATCTTAGGGGGCCTTATGGAACAAATCGTACACCCTTAAAATTCAAAACAAGCAGGTGCGTAAAATCGATGTTTGTCCGAAATGTAGGAAGAACATGCTTTAAGGGAATGTCCCTTGATGTAAAAAAGTTGTAGAAACATGTATGATTTTCTCAGAATCATGAGACCAAGGATTGTCCTTCAATTCCCGGACTCAAAGTTGTCTTTCAAGAAGATCCAAATTCAAAGAGAATCTCTCTCCGTTTTGTTGCAAGAAGACCTTGGCAGTGGGGCAACAAACTCAAGGGTTTAACAAACTTAAGAATTTTCAACCCTCACCAAATTGGAATCCTGGCAACAACCTTGGCCCCAACCTCAAAATCCATATCACCAGTGGTACAAGGTATGCAAAACTTTATGGTAGATTTTGCTCAATTTTATCAATATCCTCCATCTTTCAAAATCAACAAGCTCCACAACTTCCAAACCAACCACACCAATGCCATTTCCACAACAAACAACCTTTTCAACAAAATTCAAATCCTCAACTCATGCCTCCATTCCAACAAAAGACAACTAACTTCCTAAATAAATGCACGCTTAAATCCTAACAATAAAAATCCTCGTAATACTTACATGATAGAAGGACAACAATTTCCTACCCATATGATTGTTCCTCTCAATGATGTACAACTCGCATCTCGGTAGAGTTTTAGAAAAACCTTCTATAGATGTCCAAGAGCAAGATACCTCTCGAGGAGTGAATCTCTAAAGCCACAAAGGCTCCGAGGAAGCATCTCTTCAAAACTCAAACATTCAAAAAGAGAAAGAAAATTTAACTTCCCACAACTCCTATAGTTGAGCAACCTGCATCTTCATCCACACCTCCTTTCCGAAAGATTAAAAATTGATAAAGGGTGAAAAAACAAATCTTGTTGCCTAACTATGATTTTCAGATGAATTAAACAATGTTTGTATCAAGATTCCTCACAAGCCATTCGAGAGATTCCTATTCTAGCAAAAAAAAAAAATAAAGGAGTTGAGTCTCAAAAGACCAAGAAGGAAACAAGAGATAGCAAGAAGAATCCACTCGGTAGGAAAATTGTAAATATCATGATGGGAAAAATTACGTGAAGTATGTAGATCCAGGTATTCCAATTGTCAAGACAAATATAAATGGGATAGAAATTCCAAACACATTGATTGACTTAGGGCCTGCTATCAACATTATGAGTAGACATACTATGGAACAGCTAAAACTTCCTAATCTTCTTTTTACACCTACTTTAGTGCAACTTGCAGATAGATCAATTATCAAACCAGATGGTGTACTAGAAGATATTTCAGTCTTTAGATTCTGGGAAATATCCACAAGAGATTTTATGATTTTTTTGACTCCCAAGAGTAATCTAGGAGGGCACCTACTTATCTTAGGAAGACCTTGGCTAGCCACAGTTGATGCTTTCATTAGTTGTAGATATGGGGATATGTACATTTCTAATGGTAATTCGACAAAGAAATTCAATTTGTATCCTCCAAAGAAAGCAATCACAGTATAGGAGATGTCAAATCTAATGGGTCGATGATGAGGACACTATACAACCCGTCTTTACCATTTCTAAAATTAGTGAGGATAGTCAAATTCCGAACACACAGAAAATTTGAGACATCTTCGTAATATGACCACACAATTTAGCTGGAATCGACATTGAATATTTATCATCAAGACAAATGTCTCTTTACTCTATGGAAGAGTTCGTAGTTCTACCATTGAGATTTTTCCAGAAAAACATTGAATATCAACAAAAATTTGGAAGAGTCACAACAGGAAGAACTAACCAAAATCTGCAAAAACATTCTACTCGCATTTGCATGGGGAGTATACCTATTATTTAGGCAGTATTGATCCTAAGACTTGCATCCATCATATCTATATTGAGGAAAATAGTAGACCAATTAGACAACCTCAAAGAAGGATGAATCCAAACCTTAGGGAGATAGTGAAAGAAGAGCTTCCAAAAAACTACTCAATGCAAACTTCATTTATCCAATTTCTGATAGCCGATGGGTTTCTCCTTTGGTTATAGTACCTAAAAAGAATATAAATGGAGGGTATGCATGATTGCGTGGGAATTGAACAAAGCAAATTTGAAGGATCACTTTCCTTTGCCCTCTTATCGATAAGGTATTAGATACATTAGCGTGCAAAAAGTACTTTTCATTTTTGATGGTTTTAGTGTAGCTATAATCAAATTCGTGTAGCACTCGAAGATCAAGATAAGACCACATTTACATATCCATGGGGGACTTTGCCTATCGAGTGCTTCCTTGGGTTATGTAATGCAATTCGCGACATTCCAAAGATCAAGATTAGAATTTTTTTTGATCTAATCCATGATTGTAGAGGTTTATATGGATGATTTTACAATTTATGGTAATTCATTTTGAAGAGGCATTAGAAAATTTGGAAAAATTCCTTATAAGATGTAAGAAACAAACTCTTCATTAAGCCATGAAAATTCTTTATGATGTTTTCATCAAGGTATTGTTTTTGGGGCATCATATTTCAGGAGATGGGATTAAGGTTATAGATCAAAAGTTGAAGTCATCTCCAAGTTTCCTATTCCAAATTGCTAGGGGATGTTAGAAGTTTTCTAGATTTACTGGATACTATAGAATATTTATAGAAAAAAATTCACTAAAATAGCATCTCCACTTCCTTTTCCAAACTCGCTATAAAAAGACTGTGAGACCAAATGGGATCCCTATTGTCAATCGGCCTTTGAAACTTGGAAATGAAGAATATCTCAAGCACCTATCTTGAGAGGACCAAATTGGAAACTCCTTTCCATATTTCTACGCATAAAATGCGTATACGCTCTAGGAGTCATGGTTGGGTCAAAAAGGATTTAGTCCCTTATGCCATTTACTATACCGTGAAAATTGACTCCATCGAGTTGAATTATACTATAAATCGAAAAAGAGTTTTTAGTTGTTGTTCATGCAATTAATAAGTTTAGACATTATATAACAGGCTATGAAACTTTTATTCATACTGATCATTCTCGCGATTAGATATCTAATGAACAAACCCGTTACTAACGGCGAGTGACAAAGATGGCTCCTACTTTTACGTGAATTCAATATTATTGTGTTGATAGACCAGGAAGCAAACAGCGTAGGCCGATTTCTTGTCTAGGATCTTAAATACTAAAGAAGATTCTCCTATAGAAGATAAGTTTCCTGATGAATACTTGTTTGCAGTAATTACTAAGACCCCTTGGTATGCAGATATTGCTAATTATTTGGTTACAGGGAAACTGCCTCCACATTTATTTCCAAGTGAAAGAAGAAAGATTGTTCAGGAGAGTTCAAAATATTCATGGATTTCTAACGAATTGTTTAAAACAGGGCCAGATCTTGTGATCAGAAGATGTGTCACGGAGGATGAAATGCATGATATCCTCAAGGCATGTCATGATGAACCATGCGGCAGACACTTTGTTGACAAAATGACAGCCTATAAAATCCTCTCTTTAGGATATTGTTGGCCTTCCCTCTTCAAAGATGCAAAACAATATGTCAAAAGGTGTGACAGCTGCCAAAGAGTAGGGAAACCTACCCTTTCAAATGAAATTCCATTGCAACCATAGGTACTCATCGAACCCTTTCAAAAATGGGCTTTAGATTTCATTGGACCTATTAATCCACCATCTAAGAAAAAGAAGTATATATTGGTTTGTACTGATTATGTTACTAAATGGGTGGAAGCCAAAGCATTAGTGTCTCCTACTGAAAATTCAGTTGTTAATTTTCTTTATGAGGATATTTTTACTCGCTTTGTTGTTCCAAGAGAAATTGTGACAGATCAGGGAAGCCAATTGACATCCAACCTGGTGGATAAGCTGATGGAAGAATACAAAATCAAGCACAGAAGATCTACTCCTTACCATCCGCAAGCAAATGGTTAAGTGGAGTCTACAAACAAAGTTCTCGAAAGTATCATCACCAAAACTGTTCATCTACACAGAAGAGATTGGGCAGAAAGGCTTCCTGAAGCCTTGTGGGCCTACAGAACTACATGGAGAAATACAACAAGACATTCTCCCTATGAAATTGTTTATGGGAAAGAAGTCCTACTCCCCATTGAGTTCCAAGTCAAAGCCTTCAAGATGGCAGTTCAGTTGGGGATGGATCTATCAGAACCCCAAAATCATAGAATGGAGCAGTTGAATGAGCTTGATGAGATCAGATAAGAGGCAATTCTAAGAACTGGTCTAGTTCAATATCAAAGAGCTAAATGGCATGACAAATACATCAAAGAGAAGAAGTTTCAAGAAGGAGATTGGGCATTGCTATTTGATTCCAAGTTTAAAGATTTTAAAGGAAAATTTCAGACTCATTGACTTGGGCCATATGAGATTGATAAGATCTTTAGCAATGGAGCGGTAAGAATCAAGACCATTGATGAATCTCAAACTCCTCTTATTGTGAATGGCCACAGATTAAAGATCTATCATAAGCCACTCTCAAAAGAGGAATTTGTCAAAATGTTTCAAGATAATTATGCAATAAGGCTAGTGAAGAAGAATCCTTCTTCTCCACCAGCCTAGCCTTTGTTCTTTTCAGTTTCAAAATAATAATAAAAATTAAAAAAAATAAAAAAATAAAAAAAAAATAAAAAAAATAAAAAATAAAAATAAAAATAAAAAATTGTATAAGCCTGAAAACCAATCATTGATTGGCAATCTTATACAGAAAATGTAGGGTGAAAATCAGGAACACCTGACACCCTATATTTTCCAAAAAAAATTCTCTCTCTCTCTCATTTCACAATTTTTATGACAACCCACTCCACTTCATTCCACTTCATTCCACTCCACTTCATTTCAATTCACTCCATTTCATCTATTTCATTTCATTTCACCAATAAAAATTTTCTTTCATGACCATTTTCATTCAGTCAGTTATCATCTATCCATCTCCATTCACCCAAATAATTCTTGTGTCAGTTTCCGTAGCTGACACCAGTTTCCGCAGCCAGAAGCAGTTTCTGCAGCCACCACTCTGTTTTTCAAAAATTTACAGTCAGATGTTAGTTCAACAATCATGAAATCAAATGCAGGTATGAAGACATATTATGAAGACATGAGGAATCCAAAAGCATCAACGAGGAGCAACTGATTGAAGACTAATGAAAAATGGAAAGAATTCCAAGGTATGAGTAGAAATTTATTTCAAATGTCATTCAAGCACAGTTTTACATAGTTATAAACCATAGCTCCATTATATGCAATGATTGCGTTGATAACTCCATAACCATTCCACGATCTCTATACGATTCCCCCACAATCCTTGCATTCATTTTTAAACGGCCTCATAATCAAGCCTCCGGTCTTCACTAGTGTTCGACTATACTTTGATACTCCACCTGTAATTCTGGAACGTGGTTGATTTGACTACGACTTCTCTCAGCCGCACAAAATCCATAGTCGTTTCATAAACGTGCTTGCGTCTACTCTGCAGCCACCCAATTTTAAATACTGCCGGATGCACTTTACTCCCCCTACTGTTCTATTGACCTCACGGCTGCATTTCCACCATGCTCACATAAGCCTTCACCCCATTTTGTTCTTTGTTCCGCTTCATTCCGTGTACCTATTCTCTGATATCCGCTTACAGTCACTGGTCTCCTTCATAAACCCTGTTCATTTCCGCTAATTCAGCTGTCTTACCTCCGCTAAACCCTCCTCACGTAGACGAGTTTTAAAGAACAGAAGGAAGGATGGGTCGGTTGTTGAGGACAGAACCAGAGGGACCCAAATTTATGGAAGGATACCCACAAGTCAAAGACATATTGAAAAAGGAAAAATGGCTTTGGTTTATTCAAAATTTTAAAGGCTACAATAAGGAGGTAACAAAAGCTTTTGCGAGGTCTTTCAACGGTCTGGAGGTAGAAATTGGGGACCTCAAATTTACAGTGACTGAGGAATCCATAGCAGCTGCTACAGAACTCCCTCAAGAAGGTGAACGCTGGTTCAAGAACAAGAGAATTGGCAAGGAAGCCTGGAGAGTGATCCTACGTAACCCAGGTATGGATGTCACCATTTTCAAAAAGGGAATTCTTGTTCATGCTTTAAAAGAAGAGTGGGCCAGTTTACTATTGGTTATTCAAAAGTTTATCACCTGTGAGGGACGTTTTGGATCAATGTACATGTATCATACCCGACTGTTGATGAATTTCCTAGACAACCAGACCCTCAATCTGCCATACTTTTTACTAAACAGTTTGAAAAAGATGTCTGTAACCATCCAAAAGCATCTGGGGGACATAGAACCACATTTGTATCACCATGGTCTCGTGAAAATCTTGATAGAAAAAAATTAAAGGAGAAAAATGACACCTGGGAGCAGTTTTTAATTAGAAATTTTTTTGAAGAACCCCAAGAAACCCCTGAAGGCAGTACATCAAAAAGAAGTAGAAGAAAGAAAATAGGTGATAAAACTCAAAGCACTCCTACTAACACAGTTGAAAGAAATAGTAGAGAAGAAATACTGTCTAAAAGGAGGAAGGAAAATACTGAGGGTAAAAAGCCAACAAAATCAAAAGAGAAAAGAAGCATTGAGGTTGTGCATCAAACCCCTTCCTCGGAAGAAGACCATCAAGTATTGTCTGAGAGACTATTTCACCTTCAGGAACAGTCATCTATGGCCAAAAAGAAAGGAAAAGAAAAACAGAAGGAAAAAGACAGTAGTCCACAACATGTAAGAAGAAGCAGCAGGCTGAAAGGAAAGTGGAGGAAAGCACAAACAAAAGGACCCCATTTTATTGATTTGGGAGAAGGAACACCTGAACAAACTCTAGCTGGCCATAGTCCACCTCATTCTCAGCCAAACGTTGAAACTAGTCCTCAAGATGTTGACGTGAGTCCTTTTCGGCCAGATTTTGAAGTCAATTCTCCTCCACAGCATTTTGGGGACAGCCCAAGGAAAATGACACCCGAGGTAGATCCAAAGCAGCAAGAGGTGTATGATTACATAGAATCCTTAGAAATAACAGCCACAGGTCCCAGAACTTCATCCACTCAGCCTCACACAGCACAAGAAGCTCTAGTCCAATGGTTGAAACAAGAAGTCTTTGAGTTGGAGGTTTTAAATAGACATATTAGAAATGAAAATGAAGCATTAAAGGAGCAAAGCAGATTGGACAAGATCATTCATGACAACACTATGCTACATCTGGGACTGTGGCACAAAAAGAACAGGAAATTGAAGAAGAAATGCAAGAAGATAAGTAGAGCACTGATTAATCTCAAATTCAGATGCTTGATGAAGAAGCCCAGGATGTTAGCAACACCAAGAAAGAGGAGAAGAGGACTGGATGTACTGGTAGAGGTATCAGGGCATATGAATTGAAGGAGAATGATCAAAATTTTGGTTGCATGAGGACATGCAACACCTTCACAGTGGGGGTATGTTGAGTCCCAAACTTGCATTTTTCCTATACACCTTTCTAGACTTTTTCCATTTACCTGGACCTCCTAAGTCATCAACATCATTGCATATTAATCATAAAAGAGCATTTAAAGTGGTTTTTAACTATGTTTTGTGTCTTCTGTTTGAATTATATTTTTGCTCATTGAGCTGCGGAATCTTGTCACTTTCCGCAGCTGCTTCAACTTTCTGCAGCCATTTTGTTAAATTTTATATTGCAGGTGTCTTCAGGCGAATCAAGCCACATGGGCAAGTTGGAAATGACATGGACATGGACCGAGTCATACTGGCTCAGTCGAATTCACCAAAGAAGGCCATGGTCAAAGGTAGTCAAGCGGTGGTCAACCTAAGAGTCCTACAGTGACAGAGCTCCGTTTTTCACCACGTGAAGACTTTCGTGGCCGTTCCTAAATCTCAGGGGACATATCAACACCTGTGAACTGCTCCATAAGCCGAATCCAATGGCCACCCTCCATAGATTTAATCTTCACGGCAGCCATAATGCTAGATTTCTGGACGTGGTTGTTCATGTGTTTTTTATCAGCGTAGATTGTAGGAAATTAGTTATGTCATCCTCTGTTATAAATAATGCATTCTCATACGCATAGTAGCTAGCTGCTGTAATGTAATTTTTCTGAAAAGAAAGCCCACTGTGCCGTGACATTATTTCCTTGTTATGACTGCATTTTGAATACATGAGAAGGCTCTGTTCATAAGCATAATTCATGGTTGATAGCTGTTGCCCGAGGATTGTGCAGAGGGCCCCTGCACATGCCGAGGTTTTGTTTATTGTTGTATAGTTTCATGCTTTATTTCCTTACGTTCATTATGCCATAGTTATTCACGTGTATATATTACATCTCTTATGGTATTAACGTTTTATTTCTGTCCATAATTTTTCATGTTTTATACTGCTGTTAACTGATCAGTGTCTTTGTTCCAGATTACAATAGGCAGCCCAGGCATTTGCACATAGTTTTAAAATGACTAATGACATGGAATTAGTCTTGTCCTTCTGCTGATTTATTTTTCTTAGCTTTTAATTCCAGCACTGTTTTATTTATTTCAGTTTTGTACATTTTCTTTATTAGTTCGATTAGATATTAAATTACTCATGTCATTATCAGTTACCTCCGAAAGCCATAGCGAGACTAATGGTGAGGGATTGAATTATGAGTGTGTAGTTTGATATTAGTTTATTTTTCTGCAAATTAGATATCAGATTGCTCAAGTTGTTTATGATTACCTCCGAAAGCCATAGCGAGACTAATGGTGAGGGGTCAGAATATGAGTTGATGTAATTTGATTTTAGCTTTACTTTTCTTGCAATTCTTGGATTTCTTTGAGCATAGTTTCCTTTGTATTTAGACAGCAGCAAGGGTAATGGGTTTCATGATCAATAGTTCACTGTTTGTTTGACTAGTATAGTGGCAAATTTTTATTTTCTTTTAGGAATTAATTTTGTCATTGCATGTTTTAAAATCCTTTTGAAGTTTGAAGTTTGGGAAATCATTATAAAGGACATCATTGCCTTGAACATTTATATCCATACTTTTCTTTTAGAATTTCCATCTCACATTAGGAAACCAACCAAGATAAAAACCCCCAAGATAAATAAAAAACCCCAAAACGAAAAAAAGTAAGAGATAGGTTATCTTGCACATATAGTGCGCCACACTTCATCAGCTTACGAATCCCGGATTGACAAATTAATGTAGCAATTTAGGACACACTAAATTGGCCAAACAATTAGCGTGCATAGGCTTTGTGTATCTCTCTCCTTCTCCAGGGTCTTATGGAATTATGACTCTTGTTCCATTGATTTCAAATTCCATTGGTCTCGGTCCATCAGCTACCGGTTTTACCCATGATCTTCTACTTATGTGATGTGATTAGAATTGCATTGAAAAGAGCATTAAAGAACACATCTGAATTCTTTAAGCAAGAGTAAACAAGAAACCAATCAACAACATAAGAACATGAGACGTTGATAATGGAGTTCACCCAGTGTGGGCTACGTCTCTGGGCCCGGTATCAAACTGGGGTAGAGAGCTTCATATAGTGCTAGAAATCACAATGACGTACGTGGATTATATTCTCTGTCATACAAGGATATATGCCCTCAACATGAGTGGCTTCTCTCTCCATGATACGTTCTACTATAGAAAATCTCACTCACAATAGGCCTCCTATCAACATGACATAATCTCACACAAGGTGATGATGAGGATCCCTTCAACAAGGTTGCATAGGGATCATAAAATTCCATGGTGAATACATCTCACATGAAGTAGAAACATAGATACAGCAACATACATCAAACAAGAATCTAAACAACATATTACATCTCACAATAAGTGATAAAAGAGGCACATGAAATCAATATTAAATATACCTCAACCCATGAAGTTGGCTGAAGAAGTGGATGCTTAGATGTTGAATCTGGCTGCACCATCAAATTCGTGGCATTGAGAGGCATAAAATTGAATGTCCACACTTGGGAATCTGACACCGTCACTCCAATTTAGAAAATGGTTGAAAATGGGAAGCTCTGCTACTGAAACATACATTTTCATTGGATGTTGCTCATCGATAGGTGTAAAATTGACATAAACCCTGTAAAATTATGACTCCAGAAAGTTTGGGACATTAAGGAATATTTTTAATGCCCCTCAAGATTCCTTGGGCAAGGTTCTGCCCCTCCGGCCGCTCATGGTTCCACACCTGCAGTAAAAAAATATTATTCATTGAGTAACCTGCCAGTCTGCTCTAGGTTCTACCTCCACTTTTCTAATGGCTCCATTGGCCTCTGTGTGCCCTCATATCTCATGTATTCTCCATCATTCTCTATGGTTTCCTAGAATCATTTGAATGAAATGTTATAAAAAAGTGTGAGGGTGAATAAGACAAAGTGCAAGGTTGGTGCATTGGTTGGCATAATCATATTAAGATACTTGTTGTTGGCAGGTTTTGGGTTCAAATCACTTTGACTCCCAAGATTTTATTAAAGCCCAATTTTAGCTTTAATATATGTTTTTTCAAACTAAATAATATATGGAATTCGTATTTCCATATTGTGACGAATACAAAAAAATAAGACAAAAAATGGAGACCATCCAAGGCCACTTGGGCCTAATTTGAGGTGCCACTTGGCACCATGTGGAAAGCCCTCATTAGTCCACATCATATGCCACCTCTACAACCTACTTTCCATTTGCCCATTTGTGGTGCTTCCACATCACCTTTTTGTGGGTCCACCTATTTTGTTGACTGGACTAATAGATTATCTTTGTGGGTACCACTAGGCCTACCACCTGTCATCCATATGGCCTGCCATGTGGAAAAATGATGGCTTTGACTTGTTTTTTTTATTTTGGTACAAACTTCAAACTACAATAACTTTCTCATATAGACTCGGATTTGGGTGTCGTTCATGGCATTGGAATCAAGGCGACGAGCACTACAGCCTTTTCTTGGTTTGAAATCATTTTGACCACTTTGAATTTTAACCATTTATGAGACCTCTTCATCTCCTGAGGGTGTCTTGAGCCACCTAGATCAATCCTCCCCACTGAGGATCTTTTCATCCACCAAAAGCATGAAAATAATCTGCAACTGCTTTGTACCTCATTTTCACCACAAGTGTCCTAAAAGGTCACCATTCATTCTCCTTCACCTTTCTTCTTCGGAGCCATAAGCGATGAGCCGACACTTGCATCCTATGAAAACCTGTAGTAAACTCTTCTTACAAATTACTTGCTTAATTACATGACCAAATATAACCCAAGCATCCCATAATTTCCACGATTTTATAACACACACTCTGTGGTCAAGTTTACATCAAAATGGAAATCAATACCTCAGATACAAGGTCAATACATCATTTTCTCTTAAAAAGTGATAGAAAACACATAATCACTTTTACATTTTAAATTTAAACACGTGATTTACAATCTAGGGCCAAAACAAGCTAAAACATCTAGAAAACCCATCTCTCGCTTATCAAAGTGAATGGGTTATCTTCATGTGGCAGATTTTCTTGTCGAACAACTATTTCATCTGGTTCATGCATGGACACTTTGTCTTTGAGACGTTACTATGGATGGAGCCTCCAACATGTGGATCTTTGATGGCAACTTCTATCACAATGACTACAATGATTCTTCTTCCTCTAGACGTGCTTTAACTTATACTTTTGCTGCTGTGGAGAAGGGCTTTCATGCCTCATCCTCTTTCGTGTTACCATTATTTTCCATCACTCAGCAAAGACATGGTTATGTAATCCAAAAAAATACATTTTTTTCAATGCCATGATCTATGTTCATTATTAGAAACATGCTTGTAATCGAAATTAACATTATAATATCAAGACTTTTTATACCTTCTTTGTTGGTCTCTGGTGCAATCATGGTGACAAGAGAATGCCTCAGCTCATTCTCTATAATGTGTGTTTTCATAGGATGATGATGAAGTGTTCCCATCATTCTCTTTCCCCAATGGTTTCAACCATGAATTGGAAGCTTATGGTATATTTGAGCAATGTCCTTCAGTGTATCCCAAACCTTTGAATCGAGGTCTCCACACAACCTCCAATGTCTCAGTTATGCCTTGGCCATTACCATCAAGTCCTCCTCCTTTTTACCCCATTTTGGTAAGGAGTCTCATGCCAAGTCCTATAATGGGTATCTCCATGTTTCCAATAGAAATAATAACATGTGAAGATGACAATAAAGAGAAATTAAATTTTTTTACCTCAACTATTGATTAAGACACAGGTGATGATGGATTCTTTAAGCCTTAGTTGCACTTCAACTTCTCCAAGGCCTCTTCCGCAGCTTGCAACTGAAGCTGCAATATCTGTTTCTCTTCTTTCTCTTCTCTTAGTAGCCTTTTTAATTTATCATTCTCTTCCTGAAGACTCTGGTTGATCTCCTCATTCGAATGATGAGAAGACGACGACGATGACGAAGAATATGCATAGGAATTGAAATATGTGGATGAAGCATCGTTCTCTGATATTTATTTCTCCTCTTCTGCTATTCTCTTCTCATAAGCGTCATAAATTATGTCCACCATTTTGGACATCCTAAGCATGGCCTCGTACATGTATCTTTCATCCTCCATTTATACACATTCAATCGTTGTTCACGCTCACAATTCACATCAATGAGAAGACCACTTTGATACCATCTTGATGTTTTCAAGTTGAGTAAAATTATGATTTTTTCTTCAAAAAAAAAAAATGGAGAATTTATTAACAAAAAAATTATTCTATATATATAAAAAAATAAAAAAATAAAAATATAAAAGACTTGTATAAATTTCCTACTATTCTATATATATAAAAATATAAAGCTAAAAATTTAAAAGACCTATGTAAATTTTCTTTGGCCTAGCAAAGGACGCAACAGAAGCATCCCCTGGTAAAATGGTATAGACTTGTTCTCCCCAAAAAATTGGCAGTTGGGGGTTCAGAAAATATTTTTCTCTTCAGCAAAGCACTAGTAACCTAAAACCTTTGGCAGCTAATTCATAACACATCCCTCTAGGGGAAAACTCTCAAATCCAAATATCTCCCATCCTCTGCATTCGTGGACTAGATCTACTAACCAAGGAAATATATAAAGGGATCAAATGTCTAGAATCCTTCATACTAGCCTTCCCTCTCATTGGAGAATGGTCAACATCACAAATTGGTAATCGTGTAAGTGTGAAGCTAGGACTAGATCCATGCATGGGATTAGTTGATGCATATATATTATCAAAAAAGTTCACCGAGCACTTAAATTAAAAGTGGTGTTATGTCCTCACAAATGCAAAAGCACAATCCCACTTAGCATGGGGGCGTACAAGATGGAAACTTTCACAAATTTTCACCTTGTCGGACAAGATGTTGTAGAATGGGAAACATGTTTCAATCCCCTCACTATAAATCTCATCAAACTTTGGAAGGAGATCAATGTTAAGTTGTTATTGTCAAAAAATCCCAACAATGGGGACTTCACTACAAAATTGGTCTACGAGTCTCACATTTATTCCCTATTTATTGGGGAAACAAATTGTTGGTGGAAACCTCTAGAAAAAATACAAGAACCCCTAAAATATAAAACTACACTTTGGCTAGCATTAAATAACAAACTTTTAACTTGGGAAAATCTCATGAAGATGAACTAGGAAGGCCCTAGTTTCTACTATTAATGCAAATATTCATCAAAGAGCATTGCACACTTAATTATCTCCTTTGCATACACAATGCAAGTAATCAACAAAGTAGTGTCATAATTGCATATAAATGGTTCATGGTCTTCCACAAGTTTGGCAGACAATCTCATGACATGGCTGGAAAATAAAGACAACTTATTCCATGGGCATCCCCACTATTTTGGTAAAAAATGTTTGGTAGGCTAGGAACAAAGTTATCTTCAACACTTGAAACATCCTTCTAGAGATCACAATGGGTTTAGTGGTAAAATTTTGCATGAAACATAAAGTTGATCGTAAGTCATAGAGGAGGTGCATCATGATCATGCGCCCTCTTACAAAGCATCTTAAGGGCACCTAACACATTGTGGTGTTAGTCTGGTTTTATTTATCACTCAATCACATGATGTACCAGTATGGTATTTCTCTTAGGCAAGGTACAAACAACCATTCATAATTTATTGCATTGTGCACCTTGCTACAATTTTCTAATAATCAAGTAATGGACCATGGGGGATTTCAGGCCTGCCATCTACTGGGCAAACAATAAAATCAAAATTAAGAATATCTACCTTCACTCTATTCTTCAAGACATAAAGAAAACTCTCCTTCTCTTTTGAAGGGATCTCTTTCACACATATGTTGCATGAACTCAATTCCACTATTGATGGGCTCTCCAAAATTGTTGTGGAACTCCTACAGGTGACCTTCCTCATCTATGACCTCTCGAATGGTGTGGAACATGGCTAAAAGGTCATACATGCTTAATGTTACATTTACATTTATACTTTTTCCTTTAATTTTTTTTTTTCCTTGCTATTTTAATATGCCACAGTCACAAATTATGTAGATGCTTTTCTAAAAAAATTCTGACTCTCCATATTGCACGTATCTTAGCAAACACCTAACGACCACCGTGTGTTCCAATTCTATGCATGAAAACTTCCAAATAAACTAAAACACCGAGAATATTTGTAGCTGACGCAAGTTCTATTCCCTGGGTCTAGCAAAACCTCAACGAAAAATTGTTATGCCAACGCCTTTCTCCATAATGATGGAAATCTCCAATCTTCACCGACTTCATCAAGCCAGAAAAAATATGTGCAAATTTGTTACATATTCGTGTAATCCATGTACAAAAGGTTGTTGTGGTGATAAGAGAAGAGAACAGATGCTCTTGCAATTCCATGTAAAAACTGCAAAATATTTTTTCTTTTGGATGCTACAGACAGAAATTAGATAAATGTCTAGTAAGACAGACAATTAATATGGGGTTATGGAACTGTTGTCTACAGGACAAGGATATGCATATTCAAGTGGCTTGTAGAGCCAAATCTTGCAAATTTGTGCCCATTTTTAGAATTTATAGCATTCATAGTAGTTAAAAGATTTACAATGTATCCCAGATGCTCTAGCGCTGAGAAGATTTCGTCACAGTTGCAAGATCGTTTGGGTTTGACAGTGATAGTTGGAAAACTTCAGCTGGCATTTTGTAAGTTGTAAGTTACATAAAATTCCCCTCACTTTGCAGAAAATGGATAAAAATACCGCAAAAATGACGTTATAAACACAATTGAGCGGACTATGGCCAAAAAATACTTTACTTTCTCAGACATGGGTTGAAATTCCCCAAGGACATGTATTCCCATTTTAAGCCCAAGCAGTATGAAAACTCTCGGATCATGTTTCTTGGGCAATCTCAGAAAGAAAAAAAACCATAGATGATTTCTCAGAGAACTCAACAGGTTTACTGTTAAACCACAGCCCAAGCTAGGGTTTCGGATTACATTGAGGCCACATTGTAGGGTATTGTCAAATAAAGAGCATTGTTAGGGCGAATTAGTCCATGGTGATTGTTTAATTCATATATTAATACAAACTAGGGAATTGAGAAAGTGATTATTTTAGATAGATTTACAAACAAACAATCCCTTTTATTATTGTTACATTGAGCCAGTCCTTTACCTGATCTACCATGGAGTTTCTCAACTATGGAGTTCCAGTTCTGGGGTCCATATTGTTCAACGAGTTCTCTCAGTTTCTCATCCTCGGTCGGTCCCCAATGTCCTCGAGGGCACATTTTGGCTTGCTAACTTTCATTTTTTACATCCGAAAGTCTATCTATTTTAATTTCCTCCTGGAGTACTATGGGTGCGGTCATTCTATTCGCAGATTTTAAAAATCTGCCCCCATTGAGAATCTATGAGCAGCTCAGTCGAAGCACAGAGACTTGCAAAAGCTCTGAAATATTCATACAAGTAGTACTATTTCCTGGAGAAGGGTTCTAAAATTTGTTACAGATTCGTCTAATCCATGTAGAAAAGGTTGTTGTGAATCATGACGATAAGAGAAGATAACAACCGCTCTTGCAATTCCATGTACAAACTGCAAAATATTTTGTCTTTTGGATGCTACAGATAGAAATCAGATAAATTTCTGGTAAGACAGATAGTTAATATGGGGTTATGAAACCGTTGTGTACAAGACAAGGATATGTATATTCAAGTGGCTTGCGGAGCCAAACCTGGCAAATTTGCACCCATTTTTAGAATTTATAACATTCGTAGTAGTTAAAAGGTTTACGGTGTATCCTAGATGCTCTAGCGCTGAGAAGATTTTGTTAGAGTTGCAAGACCATTTGGGTTTGACAGTGTTAGTTGAAAAACTTGTAGCTGGCATTTTGTAAGTTTTAAGTTACATAAAATTCCCCTCACTTTGCAGAAAATGGATAAAAATACCACAGCAATGACGTTATAAACAAAATTGAGTGGACTATGGCCAAAAAATGTCAAAAAATACTTTATTACACATATTCTAATTTCTCTAACACTTTGAATGGACATAAACCAAGCGGATTAGCATAAATTAATGAATTTTTCTTCATAACAGAAAGATAAAACTATTAACGTCTTAAACGGAGATCTTACCTATTGATTCACTGCAACTCCTAGTGTCATGAATCCAAATATCAAGTTGTACTCTCCGTCCTGCTGCACTTTGGGCTCTATGTTGTTGCTCTTTCTGCTTAAGCCTTTCCCATATTTTATTTCTGAAATTACCCTAGAAAGCGTCCAAACGTTTGGGGAAAAACTCTCCCAGAAAGTCTGAGTCTGAATCAGAGACACTAGGGTATGGAGCTAAAATCCTTGGAATCCATCAAAACCCTAAAAATTGGCTGAAAATCCTCGAGTCTGAAGAAAACCCAACAAATTCTGCCCTAACCACAAAGAAGGAGCTTAGTACTGACGCCAAGGTATAGACAACGGATGAAAATAGACAATACAGCCCCGGAGAGTCAAGTACATCCATTCCCATAACATTGTAAGAAAAGTACTCTTGGATGGTTAATATTCATTTAAAAGTATCAACCAGTCGGTCATGGCGCCATTTAAAATTTTAATACAAATGGGCGGTCTATCCATTTGATGGTTTATATTTTACTAAAAGAAACTGTGTTTTCCTTACGAACTCTGGAGCTTAGTTTGAGTGGCTGGGTAAAATATCGTCTATGTTTAGCACTGAGGATGTGGTTAGCTTTGTGGTTGTTTGGTCCAACAATTCTTAAGGTTTATTTTTGGGGAGGATTATGTATGATTTTTTTTATTAGCTCAAACAGATAATGTGTAAAATAAAAAGTATGCATATTGATAAAAAAAAAATATAATTCAATGTTAAAGTGTTAAGTAATGTGTAAAATAAATATGATATATGTGCTAAATATTTTGAATAAAAAATATGTATATTAAAAATAATTTTAGATATAAAGAAGTGAAATTTATATAAATATAAATAATATTATTAAAAACCAATTTAAATGTATTTTTTCTTTTATTCTACTACATTTTAGAGTAATTAAATTTATTGAAGTGATAACATTTCATCAAGTGATAACATCTCATCATGTAGTCTTTACATGTGTGTTATTTGGAGTAAACTTGACTTTGAAGTGAACACTTGTTCTTGGGTAGCCTATGATACTTTTTCCCACTAGACATAGAAATATTATGCAATCGGTGAAGGAGAAATAAGCATGGGTATCACTAGTATCACTAGTAGGGTCAACCGAAATGCTTTTCATATGTATGGATTGTTATAGCACATTGGAACTATTAGGGTAAAGAATGTTTTTCAGCAAAGTGCACATGATTGGGATAGGAAAGCCCTAGTGAAGGAATTTGATTGTGTTTAGAGGATATGTCATGGAAGTGAGAACTCCAAGGGGAGAGAACTATTTTTAAAGTCCAAATAATTATTGGAAAGAGTGGAGTTAATGATGAGGCTGTAATTTGTAAAGTGATGCAATGTTTCTTTCAAAATTTAGGGACATGATTATACTTTGGGACCTCCATATTCCATTTGTGAAATACCTTGTATGATCCAATGATATGGAAAATAAAGCCTTGTTGAGAAAATGGATTGTTATCATTGAATCAAGAAACTTGTACACATATGCACTCTATATGAGACTCTTCGCATTAATAGTGTTGTTTGGTAATAGTTCTTTTATACAAACCTTATATCACATTAAGTATTTCTTTCCAAGTGAAGATAGTGGCATCATTATAAAACTTGATGTTCCAAGACAAGCAATGATTGTTCACCTATAGCAGACTTGGAATTGAGGCTCTTAGGCAAAGCAGTACTGGCATTTTCGAATATGCTTACCAGAAAAAAAATCATTTTGAAAGGCCTTCATCTTACTATGTGAAATAAGGATAAGTTTTCGAAGATTTTGAGGATTAAAAATATGAAATGGATGCCTCTTCCAGACATTTAGCAAAGGTCAAGTGGTAGTTTTTAGTTTCTTTTGAGAGAATAATCCATAGAGGAAAATGGATCCCAAACAACCCTTGTTCAATAGCACATACCTTAAAGAGACAGGAATGTTCCCATCCTGATCCATGATTATGGTGATAAAGGGAATTAGGGTGTATATATAAATGTATGTACATGTGCCACACTGTAAAATGTTTTGGTGAGCCGACCTACAAAATTGGACTAGACCAACCTGTTCATTTTGGACGCCAACTTGTATACCTTGATTTGGATGTATTACACATTATTTTTCCAACTAATTTGAAATATTTCCCATATTTGGTGGGGTCTCTTCCTATAATTGCATTAGAGGACCCCGAGGAGCATTGGTCTTCATGACATGCATATTTCACACCTGGTTTATGGACCGGATTTGAGGAGAAGCCACTTGCATGGAGTTTTCATTCATATTTCTCTCGTCATGTGCATGGTATTAATCCATAGTCAAAATTGGGAATTGAATCATCTCCAATTGTTTGCATTCAAAGATGAAACTAATATGTTAGCTCTTTACTTTCAACTCTTTCAGAACTTTATTTGTAAAAGAGAAGTTTCAACTCCCATTTGAGTACAAATATCAATTGTGAAAAAAATTGTAGAAACAACATATAGGAAGAGAAGAATACACATCTTTTACAAGTGTGAACACACCCATGCACAATAATCCCACAACCAAAAAAAAAAAGAAGTCATTTTTGAGAGAAAGCTTGTGGATCAGCACTTGTTTGAGGAGATTTTTGTTGTATTTACACCTTTTGAATACATATCTATTAGCATGATAGTGAAAATTTTTGGTTTATATTAACATTCTTAAGGACACATCTCTTGCGATCATTTTTAAACATTAATTACAATAGTACTAAGGAGAAGAACACACCAATTGGAGTTGTCTTAGCAGCAAATAGGATGCATCACTCAGCTATAGGGGAGGCACTGATGTAATGGAATTTACTAGTTGTGAACTCTCTCCTTTAAAGCCTATTTCTGACATGTTTCCAATGCTCATTCCTAGAAAATAAGGGCTGTTAGTATGAATCTTTCATCGTAAAAGATCACTTTAGCTATGCATAACAAATAGCCCTAACATCGATTATGGCTGCCAAACATCTTTAAATTTGCAATTAGGTGATCCAAATAATGCTGCACAAATCCAGATCTAAGCATAAAAGACATTAAGCAAATAAAGTAAAATATGGCTCCATGCATCCAATAGACAAGACAAGAACAATGTGTTTGAAAGAATTTTTATATTATATTAAAAAGGGGCACTTGAGAGGAAAACAAGAAAGGTGTTTTCTGGTTCTCCTCAATGGGATGGGTTCTTGAAAGTCCTCAGTGTTTCAGATCTAAAATTCCTCTCTCTTGTTGATGTAGAAAACCCATACAAACATAGAACTTAATGGGAGCTCACAAGGAAAAAAATGGAAAAGGTGACCAAGAGTAGATCCAGAGTGATCTAATGCAATGGAGGTGACTAATGAATGGGGAAAACCCTTCTATTTATAACAAAATATTAGGGTGGTCTAGAACTTGGTGCATGAATAAAATATTATTAATCGAATTCTAGAACCACCCTTTAGGAATATTTTATTATATTTGTTGGAGGGAAAAGGATTTTTGACTTGGGTCAATTCCTTTATTTATAAATAATAAATAAATAAATGATTTATTTATCATTTTAGGGAAATGATGGGGATATAATTAAATAAATAATGGTTTATTTAATTATTTATGGATGATTTAGTCAAATTTAACTAAGAATATTATTTAAATAATGATTTAAATAACTTATTCTTAGGAAATAATTAAATAAATAGGGATTTATTTAATTAATTTCCTTGTTTTGGGTTAAATATGACCGGGAAATATAAACAAATAAGTTATTTTACGTGGTGAAAGAAATTTTACTTAGGGTAAAATTGGTCTTACATGGTGTAATTGGGTTCATCTAATAATAATAGGTTAGATGACCAAAAAATTGTGTAACAGATTGCCCCCCAACGTACGAGTGTTAGGAGAAAATTGTATGACCGAAGTACGTTGTAAGAACTCAATCACTAGACATCAAGAGGGAAGTGAGAGAGAGAAATGTAAGGTAGTCTAATGTGTTAAAGGACTAGACCCTGAGGAGACGAGACTTACAGGTGCAACAAGTCTCTAGTTTATGAAGTGGTACCTGTGCTAAAGGCGGCAGGGGGGGCATACCTATGCCTGCCGAGAAAAAGTACAAAGAATAGGAAGTCTAGTAAACAAGGAACCGAACCATGAAGAGTATGCTGGCGTAAATAAGAGCCAGAAAAATAGAATGATGAATCCCACATACATGCTATTCCTGGAATAACTGTTAAGACTTATACAATAAGATTTTAGTACATGAGATACAAATACGCCTAAATGCCCCCTACACACGGGGAAGGGCTCGCAAAATATGACTGATACATGCAAATCGAAAAGGCGTTGCAAGAGGCTGAGGCCAATATCATCAAATGGGAGGAGCTGCATCAAGGGCTGAAATAAAGAAGTAATCTGGGCATGTGGGGGGCTATCTGCAGGGCCACCCCCTCATGAGGGTTGAGACATCTCACACACACCCGGGAATCACCAATAGCTGCTACTGCATCACTGGACTATCAAGTGTATAGATCACAATCATGCTAAAAAGAGCTCGAACCAAGGTACACTGCCCTCTAGACCTGGCTTATGGAGGAAATGAGCTGATGTCGATAGAAGTAGGTCCGCCATAGGTGAGGGAAGCAGGGAATCTCAACTAAGGCATGGGAGAAAATATTAGAGCAACTAACAGACGAACGCTGATGATGATAATGAACTGAGGGATACTGAGTAGCAGATGGACAACTTCCCTTGTTAGAGCATAAGGGGCATGAATGGCTTGGCAGCAACTGACACAATATCAGGGAGGATATGTGACAATGATACGGAAGGCCATAATGTGCAACACAAGAGAAGGACCAAGCGATGAAGGATGGAGGACCATAGTGGGAAATAAAAGGGCTCGATATAGACTCCATGACGGATGATGACTCAACTCGGATGCTCTAAACAAGGGCGACTCGATGGTGCTGCCACACAGAAAAGGTCCAATGGGGGACCATAGAAACATGAGTACAATATGGTATCTCATGACAAAAATCTACACGAACAAAGCCAATTAAAGAGGTAAAGTAGTGCCCCAAGTACAAGCATTGTAAGTGAAGAATTTCGATTGGAAGGAGAGAAGAAGGGACCCTTCGTGGGAAAAATGTGTCGTGGTGAAGTATCCAAACATGAAATACTAATAGATACCCATTTGAGTGCTCGGTGAGAGCTTTCCAACGGTGCAGACAGTGTGTCAAACGGGGCTATGGTTGGGTCGCAGCGGGCGAAAGAAAAAACAGGGGTTTTTCTTCTAATAAGGCATTTTCCCTCCAAAATCATTCATTTGCTTGTGTAGCTGTGGTGAATGTGGAGAGGAGAGAAGGCCCTAAATCTTGCAGTGATCATAGCAGACAAACTGACCGTTGGAATCGTGATCCATCAGTTGCAGGTAAGAGGCCTAATCCTACTCTTTGTTTTTGATGGATTCAAAGTTCAGATTAGGGTTTTAAATCTTAGTAACTGCTCCTACTTTATTATTACGTATGGGTCGCACTTTTTGGGGCAAAAAATGTGACCTGGGACGCAGGTTTGGGCCTGAAAAGTGCGACCTGGCCCAAGATTTGGCCAAAAAGTGTGACTTGTGAGATGTGGGTGGTTTCAATGCTGTTATGGGTTGAGATTCAGTGTTGGTGTAAGTAAATGTAGTTTTGTTTAACTGTAGACTGAAAAAGATGATTTTTTTGTGCAGAGATGGCAGATATATAGATCAAGTGGAGAGAGAGAGACCTAGGTACATTACGGACGGAAATCCAAGTGGACCAGGGTGTCCGTCATGCATTGGCTAGGTTTGGGGTTCTGAAATTTGTGGAGAACCCTTGTTGGCTCGGATTATCAGTTATTGGGATCTAGACCATGAGGTGTTTATAGTGCAGGGGCACAGGATTGAGCTGAAGGTCCAGGATTTGTATTTCTTGACTGGTCTTCCACCATTAGGGATGGTGGGAAATACACAGCCAGTGTTACCGCGAGGGCGTAACATCATGGAGTTTTTTGAGTGACATTGTCGACTAGGTGTCTGAGTCAAAGGGATTCGGATATCGATTGGGGATTTAGACAGGTTGGAGACCCGGGTAGTGGCAGCAGCGGTGTTGCAGATTTTAGGGAGCCAGGCATTCCATCACATCATTGGAGGGCAGATGATGATTGTAGAGAGTGTGTTGGGTGGGACCTACTATGGGTGGGCCCAGATGATGTTGGTGTCGGTGAAACCACA
This sequence comes from Pinus albicaulis, assembly GCA_034641835.2. NCBI lineage: Eukaryota > Viridiplantae > Streptophyta > Pinopsida > Pinales > Pinaceae > Pinus > Pinus albicaulis. The sequence goes on from CM076578.1 coordinate 1,899,313,881, forward strand.
GCTGTCGCTATGTAAGCGGAAAGTGAATCATGATTGTTCCTATGGGACGGTATTGTGCTCTTTCTTCTTTGAGAAGATCTTGACCTTACGACCTCGTATACAATTACCTGATGGGGGTCTGAGAGAGCCCTGGATGTGTCGGTGGGGACGACTACTGTGTAGAGGAGGGGGAGGGGTGGTCGGACGGGTCTTCCGAACAAAGTTCTTTTCCCAGTGGGATCAGTTGCCATTGTACATAGACGACTATCCCTATAGTGGGATGAGTTATTGGGGAGATCCAGACTTTCTGCTTCCGCCTGGTCGAGTATGGGGGCCCGATGGTAAGTGAAAAGTAACTAATCTGTTATGTGCATTTTAGAGTTTGTGACTAGTGTTCATGGTACTAATCCTTATATGTTTTGGAATGCAGATATAGCTCTGGTAAAACCTGTCGGATATATGGGATGACCTGCAGCAGCAGGAGCTATAGGTGCAAGTGGATCAAGGACTGCATAGAATGAAGATATGGCCGCTCTGTTGGAGGACATCCGTCGTAGATGTGAGGGGCTACTGACCGGTGTGTCGGAGTGTCGTTGGAAGGATTTATACGAACAATACATAGAGTTATGTATTGGGCTACCCTCGGAATGGCGAGGTATCATGCGACACATGGCGATGGCCAATCAGACTATGCGTGATCTATGAGCTACGGGAGCAGAGTCGTTGGCTCGGAATCCTCCAGAGATTGATTAGATGTAGGGCAGGTGGTGCCCCCTAATATCTACATAGGGGCAAGTGGTGCCCCCCATTTTTGTTGTTTTTCTTTTGTAACATGCTATGGGCATGTCATATGTTTCAGAGTAGATGGACTCTAAAAACACATGTTATATGATATATATGATTTATATGCATTTTGTTGATGGTGTTAAATGTTATTGTCTTGTGTGTGATAAATGCCAGTCTAGAACATGATTTGTGATTTGATCTACGTAGTGATTTTGACTTCTAGGTATATGGTTGAATGCAATGAATCTAAATTCATGTATCAAAAGTTTCACTCGTAAATATTGTCTAAATAGGACAGGGTTATGCACACGATAGACACCATTAAGTTGTAAGACAAGAAGCAGGGAATCTAAACGAACGTGCAGATGGAGGATGTGATGAGAGAGGGCATCAGCTAAGAGATCACATACTGCATCATATTCGGCCTGATTATTGGTGGAATTACCAATGCAGACCCCATTTTCAAGAACGAGGGTATGCAAGGGGGTAAAGATGGCCCATGCGGCCGAGGCGAGATTCTGGGAATAGCGACTTGCCCCATCGGCATAGCCAATATAATGTGTGGACGAGAGGGCCGGTGGAATGGTGTCACAAGAGAAGAAATGGGAGGAAGGAGAATAATGATGGCAGCGTGAGTATAGGGTAGACATCCAATGACAACTATGGGAGGGGGTAGTCGGGGTAGGAAGTCTAGGACTCATAGATCGACTAGAGGGAGATGAATGAGAACTATGGGAGGAAGAGCGGGAACTCATGCTGCAAACGACATCATAGATACGGATGGTATCATCGTGATTATGGGAAGAAAGGGAAAGGTCAAGGAAACCACACGACGCTGCAAAGCTACCGAAATCATCAGTATGGGAAGAGAGGCGCACATATGGGTCGTTAGGGGGAATGATAGAAGAACAAGTAAAAATATGGTCAAAGCATGAAGAGCCCAAGAAAATTGTTGAAGGGGAATCAAGAAAAACAGATGGAGTGGATTCAGAGGGAATGTACTTCGAGGGTCATGGGGATGATGATAGGTATAGGAGGGGGGCAGTAGGTTCTGACATCTCAACATCAGGGGGAGGGATGTCAATGGTAGCAGGGGGATCCTTGAGTAAACTTGATGCATACTAAGCAAGGATGGGAGAGGCGGATTGATTTTTTTCAACTTCGTACTCGCGAATGACCTCAAAAGAGGCTCGGTAATGTGTGAGGTGAGGACAATGGTGAGAATAATGGCCATGGATGCCACACAGAGCACAGGGTTTGTTGGTGTGAAGAGTCTTTGGGTTCTTGGCTACGGATGAGGAAGAAACATAGGTTTTAGGGACCGTAGATTCAAGGAACGTGACTTTAACCATGGGTTGGATACGGGGCAAATCAAGACAAGTATGGGTGGCATGACCGATACCATCACACAAGGCACAAGGCTTGGTGGGCGGAGGGGGGGTAGGGTCGGGTGTAGTGGCCTTATCTTTGGATGCCCCTTTGCGAGTTTTTCTTTTCTTGCCCATAGTTGTCATGGCATGAGGATGGTCTTGCGGAGGGGCTAGGGGCACTGTAGCGGTAGAAGGAGCGAAGGGAATCGGTTGCACGGGTGTCAAAACAATGTATGGTTTGGGGTGGCTCGGTGGGGTCTTAGCTGGAGGAGTAAGATACCATACTGGTATTCCCAAGGTTAAATTAGGGAGGGAAAGGGTGGCCATGACGGGAACCGAATAGACTCCAGGGGGGGGACCAAGGAAAGGTATCTGACCGGTGGGGTAATGGCCAGGAGGGACGGCTCCCATATGGTGGAGACCTGAGGGAACCGACTCAGGAGGGTAGTGAGGTTCTTGAGTGTGAGGGGGATGGGAAGGTCTAGGCGGGAGAGGTTCAGTCGACTGAGGCGAAGGGCTAGGAGCAGGGTGCGACAGACAAGGTTGAGGTTGCTTACTAGCTGAAGCAGGCTGTGGAAGGGGAGCCTGAGATGATTGCATCATGTAAACATTCGCTAAGCTGGGATCAGAGATAGGAGGAGGGGGAGGACCTGGGAAAGTTCCAAGCAAGGAGGAGTCTTTGTAGATGCTGGGGGAAACACTAGTCAAAGAATCAACAGTTTTCTTATTGGTGACAGTAGAGATGGTGGACTCAGGGGAGGTCTGAGATTTTGGTTCATGATGCATCAACTGGTCAATGGTGATAATTTTTCCATTATGAGGGAAAAACATCTTGCGGTGGAATGCGGAGGGGAAGGCAGACATGGCATAGGTGTAACTACGCCCCAACAGAATATTGTAGTCAAGAGGGGCATTGATAACTTCAACGTCGACACACACAGTCTTGCCTGCAAGGGTGATAGGATAGTTATGAAATAGGCCAATGGGCTAGGAGGCATGGCCATCCCACACACGAATGGTGATTGTGGAAGGGGCCAGCTCAGGAGATCCGAGTTGTTTCCAAACTGAAGCAGACATCACACAGGTAGATGCCCCCTCATCTATAATACACCAAGCGACATTGGCATTGCGGATTTTGACTAGGATTTGGAAAGAAACAGAGGCAGGAAGGGGGGGATGGTATGACTTACGGGCATTGAAAACACTTAATTGGTCATCAGCAGGATCTACAGCACCCACGGTAGATAGTAGAGCCTTCTTTTGAGAAGGAAATGACTAGAGGAGTTCCAGTGTTGAAATGGCAGTGGGAGATTGAGCCAGATCATCTACTATGCTATATGAATGGGAAACCCGACCAAAGGTAGTATTTTGGCATAATGGGTCCTTAGGAATTTTGGTAGGAACCTCAACTTTGGGCGGAGGGATTTGCAAGGGACCATTGGGTGTTGACAGAGGCTCTGTAGGACTTGAAGATGGGGACTCGGAGACAAACGGAATGGGAGGTGTGGAGTACTGATGAGATTGAGTTTGAAGGTTAAGGTCGACAGTGAGAGGTTGGCCAGAGGCCATCATGTGAATCTGGTAATCAGAGGAACTAGAAGGGGAAGGTTGAGTGGTTACCGGGGCATGAGGTGATTGAGCAGCCACGAATCCTTGTTGAGGGATAGGATTGGTAAACACAGTGGGTTGAGAAGTAGCCGTATAGGGAGGGACAGTAGGAGAGGAGTGTTGTCCCCTGACGGTGGCCTGAGACTCCCACATCTACCTCATTTGTGGTAATAGGGGACAATCGTGAGTGTAATGACCATAAACACCACAACACGAACAAGGCTTTTTGGTGTGAAGCGGCCTGTCCGGCTTGGGTTGAGGGCCTTGTGGCTGGTTGGTAGTGTTAGAATCAATACTGGAAGGATTGGATCCATGATTACCAGAAGCAGATGGATTGCCTTTCCTCTTTCTTTGAGAAGGAAGAGGATTAGTTGCACCCTGTTGCGCAAATACTTTCCCTAGAGGGGGTAGTAAGTGCGGTTGCGGGGGAAGAGAAGGCAAGGGAGTGGGAGGTCCAAATGCTGGAGGAGCTGGGACACCAGGCTGTGAGTAAGGATAAGGGGTAGGATGGGAAACATTGAGATAAGCAGGAGTGTGGGAAAAAGGAGGAGGCATGCCGTATCCTGGATACATGCTACTTAGAGGGGGAAAAGTGCCGGAGGGGCTAGCCCCTCCTGGAGGCAAACCATAGCCCAGAAGAGGTTGAGAAGAGGTATGTGACAGGGCTCCAACGATACTGTCGGCAGAATGAGATGCCCTCGAGGCATTAGGGCCATCGGGCTTGGGTAGGTCAGGAAGGACGATATAAACATAACCATATTGAGCATAGATAAGGTCATATTTCAAGGCTATTTGGAGGGCGGCATCTTCGGTTTGGGGAAAATGGGATGCAACATCTTTTCCAATGGGAGGTAAGAGAGAGTGAAGGAACCAATCCATATAAACCCGATCTTCAAAGGGGGGAGCGCGACATAAGCCCCGTCTTCGTCGCCATTCTTAGACATGAGCGGAAAGGCGGGTTGAAGAGGATTGATGAAAAGAAGTTAAGAGTTCAATACCAGTTTTGTATCGGAGAGGGAGCTGGAAATAAGATAAAAAGGCTTGGGCAATGGTCGCAAAGGTGGTATGGGAAGAGGTGGCTTGATCAACATACCATTTAGAAGCTTCGCCGGTAAGCGTGTGTTGGAACAATCGAAGATTGATGGAGTCATCGATGATGGAATTAGAGGAACACCACATGTGGAAAGATCGGATATGGTTGGAGGGATCTTCACTAGCAAGGCCTTCGAATTTGGGAATGTCGGAGGGGAGCTTGGTTGGCATAGCAGGCCAACTGACATCGTGGCGGATAGGATCATTAATCAGTTGATTGAAGTCAGGGAGACTAAGACCGGCCATGTAAGGGAAAAAAGGTGCAGTCGAGGTAGGTCCCATAGTGGTTCCACTGGAAATGGACCCAGCAGTAGAAATGGGGTTGCTGCTGGTAGTAGGCCCTGAACTAGATATGGTGAAGGTGATAGGGGGAGAACCAGAAGAAGAGGGAGAACTCGAACAATCAGAAGAAGAATCGGAGTGTGGACTCGGGGGATGACTTACTCGATGACGACGGGAAGGAGGAAGTCGAGCAAGTAGAAACTGAGGGTGAAGGCCAAGAAGTCTCCAGGATAAACGCCTTGGAGGCACAATTATGACGAGGAAGAAGAAAAACCGACAAGGGCAGGGGGGGCAAAATCAAGTGATGTCAATGTCGAAACAAGGGCAGCGAGGTGCAGTGTCAATTGATTTTAAATTCTTTTCCAGGCGGTGTTAACTAGGCTCTTCTTCGCTTAGGGTCAGTGTGTGGCATGCGTTGATTTTAATTTATTAAACCCAGACATTTTGAGAGTAAAAGAAAAAGTGTGTTGCGTAACTGAAAATAAATCTGCAGTAAATAAGACTAAAAGAACAAAAAATTAACAGCTAATAATGCATCAATCTAACCCAAGAAGGTGGGTCTCTCAAAACTAGTCTATAAGAGGGAAAAGTACGTTAAAAGAGGCCAATAGATCTAAGGTCAGGAGGGACGGGGATCTAAAGGAGAAATCTGCTGAAAAGAGGTGCAGAGAACAACAAAGAGGCAGAGGCAAGGTTGATGCTAAAAAGGAGGGGATAAGCTAATAGTAGAGGGTACAAGGAGGCGGCCCTAGAAATGAACCCAAACAAAACTAGATGAGGTGATTTGAAAGGAATAAGAGCTGATCGAAAGGGATCTGAAAATGAGGTGTCAGATCTAAAATAAATAAGGCTGAAACTCTGGAAATTCAGACTTCTGAAACAACGAAAACTCACCCACAAAAGTGGAGGGTACTAGAGCCCTAAGGGGCAATATTCCCACTTAGTTGAGTAAAAAAGATCAGAAACAAGTCTAAACGGGCGGAGACAGAGGTTGGAAAACCCTGACAGAAGCTTCAAACAACCCCAATAAAATTGCTGGAAAATTGCAGAAAAAAGTGCAGGTCATAGGTTCTAACCTGTTTTTAGTCCAGGTCACAGGTTTGGGGCAGAAAAGTGTGACCCCAAGGCCAGGTCACAGTTTTTGGGCCAATAAGTGCGACCTGCAGCTCCGGGTCTCTCAGTGGAAAATTTCAGAAAAAAATTGTCGTCTCAGCTGCGGCTGATGTCTGTCACCTGTGCAATAGGGCCAGAAACACACAGAAGTTAGAAATTTGAATGTTTGAGGGTTTTAGAGGTGAAAAAGACCACAAAAATAGGAAAAACAAAAAACTAAAGAGAAACCCTAGGGTCTGAACCAGCTAGATATGCAGGAATATAGAAAATGATAGCGGTCGCAAAAGAAAACCCGTGTGGAGTCGCCAATTGTTAGTATGAATCTTTCGTCATAAAATATCACTTTAGCTACGCATAAAAAATAGCCCTAACATCGATTATGGCAGCCAAACATATTTAAATTTGCAATTAGGTGATCCAAAAAATGCTGCACAAATCTAGATCTAAGCATAAAAGACATTAAGTAGATAAAGTAAAATATGGCTCCATGCATCCAATAGACAAGACAAGAACAATGTATTTGAAAGAATTTTTATATTATATTAAAAAGGAGCACCTGAGAGGAAAACAAGAAAGGTGTTTTCCGGTTCTCCTCAATGGGATGGGTTCTTGAAAGTCCTCAGCGTTTCAGATCTAAAATTCCTCTCTCTTGTTGATGTAGAAAACCCAGGCAAACATAGAACTCAATGGGAGCTTACAAGGCAAAAAATGGAAAAGTTGACCAAAAGTAGATCCAGAGTGATCTAATGCAATGGAGGTGACTAATGAATGGGGAAAACCCTTCTATTTATAACAAAATATTAGGGCGGTCTAGAACTTGGTGCATGAATAAAATATTATTAATTGAATTCTAGAACCACCCTTTAGGAATATTTTATTATATTTGTTGAAGGGAAAAAGATTTTTGACTTGGGTCAATTCCTTTATTTATAAATAATAAATAAATAAATGATTTATTTATCATTTTAGGGAAATGATGTGAATATAATTAAATAAATAATGGTTTATTTAATTATTTATGGATTATTTAGTCAAATTTAACTAAGAATATTATTTAAATAATGATTTAAATAACTTATTCTTAGGAAATAATTAAATAAATAAGGATTTATTTAATTAATTTCCTTGTTTTGGGTTAAATATGATCGGGAAATATAAACAAATAAGTTATTTTACGTGGTGAAATCAATTTTACTTAGGGTAAAATTGGTCTTACATGGTGTACTTGGGTTCATCTAATAATAATAGGTTAGATGACCAAAAAATGGTGTAACAAGGGCACTGCAATTGAGGGAGTCAGTTACCTATTCATGGTAGCATGACGAGTTACAAATTATCACCTTTTTGGCACTTGAAAGGAATACATTTTGTATTTTTCCACTTGCATGGAGGTCACATTAATGAAGGATTTGCACCATATTCTCTTTATTCCTAGCATGCAAGAGGGTACATAATTTGTAGATTTGCATTATTTTTCCAAGCTTGAAGAAGTTCACCCTAGTAGAAATTATGAAATTGGAATCACGTATGTTATTTCTAGCTTCATATATAATTATGTGACTGGTATTTGATACTCGTTCAAGGCCTTCACAAGTTGTAATATTACCTAGGATAAAATTACCTCCTGGCAGTGGCCTCCGGGGATGAAGCGTAAACGTCGTAGGAATGTTTACATGGAGAGTGGCTTTTGTGTGCTTGTCATGGGAATTTTTTGGTGTGGTGTGTTCAGTTGGTCCCTGCTGCTTAGTTTCTTAGCCATTGTCTGTGTCTAGGTCGAGGATAGGAAGTAGAAGGAAAGTGAGCTCACCCGTTTCCATTTTTCTTGGCTTTCAGTGACCCTGTTTTTTCATGCTAAGAGAGGAAGTTGGAATTTGCAGTCTAGGAAACCTCGAGGGTGGTGGCAGAAAACTAGTTTATTTTCCCAATTGTGTGCCCTTCGGCATGGGTGTGACGATGTTTGGTGGATTATTGTGTGGTCTTTGTGTAAATAATTTGGAGGTTGGTCGCTGCCCTAGGAGAAGTAATGCTTAGGCATCAATTACTTTGTCGTCATTTATTATTCAATTTCTTGTGTTGGTTTGGTGGGTCATGGTATTTGGTTTTCCTGGTGGTGGCAGTCTTTATTTGGTAGTGGGAGGTGGCTTTGCGCTTCCCTGCGGTGGCGGGATATGATATTTGGCTCCTTTTCTGGTGGTGGTTGTTTTCTCTAGTGGGGGGTCTAGTCTCTGGACTCTACACATGTCGGGGCTCCTTGACCTTAGTGAATTATGAAGCCCTCGGTGTGTTATGCGTTTTGTACCTCCCCTATCATTCATGGCCCCGTGGGGGTGGTGGACTCGACAATAATCATGGAGACTCCATGCAGGGGTGGAAATATTGTGGGGCGTGCATAGATGGCTAGTGTGGGTGCATGTGGGGGTTTTGGAGGTATATGGGGGCCTAACAAGGGTGGGGATTTGATGGTTCAAAAGAAAAGTTTTCAAGGCAGAGGAGCCCGTGGTGGCAAGGGGAATCGTGGGTCTGATCGCTCTGAGGTAAATGAGGGGTAGGGTATCCAACATTGTTGCTTAGATAACTGTCATGCACTTATCAACAACTTGATGGAAAGAGTGGAAACGACTAAGAGAAATTTAACACTGTTGATGCATTCAGAGACCCTTATAGTGAAATATAACACTTCGGTATCAAAATTGTAATTTTTCATTTATGGAGTGACACAATTAAAAATCACTGACATAAATGACTAATTCATATACTTGTTGTACTTGTTATTTGGTCATATTTTTGTTCTTGGACTATAATAGTCATTTACATTCATCATATTAATTTTTTCACTTATTATCTAGTCATATATTTTAATCCTAGACTAAATTAGTCATTTAAGTTATTCACTTTTAGTTTAGTCACTTATTATCTAGTCATATATTTTATCCCAAGACTAAATTAGTCATTTAAGTTAGTCATTTTTAGTTTAGTCACTTATCATCAAGTTGTATATTTTATTCGTAGACTAAATTAGTCATTTAAGTTATTCATTTTCAGTTCGATCACTTAGAATTGCTCAAATTTAGTAGTAATTCACTTGAAATAATTGTAGTGACTAACTTTTTTAGTCACCTGGTCATTAATTTCATCATTTTTTACTAGTGAATAAAAATGGAGAAGGGCGATAGTATTCCAAGATATCTCACGAAGTTTGTCCACTATAGGGATGAACTGGGAAGTGTGGGGATTACTGTTGATGATGAAGACTTGGTGAGCTTGGCTCTCCTTGGGATTTCGAAGAGTTGGCATAGCTGTGAAGACTTTGTCAATGGATGGGAGAAACTGCCAGGATGGGAGCGACTTTGGTTGGATCTTGTGCAGGAGGAGATAAGGCGAGGTACTAGGGATGGCTCTTAATCAAAAAATGAAGATGAAGAGAATTTCGCTTTGGCTACCAAAGAAAGGAAAGGGAAGGGGAAGCAATTTCCTTCAAAATATGAAGCTAAAGGAAAGATGCAGGATTTGTCCAAGGTGAAGTGTTTTCACTGTCACGAACATAGGAATTTTGCCACTAACTGCCCACAGAAGAAGAAGAACAAGAAGGTTGTTGGAGCTGCAGCTGGAGAGGCCTTAGCCTCACAATTTGAACTTGATTTATCTTTGATCGAATTCTTGGTTTAAAGCTATATGGGATCGATGTGGTATCTTGATAGTGGTGCGTCATTCCATATGACGGGAGACAAGGAGTTGTTTAGTGACTTGGAGGAGAAGGACCTCCAAATGCATATAGAGATAGGCGATGATGGTCAATACAGTGCGACCGAAATTGGGACCATTACCTTTGAGAGGGAGTCCAACAATCCATTCTTGTTGAAATATGTTATGCATGTTCCAGGTCTGAAGAAGAACTTGGTCTTGGTCTCAATGTTGGAAGATAAAGGTTATGACGCTATTTTCAGAGAGGGAAAATCCTTCCTTCGACACAAAACAATGGGTCAAACCAAGAAGATAGGGATTTGAGCTAAGAATCTCTACAAGCTGGAGGTAGATGGCTGTGCTGCAATGGTGGGCAAAGAAGAAGAAGTGGTGAGCCGAGATGAGGGCGAATTATGGCATAGGAGATTGGGCCATCTTCACAATGGCACTTTGAAGATTTTGCAGTAGATTTCTACTGGACATTCCAAGGGTACTCTTTTGCAGTCAAATCAGTGCAAGGGATGTACTATGGGTAAGTTTGTGAAGACCACCTTTCATGAGAAGGAGAACCGTGCTTCGGTGATCCTGGAGAGAATTCACACATACATGTGTGGACCTTTCTCAGTTGCTTCAACAGCAAAACAAAGGTATTAAGTTATATTTATTGATGACTATTCTCATAGATGATGGATATTATTCATGCAGAAGAAGAGTGAAACATTCTCAAATTTCTGTGAGTTTAAAGCATTGGTGGACAAGGAGTCGGGGAAGTAAGTGAATGATCTACGGAGCGATAATGGTGGTGAATACATCTCAGGAAAATTCAAATACTTCTGTAGCAAAGAGGGAATTCGAAGAGAACTCATAACACCTCATAACCCACAGCAGAATGGGGTCGCAAAGAGGAAGAACAGAATGATCGTGGGTGATGCATGAGCGATGCCGCATGACCAGGACTTATCGATGCACTTGTGTGTGGAAGCATGCAACACTGCGATTTTTGTGAAAAACTGTTGTCCTCATAGAGTACTTGGCATGAACACACCTAAAGAAGATTTTACTAGTAAGAAGCCTGATATTTCTCATTTGAAGATTTTTGGCTCATCTGTTTACATTCATGTGACAAAGGACGCCAAGAAGAAGCTGGAGCTGACTGCAGAAGTTGGGATATTGGTGGGGTACACAGAAACACCCCATAATTATCGTGTGTATTTTCCAGATAGTTGGATGATTGTGGTGCGATGGGATATAAAATTCAATGAGGTGAAAGCCATAAAGTTGTTGCTTGAGAGGGGGCTACACTTGCATGCAAAGGAGGAACTTATTGTTCCCAAATATGACCCTCTAGATGTGGATCAGCCACAGGAGGATATTCATGGAGTGGAGGAGTCCACTCATGTAGAACCAAACATCATACAAGGTGGAAAGCATACCACAGAAGCTGAGAGACTGAAGCTTGATGCAGCACAGAATGTAGGAGTCCCTACATCACAGTGCATACAAAGACAGTCACCTGACCGTTTTATTGGATACATGGCTTTGATGAGAAAGTGTATCATGACAGAGCCATATTTTTTTGAAGAAGCAGTGCAGGAGCCCACATGGGTAGATGCCATGGTGGAGGAGTATGACTCCATTGTCAGAAACAGTGCTTGGGATATTGTTCCAAGGTCGGTGGGAAAATCAGTTGTAGGATCAAGATGGATCTACAAGGTAAAGAAAGCTGCTGATGGGAGCGTCGAGAAGTATAAGGGAAGATTTGTTTCCCGGGGCTTCTCACAGATCGAGGGGATTGATTATGAAGAAAAATTTTCACCTGTCACACGGTATTCTTCCATAAGGACCATCCTTACTCTCTCAACATAGATGGGTTGGCACATTCCTGAGATAGATGTGAAGACTGTGTTCCTTAATGGGATCATTGAGGAAGAGGTGTACATTGAGCAGCCTGAAGGATTTGAGATCAACATCAATGAGTTTCATGTGTGCAGGTTCAAAAGAGCGTTGTATGGGTTGAAGCAAGCACCTCGTGCTTGGTACACATGAATCGATAACTATTTCACTGGACTTGGCTTCACCAAGAGTGAGACAGATGCAAACCTGTACCAAATTGTGGTGGAGGGTAAGATTTTAATCATTGTTCTTTATGTTGATGATTTAATACTAACAAGTGATAAGCAGTTGATAAGCTCATGCAAGGCAGATCTTGCAAAGGAGTTTGAGATGAAGGATTTGGGCCTCCTTCATTATTTCCTTGGATTGAAAATATGGTAGCAGGAAGGTGAACTGTTTGTGTCTCAAGGAAAGTATGTCCAGGAGATACTGGAGAAGTTTCACATGCAAGGCTACAAGCATATCGACACTCCTCTTCCAGGAAATTGGAGGAAAGAGGATGCTACATCGGCAGAGGTAGTGGATGCCACTGTTTATCGATATTTGGTGGGTTTGCTCATGTATTTAGTTAATAAAAGACCAGACATATTCTATGTGGTGAAACAGCTTTCACAAGCGATGGTTAAGCCTACCAAGCTCTTTCGGAAGGTAGGCAAGCCTGTCCTGAGATATCTCAGGGGCACATCTGAGTATGGATTATGGTACAGACAGACGGATGAGGTGAAGTTGCATGGCTTCAAGGATGCAGATTGGGCAGGCATCCCAACAGATAGAAAGAGCACATCAGGAGGGATTTTTAGTATCGGATCTACAACAATTTCTTGGTACAATAGGAAACAAATACCTGTGGCATTCAGTTCAATGGAAGAAGAATACATGGCAGCAAGTCAAGCTGCGTGTAAGGCTATCTAGATGAGGAAGATCCTGGTTGGTTTGTACGGTTCACATTTAGATCCTACAGTGATACATTTTGATAATTAGAGTTTCATTAAAGTCTCGATTAATTTTTTTTTTCATCATAGATCTAAACATATTGATATCTGATATCATCATATCAGAGATTGTGTGCAGCGGAAGATCATGTTGCTTCGGTACATTCCTATGGAAGATCATGATGCAGATATTCTGATGAAGGCGCTCACCAGGAGAAAATTCGAATACCATAGAGTTAGGATCGGGGTGAAGGATAAACCCTATCTTGTTGAGAGGGAGTGTTGAGATTCAAAAAGTTGATGAGCTTAGTGAAAGGAGTCGCCTTCACTAAGTGGGCCCGCAGGCTATTTTTGGCACAAGTCTATTGTTAGACTATGTCTATTTTTAGACATGGTGAACATATTTCAGAAGTTGCAGGATGCTATTTGTGGATGGTTGGTCAAGTTGGAAAAATATATGAAATTCTATTTTTAGAATATTGGGCGAAGTCTATTTATAGATCGTCGATCTAAAAATAGAAGTGTCGATTATTATTAGCTCTTAATAATAATCCAACAACAAACAAAAAATTATTCTCTTGAAGCACTTAATTTCAGTATATAGATTTGGAAAATTAGTGGGTTGAAGGAATTACGCAGTTCCTATGGTTTACTAGTGGTTCATGCATGGAGGACTCAGTTAGAACTGAAGTGGCAAAGTTATGATAGATTGGGAAGAGTAGTTCATGGAGTTGTTTTTTAGTTTAACTTAGTTAATGGAGTTAAACTCAGTTGAGCTAGTTGTATCTAGTCTAACTAAACGATACACTAGTGAGAGTGGAGACAATTAATTAGTTAATTAATTCACAAATAATAACTCATTAATCAACTGAACAATACAACAGTTAAATACAGTGCATGTCAGTTCCAGCGGAGACCAAGTGGAGAGATAGGTGAAAGGGCAATATGGACTATCTTTTGTGACTATAGTGATGCATTGATTGCACCACACAAACATTGGAGTTGCCAATAAGTATTGCATAGTCAAGGAAAGGGTAATTCGAATTCATTCAGAGCTATTCTTCAGCATGGATTGCGCAGTGGAGGAAAGCTATCAGGTGGCAAGAAATCGGTGCATGGATTTGCATATTTCTTTTGATTAGTGTGTGATGATTGATTGTACTGAGAGCTTGATGTACTAAGATTTTTATGAGATTGTTACATGACCTCCACGATACATAATATATGATAGTTGGGGTTTTCAACTTCAGGCTTTCCCGTTAAACAACTATGTTATGTGCGATTGTTTTTATTGCTTCATGTGTTTGAAATTGATTTTAATTTCCATAAAATATTAACAGTGGAAGGATTCTGTATTTAGCAAGAAGATAAAATATTGTTAGATCAGGAGAATTCAGATATATACATGCATCTTGTATATAATTTCTACAATCTGACACCGTCACTCGAATCTGGAAAATGGTTGAAAAATTGGAAGATATGCTACTGAAACAAACATCACCATTAGATTCTTCTTATCAAGAGGTGTAAAATCGACAAAAAATTGTCAAATTCCAACTCTGACAAGTTTGGGAAATCAAGGAATCTTTTTTATGCCCCTTAAGATTCCCTGGGCAAGGATTTTCCCCTCTGGCCACTCATGGTTCCGCACCTGTAATAAAAAAATATTATTCATTGACGAACACACTAGTCTGGTTCACATTCTGTCTCCACTTTGCTCACATCTCCATTGGCCTCCCTGTGCCCTCATCTCTCATGTATTTTATGTTGCAACATTATTTGGTTTTTATAAGTTAGAATGGTAGTTTAAAAAAAAAAATGCTATGTTAGGAAATGGATGAAAAAGAAAAGTAAATTTTTTTTACGAAAGTTTATATTTTTGTACATCAATGTCAGAATAAAATGTTAGAATAGATTTTCTCTAAAGAAATAAAGGAAAAATAAAAAATGCTAGGGAAGAAATAAAATAAAAATGTGAATGATTTAGTGTTTTAAAAGAAATAAAACTATGGTTTCCTATTTAAATGTGCGAAATATCGAAAAGGATTAAGAATTAATTAATCAATGTTAAATTCTTTTAAAAACAGTTTAATTTTCGTTTGGTAAATTTGATATATATAAGCACTCACTTGATTTTATTATAAAGTTACTACACGAAAAAAGAGTCAAATCAAAGGAATAAATCACCTTCATGTTTGGATAGTAGATCTCACACCCACTCCAGATATACAACAGAGGATCTCTTCGCTCCCCCTGAATGTTTCTTGTTAATGTGAGGATGGGGGCATGGTCCGAAGTGTGGTTTTAATCTCCGCCACATTTCACGACATGGTAGCACCATATTGTTTCGCACCCCCTCTCCAAAAAAGCAGAAACTGGGAGGTACCCCCGTGAAATCCACCAGCGGTTTTTGCCTCCGAGAACCGTTTCCTCTCATTCCATCAGCTAACGTACATCCCTTCCTGTGCCATAACCATTAGTTTCCCATCCCATATTATCCCGACACATCACCCAACCATTATCCTCCAACGTTCCACCCATAGTCGTTTGATGCCCATTGGCCATTGAGCCCACTCCTAAACCATTTAATCGCACCGTTAGGCATTAAAACCTCATCTGAGCCATTAAATGCCTACAGTGAAATTCCAAACCGTCAACCCAGATCGCACTCTATAAAATCATATATAGAGAGCCTGATACGACTTTACTTTCTTGTTCAAATTTCCATTTCCCCTGCATTTTGTTTTAAAATGACTTTCCATCTCTGCACTTTGCGACCACTATCCTTCTTCTGTAATCCCTGACACCCTTTCTGCAACCCGATCTTCAAAACCCTTTCCTCAGTCGATATCAATGTCAACATGGCCCCCAAATCTAGGACTAAAAATCAAACGACCCTTAAAGGCAAATCAAAGAAACCAGTTATAGAAGAAGTACAGACCGTCAATCCAGTTTCAGAGGTTGTCAATCTAGTTGCAGAAGAAATCCCTGCTGCAACACCACAACTCAACCTTGACCTCTTACCCCTCGCAAATGCCTTCTTAAAAGTCATAGACACTCATTGTGACTTTGATTTCCATGAGCTATATCTGTGGTTAAAAGAAATCACATAGATAACCATGACCCTATCATGTTTTGGGAATCAATGCTTCCTTTATTTTCTTTTCCACATATCCACTCTTTTCCTGATCCAATTTCTTGGTGCCAGAAAAAATATGATCCTATAAGCAAATTAGTGGTGGCTCAGAATGGAAACATTGTGATCACCATATCCCTAGAAACCATAAACCAGATGTTACTCATTCCTTCATCTAATTCCCTATCCTATTTTTCACCTGCTGCTCTCATGGACCTTTACCAAAAGTTAACCTTCCCTCAGAGAGCCCAGATATTCGAGATATTCCTACCTGAGGGTGCAGAGTTGCCCAAAAAAAATCCACCATTCTCATCCTCAATATTTCCTGAAGCCTCCAAGCACTGCATATCTCTTCTTTCATACCTGTTAGGATACCCAATTGACCAAATTGTTGATGAGCCCATCATGGGGTTCTTATCTATTTTCAGCAAAGAAAAATCACCATTGTTCATGTATAATTACACCCAATTCATGGCTGAAAATATAGATGAATAATTCATGAATTTTACAACACAGGGTGTGTTCAATTATACTTCTATAATTGTTCATGTGTTTCTTTTTTAGCAGGTAGAGATGCTACCTATCCACTTCAGTAAGCATGATGCAGAGGGAGTAAATCAATCAGTGATTCACTAGACAGAGTTGGTCAGAGCTTCATCAACAAAAAATCATTTTGCAGAGTTCATAGACTCATTCATACACCCTATAAGGAAAATCATTACAAGTCAATCAGAGCCCAGAATTGGGGAAGAAATCAAAAGGATCATGCACCTCAGTGAGTAAGCTAAAACTAGTGATTTGTAACTATATCAAAATTACACATAAATAAAGGTATATGGTTGTGAAATCCCACCATATAAGCTTCCAATTTATGTCCCTATGATATTTTTCTCCTTAGAGTACATCAAACAAATGTTAAACATGGATGAGTTACATTTGGTCTCAGGAAAGTGAAAAGTTGAGTTTGAAATCAAAGGCAACATTGGATCCTTCATGTGCAATACCAAAGCAGTTGGTGCTGAAGCAGATGAAATGTTAAAGAAAATGGGTTTCCTACTGAGTTTTACTTCGTCTTATGACCCCCATGACATTAATTCTTCTTCGAGGGTTGAACTCAAGACAACTTCCTACACTCATACCTCCAGAGCAGAAATAAAGAAATATATGAACCAAGATGAATGGGTTGAAGGCACTCTCCAGGAGGTAGATGAACAAGTTATTTCAACCCCTAATGTAAAGATCCCTACTCCTGATAGTAAGTAGCAGAAGAGAGTCAAAGAAGATCCTCCACATGCAAAATAAATACTGACAGAATTTATATTGCAGCACAAAAAGCCAAAGCTTTCTTCCACCTTACTTTCAGAGGGAGAACAACCAGAAATTATATATTTGGGAGAAAATGAAGTTTCTACATCAACAAGTATTCCTAAAAATCCTTCATCATAATCACCTGCAAGAGAACCACTAGAGACCATCCAACATTGAGATGCCAGTTCTTCTGAAGAACAAAACATTTTCTCCAGATTCTTAGATATCAAACATAAGAATGAAGCATTGAAATATAATGTTTATATTCAATTCTAAAAGAAAAAATCAACATCACAACAAAGGCTTCTCATTGCCTTTGATAGTGAGAAAGGAAGGACGAAATTAGCCTTTCTACAGGCAACAATTCCATTTCCAAAAACTGATGCTGAGTACAAAAATACTGTGTTCTCTTTTGATGCAAATCAAATCCATCCAATTAATCAGATGGACATGCATAGGTGGTCTCAAGAATATTTTTTTCAAACAATGAAAACATTAGCCATGTCACTCTCCAAACTGAAAGTTGCATTATCAAATGTTCAATCTCAGCTCAATATTGAAAAAATTTCTTCACTGGCCAATGAAAATAGATTAAATTCTTTGGAGGAACTTTTAGTGAAAGTTGGGTATGATCCAAAACACTGCAAGGCAGTTGAGGAAATCATAAAAAAGAAGAGTGTAGACATCTCTGTTCTATGCAACCAACTCAAACTACCCTCAACTAAAGATCCACAAACAAAGGAGATTACAGAGAATGAATACAACAAAGGGGAGATGTTGAAATTGATCATTGATCAAACTTTACAAATTAAAAATATGAAAGAACAGATTGAAGAATTACTGAAATATAAATAAACAATTCAGGTGACTATTGATCCTAATACAACAACTCAAACATCTTCTGCAGGTACATAGCTTTGAGCATCTTTGACAACAACTGAGGTAGAAACATTGGCACAATATTTGGCTATTCAAAAGCACACACATGAGAAGTTACAATAGAGGTTTCAAATTCTTGAGTCACAAAACATTAAAAATGATACTTTATACATGGAAGAAATGAAAAAGACTCATCAGTTAGGACTTAAGATAAAATAATAAGAGAGTGAATATCTAATGGCAAGAACTCTAGTTGAAGCTAAGCAGAACATCTAGGAAGACATTAGCAAGTCTATGACAAAAGTATGGCCATCCATACAAATTATCTTCAAACAACAAGAGCTCATCACCAAATGTAGAGCAGCCATTGATGAGTAGAAAGAGCATCTCAAAAAGAAGCCAAGTGAAGCCACTGACATGATCAAGGTTCTGAATTCAAAGAATAGAGAAGAGTTGGAAGAAATCAACATACTCGACGGAACTGCAACAATTTTGGAGATTAAGAAAGTTTTACATAAAAGAGATTTAATCAACCAATTGCAAACCAAATGTGAATATTTGAATATTGTTGTTAAAATATTTAATTCTAAGTTTATTGTTTTGAATCATAAAAGAATGCTAGGATTGGTAGGATTAGATGATAAGTTGATTAAATTGAGATATTACTATAAAAATTTATACACAATTGCATTATATAAGTCAAAATTTGCAGGTATCAAAGGACAGGTGACAGGAAAAGAATTTCTTGAAGCTCTCCAGTTTGATTGGATCATTCGATATCAAATCAAACATTTATCCATTCAAAGGTCAACTTTTGACAGATATACAGAGGTAGATGAAATTTTCTGAAATATTATGAGTGTAGAAATCCCAAGTCAAGATCAATGGGATAAATTTTGTGAGACCATCTAGTAAAAGGGTGATTTTTACATCTTACCAACACATTAGATTTTCAAGGGTCCAGTCAGCAAAAACTTCCATCAAAAGGGGTCAAGTCATCAACAACTTACAAGAAAACAGAAACACTTCGTCTATCTATTTCCTTCTTCTATTCTTCTTTATTCTATTACTGTAATCAGTTAAGATATTTCTAAGTTTTACAAATGGGTATAAATAACTCTTATTTCAAGTTATCAAGGGTTGCACCCTTGGATAAGCGAATTTTTGTAAGAAGAATTGTACAAGTTTTTCGATCATCAACAATAGAAGAAGGATTCTGAATTTGTCTCATATTGTTCTGTTCTTTATGAGTTTTTCCAGTTTTCATACATTTTTTCTCTTCATATGTTTAATTGTTATCAAGATAATTAGGTTAGATAAATTGTGTTTCTTTTATCTTATAATTCCTCCTGAAGTTATTATCAATATAAAGAATTATTTACTTAATAGTTTATTGATGCAAGTCGCTTTCATTTATAAATTATCAGCGCCTTGATAATGTTAAATGTATTTTGTTGAAATTTTGAACATTGTTTAAAGGTTTTCAAGCTTATGATTAATTGAAGAATTCAATCTGAATATTTGATAATCATATCTTCTTACACAAGTCTACTTAACGAATTTACAAAATCTTAAATCACTGTGTGAGATAAACAAGCAACCCTTACTTATAGTTACTGATATTATTTGGAAGATCTAATTAATAATTGTTTGCTAAAATTTATCTTATACATTGGTCCTCCAAAATTACAAAACACAACAAAAAATTATAGATGCTTTGGCATGATTATTGAACACAATTATCTCAAAGGACAAAATTCTCCATCATTCTCCATCGTTTCCTTGAACCATTTGAATGGCATTTATAACAAAGTGTGAGGGTGAATAAGACAAAGTGTGAGGTTGGCACATTGGTTGGCATAATCATATTAAGACACTTTTTGTTGGGAGGTTTTGGGTTCAAATTCCATTGAATCCCAATTTTAGTTTTAATATTTTTTTTTTCAAACTATATAATATATGGAATTCATATTTCCATATTGTAACGACTCCCAAAAATATTAGAATAATACAAAAAATGGAGGTTGCACCATCTAAGGCCACTTAGGCCTAATTTGAGGTGTCATTTGGCACCATGTGATTGGGCCATGTGACAAGCCCTCATTGGTCGACATCATATGCCACCTCTACCACCTACTTACCATGTGTCGACACATTAGATTTGTGGATCCCACTAGGCCTACCACATGTCATCCATACGACCTGCCACAAGGAAGAATGTTGACTTTGACTCTTTTTTGTTGTTGTTTGGTACACCAGCCTAGATCCATCTTAACTCCGGATCTATCAAGCGCCGAGAGGGATCAAATCTCTCGAGGTGAAAACCTCTTTTTTGAGTGCAAAAATTGAGGAAAGGTTTTCACCTCGAGAGATTTGATCCCTCTCGACGCTTGATAGATCCGGAGTTAAGATGGATCTAGGCTGGTTTCACTCGTGTGCGACCAAGGAAAATCTATCGATAATATGAGGAACATATGCTTAATTTTACCAATAATATGTAAATACATCTAATATTAACATAACCATTTTTAATATGTTAAATATGTCTGAGATTTATTGAGACATTTTAATTTTAAATTTGATTAGTTACCTCAATTTGTTGAGATGATAAATATTGTAAAATAACTTTAATGATGAAATAAAATTTTGAATGCAAAGTGACAATGTAATAATATTGAATGATAGAAATTGTGAATAATAAGAATGTAGTCAATTACGAATAGTCTTCATTGTGATTGATTTCAAACTATTTTCTTCTACTATTCTTATTTTCACCCATGTTAGTTTTGTCATATTTTCATATTGATTATTTGAAAAGGACAGTTGGAATCATAAACCATTTAAATATTTAGCTCGAGTTGTTGTAGTAAACATCATACCTTGTCTCTCTTGCTCTACAATATTAATAGGTTGAATTACTATAACACAAAAATCAATGTACATTGTCCATAATTTTTTGTGCTTACACTGAAATCATTGCACACACACTATTAATCCAATGAATTTAAAATTAATGTACCATCATACATCCAATTACATCAAATTAGAAATCAACATATACACTGAAATCAATGCAACTAATGCAAGAAATCAAATAATAATAGAAAACAACATCTACACTAAAATCAATGCATCTAATGCAAGTAATGAAATATGATTAGAAATCAACATCTACACTGAAATAAATGAGTCTAGTGCAAGTAGGAAAATAGGATTTAAAGCCAACATCTACACTGAAATCAATGCATCTAGTGCATGCAATCAAATAGGATAAGAAATCGCCATCTACACTGAAATAAATGCATTTAGTGCAAGGAATCAAATAGGATTATAAATCATCTACATTTAAATCAATGCATTTAGTTAAATCATCTACATTTAAATCAATGCATTTAGTGCAAGCAATCAAATATAATTATAAATCAACATCTACATTGAAATTAATGCATCTAGTGCAAGCAATCAAATAAGATTAGCAATCACCATCTACACTGAAATCAAGGCATTTAGTGAAAGCAATCAAATAGGATTAGAAATCACCATCTACATTGAAATCAATCCATTCAGTGCAAGCAATAAAATAGGATTAAAAATAATCTACATTGAAATCAATTCACCTAGTGAAAGAAATCAAATATAACCAAAAATCAAAATCTACATTAAAATTAATGCATCAAGTGAAATCAATAAAATAGGATTAGAAATCATCATCTACACTGAAATTAATGCATTTAGTGCAAGAAATCAAATAGGATTAGAAATCATCTACACTAAAATCAATCCATCTAGTGTAAGTAATCAAATATCATTAGAAATCAACATCTACACCAAAATCAATTCATCTAGTGTAAGAAATCAAATAGGATTAGAAATCACCATTTACACTGAAATCAATGCATCTACTGTAGGAAACCTTCTTCCATATCTCCCCCATATATATCTATATATCCATCCATCTCTCCTTCAATTTCTCTTTATCTCACCCCACCATACACACACTCTCTCTCACTCCATATCTATCAATTTCCTTGTCCCTCCCTCCTTCTCTCCATCTATATTTTTTTCTCTTCACCTTACATCTATATCTATATCTCACTCTATCTCTCTTTATCACCTCCAAAACATAAACTCTCTTTCTCCAAACTATCTATTTATCTATCACTCCCTCCTCCTCCTCCTCCTCCTCCTCCTCCTCCTCTCTCTCTCTCTCGCTTCTATCTCTCTTCCTTCCTGCTACCCTTTCTCCCTCTCTCTCCATCTTCTTTATCACTCCCTCTCTCTCTCTCCACCTTTCACCCTCTATGTCTTTATTCTTACCTCCCCCTCTCTTCCTCTCCATCTTCATATCTCTTTCCCTACCTCTCTTCACTCTCTCTCTTCCTTTCTCTCCCCCCCCTCTCTCTCTATATTCACCTTCCAACTTTGTTACCATATGCCTCTCTCTCTCCTTCTCTCCCCCCTTATCTCCATATCTCCTTATTTGTTTCTTTATCTCACCCCAAAACATACACACTCCCTCTTCATCTCTCTCTTGTCACTCCCCCTCTCTCTCCACTACTCACTCTCTATGTATTTATTCTTCCCTCCCTCTCTCCTCATCAACTCCATCTCTCAATCCCTCCCTCTCCCCCCCTACAAATCCATATTTCTATCCCTCCCTCTCTCCTCCCCTCTCTCCTCCTCTCTTTCAAGTCCCCTCTGCTTTCCTTCCTCTCTCTCCCTCTCTCTCATACCTCCCTTTCTCTTCCCCCATCTCTCTCTCTCTCCATCTCTCAATCCCTCCCTCTCTCCCCCTCCAAATCCATATTTCTATCCCTCCCTCTCTCCTCCTCTCTTTCAAGTCCCCTCCCTTTTCCTTCCTCTCTCTCCCTTTATCTCCTACCTCCCTTTATCTTCCCCCATCTCTCTCTCTCTCTCTCACCTACAATCCTCTCTTCCCCCATCACTCTCTTCCTCTCTCCCATCATTCCTCTCTCACCTCCTTCTTTCTTTCTCTCTCTCTTTGTCCTCCAATCCTCTCTCTTCCTCCATCACTCTATCTCACTCTCCAACTATCTTACTATTTCTATCCCTTTATCCTTCTCCCCCCCCTTGTCTCCATCACTTCTCCTTTCTCCTTCTCTCCCCCTTGTCTCCATCACTCCTATGTATCTTTATCCCACCCATAAGCATACACACTCTCTCTCCATCTCTCCCTTGTCACTCCCTCTCTATGTATTTCTTCTTCCTTTCCTCGCTCTGCCTCCATCTCCATCTCTCTATCCCTCCTTCTCTCCTCCACCTCTCATCCTTTCTCTCTCTCCCTTTCTCTCCTACCTTCCTCTCCCTTCCCCCTTCTTTCTCTCTCTCTCACTCTCTACCCTCCAATCCTCTCTCCTTCTCCCTCCCTCTCTCCTTATCTCTCTCCCACCTCCATCTTTATGTCTCCCTCTCCCTCTCTTACCCTTCTCTAACTCTCTCACTCTTCTCTCTCTCTCTCTTCATTCCTCTTCTCCCTTCTCCTTCAATTTATCTCCATATCTCCCTTGTCACTCCCCCTATTTCTCCACCTCTATCATATATCATGATATATTAATATATATTACAATATAATAAATTTAATATTGTATTAATCTAAACATATTAAATTTAATAATATTAATATTTTAATATTAATGTTAGGGCTAATAATGTTTTTTTTGCATGGTATTAATAATAATTTGGTCCATGGTATTTGACCCTTATACTTAATATATAATTAGATCTTGATTTCTAATCGTATTTGATATATTTTTATTTATTTACCTTACCTCTTTATACCTCTTTTATATTTAATTATTTACCATACCTATTTTATAAATATATTATTTGGCCCATGGTATTTTCCCATGGTATTATTAATAATTTGTCCCATGGTATTTGGCCCATGGTATTAATAATAATTTGTCCCATGGTATTTGGCCCATGGTATTAATAATAATTTGTCCCATTGGCTTCACCTAAATAAAACTTGTTTTTGAGTTTTTGTAAATATAAAGTGGTTTATTGAGTAAATATAAATATCGGTTTTATTTATTTACCATACTTCTAGTTTATTTATGTTTTTATTTATTTACCATAGCTCCTTAGTAATATAAAAAGAGGTTTTATTTATTTACCATACTTATAGTTTATTTATATTTTTACGTATTTACCATATTTTATTTATTTACCATATCTCTTTTTTGAGTGTTAGTAAACTCTTCATATTTTAAGTTTATATCGTTTAAATTTATTTTTAATAAATTTTTAATTGTTCATTTATATGTTTATGTAAGTTATTGTTCAAGCCGACATTTTTTTTTGGCTTCCGACATACTTACACATCGGGGTCATACTGGGCTGTAGAATGCGCCTCTCGGCGCAAAAATTAAAACTACAATAAATTTCTTATACATAATCGAATTTTAGTGTCATTCACACTATTAGAATAGGGGTGAATATCACTACAATATTGTCCTAGTTTGAAAGCATTCTGAACACTTTTAATTTTGACCATTTCTGAGCCCTATTGGTCTCCTAAGGGTGTATGGAGCCACCTGGATCATCCTTTCTTCTGCTCTTCAAATTTATGATACCATACATATCAATAGCCCAATCCAATCCCAACACTGCAAGATAAGGATCAATATCATCCACAATTGTATAACCTTGAAATATGCAAGTACCTTAACACCTTCAATACTGACTACAACTTGCAACAACCATCCTAATGGATTGATTTTTTGTTGGTTTTCCATGCGTAGTTGAATGGTAGACCATTCCATATTGGTTTCTCCCATATGTTGCGAAGTTTTATTAGGTAATACATTTGCATCAGACCCTAGATCTAGAATAATCTGATCCTTCTCATAAGCACCAACTTGAGCAGTCATATGCATCTCTCACCCTATTTTCTTTGTATTCTTATAGATTTTTTTGACAGCCTTATGTTCTATTAGAGGTTTTTCCTTTTCTATGAAGTTATCTATTAATGCCTGAAGGTTTTCCACCAATTTTTTTTTGCACAATAACTTAATGAAATCTTATAAAAATGGCTTGATTTCATCATCTACTCCTGCCTCGGCCTTCATGGGTCTACCTGATTTCGATCCGCTTCCCTCTACAAACCCCTTTCGCACTTCAACAAAAGTCTCTTTTGCGCGTTGCAAATCAAATCCATCTTTTTTCTTATGTGCCTTACGAATCCAAAGGCCAGTATCTCGCTTTTCTCCCTTATCCTCATTAGTAGCGGCACCACTCCTAGTGACCTGATTCACACTAGGATCTTCCTCATAGGTTTCCGGTCTTACCATTTGAAGATTCTGTGTCGAAGTGCACGTATTTTTCTCCCACATCTTAGCAACTAAAACATGACAATATTATATTACATGGTCAAGCTATCTACAATACTTGCATGTTTTTTGCACCATATTTGGGTAGTCGCGTGCATAGTGACCATCATCTCTGCATTTGTAGGAAATGACCTGTCCCCTTCCTCAACTAGTTGATCCACCTCCTCTTCCTCTTCCCCTCTTCTGAAATCCACCACACTCAGACGAGGATGTTGGTGAGGTAGTTTCATCTTGCATTTGATATAATTCAATTTTTTCTAACATCATGTCAAAAATTTGATAGTGTTGTTCAGCATGTCTAATGATGAAAAACATATACAAAACAGTTACTTTAGCTCAGGTGTATATTTTCCGAACCTTGGATAGAAATATGTAGCATGTAGACCCGTAACTTGACAGATTGTGCACCATACTGGAGGTATCCCTCCCGAACCTGTTGCACTCTTTAACTCGCTTGGTTCTTCAATGTTCAAATAATAATTGAATACAAGGTATTTATCCTTATGATGCCCAACATATTTACATCGTATGCACTAGATTTTTGCACATACCTCCTTTCTCTTGTCTTTGCGCAGATTATGAATCTCCAAATGCATTGCTTCTATTGAATCTAAATCTGCTGAGTTCCAAGCACATCAGGTGTTGGCGTAGCTTCTAATTTCATCGCAATCTATATAGCCTCAGCCTCGTGGAAATCTTCTCTTGACCTAATGGTTGGCATAGATGTGGGATTAGCATAGTGATAAACCACTCCTTGTGTTGGGTATCATCGATAGTGAATCAACTATCTTTCTTAGTGTTCTTTAGTCTATGATCTGCCTCACATATAGATTCATTTATCTCCTGATGAATTTCTTTTAATTGTGTAACACACTGCGCATATGATTTAGGCTTCTTGAATTGTTCTTTTAGGGAATATTTAAGCTCATCCATAGTGGAATTAGGGTTTTATTGTAAATATCTGATATACCAATCCAACATGCGATCTTGGAAAGAAGTGGCTAACTGTGCTTTCTTAACATCATCGTTACTAACTTGTTGTGCTCTCCATACATCATCAGTCATAAACCAAAATTTCTCAATGTATTCATTTCCAATACCTCTAAAAGTAGGTAACTTCATAGATGCATCCATATCCGTGCCTGAGGAGGTGGAGGTGGAGTGGATGACTTGTGATATGAGTGTGGAAGTGGAGTGGATGGGATTTGAATGATGGTCAAGGCTCCCTGGTCGTTATGATCTGGTGAAACTTCTTCTGGAGAGACTTACGCTTCTTCAAAACGTGCGATTCACTAGAGCTACTAGTTCTTAGTTCATCCTCACTATCATATCTACCCTTTCAGAGGACTGTAAACAAACCATTCTTCTAGTTCTATGCGGTAAATTCTTCCACTGCACCTAGTCGGGCCTCTTCAAGACATTCATGCAATATGTTCGCACAGAGAGCCCTATTCACATAATAGGATCTTTAGTAATAACTTCAAATAGAATAAGAACTTACCTCTAGGACACTTGAAAATTCTCCTTTCTACTTTGGAGTATTTCACAAACTAATCTACGGAAAATTCAGTCACAAATCCTCCCAAGACATGATCGATCCAATGATCTATTGCGCATGTAATCTTATTGCTTGTCTTTTCTATTTGGTGTATCAATTTATACATCCATTGAGTGACTCCGTTGTCCTTCATGCATGTATTAAATTATTTCAATCATGAAAACCACTCATGTAGATAAGTTGCAAAGGAACAAAATAATATCTCGTGAACTTTTATATAGATGTACTTCTGAACGCACTTTTCAACAGATAATTTAGAACTTTGATTCTCTTAGATCACGAATCTAAGGATATTTCTATCCAACCAATCTTGTAATTCATTCTATGTAGTATGCCACAACATTAAATCACCCTCAAAATGATTGTGGTCCTAGAAACCAAACCATTTGTTGGCTTCATGGGTCCTGACCCATGTTCATAGTTTATCACACAACCAACAAACCCTCCAACTACTGGCCGTTTCGGCAATGACCTACTTGCGCAAATCAAAGTCTCACCTGGAGTGGTATGGTGGGGTTATAGAACTAGGTTTCTGCACCCTGAGGAAGAACTTGATGTGGTGGCCCTAACTAGGTTTATAACAAAACATATTGTAGATTAGAAAAATATGTGCACATTGTTGGGGCCCTGTGATTTGGCTGATTGGAAAACCAAATGACAAGGAAACATGTAAACCAATCTTTAGAGCTCTAGGATCTAGCCCTCCTAGTCTCAGAGAGGGATATCTCAATATGTTTCCAAAGATATGACTTTTTTTCTTGTAAAAAGGTTGATTTTAGGCTAGTTATTAAGCATGAATTTGTTTGATTGTTATGTGGGACATTATGATCTATGCAGCTTAGATAGAAAAGGGAAATCTCTAAGTCATTGAGAAATGGAGTCAAGTATAATATTGTAACAATTTTGTAGATGAATTAGGGGTATGAAAGGGCAAATCTAACTTGGCTGTTGGGTCTACAAATTTTTCAGATGAAATGAAATGAACATCAAGGTTTTTAGAATGAAAAGTAGAACTAAGGGCAGTTAAGAATCCTTAATTATATGTACTCTTCAACAAAGGGACTTAAATCATCATTTGAACATGAAGAAGTATTTTACAGACAGGGCTAACCATGAATTCTACAAATCACACTCCAAAAAATAATAATTTCAAGACAAACTTTCAAAATGAAATCTAAGAGTCATGGAACGCTCTATTTCATCAAGGATTTCACTTTCAAGGACAAGAAAACATTCAAGATTCACAAATAACTGCATTCATAGAAGAGGGAACTCCTAAACATCTATGATTAAAGTTATAAAGACTTTCAAAACAATTATTCAAGCAAGTACAAAGAGTATGATCAAAACAAACCTCTTTGGAAGACTTTGGACAATGGTACTTTTAAAGGAGACTTCAAAAACAATTTTTTAAAGAGAAACAAGAAAGCAAGGAAAACCATAAATCATTATTGAGGCCACTGTATTGAACTATTTAGGAAATAAACAAGCATAAGGGTTTGAAAGCAGTCAAACTACATAGAAAAAACTTAAGCAGATGAAAACATAAAGACAGTGAAGAGTAAACAGGTGTAAGGTGCTTCTAGGAGACATTTCTTAGCCTAAAAATTTTACTCTACTATAAGTAATAAAATGATGAAAACATAATGGAAACAGGAAAAACATTAAACAGATTAGAATACTTCACCAACAACCAAGCTCAGGGATCCAATGACAAAGCTTTCTCCATCCAGAAACAGGTCAAAAAATCCACAAGTTCCAGTACACCAATTTCTTTTTAATCTCAGCAGAACTATGTATTACTTAAAAGAGTTATCAAATGTCCCCATACAATGAGTTCGAATGCAGTATTTATGCTACAAATGAGGAGGTGGAACTATCTAGAGTTCAAAATATTATTAATGACACAGTAAATGCATTCCTATCCTTAAAAACCATGCAAGGCATAAGGTAGGAATATTTCTCAACTAATTCTCTATGTATTAAATCTATCTTTACTTCCTCAGGATAAAATAGCTAAAAAGATTGACTTTGAGGCCTTTTCTACCTTTTACAATAACTGTTTGACAATTTATAAAATATATTTTTTGTGTAGTGACTTCCAATTTGTCTTTTGAGGCACAAAGTAAGTGAAAGGTGTCACTTTTGATTTATCAAGTGAATAAATACTCTTTTTATGTATCCAAGGTTGTATTTAAGCTTGATTTGCCTTAATTTCATCATAAAACTATGTTTTAAGGCCCTTTAGTCTTGATCTACAAATTAAACCTTTTTAAATCTTATTTTTTGTCTTTGAAACCTTTCGGTTTCTTTTGAACTGTTCATTCATCTGTCCTTTATCTGCATCTTTAATATCTCTTTCTTTCTTTCTTCTTATTTTACTGTTTCTTCTTTGTTTTTTCATGTGCAGGGTTTCTTTTGGTGCTGGAGGGTTTAATAATATGACCAATGCTTAAGAAGTATTGGTCAAAACATGAAACTCGAACCCTAAACTCTTCCTTTCCATGATTTTGCAGTTATCTAGGCTTTAGGGGCAGTGACCCTCAGTTCAGCTCCTTTATTGAACCCTGAGAAGGCCTTTTGGCCTTAAATCTTCCATTGAACCCTGCAAAAACCAAAAAATATTAATAAAACCATGCACTGGAGGTTTCACTGCTTATATAGGCTGTGTGGGGGTGGAGGATCTGGGCGGAAGCGGAGATGCAGGCGGAGGAGGGAATGATATGGTGGAGAGGCAAAAAAACTGTGAAAACAGGGTTGAAATTGAATGGAGGCGTGAAAAATGGTCTGACAGTTTTGCGGATACCGTTGGTGGTTTTCGCGTGACCCTCGGCCGGTAAGTGGTTTTTCCTGGAGGGAACGTGATCCAATTAAAAGGAGACGCGTGGCCTTTTTAATACTAGTGGGCTCGTGCGATGGTGGCATGTTAAACTTTGGATTGAAAAATCGTGCAATATAGCATATGAGCCATCGTATGGGAAGGGGTAGATCCAACAGTGTGGAGAGGAGCGTGATGGAAAGGTACACGGGCGGGAGTTTAGTGGGAGATAGGTGGTAGCGAGTGATTGGATGAGGTGTTTGCGTAGGTGGAAGGTGGGCCATATGGTGATGTGGGCTAAGTTGTCGTGGAGTAGAAAGGTCAATCGGTGGTGGTAAAGTCTTGGGTGAATGCAAGCCGTTGGATAAAGCGAACTGACGGTGGGGATCAGTGCAGAGATGAATAGGTTTTGATGGTTGGGGAAAGACTGAATGGGAGATGGGATAAGAGACGTTGGATATATACGATCAACGGCTTAGATTGAGCTCGGGTTTTATGGAGTGGGGTAAGGGAAAAGGGGTGGAAGAGACAGATCTAACTGTTAGATCTTACATATCGACGGCTAGGATCATGTCGGAGAAAAATGGTTGGAGGAAGGTTAATACATGGGGAAAGGGGTTTTTGTGAAGGAAATGGGAGAGGGAAAAGTGAGTCCCCTTGGTAGAGGGAAAACTTTCGGGCACGGTCCTGTGGAGCAAGGGTGACTAGGGGCTAGGGGAAAAAGGGAGCCAATCGCATCGGCAGGGAAAATTTTGGAAAGGGAATGCATTTTTATAGAAGAAATGCCGATGCAATGGGGTTTTGGGCACTTGGTCATAGCGCTCGGGAATATGGAGGAAAAGGGCCAAAGATTTTAAGCCCTCGGGGGCTTAAACCTTTTAATTGAAAAAGATTGTCTTTAGGCAAAAGTGCGTTTTTTAGGCCAGTTTTTAGAAGTTCCAATAGGTAAAGAGGGGAATTTTTAAACCATAAAAATGGTTTTTTATAGGTTTAAATGGTTTTTAGTAAAAATAGAGGAAAATGAAGGAAAAAAGAGGGTTTTTTAAAGCAAGTATAAGGGTGTTTATAATGGTTTAAGGGAGGTTTTTTGAGAGGAAATAATGAATTGATAAGGGGAAAATAGGTTATTTTTCAGAGGAAAATGGACTAACAAAACAGGGAGAAAAAGCCTGCAATGAGCTTTCTTTTCTGAAACAGCAAGATAACTTTTTAGGAGATATAGATGAAGATTTCAGTGGACTGATGGACTTGAAATGATGAAGGCAGTGAGATTTCTAGAACTCATAATGTATCTTGCAATTTTGTTCTACAAATCTAGGTTTGTTACATTTAGTCATCTTTGGATAAAGCCAAAATTATGGATGACTAACAGTGGCTCCATTTGAGTAGCACAACTGTCCTTTTAGGTATCCAGAACCTTAGTTTATAGATCTTTGGCCTTTAGTGGACTAGTGCCTTATGCATTGGGAAGATTTATTCTTTTCTTGATGATTTTCTTTAAATTTTTTCAATTCTTCAATGACCTGCAACATGAAATTTCTTCAAACATCATCTATTCCTACCCAATCCTACTTGTCCTAGCATTTTTTCTCCTTTTTTGAGTGCATTTGAACTAGCAAACTCTTTGACCTTTTATTTTTTAAAACAGAAATAAACTATATAATCCTATCCTTCTTTCTTCCAAGAGTCCAGATTAAACTATTGAACTCTTTATTTTTCTACCTAGCTACTATCTGTCAAGATTAAGCTATTTGACAGATTTTATTCTCTATTTATAAAATAGGAAATTTAAACATAGTCAAATCAGGGTTAGACTATTTGATCTGCTATGGTGTCTATGGCTATATGTACAAGCCGCACATAGACTTTATTTGCAGAAAAATAAAGAAAAAGGCTTAAGATTTTAAAACTAAAGACATCCTTCTTTTCCTTTTCTAGCTCTTGATTTTGATATTTTTGAGTTGTCTTCTTCTTCTTTTCCTGGTTCAATTTTTAGCATGTTTGAACCATTTTTCTTCTATTCTAATCTAATCTACTGATAATCCAAGATTAAATTGTTTGGAAAATCTGATTCAGTAACCTATCAGTAGTAAATTGAAAGTATGTTCAACCATGTTTAAGCTAGATGACTGAACACTATATCATTTCTTAATCAGAAGTGGCACTTAGATTTGCTCACTTTCAGAAATTCTCTTTTTTGGGTATGGGGTTTTACCTCTTTTGAATGTGCCCTCTTTTCTTTTTCTATTTTTGTGTTTTTTCTTTCTCAAATTTGAGAAACAATGTTATATACAGTGAAAAATAAAAGATTTGAAATTTAGGACTCTTGACAGAAATAGTGCTTGAGCATTCTACCATTGATAGGAGCTCCAAATAAATCGTCCCCATTCAGCTCTTGCAGAAAGAATGCATTATGACCCCTAATAGAATGAATAATATATGGCCCTTTCCACATATTCTCAAATTTTCCATGTTTTCCTTTCTCTTCCCTTCTAGAATCCCACTTTAGAACTACATTCCGGACTTGGAAATCATTTTCTTTAGTCCTCTTGTCAAATAATTTCTTGATACTCTCTTGGACTGTTTGTGTTCTGCTGTACACTTCTTCTCTGGTCTACTGTAGAGGCAAATCTGATTGAGAAAAGAGCTAGGTTGAGAGCAGAGAAAAGAGTTACATACAAGGATGATGCAATGCCATCAACCTCAGCATCAAATAATAAAACTGATAACTTAGTGGAGGTAATGGAGAGAATGCTTGAAAAGATAAATCTGAATAATAGAGTGCCTCCTAGAAAAAACCAAAACAGAAACAGAAACCAAAATCTCAGAAGAGACCCTAATCAAGATAGGAAAAGAGATAATTAAAAATATATTAGGCGTCCCTTTCAACAAAATTATGTTGATGAAGAAGAAGAAAGGGAACTTGAAAGGTTGGAAGAAAATCATGTAAACTTGATAGGATCTGATAGTGAGACATATTTTTTTCTCACTAAAGAATAACAAGGATTCTTCTCTTCAAAACAAACTAAATACAATAATAAGGATTCTGAAAATTACAGATTGGGGTTTCAAAATGCTATCATGGAGGTACACAAACAATACAATCTTAGAAGCAAAGGTATCCCAAAGAGTTCTAGTGACAAAATCACTAGTACTGTTGTTAAGAAAACCTCAGAAAATGAGCCTAAAAAGACAGCAAGTAACACCAACACTTTAGCAAAGAAAGAAGATCAAAATAAAGAAAAAAACATTCAGCAAAGTGTTGAACAAAAATTCCCTAGTACTTCTGTTAGTGGCCCTAACAAATCTGTCCCAAATAGAAATCCAAATAAAAATCAGCAAATCCGAATTGCTGAAAGAGTTGTAAATGACAAAACTGATGTAAATATGTCAAGGACAATAGTCCCTTTCAGCCTTGAAGGGGAAATTTCCAAAATAAAAATCACCATACCCTTAGCTGAAATAGTAAATCGGGATGTATATTAAAACAAAGTTTTGAAGGCTTTGAATATAGGCAGTAACAGTGATGCTTTAAACTTGACAGATGATAAACCTGAGTTATTCTTTGGTCTTGAAGTTGAAGGAAAATACCAAGAAGGTGTTGTCCCTCCCTTCTATGTCAGCCTGAATATACATGACAAAATCTTACATAACGCCATGCTAGACTCAGGTGCTTCACACAATATTATACCCAAAGTAGTCATGGAAAGCCTAGGCCTAGAAATTACTAAACCATACAAAGACCTTTACTCTTTTGATTCAAGCAGAGTCAAATGCTTAGGCTTAATTAAAGATTTTTGTGTTAACTTGTCTCAAATTCCTGCTAAGAGACTAGTAATGGACATAGTGGTAGCTAAAATTCCCCGTAAATATGGCATGCTTCTATCTAGATCATGGGGAGCCAAAATTTAGCGGAGCCTTCAAATGGACATGTCTTATTCCACAATCCCAGTGTTTAACCAAACTAGAAGACTATACAAGGAATCCCACATGAAATATATGGTGAGCAACATAGATAGACCAAACAATTCTCCTATTTACTCCATCCTTTCAAGTTTGGATTCCTTTATCTTATATAATGAAAATGAAATCAACCAACTAGAAAAGGAAAACAAAGGAGAAATTAGTCTACCAGAACAGTCAAATCTGCCCTTAAGTGAAGAAAAGAACAGTCTAGATTTTAGCAGCCTTGAACAACAGAAAGAAAATGAAAATGAGATTGAAATACCTTGGAAAATAAACTTTAATGGCTCTTGTAGCAAATTAAGTGCAGGGGCTGGTGTATGGATACAAAACACAAACAAAGGATTTTCCTATAAACTGGATTTTCCATGCACAAATAACATTGTTGAATATGAAGCCCTCCTTATTGGCTTACACTTACTCAAATATTTTGGAGCCAAAAGAATATTAGTCCAAGGGGATTCTGAGCTAATTATTAGACAAATTAAAGGGAAGTATTCAACCAAAAATCCAAAACTTGGAGAATATAAAAAATGCTGCCCTTGATCTCCTAAAAACCTTTGAAAAATATGAACTCATTTTCATCCCAAGGGCCCAAAATAATCTAGCAAATGAGCTTTCCTTTGCTACTAGTAATTGCCAAATACCAGAGAGAAATGAAAAATCTGACATAAAGGTAAAAAAAATACCTGCAATACCTGACAATGAATATTACTGGCAAGTGTTTGAAGGATACAAACACATAGATGATTTTCTGCAATCAAAGAATGATTTTTCCATACCAGCACCTTTTTCAAGCCATGAAGAAAACTATTTTAATGAATAACAAAACCCTGAAACAACGCTGTCTTTTTCTGCTGATATAAACCATTTTGAACATCCTTTTAGAGAAGAAATAATTGATAGTGCATAACAGACAGATCTAGAAGTTTTACAATGTAAAAATGATAAAATTCCAAGAGGTGTTGCACCATTAGAACATATTTTCGATTTCAATGATGTAGCCAAAGAACCAAGGATGGACCCTATAGAAACAAACATAGAATAACATAACATAGGTAGCCTGGCAGAACCCAAAATGATAAAGCTACCTAGCACTCTCCCAGCCCATATCAAACAGTAATACATAAAAAATTTCAAAAAATTTAAGGATGTGTTTGCATGGGGATACAAGGATTTAAAATCGTATGATACCATCATCATTCAACACAAAATTCCTCTTAAGGAAAATCAGAAACCTTTCAAACAAAAAATTAGAAGGATAAACCCTGATTTTTTGCCTTTAGTTGAGAAAGAGATTAAGAAAATGTATGATGCTGGAATCATAGCTCCTATTAGGTATTCAGAATGGGTTCCCAACTTAGTATCTATTAGGAAAAAGACTGGGGAAATTAGACTCTGGATTGATTTCAGAAATCTAAATAGAGCCTCCCTTAAAGATAAGTATCCCTTGCCAAAAATGGATCATATACTTCAAAGGGTGGTTGGGTCTAAAATAATTCTCACCACTGGATGGGTTCTTAGGTTACAATCAGGTTTTAGTACTCCCAAGTGACCAACATAAAGCTACTTTCACCACACCTTGGGGTACATTCATGTATGCCAAAATGCCATTTGGCTTAATGAATGCAAGGGCCACCTTCCAAAGGGCCATGGACATAGATTTTTTAGAAGACATAGGCTATTTTATAATCATTTACCTTGATGACATTATGTTTTTCTCTAAAACTGATGAAGAACACTTGATACATTTAAGAAAAGTTTCCAAGAAATGTAGGAAATATGGCTTATCTTTGAATCCCAAAAATACACTCTTTGGTCTCCAAGAAGGAAATCTTCTTGGCCACATAATTTAAAAAGAGGGAATCAAAGTAGACCCTAAAAGGATTGATGGCATATTGAAAATTAGTCATCCTAGAAACCTCAAAGAATTACAATCTTTCATTGGGAAGATAAATTTTTTAAGGAGGTTCATCCACAACGTTGCTGAGCTATTTAGAAATATCACAAACATGATAAAGAAAGAGGTAGGTGTTAAATGGAAAATAAAAGCTAATAAAAGCTAAACAATCATTTGAACTAGTGAAACAAACTCTTACTCAAACACCTGTTCTTATTAGTCCCGATTTTACCAAGGATTTTTATATCTTTTCTTTTGCATTTGAACATACAATAGCTGCAGTATTACTACAAAAGAATGAAATGGGGCATGAACAACCTATATCCTTTTTTAGTAGGGCCTTAAGAGATGCTCCACTCAAGTATAACATCATGGAGAAACAAGCCTTATCCTTGGTAAAAGCATTGAAAGACTTTAGAGTCTATATTCTGAATTCTCACATCATTGCTTTTGTTCTACACACAGTTGTCAAGGATATTCTAAGTCAAGACCCGGATGGTAAAAGGGGAAAATGGATTGCTATTATTCTATAATATGACTTAGAAATTAGGCCTACCAAACTAATCAAGGGGCAGGGATTAGCTAAGCTCATG
The DNA here is from genome assembly GCA_034641835.2 of Pinus albicaulis. Taxonomy (NCBI): domain Eukaryota; kingdom Viridiplantae; phylum Streptophyta; class Pinopsida; order Pinales; family Pinaceae; genus Pinus; species Pinus albicaulis. Next base: position 1,899,350,124 of record CM076578.1, read on the forward strand.
GCTGAGTCAAACTTCCAAGCACTTGATATGAAGATGGTTGATGTCTTAGAAGAAATAGAGCAATTCACATCCCCATTCATTGAAGAAACATTCGTGAATTCACCTTGGTATGTTGAAATCATATATGTGCTACTTTATCTGAATGCCCCTCCTTTGTCTAAAACTAAAGCTAGATTTTTAAAACCGAAGACTTTGAATTATTGCATATTAGATGGGGTTTTATATTGGAAAAATGTTGTTGGAATATTGCTTAAATGTTTTCTTGAAGTTGATGCAGGAAAAATCATGCATGAGCTGCATGAGGAAGAATGTGGAGGACATTTGTACTGGAATACTACAACAAATAAAATCCTCAGATTTGGTTACTATTGGCCCACCCTTTTTCCAGATACTCAAAAACTTGTCGTGTCTTGCCATAAGTGTCAAATTTTTGATGGCAAGAGAAAGATCCTACCTTTACCTTTACATCCCATCAGTGTTGAGGATCCTTTTCAATAATGGGGCTTGGACTTCATTGGGGAAATTCACCCATCTTCTTCAGCCCAACATAAGTGAATCCTCATTGCCACTGATTATTTTACCAAGTGGATAGAAGCTATACCCTCTAGGAATGCTACTGACTCTGTCATTATCAAGTCCCTTGAAACCAACATACTATCCAGATTTGGTTGTCCAAGAAAAATTATCACAGAGAATGATGTTGCCTTCAAATATAAGAAAATGGTTGACTTTTGCTATAAATATCATATTACATTGGGTCATTCCATTGCCTACTATCCCCAAGGAAATGGATTAGTTGAATCCTCCAACAAAAGATTTGTCAATATTATTAGAAAACTGTTGGAGCATATTCAAAAATCATGGCATAGTAAGCTTGTTCATGCTTTATGGGCTGATTGATTAACCACCAAAAAGTCAATAAATATGCCCCCCTATCAGCTGGTTTATGGCATGGATGTAGTCTTCCCAACCTCTTTAGGAGTTCTGGTCATGAAATTCCTCCAAGAAGTACAATCTAAGGAAAATGATATGCAGAGAAGGATAAATCAGACCATTCACCAAATTAGGTAGATTTTTTCATACTTGTTTAGATAGTTTTGCCAATGATCGAGATCAAAGAATCCATCGCATCATCTGACCCATTTGACTGAAACAAAATATATATACAATCGATATATCCCCCTAGAACTGAAGGGACCAAAGGGAGGGAATAGCATACATGTTGTTAAATGCAGGGAGGTAAGTGGTTTGACCAAACGAAGAGATGGATATAGATAGTAGCCCATGAAGTGGCATATTGTATACGGGTTTACCGAACGAAGAGAGGGATATAGTCGGGTGGAAGCAAAGCTATCTAACCCAAACCTATTGACTGAGTCACTGTGACTGACCCTACCCCCAAGCAATCTCACAAGAAATAGATCTTCCATCACTCACAAACTACCCCCATCAAACATCAATTCTATCCATCCATTGAACTTACACTTTCAAATGATCACTGTCAAACGATCTTCCTTACGCACACCATTGAAAGCAATCTCACCATCTACTGCTTTTCTTCTATCACTAGCTAGATCTATAGGCTGGTACTCTCTTGCTTGAGAATTATAAGCTAGTGTAACCTAAGAACTATAGGCTGGATCTACTTCACGGGGAGCTCTCGAACCCATAGTAATCACTGGAAATAGATCTTTCCCTCGCTAACCAAAGAAATAACTCACCGAATCTAGGTCTTCCACCCTAATTATATATGTAATTATGCATTTTCACTTCCCCCGCTTAAAGATATAAGGCCTTATAAATACTCCTTAAAGAGATGCCTTCGTGTGTTTAAGGGCTTGTAATAGTATAGTGGAAAAGATTGGCTCTAAAGACTTACACCTTCTGAACCCAGCCAATATGGGTAGTGTTGCGTACCACTACGTAGGATACAACTATTATCCCTCTTCAGCTTAGCCTGGAACCACCCGCAGCTACAAAAAATAGGCCCTTACACGACACGTTATATTACATAAGTAATATTAAGAAAATAACCGATATGGCACAATACATTCCATTTTGGAGGGCTTACTTATCCCTTCCCTTGGTTCGTGTGACTTAGCTCCCTATCCAATGAATAGGCCTATCCCAAGGCAAATAGCTTACTTGGTCCTACTTGGATGCATTTTCCTAGTTATGCCCAATTACTTATACTTACATAGTTGGGCCCTACCTAGCTACGTCTATATACCAGGCCCAACCCTTCCCTTCTAAACACTATCCTTCTTTGGCCGGTGAAAGGTAAGACTGGCGGGGATAGCGGATACACCTACCTACCAATAGGCATACCTACCTAACAGCAGGTGGGACTATCTGTAACCCTAGTCTAACAAATAGACGGTATTTATTTATTTATTTATCTATAGGTCATCCGGGCTACTCACATTCATTTCTTTTTCTTTAAGATTGGCATTTCAAGAAATATATTTATAACTCAACGGAACAGCCCTCAAACTCTTCCTACAAAATAGGACTTTATGCCTATGATTTGATGGATGATGCATCACTTATGACAAACCCGTTTAGCATACTCGACAAGGACACACAATTTTCTTCATGCTAGCCAGGCAATGCCAGCAGTAAGGGAAGTAGTGCGTGTTCCCTGATAGTCATTTAGTGAGTGATTGACTTGATTCATATTGAATATATTATGAGAGGAGGGCCCCATTGGACAGTGGCGTGCCGGTTTTTACTTTAGGGGTCTTCCACGTGGGTGCATGTGGAGAGGTCTTTCAGAAGCTACATTGATTGGACTTTATTGGATTGGCTTGAGAACATATGCCGAGAGAATCAAAATAAGGGCTTACCGTCAGAGGAGATTGGGAGATATGGCGACCCACTTTGCATAATATAAGATATAATGTACGTTACCGCACCTCTACATCTTAATGGGCCTTATTCCTGTGGTTCTGCTTATAGCTACCATAGCGGCACCCTTAGGAGCAGGCACGAAGTCGTTTTGGACCAGATTCTACAAACACTCTAATTAGCCATTTTCGTCTATTAAGATTGAATTTTTATACGAGGTCCGGGTAACTCTTTACCAATCAGGGGACTCAAACTGGATTTGATTCTTTATGAACTATACCCTTAGCCCATCCCCACCGGGCATTCCCAGAAAGGTGACACAGGAAAGGGGCATTGAAGAAATTGACACTAGTCGAGCCTGGAGGTAAAGGGTTCAATCACTTGATGACAAGAGGCGACCCAAGAGGCAATCATTCCCAGGAAGGAGGTCACTATTCCCCATAGCTTTTACCCGAAAGCCATTACACACTGGCCACTGCCAATAGCAGACAATTAACGAATAGTCGTCAGGTTACGATGCCGGTACTACATGCTGCCACGAGTCGATGTCAGGGGATTCAATACAAGTGTCGATGCCAAGTAGGTGGTGATCTCAGGAAGGATTCAATTTGTTCTTTTTGGTTTTGGAACTGATGGAGCACGTCTTATTTTCCGTTTATGGGAACCGATCACATAGCTTACTATGCATCTGTTTTTATAAGTTGCTAAGCCAATTGTTTTTGTCTAATAACATAGATAACGCAACCTTTGAAAATGAGCCATCTGCCAAGAAAGAAAGGTGGTACCCAAAATTTCCCAGTACGCCCCGTCACATCCCCACATGACGTTCAATACGCTTCTCCCTTTTCAACTTGATTTGGAACCTGCCCTAGATGCTCTATCTGATTCAACCCAGTAAAACTGGACAGACACTTCTACCCTTGCCCCTTGATGGTTTCTCGCTACAAACAACTTGAGGAGGTTACACGAGAAAATATGGGATGGGACAATTAGGGGAGTTAGGTCGGTAGTTATTTAGTCATTTCGGGAGGACGTGGGACATAGAGGCCCTATCCATCGAACATTAGGTCTGGAACTTGACGCCTGGCCATTAGGTATAGAACTTCAGGGCTATCTGTGGAACATGAAGACGTGCAACAGGATTTAGGGTCACACCATTTGGATCACACTATCTGAGCCATAGACTAGACACCTTAAACCCAAGGCAGGAACACTACAGGCTACGCAAGCCCCCTTTTAGCTGGTGGGGGGTTGCTTGCCTTCGTGGTCCCTTATCCTGGTTTCTCATCGAATGGAACGATATGAATTGAAATGAGCTGTGAGTTCAAGACGCATTCTACTTACCATTTACACATCACCGCCTTTTCCCCGTTGGTCTATTATACTGCCTTACTGCCTTCCATTCAACTGCCTTATTTTCTTTACTCGATTGACTTCTGTTTCGACAGCTGCTCTTTCTTATTTAACCGGTACAACAGGACAGACACTGAAAGCACTTCCCCCTTGAAGCTCTATATGATTTCACCTTTGAAACTGGATAGAAGCTTTTGACATTTCCCCTTTAGGTTGGAGCGCTATCGCTTGTATGGGTTGCAAATGGTTCACACTACCTTATCGCTATCGCTTGCCCCCATTATGATGCTTAGGACCCATGCTCCATAAACCCAACCACATTTGAAATAGTACACAACTATGTTATGACATCGAACAAAGATATTAGCTCGACCATCCATTCCCACTAGACTATTGACCATTGGACTAGAAACTAAGACCAGACCAATCAACTACCCATATACTTTCAATAGTACCTTCAACTAACAACACCCCCATAGGTCCACCTCACCTTTTTTCCATTGGAAGGGGGATATTAGGGGGTAAATAATGGTTGGTATTGGTGGTTTGGTAATAGGTTTGATCCAAAGGCCCATTGGGAGGGAGGTTCCACGAACACCGGGAGGAACGGTACGGGACACGGTACAAGACACGGTACAGGACTGAACCTTGTGACGAGGCCAGTAACCATATAATAGTTCCTTCCTAATGCCCATATACTATTGCCATTTCCACTAGTTATAATATTTCCTTACCTATATCATCCAATCAACTAACTTCATACCCATTCCTGGTTCAATGGGAACCTCTTAATCGCCTTAGGCTTATGGTTCATCGGTAACTAAGACCTTTAGTTCATTGTGCTATTGACAAAGAAAGACCCATAGATAGAACATTGGGTATGGGCCTAAGTATTGGTTTGGAATTAGTTTAGGGCCTAAGAGAATGGTCCTTCACTTCAGTGATCCCGATTGATTGATCTCCAGGAAGAACCTTTAGATCTGAATTTTCCCTGTAGAGAGAGCTCTTCTTGTCCAATTCATAGGGGAATATTATTATGCCGAGTACTGCCGATAAAGACTGCTTTGGACCCTTGCCTTAGGACCTACCTTGACTTCCGAACCTTCCCTTCTTTGTAAAACCATGAGCGTCAATGCTGGGCAGGGGAGAAAAGAAAGGGAATATGTGCTTTTTACCACAATGTGCCTGGGACTATGGTGCCTATGTGCGCTTAGAAAATTCTATTTGAATTGATGAAACAGGGCTATGTTCGGGCAGTTAGACCTCACCACAAGACCGAGTTAAGACAGCTCGTTATATACAATGCACCTGTTCAGGTTCAAACACCAGTCATAGACAATAGACAACGGTCAGACAAACATATGCAGGCAGAGCCAGAAGGTCGCCAATAGCTCTAGTTATCATTGATCATGATTGCCGGGAGTACTTACTTGAAGGTAAGTTACACTCATATGTCAGTTCTCATTGACCATAGCCAATAGTTTAAGCCAGGAGTCTTAGTCGAGGCCACGTATCCATCACTTTATGCCAGGAATATCTCTACTACTCGATCAGTTGATCCCAGGTGTCAATCCCCAGGAGTCAATGCCGGTAGTCGATCCAATAGTCAATCCAGTCGATGCTGCTAGTCGATGTCAGGTTTCATAGTCGCTAGTCATAGTTACAGTTGGCAGTATTAGCTAGAAGCAGCTGAAACATTAAGCTCTAGGAAGTGCATTAAGGACGGTCCACGGTCCATGAATTAAGCTACTTTCAGTGCCGCATGATGAAGCTATGCTTGGTGTAGCTAGATGTTATTTTCGGTGCCATGTATTCATACAGGAGCTTATGACAGGACTCCGTGCTACTAATGTGCTACTCGATCAGGCCATACAACCAATGCCAAGAGTCAATCACTCGATACCCAACTGTCATTGCCAGGAGATCCACCGATAGCTTATGGTCCACGATAGATAGGAAGGCTGCTTATGCTTTCCTAGATAGTTAATGATTGAGGGAATACCATATAGATTTGGGAAAGGCACCATGTTCAATTGAAACAAATATAAAACAAACTTCTCATTTTACATTCTTATTCATTGAAAACTCATTTTTCGAGGGGCCAATGATGTATACCCCACCTTTCGGGTGGACTCAAATGGATTTGTTATTTCTGAATATCCTCATTCAAAAAAATTTAGGAGATTGGCGATTCATTTTCTTTTTGGTTTAGCTTTATCCTCACTGCTTCTTGATTGATCGCAGGCAGGCGGGGTGGATGGCTTATCTCAACTGATAGGATGTGTTGCTAAAGCAAGTTGCCTAGCTTGTGAGCAGGTAGGGCTAGGGCCATCAAAAAGCAAACATCTTCTATGTGCACTAGATTCAGTTCATAAATGGGTTATACGTGTAGTGAACGACACATGGCTAGGGGCCATGCAGTTAATGGAGTGAGGTTTCTGCTCAGTTTGTGAATCGAGGGTTTAAGAACCTCTATTTTTGTTGTCATGGTACGTGAGTCCCATGTTCCCAATTTACAGTCATATTCTCAGAGCCAGTGGTCATAGCCGATTGATCATAGCCACCAAGATAGGAGAATAAACCCAGCGATACACCAAATTAGAAGATTTATCATTTTAACCTTCATTGCTTGTCAGAAGACATTGAGCCACACGTACCTTACTAGATATCAATTAAGCTATGCCGCTTACTAATGATTAGTTAAGCCCACAATTGTTGTTTTGACCAATTGACTTCTTTAGGATGATTCACGATTGGAAGAATGCTTATTAAGTAAATAGTGAAAGATATAAGGGAGAATTGAGATAATATTAATAAATCCTTATTTTTAGGCCAATAGCGTGACGCCAAAGGGACAAATTAACCGTTGAGCTATGGAAAGGCAAGCCACAACTTCCATTCCTTTCTTTCTCTCAGCACCGACTACTTGGCACCGACCAGAGCTTCATGATTGATCAGATCTTTATGCACTGACTGTATCCAGCCCATGAAAATGTAAAGGTTCGGCAAAGCACTTTGTTTCAACAGAACTTTCTAGGTAAAACTAACATCGGGTAGAAGTGAATCTTACCTACTGAAACGCCTTTGGTGATAAGGTTTATTCGAAGATATATAGGAAAAGACCAAGTACCTCAACAAACTTCATGTAATCGAGTGATTGAACCTGGATCGCCTCTTGGATCGAGTAGCGGGATCGGCTGCATCGACTACTTGAGTGCATCGACTGCATCAACTAGCGGGAATCGACACTGACTAGGTATCTTCTATTGTCTTACTGGCACTGACCGGTGGATTAGGTCCTTTCGAGTAGGCCTTTGGAGTAACCTCTTTGTGTTAGGCCCCTTGGATTAGCTCTATGTGTCGCTGTAGGATCTCCTGTTCTGTATCGTTCGTAACTGAATCGGTAAGGTCATTGGATGTAGAACCTCCTGTTCCATATCTATCGGTAAGGTGTTATAGTCCACTAAGGTTAAAGCAATCATTCGTCTGTGTACCTCACACTGGAACTACATAATCTGTTCCCTAAGGCTGCTCCTTTCCGGCCAGCAGCATCATAAGAAGATTTAGTTCTCTATCCATTTCTTCTTTGGTGAACTTATTTGACGATAACATGGCTCAAATTATATGCTCATAAGACGAGCCCTAGGAAGGAGCAACTCAAATATCATCATTATGACTGAATCTGATGTCATCAGGGTTTAACGAGTCTGAAAAAGGAATAACTCAGTGTATTTTCATGTTTAGAGAGTTTGAAAAGACAGCGGAAAAGTAAACTCCAACAGTCCCTTTTTTTAAATAGATCCTCAGATCCAAAAAAGTAGAAAACTATGTCTGAGAAAAACTCCTAGTCACGATAGGCTAGGTTATTCCTTTTTCATAAATAATTTATCCCAGCCTGAAAAAGGGGTAAACGTATACTGGATAGATGTCGTTTCGCAGTCACTTTAACGAGATCGAAACGACAAGCGACTTGACAATCTTTTCATATTTAGAGATTCAGAAAAGAGTTGAAAGTTGACTCCTCCTAGAGGAACAAGTGGTATAAAGGGGAGCAACTGGTTCTGGTAATGGTGCAACTACTGAGAACATGATAAAAGTCAAGAGGCTGGCTAACAAGACCACTCATCGCAGCGGTTCCTTAGGAATGGGTAAAAAAAGCAAGTGAAGGCATATGATCGGCCAAGTAGATAATGACGATGGAGTGAGAAAACCAAGGCTCATCTGAAAAAAACAGGCTGATAAAATGGAAATCACAAGAGGTAAGATGGGTATGGTTTCATTTTTACACAAGCTTGAAATCAGGAAACTCTACTTGAAGTTGGTTTCATTTTTACACAAGCTTGAAACAAAGATAAACTATGCTTGAAACTGGTTTCATTTTTACACAAGCTTGAAATGGAAACAAACTATGCTTGAAAAAGTAAGCATGCCCCCAGCATGGTGACTCAATTTGAGGTACATTCCCCCCAAGCTGCAGTCCATATGGAGTGAAGGTTAAAATTAAGAGAGTAAGGAAAAGACTCGACTGGTATTTTATGAGAACTTATCAAAGACTCGAATTGAACAGGAATGTGTTTCATTGTTTTAACGAGGTTGACACATTAAAAGAACTATCCTCATGACCTTGATTCATGTTTTAAGGAGCTTAACACAAGAAAACTAACTATGCTCCGATGAGCTTGTTTCATGGTTTATGGAGCTTGACACAAGAAAAAGAACTATGCTCCAACGAGCTTGCTTCATTTTTTAGGGAGCTCGACAAAAGAAAACGAACTTTGCTCTGACGAAAAATCATCATGATGAATAAGAAGTCATGGCTTCCAAAAGGTTCTCATCCGATGGGAGAAAAACATCTTGGAAGTCTGGACCCAATGCCCCCAGCACACGATGCACAATGGCACCATCACTAAGCACAGGCACGGGGTAGGTAGCCACATAGTTGACCTACGGTGGGGAAAATACAACAGGTGGATAAAAAATAGGAAGGGATGATGGCAGGCCAGCTACCACATTAGGACCAAAGAACGAAATTTGATCAATGGTCACGATCCGTCCTTCATGCGGAAAACAGACCACATGAAAAAGGGAGGAGACGAATGCTCCCATGGCACATGTGTAATAGCGCCCCAAAATCATATTGAAATCCAAGGGGCCTAGAACAACCATTATGTCCATATGGACGGTTTTACCTCCCAAAGTAATAGGTAACCTTGGAAGGATCCCTAACAGTTGACTAGCTCTTCTGTTAAACGCCAATAGATTCTACGTAAAAAGCACAATCAAAATCAAAAGGCCTATACCATTATCTCAAAATCTTGCCAAATAGTTGAGGATAAAATACTAACAGACGCGCCTTCATCTGTAATGGTGCTCGGTACGACCAGACCAAAGGCTTATACCATTATCTCAAAAGGCACATAAGATAGAAGGCAGTATCCTGCAAATCGATTCCAATCAAAGGAAGTGACCAAACTACCTGGAGGGGCTACCATCGAACCGAGATGGTCTTCCCCTGGTGTTGCTGAAGAATAAGGAGCATCCTCCATGACCTCCATCACGGAGTCGGGAATGGTATCCTCCAGGACCTCTATCACGTGAGGCGGAGGAGCAGCTTCTTGAGGTATAGGGACAGGAGAATATTTCTCCAAGTCCGAACAATCTGAAGATAGAAGAAGAACATGAGGGGTGTGAGATCCACTCTCAACGAAAAATACCTGGTGCACCGTAGATGGGGCCAGCTCAACTGATCCCACGACTAATGGTTGACCGGGAATGGATTCCTGAATTTGAATTTTCGAGGGAGCGAGATTGACCAAGGATGACTCTTGACCAATCGTAGGATCAGCTGGTGGAGGAATCAAAGAAAGCTATTTGTAACCAGCCAAAAGGCACGGTGTAGAAACAATCGACTTGTCCAAAATTCGCTTGGATTCATCCATATACGGACAAAGGTGAATGGCATGGTGCCCCCCACACAACTTATAGTGATTGGCAAGCTTACCCTGCTTCTTAGGAGTTTTACCAGCACTAGCTGAAGACGTGCCCCCAACCTGACTCCCGGAAGCCAAAGGCAATGGCAGATGATCATTGGACCATGCTTCGAGCACCTTTGGAATGCCAAGGAAATCTCGAAGAAGATGGTCACATGTGCACAACATGAAAGGGAACTTGACTTTCCGCGGAGGGTTGGAAGGTTTATCAAGAGGAGATGTTTCAGAAGCAGTAGTTGTAGCCTTAGCCTCTCTCTTATCAGACTTCTTCTTCTTTTTCTTCTTCTTCTTCTTCTTAGCCACCTGGTTACTCGAATCCAGAATTTCAGCAGGAAAAGTAGAAGAGGAGGACGTAGAAATAGGCAAAGAAGGGGAGAGGTCCACCTTGGAATCAACATGATGTTTTTCAGGCGAAGGAACTGATTTAACAGTAGCCAAGACATTCGGGACCACAGAGGTTGAAAACAAAAAAATAGGCAACCCAACAGTTAACCCGAGAAGGGACAACATTGCCATATAAGGAGCACCAACATTCCCAAAAGGAGGAAAATGACCAAGATTCCCGTCGGAGGGGATTCCTTGGTTGGTGAATTCCAAAAAAGTTTCCATAGGAGACAACCCAAAACAACACCCTAAGGAAACTAAATTTAACCAGGAATATTGCGTGGGCAGTTAATTTTTAAAACATAGAAACAAAACTCTACCATTTCATCTTTTAAGAGTTGAGAAATAGGAAAAAGGTGACTCTATCGCTTTCAGATTGGAAACAAGCGCGTAAATACAAGCGCTTGATGATCTTTTCAAATTTAATGAGTCAGAAAAGATCAAAATGACCACTCTGGTAATCTAGGCAAAGGGTGTACCAGATATCTGTGAACTGCAATATACACCTTGGTTTCAAAATGAAAGAGAAATAAACCAAGGACTTGACGTACGTGTAGGTAATCTCCCCGAATGCTTTGTCTGGTGCATCACGGGTATAAGGCAGCAGACTTGGCTTCCTACAAATAAAGGATAGCAACCTAGTGGGGTCTCCCTTAATATATGTGACGGTACAGGGAGCACAAGTCCATACTAGTGCTGTCTAAAGCCAAGAGGCGAATAAAAGCTACTAGGTTTAACGACGCTGGAACACGTCACTAGCCTAGACCTCTAGATATTTCGTTAATGTTTCAATGTTGCCTTAAGGTAAACTGAATAAATTTTATGGTTGATCTTCAATTATGTCTCAGTTTCAAGGCCCTACCATATGTCATCTGACAATCTCCTGTATGCAGCTATATGACGAAAGAAATATTTCAATTCGATGAATGCTATCTAGTTAAGGGAAGAGTTTCAAACAATGATGCAACAAACAACAATACTGAAAACGAAACTTTTTCCAAACTAGATGACTTTCACTATCCAAAAATAATTTCAAACATTCAATGATGCAAATAATGCAATGTAATCTATGCAAAATCCTCTTTTTTGAAAACTATGCAATTGTAATCTATGCACAATTTCCCTTTTATTTTGAAATGATAAGAATGCACTCAATGAATTTTTCGATGAAATGAGAATCTACTTAATGCATGCTTCTAATGAAACAGAATGCACTTGATGCAGTTTTTAGCTTTCAATCATTAAACAATGTGATCTAAGTTCAATGATAAATCCCAAAAATACTCTTCAATGCAATGTAATCTAATGCATTTTAATGAAAATAAAAATTTGAGACGAAAACTAAATGAATCCAAATCTCCTTAATGAAAGGATGAAGGCAAAAGGGATGCAAACAAACACTAAGAATGCAATCATTGTTTCAAAATACTTTGTAACGAAATTCCTCAGAAGGTGACAAGACATATGAGGTCAAATAGAAAGAGGAATTCCAAAAAATGAGATCAAAACAAGGCATTCATTCCCTTTTACATCAAGAAATCATGGAGAAAAGACATTTCAAACAATGAGCAATGTAATCTATGCTCATATAGTGAAAATACCGGAAGGGAAAGACACACTGGTAAAGGATTTAGGGAAAAAATCTCAATTTTCACACACCCTGAAATGGCACGACTTTCTCACTGACAACTAGCGCCAATTGGCGTGACTTGCTCACTGACAACTAGCACCAATGGAAAATTAACGCGGGTTGCTAACTGACAACAAGCGCCAATGCCTGAAAATGAAAAAACAAAGAATTTATCCCAACCAAGACCAAAGTCACCACTTCAAGCAAAATCTAAAACTAACCCAGAAGCAAAGTACTGACCAAAAAAAAACTTTCGAACAAGGGAAAACCCTAGCACCTATAGGAAATGGCGTGACTGTCTAGATGTAATCCGCGCCAGATAGGGGATGGTGCGAGTGATGAACTGGCAACCTGCACCAATGGGTGCGACTGTCAGGGTGGAAACCACGCCAATCAAGCCAACCATGGAAAGATGAAAATTTCGGAAAAGAAGAGGTCAGATTTGATCCTCTAGGGGCTGAGAAGAGGTTTTACACTAGAAGGAGATAGACCAGAAGAGAAAATCAAGTAGACAAAAGCCAAAAGAAACCGATAGAGACAATACAAACTCCAATCAATGTCTCCCCAGCAGAGTCGCCAGTTTGTTGGAGAGGTAAATCCCCTTTGCAGACAGAGGCAATCCCTACTAGCCCAGATTGGGTCTAGCAACAACCGAGTCATGCTAAGACGCAAGTTCCTAGTTGCAAAAGACCAAGATGCAGCAAGAAACCTACCTTAAGTCCTATGGTACTGTTGTTTGTAGAGAAGATGGCGCTTCCGTCCCTCGCTATGGAAGATCACAATTCTCCCGCTAGGCACATTCGAACACCTGCACGTACACAAAGAAATAACAAAAAAACAGGCGTAAAACCTAATACATGCAACTATGTATCAATCAGAGAAGATAAAACTCATAATCATAAAACATGAACATCTGAGTGGAACCATAATCGAAGTCGTTTATTATTAATCAGAACAAAGAAAGATACAACCTGAGCTCTAACGCTGGATCTTCCTTCGGTGGGTCGAGAGTGGAGTACGTCTCGGTAAAGCTCGTCGGGAATGGGACAAGTCTCTCTCTTTGGCTGTCTGACGATAATCTCTTCACTAATGATTCAGCTTTATTCAGGCTTTCAGCTATTCAACTATTTCAACCATTCAGCCCCTTCATCAATGGAAGATGGCTATATTTATAGAGGAGAGGAGGAGTTTGGGATCCCTACAATAGTGGAAGGGAGGCCTTATCCCTTGGGAGGTTCCCCATAAGGTGGAAACAAGAGGCCAAAAGAGGAAGGCCGTGGTTATTCAGTCGAAACCACTCCTCATGAATCATCCATGAAGTTGTTGTAATCTAAAATTCACCTCTTTTTTTAAAAAACTTTCCATAAGCAGATTGGCGCGGGTGCTGAACTGGGACATAGCACCAACTGGCGCAGACTCAGTGTTAATTTTCATCATTGGCGCGAGGAAATAACGTGCTACCAACGCCAAGGAAAAAACAGCTGTTTTTAGGGGTCTGCTCAGAAAATGATCAATAGAAGGAATGTTGTCCTCATGGCAAGGGATGCAATGATGGTATTTGCAAGGCATGACACTGCTTATTGATCACATAAATGACCCTCCAATGGGCGAGATGGGGATTGCAGGGACGGTGACAAATTACTGTGTAACAAACATAATAAAATTTTCTACAATACCTTTAGGACTGTCGTGTTGTATTCAAAAAGTCACAAGCATAATGGCCAACATCTCCACAATTATAGAAAATGACTTTCCCTCTTCCTGGGCCAGCTGATCCACCTCCTCGGCCTTGTCCTCTTTCTTGTAATCGTTCGTGCCCAGAAAGGGATGCTATTGATTTAGGATCAACCTACATTATATATATCTCTACTTTATCCAAAATTATATCAAAAGTGCGACAATGATACTCATCATGCCCTAATGACGAACAAAATTTGCAAAAGAACTGCTCGAATTCAGGCTAATATTTTCCAATACTTGGGCATGAATCTATGTCATATAATCCAACAATTTGACAGGTAGTACACCATACAAGATTCTTCAAAGGACTAGGACCTCCATCATTCAGATGATTGTTGAAGAAAGGACATTGGTATTTATCGTGCCTAGAATATTTTCATTTTATACACCACACCTCCACGCAAACCTCATTGTCTTTGTCTTTGTGCAGACTTTGAATTTCTAGATGAATGGATTCCAATTGATTCTGAATTTTTTGAGCTCCTAGGGAAATAGGTGTTGGAGTAGCCTCTAGTTTCATTGCAACCTCCACAGCCTCAGCTTGTGTGGTAATCTTTTGCTGACATAATGGATAGCACAGATGTAGGAGCAACATAGCAATGAGCCATTCCTTATGCTGAGTATCATCAATAACAAATCCACCATCTCTGATGGTGCACTTCAACCTTTGATCGGCCTCCCAAATAGATTGACTAGGTTCCTAATGAATATCCTTCCCCTTTCTATCACTAGTTGCGCGTATGAATTAGGTTTCTTAGATTTATTAGGGCTTCTTTGATTTCTTCCAAGGTAGAATTAGGGTTTTCTTGAGTGTACGTGATATACCAATCTAATGCATGATCTTGGAATGTAGTAGCCAAATGTTATTTTCTAATATCAATATTGTTAACTTGTTGAGCCTACCATACGACCTCAGTTTCAAACCAGAATTGATAGTATCCTCATTTCCAATGCCTCTAAAATTAGGTAACTTCATTGATGCAACCATATATACCTCAGGGGGAGGTAGAGGTGGTGGTGGAGATGGGTTGTGCAGTGGAGTGGGTGATCTGTGATGTGATTTTACAAGTGCAGTGAATGGAGTTCGAAATAGAATCAAGGGTTTATGTTATGACGAGATTTCTTCTTCAGAATCACTGAGCTAGTAGTTTCTTGTTCAAGTTCTCTATCAGATCTAGGCTTCAGAGGGCTATAAATAGATTTTTTAGAATATTCGTGGTAAATTATTCCACTATGCATATTTGTTCCTCTTTGATGCATTCAAGCAGTTTGTTTGCATAGACAACCCCGTTCACACAATAGCATTTTCAACAATAGTTTCAATGAGTGTAGGAACTTACCTCTAGGTCCTTTGAAAAACCTTCTTTCTGCTTCAGAATAGGACACGAATTGATCAATGGAAAATTCAGTCACAAATCCTCCCAAGAGGTGATCGATCCAATGATATACCACGTGGGTGATCTTATTATCAAAATTCTCTACTTCCTGGATCAATTTAGGGGTCCACTTAGTGACTACGTCATATTTTATGCAGTGATGGAATTCGGCTAAGCATGAAAACCATCCCTATAGTTCATGCGAAAAGGGACAAAATAAAATTTCATGCACTTATGTATAACTATATATGTGTACCCATTTCTCATTAGGTAAATTACTACTATTCTATTTGAGCACAAATTCAAATATCCTTCTTTCCAACTAATCTTGTAATTTGTTTCGTGACGGATGCCACAACATCAAATCTCCCTCAAAATGTTCTTGATCCTAGAAAAGGAACCATTCATTGGATTGAGGGGTCCTGACCTAGGTTCAGAGTTTATGGATAAACCAACAAACCCTGTGAATACTGGCCCTTTTAGCAATGATCTTCTTGCGCAGACCAAAGTCTCACATGAAGCAGTATGGGAGGGGGGGGGGTGTGTTGGAACTATGTTTCCGCACCCTAAGGGATAAATTAATGAATTGGTCCTCAGCAAAATCTAAATACAAACTTATACTAATTATAAATAGATGCGTGCAACAATATATAATAGAATCATATAGAATGAGAATTTATTAATAGAATAACACAAAAGCGTTGTTCGCCTTAGCACAGATAAACAAAATAGAACCAGATCTAGATCTTAACCAATGCAGATACCTAAACAGGTCTATTAACCATCAATAATCATTCATAATAATATCATATATCCTTGTGCAATCATTAATAAGTAATATAGATACTGCGATCTTAACAAAATATAAGCAATAAACAACTTAGATTCATAACAAAGTAAAATTTCCCAAAAATTGTCCTTTCTATTAGCTCAGATCTCTTCAATACATCAAATTTCCCTTTCAAAACCCTTTTGCACACACAGCCATTGGAGTCCACATATAGACAGGACTAGGTCTCCACACACACAGCCAGTAGGAGCCTCTTAACCCAACCCAAAAAAGCCTTACAGACGCATAAAATTATCAAAATATCATAAACTTACTTAGAACATAACTTAACTACTTAGCTTAGACACAATCTATCTATTTATTTTCACCTAGTGCGTAGATACTACAATATCAAACCATGGTTTAATGTCCAAAGTTTACCCTTAAACCCATTTAAATCAAAATTGGGGACTTTGACCCACCCCAAATCCCCTTTACTCCCTATGCACAATGCACACGCACAAAATTATACAAAAATACATCATAAATTGTGCCTTAGGGGACCCCGCTCCAACATGACATGTTGGAGCGAGGTCCCCTAAGGTACAATTTCTGATGTATTTTTGTGTAACATTTTATGTGCGTGTTGTGCAAAGGGAGTCAAGGGGATTTGGCTTTGGTCAAAGTCACCAATTTTGATGTAAATTGGTTTAAGGGTAAATTGTGGGTCTCAATCCATGGTTTGAGACCATATTCTCTGTACAATCGGCGAATATAAATAGATAGATTGTGTCTAAGCTAAGTAGATAATTTAAGTTCTAAGTAATTTTATGATGTTTTGATAATTTTACACATTTGTAAGGGTTGTTTGGGTTGGGTTAAGAGGCTTCTGCTGGCTATGTGCGTGGAGACCTAGTCCTGGCTGTGTGCAAACTCGCTAGTTGTGTGCACATAAGGGTTTTGTAAGGGAAAGTTGATGTATTGAAGTATGATGTATTGAATAGATCGGGGCTAATTGAAAGGACAATTTTTGGCAAGTTTACTATGTTATGCATCTGAGTTGTTACTACTTATGCTATGCTAATATCACATTATCTATATTATTTATTGATGATTGCACAAGGATATCTGATATGATTATGAATGATTATTGATGGTTAATAGATTTGTTTAAGTATCTCCATTGGTTAAGATCTAGATCTGGTTCTGTTATGTTTATCTATGATAAGGCAAACAACAATTATGTCTTATTCTGTTAGTAACTGCGCATTATTTGTGATTCTATTATATATTGTTGCACACATTTGTTTACAAGGGATATAATTTGGTATTCAATTTTTTTGAGGACCACTTCATTAAGCTCTCCCTCAGGGTGTAGAAACCTAGTTCCAACACTCCCATAGACTATTTTGGGTAAGACTTTGGTCTACACAAACAGATCAATGTTGAAAAGGCCAGTAGTTGGAGGGTTTGTTGGTTTACCCATAAACTTTAAACCTGGGTCAGGACCCCTCAAACCAAAAAATTATTTCATTGTCATGACTGGGATCATTTTGAGGGATATTTGATGTTGTGGAATCAGTCACAAAATTAATTACAAGATTGGTTGTATAGAGAGATCCTTGAATTGGCACTCATAGAGAATAGAAGTACTAAGTTATCTGAAAAATAGTGGGTACAGAAATATATTTATACAGAAGTGCATAAAATATTATCATGTTCGTTTGTGCAGCATGAACATAAAAAATTATACAAAAAGACATCGGAAATTGTGCTTCAGGGGACCTCGCTCAAACAAACTCCTAAAGGTGAAGCTTCTAGAATCCCGCACATTTTCCTAGAATTCTAGAGCCAACATAGATGAAAAGGAGGGCTACCTGTTGCTGACCAACGCTGGCCATAAGGGAGAAAATTGTAGGTGAATGTACCCTAGTAGGCTTGCAAGGAGTGTTGGTGCTCAAATTGGCTCAGATATGGAAGTTTAGGGCATAAATCCTGACAGATGAAAGGAACATTATTAGGAATTTTGCAACATGATGAAAAGGGGAATATGATGTTGATTGATCCCATTAGGAGGCTCACTTTGACTGGATGTGACAAAATGGCCTATAACATATAGTCTACCATCATGATATCCATCTTTGATGTCTTTCATGGAAGTAAACCATGTTAGCTAAAACCAAAACATAACATAATAAACATACCTCCATATAGTCTAGGGGAGGATATCTCATATGCAAGGTCAACTAAATTAGAACAATACATGTATAATCATAATAAGAATCGTATATAAACATTATCTTAACCAATATCTAGTTATCAATCCATAACCATACCAGCCACATATCATGACGTCATGCACTACAACTACCACCATGTCAATATATGCATAACAACATATAAACATTAACATGCATAACCAATTATCAATTGACATACATTCATGACGACCACATCCAATCAATGACACCATCAAGTTTCACATGGATACACCACTGCGCCATGACCAACACCATGAACACACAACAAGAATATAGACCACAAGCATAAATATCACATATGCAACTGACATGTGTGCATGACCAACACACCGCCCATCCAGTCCAAGGGGTGAACCATGCTCTGATACCACTCTATAATTTCCTCCTCCCACATTTACAAAGCTAACCAGTCCATTGGGGTAAATATGTGATGATAGGCTACTATGATGTAATTCAACTCCCTGCGTATAGTTAACGAAGTCGAACCAACAAAAATAAAGCAATTTGACCTTCCACACATACTATAGAACCTTCAAGAGCCAACAAATGCTTCCAGGTGACCAACCCCTGAAAAAACTTGAAATTTTACTAATATATACCCTCAAACATTCACATGACAATATATGGATGTGACTGATGCATTCCAGTCGCTCACACGACAATGCATGCTAGTGACTATGGAATTTTTCAAGTAGTTTTGAGCCAACGGACCTGAATTATGAGCCACTTTTTCAGGGACAAGACTTACACCACTATCTAGAACTTCATGAAACCTTCAGAAATGATAAATAAGATTAAAATAATTTTACTAATGAAAAAAATGGTATAAGTACTTGATTTGAACCTTATAAGGCATGATAGTAATTTCTTCAAACATGTCACAAATATGCAATCTACAGGTCATAAAAACATATATGAGCATAGGGGTCTCATACTTATTTGAGATTCATTAAGAAGAATTGGTGCCTAATATCAATAGCTAAATTATCATCCATTAGGCCATATATTCATTTTCCATTCATTTTCTAATAAAAATAAGATAATATCCATACATATAGTCTGTCATAAAACATACTCATAACCAACATATAACCAAAAAAAATACTAAGGATATAACAAACATAAGAATAATACATGAACCAATACATTATGCGAAAAATAACAATGAGAAGGAGCTCTTCTTAATGAATTAATAGGACAACCAAGTTTAGACTTCCATGAACCACCCACCCATAGATTGGTTGAACCAAATCTTTCTTTCAGCCAATCATCCCTATGTCGTATTCCAAGCATGAATGTGGGACTCACAAAAAAACCAACGAGGGCTTCCCGAGGCCAAACCACCTCAACCCTAATTAATATAACAAGAATTTACTGCAATCCCCATGAAATCAATAGGCCATAAATAAGCAGGGACGCCTCTAGATATCTCCACCAAAACTGTGAGGAATTTGTTCGTCTCAGCCTCTTTACTTTATCATGTATCTCACCATCACCAGTAAAGGGATTCCTAGGCCTATGAGGTTACCAACCTCTTAGATTTTCCATTTATCCTGCCGTTACCAGTCAAGTCATTCCTAGGCCCAATCAAGAGTACTGCGCTTTGAGATTTAATGTGAATCCCACCATTCATAAACTGAGGATTCCTAGGGTCAATCAAAGGTATTCATCTCTAATATTTACCATGTATCTCGCCAATGACCAGTCGAAGATTCCTAGGATAGATCGAGGTTGTCACGTCGAGGCTTTACCGTATATTTCATATCTAGATTCTATGTCCTTGTGAATAATATTTAGAACACCCCAATCAACTTTGAGTCCATCCAATAATCCAACTCAACAAAAACAAGATATCCCCATCACACGATAGAAATCCAGATGTTAGGTCCCTATATTACTAGTATTGTCCCTTATTATTGTTAGTGTAACCCCCTTACTGTTATTTTTGTACCCCTGTAACCCCAATAATTTTTATTATTGTGCCCTTACATTATTATTGTTAGGTCAGCTAGGATTATATTGTGACCCCATGGACTCCTGTATATAAAAGGAGGTTTTTTCATTTGTATCATCCAAGAATTGTTCATTTATGTAATGTATAGGAGGTTTCCCCCTTAAAGTGGCTAATTTCTAAGGCATTGATCTCTCTTTTCTTCTATTTTTGGAGCTGGTTTCATAACATTTGGTATCAGAGCTTTGGATTCCAGGATTTCGCTGCTCCAAACAGGTCATTGTGGAATTTTCTCTATATATTTTTTTCTACGAAGGTTTAGAAGCTGAAATTATGACAGAGTGAAGAAAAAATCTTGAGGAACGTCGTGTAACAATTTCAAATCTTGGTTTGGAATATTTTTCGAGATATGATCTGTTCCAGTTAGGGTTTTTCTCAAGCTTATGAATTTAACCTAAACTAATCATTGTGGAATTTTCACTATAAATTTGTTTCTACGAAGGTTCAGAAGTTGAAACATATTCAAAGAGTAGTTGAAATTCTGAGGAATTCCGTGTAAAAATTTCAGATCTTGGTTCGCAATATTTTCAAATATATGATTTGTGGAAGTTAGGGTTTTGTCAGGCTCCCGATTTTTATCTCAAATAGGTGACCGTGGGAAAATTTTCATAACTCTCTCTCTCTGTGCATCAGACTAGAATTCTGTAAAAAGTGTCCACACTCACACTAACTTTGGTTTCATGTGTATCAATTTCAGAGCCAAAGGAGGAAACGGTGACACGTGGCAAGCAATACAAGTTCGCTCTCCTGATTGAGTCCATAATTAGGTCATTGTGGGTGATTTGGAATAACTTTATCTTCAATAATCCAAATCAGGTCAGACTTGTGGCATTTGAAAGAATCTTAAGAGGGATACTATAGAGCCAAATTTCAAATATTAAAGATTCGAAACCATAGAGATAATTCAATTTCAACATCGAGCTCCCCAAAAGAAAGAAAATGTTGTGTATTGTTTTTCAAATTGCATAAGTCTTCTGTGAAAAAATAGTTTGAATTGATTCCAAGGGAATATTGTAGAATTGATAGCAGTATTGGGTTCTAAGATTACCCTTAAAAAGAATTCAACAACCATTAATCCTTTATAAGGCTTTACTATGACTCATGAAGATGAAGAATGGCAATGTGACATATCAAAATTACAAGAGCAAGTGCACCAAATTTCACTCTCGCAAAGAACAACAAAAAATGAAATGGAAGTTTTGAAGAAAGGTGTGGAAGCTAAGATGGATGGTGTGAAGAAAGGCATGGAATCTAAGATGGATGACATCAAAGATAAGATGGAGAGCATGGAAGCTGGCATGGAAGCTAAGATGGATGAGAAGAAAAAATAAAAGACAACATTGAAAACATGAAGAATGATCTAAAATCAAACATGAAGGTTTGCCAAAGTTGATACAAGAAATGTTTCCTAATGGAAAAAATATAGTAGAGGAAACTCATGATGAGAAAAAAATAAATGTTAATCATGATTTCATAAACTCTAATTTTCGACGGAAGAACCACCATATTCCAAATATGGATATGAGGAAGTTTGATGGCAAGGATCCCGTAACATGGATACTACAAATGGAGAAATATTTTGGTCTCAATAATGTGCAAAACACACAAAAGGTATGCATTGCAACTTTACATTTAGAACAAAATAAATTTTTATGGTATCGATGGCTTTTCTCCCATAAAAAAATTGTCACTTGGTCCACTTTTATAGAGGAAATGATAGCACATTATGAGGATACAAAGAGAAACACCTTCTTTAGCCAATTGATAAATCTCAAAAAAAAGGGTTCAGTGGTGGAGCACATCGAGGAATTCCAAAAATTGAATATAAGGGTAACTGATATTCTAGAGGAACACATGATTGATGTCTTCATAGGGACTTTAAAGGATAACATTCAACATGAAGTTCGTGTTTGGGAACATGATTCAATGGAGAAGGCATTCAGATTGGCAAGAAAAATTGAATGTAAAATTATGGCGTCAAGGAAGTCTACCAATCACATATATAATATGGAAGTGTTGCTACTCCTAGAATTCCACAAGCTCCAAGGTTGACACCACAACAATTGGAAGTAAAAAGAGAAAAGGGGCTTTGCTATAGTTGTGATAGAAAATACACTAAAGGTCATAAGTGTGCAGAGAAGAAATTATTTTACATAAATTGTGAAGAGGAGGAAGAAAATGAACAAGATACTTTAAAAGAAGTGGATATACACCAAGAACCAACCCTAGAAGAAGAAGAATTGAGTCTAACCAGATCGTGTACTGAATTGGTAGAAATTACCACTCCTCAAACTCTAAAAATAGAAGGACATATCAAGAAGAAAAAGGTAATAGTGTTGATTGATTCGGGTAGTACCCATAATTGTATTCATTGGAAGATAGCCAAGGAATTGAATTGTTTCCTATACCCAACACCCGAATGTCAAGTCATGGTTGAAAATGGAGGAACTATAAATTGCTATGGAAAATGCCATAATATCAAGCTAACCATGGGGTAATATGTATTTAATAGTCCAATTCTTTTCATTCCAATGAGAGGTGCTCATGTTATACTAGAAGTACAATGGTTACAATATTTGGGGAGGGTAGCTTTTAATTTTCAAGAAATTTTCTTGAAATTTTTTTTGGAACGAAAGGAATTCGAATTATGGGGCATCGCAGGAAATCTAGGAAAGATAATAAGCTCTAATGTCAAGAAAAACTTCTTAAGAAAGAAAAATGACACATAATTTCACAATTATGCTCACTAGAATTTCCAACAACAAATCATTTATTTCTCCAGATCTCCAAAAAGTCTTGGACAATCATTCCAAGGTGTTTGAAACAACCAAAGGATTTCCACCTATTCATGATCATGATCATGCTATTCATTTGATTCCAGGAAGTGTTCCTCCAAACATCAGGCCTTACAGATATCCTTATGTCCAAAAGAGTGAAATTGAACGTATGATTGCGGAAATGTTAGAGCCTGGTATAATTCAACCTAGTCAAAGTTCTTTCTCTGCTCCAGTAATATTAGGGAACAAGAAGGATGGATCATGGCACTATGTGTCCGAATTATAGGGAGCTCAATAAGCTCACTATTAAAGATAAATTTCCCATGTCTGTGATTGATGAATTATTGGATGAATTCCATTTATTTTACCAAGTTGGATCTTCATTTAGGATATCATCAAATTAGAATTAAGACCGAAGATATTTCGAAAACAGCATTTTGAACTCATGAGGGTCATTATGAATTTTTGGTTATGCCTTTTTGCCTTACCAATGCACCTTCTACATTTCAAGGGTTGATGAATTCCATTTTCGAACCCTTCTTTAGAAAATGTGTGCTATTATTTTTTGATGATATACTAATCTACAATAGGTCTTGGAATTTTCATGTTCAACATGTTGATAAGGTGCTCAAACTATTGGAGGAGAAACAATTATATAGAAAAACATACAAATGTCTCTTTGGAGTACAAGAGGTGGAATATCTGGGTCATATTGTATCTCATGAGGGTGTTAAGGTAGACCCTAACAAAATTAAAGCCATTAAGGAATGGAAAGTCCCCACAACCATAAAGAATTTGCGAGGATTTCTCAGGTTAAAAGGGTATTATCACTAATAATTATGGGAGAATAGTAGCACCTATAACAACATTATTGAAGAAAGATGGATTTTCAAGGACTCATTAAGTAACTAAGGCCTTTGAACATCTTAAATAGGCAACAAGCCTAGCACCGGTCTTAGCTACGCTAGACTTCACAAAAACTTTTATTGTGTAATGTGATGCCTCAAGAAATGGAGTTGGTGTTGTTCTAATGCAAGAAGGGGGAAATGTTGCTTTTGAAAGTCATCCAATAAAAGTGAAGTATTCATAAAAATCTATTTATGGGAAGGAAATGCTGGAAATATTGCATGCATTAAAGAAATATGGACCTTACCTAATGGGAAGACACTTCAAGGTAAAAACTTATCATGATAATCTTAAACACTTTTTGGAACAAATATTACCTTCAGAAGAGAAGCAGAAATTGGTCACAAAGATGTTGGGTTATGACTTTGAAATCATCTACAAAAAAAGGAAGCTAAATGTTGTTGCAGATGCACTCTCAAGAAAGGATGAAGAGGTGGAAGCATTGCTTTGTGCCATTTCTATTATCCAACCATCTTGGATAACTGAATCAAGGGATGAATGGAAGAAGGACGAAGAAGTGTGGAAACTCATTCAAAATTTGCAAGATCCTAGTACATCTGATACATTTAGTTGGAAAACTGATTCCTTATGGTACAAAGATTGCTTATATATTTGTAAGAATTCCCAACTAAAACAAATGATTCTTTTGGAATTGCACACTTCTCCTTTAGGAGGACACTTAGGATTTTTAAGTGACTTACCATAGGGTGAAGAAAGAAATTTTTTGGGATGGCCTTAAATCTGATATTCAAAAGTTTGTGATAGAATGTTTGGTTTGCCATCAAAATAAAGTCAATGTTGGGAGGATATTTCAATGGATTTTATCACAGGTTTACCTAAGTCTGAAGGAAAGAGTGTCATCATGGTGGTAGCTGATATACTTACCAAATATGCACACTTTTGTACATTATCTCATCCATTTAAACCAAGTGAATTTTCTACTGTATTTATGGAAAAAATGCAAAAGCTACATGGAAACCCAAAGATTATTTTAAGTGACAGATCCCATTTTTACTAGAAATTTTAGGACCAAATTATTTTCTTGTTTGGGTACTCAACTAGCTCATAGCTCATCTTATCATCCTTAATCCGATGGTCAAACTGAGATAGTGAATAAATTTTTGGAAGGATATCTTCGTTGTTTTGCATCTAATAAGAAAACATAATGGGTCAAGTGGTTACCTCTCGCTGAATGGTGGTATAACACTTCTTTCCATACTACAACAAAAATGACCCCATTTATGGCACTTTATGGATTATCCACCATCCATCACATCATATTTAAGATAAAATTATAAGGTTCAAGTGGTGGAATATCACATCGAGCATCAACAAGAAGTTCTCCAACTCTTCAAGGATAGCCTAAATTTGGCACAAAATCGAATGAAACAACAGGTAGATCAACATCATAGCGAGAGAAGTTTTGATGTAGGAGACCGAGTATTTTTACAGCTACAACCATACAAAAAATGTTCCTCAAGCAAGCTAAGAGGGATAATCAATTATTGCCAAAGTAATATGGTCCTTAAAAGGTGTTACTAAAGATTTCTAATATGGCATACAATTTGGAGCTTCCTGCTTCTTCGTGAGTGTATCTAGTTTTCCATGCTTCATGCTTAAAGAAGGTTATAGGTGACAAACTTCCAATTCAAAAAATGTTTCTAGAACTTGATGGGGAAGGAAAAATAATGTTGGAACCTAAAGAATTCACGGAAACAAGAACTCAACAGCTACTAAATCGATGAATTTTAGAGTATCTCATCAAGTGGAAGAAATTTCCCACTGAATATTCTACATGGGAGGATGAGAATTTTATATAGAAGCATCCGGAGCTACTCAAGTGTTGAGGAGAACACTTTTTGAAGGAGAGGGGCATGTCAGGTCCCTATATTACTAGTATAGTGCCTTATTTTTGTTAGTGTAACCCCTTTATTGTTATTATTGTACCCCTGTAACCCCAATATTCTTATTATTGTGCCCTTACACTATTATTGTTAAGTTGGCTAGGATTATATTGTGACCCCCATGGACTCTTATATATAGAAGGAGTTTTTTTCATTTGTATCATCGAATATTTGTCCATTTATGTAATGTATTGTAGGTTTCACCCTCGAAGTGGTTGATTTCTAAGGCGTTGATCTCTCTTTTATTATATTTTTAGAGCTAATTTCATAACACCAAAAATGGCAAGGAAAGGCGTAAACACACTGTCCCGCCTGGAAAAAACCATGCTAATGATAGTGTTGCAACTTTAGGAGACAACGTCTGGTTGAGTAAAGGTCAGTTCCTAAGCCATATATTAAAATAGATAACAAATTTTATTTACTTTCCCATTTCAATGATTCAGAAGTATTTTATAGGTAATGTAAAAAGAAATATTCTTGGGGAAAAAATCACCTTTTCAAAGTCTCCTCATTGACAATGAAAATGATTTCTTAAAAGGTTGTTTTATAGTGGTGAAGAAGACGATGAAAGAAAAAAACTAGAGGCAGCTCCAAATGAGGAATCACTTTCCTCAAAATTTAGTAGAAATATGGAAGAAAAATAATTTGAAAACATAGAAAAGAGGATTGTATGTTAAGGTTATTTAACTTCAATCAGAGGCACCATGAAATTAATTAACAATTTCATTAAAAACCAAGAGCTTCATTACAATTTTCCATGGAAGATAAACATACAATGTCTATAAAGCAAGAATGCATATCATACTCAGAGACCTTTTCATAATCACCTTGGGAATAGATTTATTACAACTTTAAGAAGATGAAAAGAATTACATAGAAAAATCTCTCCTTCTGAATGCCCAAATTTTGGAACCCCTCCTCGTTCCTCTATTTCTCTTTTATATCACTATTACAAAAATAATAGTTGAGAAAACTATTAACTACTAAAACTACACAACTACTTAAAATTGTTCTTTCGTATTTAGTCCTACGAGGGACTTTATTTAAAATAAAAATTAAAGAGATCATCACATTATTTTATAAAAAAGTGAATATCGGTACATTCCACGAAAATGATAGATGAATTATGTTCATTGAGTAATTTGACATTGTTGTGATGGCTTTCTTGTAGAAGGCCTTACTTCAGATGCTGCTCTTGATGTTGGGACGATCCAATCCCTGTATTTCTTCCATCCTAAAAAATATGAACTTGAAAAATTCACAAATCTGTTGTAAGCAATTCTGAAATTTGTAATTCTACTACAAGTGGGATTCTAAATTAAAAGAGTTTTAATCAACCATAACAACAAGAAATATATGTGCAAATAGTTCACAATTGTTTCTCCTCTCAAAAATTTTGTCTTCTCATGAGAAGTGCTAAGTTTACTCCTATCTTCTATCGAAAAAGTTTCATATGTCTCAAAAAGAAGAAAGTTTCCTTGTTGATCCTAGAATGAGGGTAATCTTGCCCTTGTTCTCTTATTGAAGTTAATGTTAAAATTTAGAATAGCTTCCCATATCTCTCTAAGTTTTTTCTCAATGGTCTTTCAGTACAGATTATGAAAACCATTTTATTTATTTCAAGAGCCAATTTTTTTATGTCTTCAATATCCATTTTTCTTAATTCCCGTGAGGTCTTGGAAATAAGAAAATTGATTATTCTCTTTGAAAGTTGTGCTTGTTGCATGATATTTTTCTTTCTTGCAGCAATGATGCCCTCCAAATCTTTAATGATGGTTTTCTCCTCTGTTACAATTAACATAAGATACAAAATATTTTTAATTTAATCAATTACATCCTTCCAAATAATTTATTTCGTGTGAATCATAGACATATTACCTTTCACATTTTTTTTAAGCTCCTTGATCTCATTGCAGGAATTCAGGTAATCATTGTGATATTTTGATGCAGTCTCTTTGCTCATGATCAATTATCTTTCCTTTACTTTCAAGAGTTATTTTATATCATCCAAGTTTCTCTGCATATTTTTCATCTCATCCTAAAAAATATTTAGTTTTTTCATCATTCTATTCAATTGATCAGTTGGGTCTTGAGAGTGAGGTCGTACTAAAATAGCACATACATGTGTATCAATTTTATGTTGTAAATTGGAATTCGTTTCTTTCAAGGTATCTACTTCATTGTTCCTCTACAAAATCTCATTTGTCAATATTTCCTTCTCTTTATCCACTTGAGCTACTTCTGGAGCCATCACATATTCAATAGAAGGAAACTTCAACTTTTTTCTTAGTACTTGGATTTCAGTTTCTGCTCCCTGTAAGAGTTTTTGAACAACATTTATGTGTTATGGAGGTACACCAATCTTGACAATAAGATTCTTTAATTCTTCATTCTCTGTGAGTAAATCCGTGGAATTTGGTTTCTCCGACTTCAATTGATTGACAAAATTTCCCAATAAAGCTTCAGCCTTGCTAGCAGTAAAAGACTTTTTTCCCAAATCATTGCAAATTGACTCTCCAGTTCTCTTGTGAAAATTGATTTTTTCAGGAAAAGGGACTTCTTTTGCATCTACAGTTAAATTGACTATCTTCAAAACTGTAAAATATGAAACTATGAGAGCAGAAGGATAAGAAAAATAGAATTTTAATTGATTTCTTTCCAGATACATAGAAAATAAAAATCTAGTATCATCATATGAAATCGACTGAGTTTCCAATTCGAAATGTGAGACTTTCTCTTATCCTCTTGTGTCTTTGATCAATAGGACCATATAATTCCTTCAATATTAGGACATAACTCTGAGAAGAATATTTAGGCACAAGGGAAGAAGGTATACAAGTTACTTCTCCTAACTACAACTAAAACCAATCGTAGCAGAGGAACTTCCAGCTAAATATTTAGATTCCTTTTTAGATAATCTAGGATTCTTTGAAATCTGAATTTTTTTCTCTTCCAAGTAAATTACCTCTTCACTTCTCCTCTTTAAACATTTCCCAGTGGAATGGGGAGTTTCAATCTCCATTCCTTCTAATGTTCATGTGTTACCTCCATTTTCTAATATCCCCATTTATGATCTGGGTTCATGTAGATATGGAGCATATTTTATTGGAGATAATATGATGTGAGTCATATGCCTAGTTGTCCCCCGTTTGCAACTACATGCCCTTGGGGATGTTTTCCACCTCTTCCATGGCTTGTATTTTGTTTATAATAAAAAGGACCAACTATCTTGGGAAGCTTTAAAAAATGTCCTTTTTTAGCTAGTACAAAATGAATTTAATCAACATTCAAGCTCTATATAATAAATTCCAGAGCAAAAAATCTCATGAGAAAAAAAGTAGGTAGCCTATAATGGGAAAACTCAGCTCCATACAACCTAATATAAGTGTAATATTCAAAATGAAACTAGTCTCCTATCTTTATATCTTTACTCAGCTAAAGGAGAGACCGGGCTTTTGGAAAAATAGAAGGTGAAGGAGAGATAATTATGATTGAATAAGAAACTGACAAAAAAGTAGAGGTAAAGTAGGTGAATCGGTCATACTTTGAATGAATTCTTACAATGTATGTCCAATCCAATACTGATTTTTTTATCTTATGCACATCCATAATATTTAGGCCCAAATGCATGAAACTCTGAACAGGAACATAAATGAATAAACATGTTATCAATGAAGGGAATCTGAAACATCTAGTGAGTCCGAAATATGACATTTGATAATTGACCAATTTCTCCTAATAGGTGGGTATATCCAAAACAATATTAGGTTGAAACATCCCACTAAACATCCCCAAAATGACTTGGTCTATAACAATGGTATCCTCTTTACCGAAAACCCACGTAATTATCTATAAAATTGGTCTTTCCTCTTTAGCAAAAGTCTCAAAAGGAAATTGAGTTTGTTCTAAAGATAAACGCTAACATGTGGGCATTAGATAAAAGAGAATTTGGGCATAATAATTTCAAGACATGTTGTGAAAAATAGTTAGTAGGTATTCCTCTAAGATTGGGGTATAAATATTTGAATATGGAAACACCAAAGCTTGATGAATTAAAGGGTAAGACACCCATAAAATGTTTTCACCTAAACCATTCATCACAAAACACTTCTAGGGATACATGGAAGACACCAACCAATGGATAAATTTAGGAAAATCATATGTTTGTGGAATTATTACGGCAAACAAATCAGGCCTTATGACAACAACATACATGGGAGACTCCCTCTGGCTAAATAAAATGTGTTCATGAAGTTCCATAATGTTTAAGGAGAAAATCATGTTGAAAACATCCATCTTAGTGTCCATGAGAGTAATGTGGGTGGTTGAACTAGACATGGCGACCCTTTTAGACATTTTTGAAATTTTTTAAATTGTCAAATTGGACTATATAAGTACATGGCAACCTTGGCTGACATTGACATTTTGTAATTCACACAACAGATTGTCTAGGATGACACTACGAGCACTGGAACAGCAACTTGAAATGTAAAAAAATGAGGGTGAAAAGGGGATTTAGAGGAAAAAATGGGAAAAATGAGGGAAATCGGATTTTTATAGTGATTTGACATATAAAGGACAAATGATGTGACATGGTGGCATGGAAGTGTCAAGGGTGATGTGGGATGGAAGTGACATGGAGTTGGGATAAGCTAATGTGGAATGGGATGACTAGACCGTGCTCGCTTGCAATGTAACCCCGCCCACAGTGCTGCTGCATTTGATCTGCACCGTAGATCTAGATTCAACCTTCCTGAAATTGACTAGATTACGGAGGAACAATGATGGATAAAATTATATTGATTTGTGATGTTGGGTTTGCACCATTGGGTGGAGTCGACATACCCTACTTACTCCTCTCAAAAATTCTCCCACCTTTAAAATTTATTTCGGACTTTTCTTCACTGGAGCCCACACCAATTTAATGTTAATGATGTAATTTTTCTTAATCAAAGATTAATCCCCATCAACGCTTTTCAAAATCATAAAGCTAACATATAATTTTTTATTTTTATTTTCTTTTATCATTTTTTATTTTGATTTTGGAATACATGCATGTATTTTTTTCTTCTCAACATGTAAAAACAGGATGAAAACGAGCTACAACATCTAGTTCCACCTTGGTATAGTGCTTTGAACAAAACCACTAAGAACCATAGATTAGTGTCTTCACCTCGGGCATGGAGTCATATCATATCTTAGAACATTGCAATGAAGAGGTCACTAGATACTTACAATGGTAAAATTGGTATTTGCAATGGTAAAATAAAACAATATCAATGCTAGAAATAATATTTCGAGCACTTCACATTGATAGGCAGTTGTAGTAGTTCACCATCCAAATTCCTCAGAAAAAAATTCTTATTGGCTCTCACTTTGTCTATTTTGAATGGTCCAAACCATAGCAGATCAAACTCACCATGTTTTCCTTTATCCTCTCTCCTTAAATCCCATCTCATAACAAGATCTGCAGGATGAAGAACAATATCCTTGGTATTGCTGTCAAATATCAACTTCATTTTCTCTTGATAACTAATTGAATTTTCAACCACCTTCTCCCTGTTTTCATTCAATTCCACCATGTTATTTATCCTCTGACTTAGTGCAATGGGTTCTTCTTCAGCATCTCGAATAAGAGAAATTACTGGTTTTTCTAGTTGACTAGGAAACAGAGCTTATGTTCCATAGACCAATTGAAAAAGGAACTTACAAGTAGATATATTTGTATTTACCGTATTTTCCCAAAATGAAAAATTTAACTGAGAATCTAAATTCTTCTTATTTTTTGCAATTGTCTTCTTTAATATTCTCACCAGACATTTGTTTAAATATTATGCCAACCCATTTCCTTGAGGATAATAGGTGGTAGAATGTGACAGTATTACATTATAATTCTGGAAAAGTTCAATTAATTTTGAATATTTAAAAAATTGAGCATTATCAGTTACTAACTTCTTAGGACATCCAAATCTTGTGAAGATATTTTCTTCCAGAAATTTAATTACCATTGCATATGTTTCCCTCCTGGTAGGAATGGATTCCACCCATTTGGTAAAGTAATTAGTACATGTCGGGATCCATTTTTGTTTTCCCCTTGAAGGCAGATTTACTTCTCCTATGAAATCAAGTCCCCACTGCCTAAAAGGTTAAAAAAAAACACCGGAATTAGTGGTAAAGTTGTCAACTTCTTCCTTTCAGGAAATACTTGGCATTTTTCATAGCTTCTCACTAATATGAAAACATATGAAAACAAGTAAGGCCAATAAAAACCATCTTTCAAAATATTATGTCTGTTACTTTCTAACTATAATGACCACCACAATGATAACCATGATATTCATTAAAAATTTCAATTGTTTCCCCTTCTATCAAGCAGAGTAGAAAAACAACAACAAGATCTTTCAAGTATTATCTACCATTTGTTATCACATAATTATGAGCTTTCAACTTGAGGGATTTATACTTACTTCATTTCAAGGAAGTTGGGAATTTAAGAAAATATAGATAATGAACAATATACTTATACCATTATGAGCAGAGGTACTTGTATTGAATTTTGTTATCAATATCATTTTCTTCACCTTTCTCCTTTGTTGTTTTTGGTTCTGAAACTTCAGGTAACAAATCGATTCCTATCAATTGAAAATTTTCTTCTATCAGACTTTTTTCTAATCCTTTTCCCTTTACCAATTTATTTGGTTTAACTTCCATATCATACTCTTGAATCTTTGTTATCCACTTTCCCTTCTTTACTTTACTGTCACTTTGAGTCATCACATCCTTAGCAACAAAGTTAGTAATATATGCAGTAAGTTGAGATTGCAGGACATATATTCTAAAAGCCTTCAAATCCGTAACTAGAGCATAAGCTTGTTTTCCTAAAATGATAAACTTAAATTTAGCATCCCTTAACACTGTGCTGAAAAATTCTATTGGTTTATCTTTACCATCTTAATTTCTTTGTAAAATAGCAACAAAAATAGTGAAACAAGAAGTAAAAGAGAAAATCTGAAAAGGATTTTGATAATCAAGACTTGCCAGCACTAGAGCCCCTGCAAAAGCTTCTTTAATTCTTGTAAATTTTTCTCAAGAAACTGGGGTCCATTTTACTTCTGCATCTGTCTTTAGCATACTAGTAATTTCTTTGAAAATCTCTGCCTAATTTGGAATAAACCTTCTTAGAAATTTTACTCTTCCCATAGAAATATGAATTTCCTTTTTACTTATATGAAGATAAATGTTCTTAATTTATTATACTATTTTAGGATCAATTTTCACTCCCTCATTTGATACAATGTGCCCTAGAAGTTTTCTTTCCCTTAGAGAAAACTGATACTTTTTTGGATTTATTGATAACCCATATTCTCTGCACTTTTTGAAATTATAGTGAAGGTGTTTCAAATGCTCCTCATCTAATATAGAAAACACTGTGATGTCATCTAAATAAATAACCATTATTTTGTCTTTCTCCCCAACAAAATCTATATCTTCTACAACCATCTTCCCACATCTACTAAAGTAACCCACCAACAGAGGTAAATGGGCAATGAGATGATACTAATATTATATTCAGCCTCCTAGATTACCTTAAGGAAGTGGAACTGACAGAAACCTAACAAATAGACATTGCAGAGTATCAACAACACCTCTAGGAGGTAACCCAGCCTCCCAAACCCCTGAACCCTGAGGGGGAACTGATTTTTGACCTTTTTGAGCCTTAATATTGGGGATGTAAGGAAAAGGTAGTAGCTAGAAACCTATATATTTGGGAATTCCAAGCCAAGGTTGTGGCCAGGGCCCCAAAAAGTCAGTTATGTGCCTGCAACTCTAGGATTTGTACCACCATTTTAGCCGAGAGCCCAGGTCACTGCCGAGAACTTCATGAACCTTTAGGAGAGGATAAATAACATTAAAAAAATTTTATTTAAGAAATAAAATCATCATGAACTCATATGGACCCCTTCGAGCCATGACAATAATTTCGTCAAACATCTCACATTTTGTTAGATATCTCACAAACATTGGATCTACAGGTGTAAACAACATATTTAAACATTGGGGTCTCATACTTATATAAGAATCACTAATAATAATTTCTCCCTTACATCATAAGCTAAAATACAATCTATTTGACCATAGATACATTGTGTGTTCATTTACAAGTAAAAACATAGATAGAGGCATACATAATCACTGATAAAATACAAGGTTATAACCAGCATAATAAAAGCATAAATAGCGTGGATACAAGAACAATAGAATCCACATAATAACTAGTACAATTATACATCAAATAATAAAGGAATTAGATTCTCATTAATGAGTGTAAAGACCAAATAGAGATGGGACTTCCACAACCACCTGACCATAGATTGGCTTAGCCAAATATCTCTTCATCCAATCACCCTCTTGCCATATTCCAAGCATGAATGTGGGACTCAACATCAAAAAGAAACTAGGATATCTGGAGGCTAAACCACCTCACCCTCATCAAAATAAATCATTTTTTACCATGATCTACACCTGATCACTGGCCAACACAAGCATGATATCATTGGTTTCTCTCTACCTATACCATGAGGAATTTTCCTATCTTCTAGTCTCTTCAGATTTACTACGACCGAAAGTATGAATCAGGGGTCACTAGGCCCTAAACTGATACTTTCTCTCCATTATTTACTGTATATCCCAAACCCAGGATTCTTATGCCTGATGGAGAGAAAACCACCTCTAGGCTTTTTCGTATATCTCACCATTAATTGGTTGAGGATTCCTAGGCCTACCTACGAAACACACTATTGGGATTTACCGCAACCACAATACAATTCAGGGGTTACCAGGCCATGTTTTATATCAATTTAGAGATCCACCCCACTCAACTTTGAATCCATCTGTTAATCCAGCTAAACCAAAAAATGAGAACCTCAAAACATCATGGCTATTAGGAAATGGCAAGGCGAAGCTGAAAACACTATCATGTCTGTCAAAAACCCATTCCAAGACAAAAAGAACCAAATTAAATACCATGCATGCTAGATATAGCAAGAAAAATACACATGCAAATTGATACTTCTCAAAATCTTGTTGTAGGTATTTGATTCCTTCTCCTCCTTGCTTGCTTCCTCCTTTTTCCTGCTTTCTTGCTCCAATTCCAAAATGCTGCAAAAAATTCTAAGTGTCGAAGAGTGTGAGAGAGAGGGAGAGAATAATGAGAGAGCTCCAAAAAATGCACTCACAAAAGGTACCAACTGATACTCAAAAGCCTTTTTATAGAACAAGCCTCTATTTTCTTCATTTTCCATTATTTTCCTTCAATTTTCTCCTCCCATGCAACCTATGACCTTTCATCTCCCTTTTCTCCTAATTTCCATTATTTTGATAAATAAATGTTCCGAAAATGCCATTTTTCCTCTCCAAAGCCTTTTCCTTGGCCATATTAAACCAAATTAACACCCCCTCGGATGTGTCTCTTAACATTCAGATGGGAATAAGTGTCCCATCAAACATGGTTATTATTTTTAACTTTATACATGGAATTTTCACTAGGGATGTTACAAAACCATCCCCCTTTGGGACACTGTCCTTAGTTTTCAACCACACATATACCCTGGAAAAATCGCTAAAAAGCAACCATACTACCCATGTAGTTCTATAACATAGCTCAATGCAGTATTTACAATGATGACCCCACTAAAAATAAAACCAAGATGACATCATAACAACATGACAACTAAAATGACATGACCATGCCTCTTATTTGAGCTTTATAACTTAGCTCATGACAATATTTACATCAATATAAATATGTACATATATCCAACCATCACATCAAACATATACCAAAACATCACCAAAAAATATGTTAAACAAAACCAACATCACACCAAAACTGCTTTGCCTCAACCGGAAAACAAGTAAGGATACATGGCCCACATCTAATCTCTCATCTTCCATGTAGCTTCGTCAGGCCCAAAGTGCTTCCATTTCACTTTAAATTTCTTTATCACTCGATTCTAGAGCATGAGCACCTTTTTCTACAATATACACTAAGGATCTATTGTACTATACAACAACCGCCCATTTACTTTCACTAAATGGGGACCCTTTAAAATAAATATAAAATTTATAAGCTTGATTTTATCTTAGCCTAAGTCTAAAAAATTTAGGAAATAAAGTTCTTTCCCATTTCACTTTGATTTCTTAGCGCTCATCACAAATTACATAACTTACAAGTCAAACAACTTAAGACATAATAGGTGTTGCGAGCTGTGATATGTGCTATAAAATTTTTCGAGTCATATAAAACTCCCATTATAAATCCTTTAAACACCGCTTTAAAAAGAAATCACATCGTGCCTTTTAAAAAAATCAACTTATGATAATTCGGTAAAAGTTGCAATGAGTCTGACCCGACGAATTAATAAAAGAAATAATCATAAAACTTTGAAAATCCGATAAATTGCATTAGCATGATTCCTTAGCACACTTTTCTTTTCACAGCGAATAACCAAATGTAATTTTTATTACCATATGAAAATTGCAATCTGTGATTTATGCAGAACATATTTCGCCAAATTCATCGGTGACAGAAAACATAACTAATAACAATGGTTTCGAATCGCAATATGCAATATTGATAGTTATTGCTCAATTTCATGAAATGATTCATATCTAATCAGCCGGATATAATATCTAACGTATTAAATTGATAGAATAGACATTTTACGTAAAGGTGTGTAAGAGATTTGATAGGAAGAATTATGGGTGATTAATGACATTTAATGGGAGTAAGGTTTGAAAGATTGATATCTACTTCGAGCATGTTTTGAATGATTGAACGTCGGATTGGTGATTATATTGTTTAGAATCTATCCTTCTCTCCATTCATCTCATATCTAAAGCTTTCTCTGGTCACTTGAATTCAGGAAACTGCCTAATGGAGTAAGGATAACTACAATGAACAAGAAAGGCAAGGAAATTTCCCAAACATCAGCTATTAACACTATTACCGATGAAATAGGTAACCGCACTGTTACCTACTTTTTTTCGGTAGCATAAAAAGCACCCGATTTTGAAAAGTGGTGATGCAGAATCACCGCTTTTTTTTTTGGTGCACATTTTTGACACTCTAATACTTTTATTTATGAAGCATGAATATTTGTTTTAAAATGTTAGTGATTTTCACGCTAATTTTGAAATGTATTGATGCAACATCAACTTTTTTTTTTTAGAGCGGTGATTTTCATGCTAATTTTGAAATGTATTGATGCAGCATCAACCTTTTTTTTTAGAGTGGTGATTTTCATGTTGGTAATAAAACACAAAACTTAGATAAAAAAAATATATATAAAAAAAATAAAAAAACCAATAAAAATGTAAAAAAAACAAAATTAACTCGTAAAAATAAAAAATTTAAACAAAAATATTCGAAAATTATATCAAAAGAAACGACAAAATTTGAAAAAAAAAATACATAATTTAAAGAAAAAAACCAAAAATTAACCAAAAAAATAAAAATAAAAACATCAAAAACATTTTTTTCTAAGTTATTAAAAAAACCATATAATTAAAAAAAAAATTAAATAGAAAATTTAAAAATATTTTAAATTAGAAAATTAAAATTTAGATAAAAAAAATAAAAAACAAAAAAAAAAAAAAAAAAATTTTAAATTTTAAATTAAAAAAATAATAATAAGAAGAAAAAAAAAATACAAATTTTAAAATTAACAAAAAAACAAATTTAAAAAAAAAAAACAAAATTTAAAATTGAAAAAGAAAATTAAAATAAAAAAAAACTATCATTAAAAAACAAAAAAAATGAAAAAAACCACATGCAAATAATTAAAAAACAGATATCCATAAATTTACTCTTCTTTTTTTTTTTAAATGAAACAATTTAAAAAATTTAAAAATGAAAAACTAAATAAACTAAAAGATTAAAAAAAAGAATTAAATTAAATCAAAATTTAATAAATAAATTTTAAATTTTAAAAAATAATTAATCTAAAATATTAAATTTAAAAAAAAAAAAAAAAGAATTAAAACAAATTAAATTTAAAATAAAAAATTTGAATTAAAAAAAAATAATTTTAAATTTTTTTAATTTAAAAAAAAAAATATTAAAAAATAAAAAAAATAAAAAATAAAAAAGAATTTTTTGATTGTGGTGGTGCCGCTAATCGGCTTGCCGCCTAGGTGGCAGCGGAGGCCAGCCGCTTGGCGGGCGGGGAGGCTGCATGCAACCCCCCGCTCGCCTAGCAGCCGACCTCCACCGCCACTTGGCCGGGAGGCCGGAATCCTGCCCAGCGGTCGGCCTTCGCCGCCACCTGGGCGGGAGGCCGATTCTGGGAATCACCCTCCCGCGGCGCGAGGCCGATTCTGGGAATCGCCCTCCCGCGGCGCGAGGCCGATTCCAGGAATCGGCCTCTTGCGATCTTGAGGTCGATTCAGGAAACGCCCTCCGCGGCGGGAGCCGGTCCCGAGGAATCGGTGCTGCTGCGGAGGGCAATTCTAGGGTCGGCCTCGCAAACGGAGGGCAAGACTCCTAGCTGGCCTCACTGCTGGGCGGCCGGTCAGAAATCGGCCTCTGCCCGGTGGCGCGGGTAGCTGAGGCGAGGCGGGAGGCGACCGGCCACTGCGCGCGGGAGGAGGCCCGGGTGGTGAGATTGCCACCACGATCAAAAAATTCTTTTTTTTAATTTAATTTTTTTATTTAATTTGATGTTTTTAAAAAAAATTTAAATTCAATTTTTTTTTTTTAATTTTTAATTTTTTTTTTACTTTAATTTTTATATTTGAAATTTAATTTGTTTTTTTTTTTTTTTTTTAAATAAAATTTATTTATTTTTTAAATTTTATTATTTTTTTTGTTTTTAATTATTTTTTAGCATCGAGGTTGAAGATTCTCCCCTATATAGATATCATTAAGTGGGTAATTGACCACCTGAGCATAGCAGATAGGAAATTTAAGAATTCGAAGGAGGATAATATTGGTTCATTTATGGCAGAAGATTTGAGGACAATGTACCACTTACCCATCTCGTAGCAGAACTATGACAAAGCTTTTGTTCAAAGCTTTAAAAAGAAACATACAAACCTGATGAAAGTTATAAAGGAATGCAAGGATGACCAAGGAAATATGAAATAAGGCAAACTCAGTATGTAACCGATAGCACAATTACCTTCCCCTTATTGCTATGCTACTTGAATGTTACGTAGATGGTTTGCAAAGCCTGATACTACTATTTTTTATGTAGACCAGGTCTCGTTAATTGACACAATTTTCAATTCTTTAATTATGAATTGGGAAAATATCTTGTTTAATAATTTTCCCAAAATTATCATGGAGTACTGAAGTAAAAGAAGAGTTTCCTCTAGGGAAATACCCCCCTTTTACATGAGTGCCTATGTCATGGACACAATTTTCTTTTATTCGAGTTTTCCTACCATGGGATGGAAGTGGACAAACCAAGACCCCACTCCAATCCATATTTACCACAGAGCCCTTTGATTCATATTTTCATTCAAATTTTTACAAAATTTGCAATGGAGTCATGCTAGCTATGCATAAAATTATAATTAATGAGAAAGCCCATATGATTTCCGAAGAGGCTAGTACAAACATTTTTCACATTTCCAGATGGTTTTCTGAAGAAAATTTGACCTATGTCAGAGTTCTTGGGAGTTATGCTTCTCCCCACCTCTTGCCCTATTATGTTCCTGACAAGTTACTTGCTAGATAAATTGCTTACCAACTTATAGCAAGTGGTATTTCTAAGCAACTCAAAGATGCCAAGAAGGCCATTTGGCCTAATTTCCCTTTGCAATGTGGTAATTTTTCACTTTTTGATATTGGTCATACATTCAAGGAAGTTTCAAGTATTAATTTATTGAATTTGGTTATAATGCCAAAGCAGCCATATGACCCCAATGATGTGATTAACAATTTCACAACGGAGCTGAAATTGAAAAATTTTCTGAAAGAGATAGACATTTTTAATGATTTCTTTCAAGGCATTGAGAAGTTCCCATATGTACTAAAAGACGCATCCAACGAGCTCAATAAAAATTACTTTTAAGCCTTCCAAACATATATAAATAAGATATTGGAAATAATTCCTTTCGATTTATCGTTTATTAAAGATGTCGACGGACTGACTCCAAGTATTATCTTGAATAATGTAGCCAAAGCCATGTCTGAAGATGAATCCCAATAAAAATCTAATCATGAGTCAGGGTAATCAGAACATAAATCTCAGAATTCATATCACTCTAATAATGAATCCGAAAACATAAATGAGAGCCCAGAAAAGGTATTTGATAGAGTAATAAAAGAGATTGAAATGAAAGAGAAAGGAGGAATTAATGTAACTGGATCATCTTCCTAAGAAAATTAGAACAACCAAAATACACCTGACCAGGCACAAGAGTCTCATCCAAAAGATTTGAATAATGAATGGGAAATTTTTTCTAAAACACTACAAATGTCACAACCATATCCTAATACTGATCAATCTACCAGTTTTCAAACACCAGAGCATTCTCATAAATTAGTGGAAACTAAAATTCCGCTACAATGGGTACTTGAAGCACATGATCGAGAGATCATTCCAGCCTACCCTAGAGAGAAAATAGTTTTACAAATTGAAGAAATTCATTCACTAGATATCTTCTATAGTCCTAGCTATAAGGTTGTAGTTAAGAGAATAAAAAGAAGAAGAATATATGATATAGTTTCAAATCTTACAAATGAATATGTTGACATTCTATGGAAGGATCGTCTAGCTGATCCTACAGTACATTTAACCAAGATATCACATTTTGCAGGGGCATGTGATATTGCCACTATCGACAAGGCCACTGAAGTTTAATTTTTATTGAAGCAAAGAGAAGATAAAATACAAGATTTACAGAGACTGTTAGAGAAAGAAAAATTTAACTCCAGCAGACAAAAGGAATTGAAAATGTCTCAATTTCAAAAGGATTTTGAAATATTGACTTTGCAACATCAGGTGCAACTTATAGAAAAGGAAACGCAAATGGAAGATAATTAAAAATCCAGCAACTGTTAGAGAAATTCATAAAATAATCACTCGACATGAATGAAAAGCTGAAGTAGCAACAAGAAGTATTTTTTCAACAAGATTCAATCACTAAATCTT
Source organism: Pinus albicaulis (assembly GCA_034641835.2). Classification (NCBI taxonomy): domain Eukaryota; kingdom Viridiplantae; phylum Streptophyta; class Pinopsida; order Pinales; family Pinaceae; genus Pinus; species Pinus albicaulis. Next base: position 1,899,391,233 of record CM076578.1, read on the forward strand.
TTTGTGATTCAAGTAAAATCTTGATCCACTAAGTGGCTAACAAGAAACTTGAGTGTGAGAAAATTGAAAATAAAATTAACGAGTTCATTCAGTGGCAAGCATCTGACTTAGGAAAGGAAGATGATCTACCCCAAGTAGATAAATTCACAAGGAAATTGTATTTAAGGATTGGGAAGCACAACTAAGACAAGCAGGAGAAAATGCATCAAGGTTAAGAAAGGAAATCATTGAATATGTTTATGAACAGCTTTTGAAAGATGAGCTTATCAAAGAGTCCACATATTAAGTTCTTTCAGAAATCAAGTCGTTAGAAGCATAGTGGGAACAAAGGGAAGAGATGCAGGAAGAAATGATTAAAAAAGTAAATAAGTTTGATGAAGAAAATTATTGGAATTTTTTTATCAAACCTTATCATCAATACCAAACCCTACAGTCATTAACTTATTCAACAAAAAGTTCGCAACCAACACTTTAAAATGTAGTATTCAAGGGCCAGATCAGATCAACAATTTTGCAGCCAACCCAACAGAAACCTATGCTACATATTTTTCAACTTCGAGATCAAATCCACAAGGAGGATCAGCATTCATAGTCACATTGTTACTTTATTTTCCTATATTGTAGTTGAAGTTTTCTCTTTACAAGGATGGTTGTTTGAAACCTCCTCTACCTTTTTGTAATAATATATTTTTAAACATATTGTAGTTTAGCATTTAAACCCTTCTTGTGCATTTAGAGAAGGGTCTAGAAATTTGTCAGAAACATTTGCAAAGAATGCACTTCTGTAAGTTTGTAAATTCTTTGATAGATTAATGGAACAAAGTTTGTTATATTTTGACATTTGAAGCTATTTAACTGATGTTGTACTATTGTACTCTTTATATTGGTTGAAAGTGAAGAGGAGTAGAAAAATACTGTCAGTTTATATGAGTAGGACTTCGTATATATGGTACTTATATTCGTTTGTATTAAGATTTTCTTTTTAGATTGATAGTTATCTTTTTACTTGCATTATATATTTCAGTTGTTATCATAAATGAATGTTCAATTCACTTCTGTACTAATATTTGTCTATGATTTCTTATCTGATATATAATCACACATATGAATGCGATATACATTTCACAATTCTTTTAATCAAACTATTTTTTTAAAAGAATCATCTTTAAATTATTTTCATCTCTTTCAACTGTTAAATAATATTTGTTATTAATAGTTGGAGGATATATTTTTAGAAGGAAGAAACACCACGGGTATATAATAGAATATATAGTTATAGATAAATGCATTTGATATATTAAAATCATTTCCCATTGCATGTTATATAAACAAAGCACACCCCAAAATAACCATTATTGGGAAACCAGTCCCTTTATCCCCAGTCAGAGCCACCACACCAAACAGAAAAGGACTTTCTCTAAGGTCTGGACTGGGTGGTTTTAACCCATGTTGTGGCAACATAATTCCGAGGCCTCTACATTTTGGTGCTAGAAGGGGGCCAATTGTCAATGGAAATATGATCTAATCAATCTAAAAGTCAATCTAAGAGTCTGTCTCCCTCTAGATCCCCTTCAACTTCTACAAAATTAGCTAGATATAAAACTTTAAAATCTGAAGTTGAACATTTTTCTCCTAAGTCTCCTAGTGATACTCAACCCATACTATCTCCTGATTTTCATCAAAATTTCCTTGAATTTTAGCCTTTGATAGAAAATTTAGAGAGAGTATCCATTTCTGCTGAAAAATATGAAACTTCTAAATCATCAAAGATTAGTGTTTCATCCTCTTTACAACCCAAAAGAATATTAAATCGATTAGAAACTCAAAAGACATGAATTCATCCTTTTGAATTTCCCATCGATACTTCTCGAAGGAAGATAAAGAAGATTGAATCATACTCAATCACCAGTGAGGCCTTATCTGATAATCCACGTCATTCACCTCCATTACCTCTGCTCACTTCCACAACTTCCACTCCCGCAATCAATCTTACTTTAACTAGTTCCAGTACTCAGACTGTTATTCCTTCAACTAGTTCTAGCACTCAGCCTGCCTATTCTTGAACTCAAACTCAATCCATCACATCCACCCAAGGTCCAATGGTAGGCCAAGTAGCTCCACCAAATGTATGACCATGGAACAATCCAGGGGCTGTACAAATGTCTACTCCACTTCATCCTCTCCCAAAATACCCTAAAATATGGTTACCTAAATTTAGTCATGATGATGGTCTTCTTGCTGAAGAACACATTCATAATTACATGTTTTCCATTAATTTAAAGGAGGTAGTTGAAGAAGATTGTTTTGTAATATTATTTCCATATATTCTCACAGGACCTACAGGATCCTGGTATTTTTCATTACCTTACCGCTCTATAACTAGATGGAATATGTTCAAAGAACAATTTGTAGCTAAGTTTGGAGATAACATAACCACTGCATCGCTCATCAATGATTTATCAAATCCAAAGGCTAAAACAGTGGAGAAAATAAAATATTTTAATTCAAGATTTAATAAATTTCTCAATAAAATTCCTGCTACAATAGTTCCTGGTGTATAAGTTCAAATAGAGTGGTATATATCATCTCTACCATCTAATATAACCATTTTTGTTGATAGAGAAAAATTGCCTACAATGGCGGAAAATATGAAGGAATATTTATCTGTAGAGAAACACATAATCGCTCTTCAAAGATAGGAAATCAAAGAAATTATCCTTCAAAGATGATTCAAAAAATAAGCCATCCAGAGACCCTTTTGATGTACAAGGTCTTCCGAAGGTCTTCAATGTTATGATAAATGAAATGGCAGACATCAAGAAACAAGTTGCTGAAAGTTCTAGCTCAAAAAAGACTTTCAGAACCTTCAAGAAAAATCATTCTTCTAATTCTCAACCGCCAAATATCATATCCAATGCCAAGTCTGATCAAGATATAGATGAAGAGAAAATAAAATAAGAAGAAACTGATGAAGAAGAAGAAGTTGAAATAAATGGAATGTGGGATTTTATCTTACTAAATGAGGAACAACAAGAAGATTTACGTGTGAGTACAAGGAGCAAGAATTCCAATGAAGCAACACAGTCAAATCAGAAACAGAAGAATTCAACACCTGCTAAAGATAAAATAGTAAGTAAAAATTCTGCATCTAAGGCTACACAAACTAACCCTACTACTTTAGATGTTCCACCTACATCAAAGACAATGGTAGTCTCCGACACTATAAGTATAATGTAGTTGAGGGTATGAAAAAGACAAGGGCCAACATTTCAATTCATGAATTTACTAAATTAAAACAACAATAGAAAATTTTTCTTAGATATTTAAATGCAGTTCCCACTTCAGCCTTACCTGCTCCAGTAGTATTCCAAGCTACTAATGAAATGGGTAAACCTCCTTCTCCTTCAACTAAAGTAGATGCTACAAATTTCATTATTATAGGTGACTGATCCGTCTCTCATACTCCATTTCTTTTAACCTATGAGATCTATAATAAAAATGTCCATAACTGTTTAATAGATTTATGGGATTCCTATAATATAATTCCAAAATTAGTATGTGCTAAGTTGAACATAAATCCTAAGAGTTCTCTTGTTCATATAGTACAACTTGATAGAACTAAAGTAGAGGTTGTAGGAGAAATAAATTTTGTCTCTATCAAATCGTCATCAACCTTAAGGTTGCTCAGATAATTGATATATCGGTGGCTAATATTCCTGAGTTTTACGATTTAGTGTTAATCAGAGACTGGAGGGAAAATCTTCATGGATATTTTGCAACAGACTGATCGTATATGTGGCTACCACATTTTGGAGAGCTAAATCAAATCCGCTTAGACCGACAGAAACTCATGAAGCATACGGTCACCGATATTGAGGTGATAAATGAGCCAGTAACATTCAATAATAATATTATTGGAAATTACTCGACATAATCATTTCATGGAAATTTTAACGCTCAACCATAACCCTTTTTCGATAATGCAGTTATCTCTCAAATCGAGAAATTTTCCCATACAAAAACTTCTAAATGTAAAAATTTTGTAGATAAACCAGTAGTTAATTCTTTATTTTGATGGTTCTAAATCAGAAGATGGTGCAGGAGCTGGATGTATTTTAATAAGCCCAAAAGGAGAAAAACCATGTTAGCCTGCAGACTTACATTCGGTTGCACAAACAATATAGTAGAATGTGAAGCATTAATCTAGGGTTTGTACAAAGCAATTGATCTTTACGTCAAATATCTGAAAGTCCTAGGATATTTGGAGATTATTTTCAAACAAGTAAGAAATACCATCCATTGACATTCTAGACATTTAAAAAATTACCAATCATTAGTCCAAGAATTGACCCCTCATTTCTTACTTTTCAATATTTCTTCTGTACCTAGAATACGAAATGCTAGTGTAGATTTATTGGCTAATGTAGCATCGGAATTAATTCCATCTCAAGAAGTTAGTCCTGATATATTTTCCATTGAATTTATTTTTAGACCATCCATTCCTGACAATATTACCAATTGGAGAGTATTTAATAATGATTCATATATCATAGATTTCCTTACATTTGAAGGATCTTATGATAATCATATTCTTGATGAAAATGAACATGACACTCAGATAAAGGGTGAACAAGATGAAAATCCAATTCCTAAGTTAGTTGTCAAATTAGGAGACCTTTATGATCTAAAATATAGGTTTAAAAGAGTTACTAACTCTAAAACTCAAAGTTCAACCTTAATATTTGAGCTAGTAAATCTTAGAACTGATGATAAACCTCAAAATGTCAATTTAGGTCTTGGTCTATCTTCCGATGAAAGATTATCATTTTTCAAGTTATTAAGGATTTACTGTTGGTCGGTTTAATTTTCGGAGTAAACCTCTCAATATTAATTATCAATCTGGGAGTCGTAAATGCGAGTTGTACTGCGTATTGGCTCAGCTTAATGGTCAGGGTATAAATATATTCCTTTGTAATGATAAACAAGGTACTGGAATGAAATACGCCTTTCCTGGAAAATATACAATCTTAAAAAGGGAACCTACTTAACCAATTTCATTCACTGCAAACTCCATACTGCAACTAAACTATAAGTAAATTCAAATCAATCCTAAATCATATGACATTCTCGCAATCGAATTCTACTTTTTAAATCTCCTATGATATCTTCAAAACCTTAATGTATTAACTCTTGAAACTAACACTTGAAACTAATAAGCAAAAAGATCACGCATTATTCTAATGACAACCTCACACATTAAACTAACTAGAACTACTCTTCATAATAAATTCAAGATTCAAATTAACAAAGGAAAGTTTTAATTTTTGCAGAAAGAAAATTACTTATGTAAAAGTAACACTTAAAAGATCCTATTGAAAATCGTATTGCAAATAACCTATGAGAAACCTTCTATCTAAATGAAAAGGAACTATTCAAAAATAAACCTACTTCAAAATAAAATCATGTAACTAAAACTAAATCACGTTGCATTTGAATTGATACCTCTACCTGCACAATCAAATTTGCACTCAAACTTGATCTTATAAGCAAATGATTACACTATGAAAACAAGAATAATTCTAACTAAAAATAAATCTATCAAATTTGCACTCAAACTTGCTCTTATAAGGAAATGATTACACTACAAAAACAATAACAAAAATAATTAAAAAAAGATCTAAAACAAGACAAATTCTAATTAAAAGAGATCTAATTATTGAGTGAAGTCATGTGTAAACAAATCAATTGCACATTTAAATCCTGCAAACATTAAAAGAAATTAGGTAATGCAAACCATACTAAAAATTCAAAGCATTAAATTATGTTCTCATTCCATATTTGAATTCAAACTATCAAAATATGTTCTAATTCCATATTCAAATTCAGAAATTGGATGCGTCCATTGTATTCAATTTTAAAAAGAGAAATAGAGTATAACTCTATATTAAAAATCAAGCCATATTATGTAATGAGTAATAATTGTTTAATCCATTAATGGGCATGATGCTACGATGACTGAAATTCTTTGGAGTTGAACCACACCTACCAAAAATTCACACATTCATACAAAAATCGGAAACTACGCACACATCTACTTATCTCCTGCTGATTGATAAGATTAGCTTGAGAGATGGTGGGCCCTCCCACACCTAGAGTAAGCTGACTTACTGCAAATGAGGAGAGGTTTTAAAACATCAAAAAATTGAATTTGAAATTAAGCATGCACAATTGCTTCTGCTCACAACATCACTTGAAGGCGATCATGTATTGTTAAGACAACATCTCGAAATCGATTTACATGTCTCACACAACAGCTCTAGTTTTATACACAACAATTTCCTGTCTCCATTATACTCTTGCAAAATTCTATTCTGGTTCTACATCTCAGAATTTGACTTCATATTGAGAAATTATGCCCCTCTACATCTGAGAAATTACTCTGTCTAATTGACAGACTAACTCCATCTGCGCCCTATCTAATTGATGGACGAACTCCTCCAATTACATATTTGTTGTCTAAATGACAGATTAACTTATTCTGCGCCCTGTCTAATTGATGGATGACTCTCATTGATCTCCTTTTGTTTCTCCAGGAAATCTCTTATATAGGCTTCTAATTAAAATTCAAAGAATTAAATTACCCAACTAAAATACAGGAGGGAATATCACCAATATGATCAAATTGCTATGAATAAAAATTGGTTTTGCAACTGAGTGTCGAAATAGGGGATCGGTCCTCTTTTTCTGGGATGCTAATGTTGCTGGAAGGTGCAATCTTGGGTTATGGAGGAAATTTGACCTTCGTTACTTTTCTAAGAAACTCCTGAAATTCTCCGGTGTATGCGTGAACATGGTATGCATATTGTTGCATAACAGAAAATACCACCATCTCCAAATAGTTCAACGCATCTTGAAAATCCTCTTGAATGGGTTCCACGTCAAGCTAGAAATGGTGGGAGAGGATAATACCGGTAGAGGCCAGTATGTCAAGTACAACTCCCTTCAAATCATCAAGGAAAAATTATTGATCTGCATCTAAGAGAGCTTGGCGCTTGGCAGCAGTCATGCAAGAGGTCCATGACTCGGCATCCCCACCTTGTAACCACAAACCGGAGTTTAAGATTTGAAATTCCTACCGAGCATTCACCTTTTTCATCATATTCAATCAAGTCGCCATCTAAAAGTTTATATCATTATACCTCATTTCAGAAGTAGACTCTACTATCCATCCATCTTTGAAACTCCACAATCAACAATTCATTACCTTTAATTACCAATAAACAGAGACAAAACTAGTAATACCATTCTGCGAATAAAAGTTGAACAATTTCCTTCGCAAAATTGGCCTTCTTATTAAACGGTGAGTTTCCATAATAGACAACAGAGTTTTCCATTGCTTATTCAGATGTGGACACATATATTCCTTCAATCCACGACGAAATATTCTCACCTCTTTGGTCCCTCTTTGTATAGCGAAAGATAGATAGAACAATGGGCACCACCATAAACTTCTTCGAAAAGGAATGTGGGTGTGATCCAATAACTGGTCAATCAGAAAATTTCCTAATTTTGTCTCTTGTAATCTGCTTAAATATGGAGCTCCAGAGGTGATGGTGCTTGCAGATGACCAAGCACACTGTTATGATAACACATTTATGCCATGAAGCAGTGGAAGTCCCAAATGCAATTGGCGTCCAGACTTCTCTTGGGAGTGAGCTACCTTAGTGCAAACTCGCTCCTTTCTGTAAAGTTGACTTGAAAAAGTCTCATAAGGTGTCACACTGAGTGTTTGTGACTGTTGTAACTATGGCTACGAATGATAAGAGAAATTTCCCACTGTGGTTTTGATGCTAGTAGTTGAGGAGGGCTGGTGTTACTATATCGATTTAATCATGTGTTGCTTCCTTGGCAATTCGGACAAGACGGAGCAATCCATCTATATCGTGAAAGATAAAATCGAGAACTCTTTTAACTTCAGATATTTGATCTGTCCCTTTATTTCTATCTGGCGAATTGACCATGAGAAAACAAATCGGAAAAGTGCTGGACTTATACACCTGCCACCAAGAAGACATTTATTAATGAAACTATTACAAAACACCCTTCAAATTAATTAATAATAATAATTTGTAATTTAATTATAAATGCCTCTAATTAACAACATAATAGATAAACAATGATTAAAACACTAGGTACAATCATGTATTTATTTGATAAAAATCATAAAAATTTGGACAAAGATGCAGCTCAACACATACAAAAGTGTTTTTTCTTGGGATTACACTGATCTTAAAACATACAACACTTCTGTAATTCAACACACTATTCCTATGATTTTAGATGAGAAACCAATACAACGAAATTTTAGGAAAATTCACCTGAATATTGAAAATAAAATAAAAACAGAGTTGAATAAACTCCTCGAAGAAAAGATCATATTTCTAGTTAGATATTCTAAATGGGTTTCAAATTTGGTTCCTATCAGGAAGAAAAATGGTGATATTAGGATTTGTATTAATTTTAGGTATTTGAACAAAGCATGTCAAAAGGACAATTTTCCATTACCAACTGTGGAACAAGTACTGCAAACAATAGTTGGTTCTGAACTTATGTATTTTCTAGATCGATTTTCAGTCTATAACCAAATCCTCGTACATCTAGATGACAGATTAAAGACTACATTCAAGACTAGGTGGGGAAATCACGCCTATCAAAAGATTCCATTTGGATTAATAAAGGTAGGTGCCACTTTTCAAAGAGCCATGGACACAGCTTTTAGAGGAATCATTAACAAAATAGTGGTTATTTATCTAGATGACATTACAGTTTTTTCTATACAAGCAACCAATCATGCGAATGACCTAAAGAAAGTCTTTGAACGATGTAAAAAGTATGGAATTTTATTAAAGCCAAAGAAGTTATATTTTTCTTTAGATGAAAGAAAAATTTTAGGATTCATTGTGTCTAAGAGAGGTATCTATATTGATTCTGAAAGAATCGAAGAAATTAAAATAATTCCTTTCCCTCGTAACAAGAAAACTATGCAGTCATTTCTTGGACAGATAGATTTTGTAAAAAAATTTGTCCCTAACTTTTCACAAATAGTTTTACCTTTGCAAACCATGATTAAGAAAAATCCAATATTTAAGTGGGGACATAAAGAAAGAGAAGCATTTGATTTAATCAAACAATCGATTATCAATGCTCCATTCCTTACTACCCCCAATTTTCTTAATCCTTTTAATTTATACACATTCTCATCCTATACATCTTATGTTGTTGTTCTGACACAACTTAATTGTAATATTACTAATTAACTTCCAGCTAGTTGGAATATTAATTTTTTCTTTTGATTAAAAGATAGGTGAATAAGTGGGTAGAGATACCCATAAAGCTTTTTAGTAGGAATAAAACCACTTCTCATGTGATTGTGGATCATTCTATTAGCTTTATAAAGAATCTTGAGGTGTGAATAGAGGCTAAAACATGTGGACAAGGTTAAAGTTGACCAAATCAATGACATCATTATGGAGATAGTGGAGGATTAATGGAGGACAATGCATTCATAAAGGAGGACTGTATGCATGAGAGTAACTCCTTTAATGAGTGGGACCCAGGGTGAGGAGTATCACCAAGAATAAAAGGAAGAAGATGGCAGCCATAGAGGAAATTATTCTGATTATTGATATTGTATTGGCCTTGTATGACTATTTGAATGCTTCAGCTATTTAGTGGAGTCTGTTGTGCTGTTTAGAAAAAGGGTGATCCCGAGCAGGAATCCCACCCTCATCCTTAGGGGACTTCGAGTGCCTACTCAGGAGTGGTTTACCGAGCATCATTTCCACTATCTATCTTTGGCCCAAGCTTCAACCTTCATTCACAATGCAATCTGCTTCAGGATTGTGTTGTTTTGCAGGGTAGCAGTAGTGGAGGGTTGATATACCCAAATTCTGAGCTTTTTTTCCAGTGGAGGGAGAAGCCTTTCATCCGGGAGGCTAGTAAGGAAGTTCTTATAGCTTCATTCCACCATCTGACATCAAGCCAAGTAGCAGAATTCACCCATAGTGAATTCTCCTCTAGAAACTGCATTATTTTGCAGTGAAGTTATAGTGGGAGGTCAAGTACCCAAGTTCTTGACCTTGTTTTCCAGTGAGGGGATCATCCCTTCATCCAAAAAGGTTGTGAGGAGGGATATCAACCATTTTCATACCATATCAGCCACCTCCCACTATTTTTCCAGTTGTAGAGCATTATTCATCTCTAGGGCCACATTTTCTATATCCTACATTTTGAGTATTTCTGGAAACCCTTCCTCGGTTATCTTGGAATAGTGCTAGAAAGCCTAGATCTCTGATCCTGACATTTTATAAGCACCCTATCAGCAAATCCATGTGTTTACATTTACAGCAGCATTAAACCCCAACTAAAACTACACTGTCTTAGCCTCTGACATTCTTGTGTAGCAATTTTTCTTCATATTTTATGTATTTGGTATCTATAGGCTTGTTTTTCCTAGCTTGAATGTCTTTTTCCTCAATATCTTGTACACATTTGTTGTTATAATGCTTAATATGATGGCTATATGATCTTATTACATTTTATGTGTTGATTTATCACTAAATTTTCTAGTTTATGTTTTATATTATTGTTTTTTCATTTTGGAATATTACAGTGGTATCAGAGCATGATCTCTGGCTCATCTTGTGTGAAATACATCATATGTCGTAGGAAGAAGAGATCCATAATGATGGAGGGAATGAGTTTTTCCTCATTTATTTTTAGATCTATGAAGCAGATCTCCAAGGAGGTCAAAAAAATGAGAAGGGAGAGATGCAAGGAGACGTCAAGAAGGTTTCAAGATGAGGAAGGTCCAAGCACTTCCTATCAGCAACAGAAGAAACCAATATTGCATATATCTCCAAAAAAATATACTATGTCCACTTTCTTGGAAGATGAAGTTGAATGGAATGGATATGGACGAAACTTAGATCATAAGACTCTAAGTGAATATATTACAGAGTACAAATCTCAATCAAGGACTTTCAAGGAGAAACTAACTCTCCAGCAGTTCATTGAGATCAAAGAAGAATGGAGACCCTATAACAGCAGCAGAAGAAAAAAATATAATAGATTTCTATTGTCTACATTTGATGGGTCATCCACAAGCACAACAAGGGATTGGAGGAAGAATCTATATGCATTCTTCCTTCTACATCCAGTAGCATAAAGAGAAGTTTTTGAGATTGCAGCGCTGCAACTTGAGGGTGAAGCAAATTTTTGGTGGTTCAGCTATTTGAAACATGCAAGAGTGACTCCTTATGTAGATTTTACTCAAAGGCTGATCAATAACTTTGATAAGAGGAAACTGGCTATAATTCCTATTGAGTCATTTCCTAACATAGATGAGAAAGCACATGAGGAGCCATGGGAAGATGTGAACATTATCACTATGGAATAGGAGCAACTTCCACCACCTTCAGTTGTAAGAGTACTTGCATCAGGAGAAGGAACACTTGCACCTTTGCAATCTTGTCTTGATCTCTTGACATTGGGAGTCCCATGCATCATCTAGGAGGTGCATGAGGAAGAGGAGACATATACCAGCACTGGTGCAACAATAGAGGAGAAGCCATCACTATCAACAGCAGTTTGGGGTGTCATTACACTGGCAGGAGGAACCCTTCTAGTTGTACAATATGTTTCCAATGATCAACTTAACCAAGGTATTCAAAAATTTCCACCCCATATTATTTCAGAACATCAGATGGAGAGTTGTGGGGATAGGCCATCGGGGAAATTTCATAACCAAGGGTTAAAGCCCATTTCTTATTTGGAGCAGTAGAATATCACTTTGCAGAGGACCCTTGACTATTTCAAGGAGGAGATTCATAGCCATCCATGTTTCTCATTATTGAGCTGCACTCAACACTTTGGGTTGGAGTGTAGAGTTATGGAGGATAGGATGAGCATAATCCTAATCAATCCAATGCAAAACTATATGTTCAACATTGTATATGATCCTGAGATAGCAGATACACCATCATGAAGATTAGCAGCGATGTCACTAAGAAACAGTGATGAGTTGGGGGCCCAAGTGTTATTGGAACATTCTAATGACCATTCCACTTGTGTAGCATTGGATAGGTAGAGGGTTGATGAGAGACATCTTATGATGGATAACATCTCCCATTATTATGATAGATTCTTCTTAATGAGCACCTCATAGCTCATTAAAAATATTTTTCCTACAGCATATTTGGAACCTTATGGGTTCAACTTGGTCATTGATGTGTGGTATTTATGTAGAGATCTCCAGGAGGTTGCACTTCAGCATATCGTGGAGTGCAAAGATACTCATCATATTTGGGAGGATATTATTCTCCATGGGATGACTACTAAATTGGAGCATGATGGGAGGCACCAACATTTGGATGGATGGGTGAGGATGATGATAAAGAGGTTGGTGAGCCACTTGGAAATCTATGACACAAGGTAGTAGGAGCCATGGTTGCACTGGCTGCTCTTAAGAGAGTCTTTCCATCACATGAAATGCCCTATGTAAAGGGGTGTGTTATTGTTTGGGACATGAAATGACACTTACATCATGTGGCAGCAAGGAGTTTTGTTATATTGGGATGATGTGATATTTTTCATGTCAATAATCATGTTTTTACTCCATGGTCAGTATGATGATGATATGAGGAGGCCACAAGAGTAATTTTTTCTTTGGTTACTACTAGGAGAGTATGGGCTAAACTTATCCCATACCTTGCATAATGTTTTGGGAGTAGATGGTGGCACAATCATAGTGAAAAGGGGCTACTCCTTAGCCATTGAGGATCAGAAGATACTTCCACCTAGGAAGGAGTCTCCCATATGTAGAAATGTTAGGGCAGGTGACTTTGGCATTTGGCATGTCAGAGGGGGGAGCTATGAGATGACAGGTTCCTTCTTACAAAGGCCAACAACACTGTCACTTGGGAGTATAGATCTATTGATGGAATGTTCCAAGGATCACTTCAAATACGAGGTACTTTATGGGAAAGTAGAAGATGAGAGTTATAGAGTGGTGGATGGAATCATCTATTATCAAGACATAATATTCTTGGCTAGGATCTCCAAGATCAAGAAGAAGGCTTAACATGCAGCACATGATTCAGCCCTTTCCAGTCACCAAGGTCTCATGGAGACATATCAGACCATTATGGAGAGATTCTCAGGGGAGGGCTCATCCATGGATCTCATCATCATCTTACTCATAGTACATGGTAATATTTGTGTATTTGTGTTTATTGATCATCTAACAAATTATTTTCATTCTCTTGCCATTTATATATAGTGCATTTCTCCATAAGAGGTTAAGCCTCTATTTGGACTTCATGGTCTTTCTAAGACCAAGATCAGTGATGGAGATAGTCATTTATTTTATGGCTTTGGGAAAGTATTAGTCTATTTTTGGTATTCTCAGTTGATACATAATTCCATTTACTACTTTCCAGTAGATGAGAAAACATGCACAAGTGGCAAATGGTTGGGAGAAAACTTGCCACATTATGATCAGAGGTAGGAGGTAGAAAAATTTCAATATGTCCACTTGGGAAAATATTATCACCATCCAACATTTTATATGACACTGAGTATCTTTCTCATTTGGATCCCATATTTTGATGATGTCCTATTCACTATGTGTGGAATAGCTTGGGCAAGAAAGGTTCATAGAACCAAAGAGTGGATCTATGAGAATCCAGTTGCCTCTTTTCCTCTTGAAGGAAACATTATTAGAACCCAAGATCAATAATAGCTCTATACATATCATAAATGGAGGGAGAGGAAGTGTGGGATGGAAAATTTAGTCTATCATGTTCAGCCATACAGCCCATCCACATTGCAGGAGAAAGAGATGGAGGAGTCTTTCTATTACCACTTTGGAGGGTGATCCATTTTGTTTGGATGATAGCTTGGGGATTGGATCTTCTCATGGGGATTGAGGTTCCCAACATTTCTCAGACCCCATGCCTCAAGAAGGCCTCGAGACAACATATAGTTTTCTCCATGGATATCCCACTTCTTCATGGTGAGAGCCATTTGGATTTATCACCAAAGGCTAACTTGTACACTTGGGGGGGGCAACTAGGGGACATACTGATGAGAGAGCATCTTGTTCAATGGAAGAGCTTATCAGATGACGATGCTATAGGAGGAGGAGAGGAGGATTTGTAGTATTTCTCCTTGTATTTTCTTGAGGACAAGAAACATTTGGGAAGGGGCAATTGTAATATTCCTAATTAGCTTCCAACTAGTTTGAATATTAGTTTTTATTATTATTAAAAGATAGGTGAATAAGTGGGTAGATAGACCCATAAATATCTTTAGTAGGAATAAAACCACTTCTCATGTGAATGTGGATCATTGTATTAGTTGTATAAAGCACCTTGATGTGAGATCAGAGGCTAAAGCATGTGGACAAGGTCAAAGTTGACCAAGTGAACAACGTTGTTATGGAGATAGTGGAGGACTAATGGAGGACAACACAGTCATAGAGGAGGAGTGTATGCATGAGAGTAACTCATTTAATGAGTGGGACCCAGGGTGAGAAAGCTCACAAAGCATAAAAGGAAGATGATGGAATCCATAAAGAACATTATTCTGATTATTGATATTGTATTGGTCTTGTATGATTGTTTGCATGCTTGAGGTGTTTAGCAAAGTGCGTTGTGTTGTTCAGCACAAGGGTGTTACCGAGAGGGAATACCACCCTCATCCTGGGGGGACTTCGAGTGCCTACTCAGAGGAGGTTTACTGAACATCATTTCCTCTATCTGGCTTTGGGCCAAGCTTCATCCTTCATGCACAACGCAGTCTCCTTCAGGATTTTTTTGTTTTTGCAGGGTAGGAGCAGTGGAGGGTTGATAGACCCAATTTATGAGGTTGTTTTCTAGTGGATGGAGTAGCCCTTCATCAGGGAGGCTATTAATAAAGTTCTTGGAGCTTCATTCCACCATCAGGAATCAGGCCAAACAACAACATTCACTCTCAGTGTAGTCTCCTCTAGAAATTGCGTTATTTTGCAGTGCAATTGTAGTGGGAGGTCAAGTACCCAAGTTCTTGACCCTGTTTTCCAGTGAGGGGATCAACCCTTCATCCAAAAAGGTTGTGAGGAGGGATATAAGCAATATTCATACCATATCAGCCACCTCCCACTAGTGTTCCAGTTATAGAGCATTATTCAGCCCTAGGGTCACATTTTGTATATTCTGCATTTTGAGTATTTCTGGAAATCCTTCCTGGGTTATGTTGGAATAGTGCTAGAAACCCTAGATCTCTGATCCCAGAATTTTTTAAGCACCATATCAGTAGATCCGTGTTTTAACATTTATAGCAATAGTAAACTGCAGCTAAACTTGCGTTGTCTTATCCTCTGCATTCTTGTGTAGCGACTATTCTTCATATTTTATGTACTACGTATCTATAGGCTTGTTTTTCCTAGCTTGAGTGTCCTTTTCCTCAAGATATTGCACAAATTTTCTTTTATAATGTTTAATATGATGAATATATGATTTTCTTACATTTTATTTTTTGAAGTATCATTACATTTTCCAGTTTATGTTCTATATTCCTATCTTTTCTATTTTGGAATATTACATTAATAACCAACAAATTTAAGCACCAATACCATTTTTCAGTTCCAATTTACAAGGCACATAAATAAATTATTCATTTGTTGAGAAACAATCATTTGCTGTCTTTAAGACTATAAATCATTTTAGGCCATTTATGCTTAAAACTCAAACCAAAATAATAGTTATGTTCTCTACAGTGAGACAACTATTGATGTAAAGAGAATTAGGAGAGAAAAGGGCTAACTGGGTTATCGCTTTACAAGAATATGATGTAGAAATTAGACCTTATAAAATTGTTAGAGGTCAAGGTTTTTCGAGAATGCTAAAAGGAGCATCCCATTTATCATCAAAAGAAGATTCAGGTAATAATGTGCAAATATCAAAGGTAATCCTCAACGATGTGCAATCTCAATAATTTAATCTCAAGTTTTATTTGAAAAATGGATATGCCCCAACTCAACTCAGTTATAAAACAAAACGTGCTTTGAGGTTAAAAGAAAATAAATATGAAATAATCAATGACATATTATTTAGAAGAAACTTTGATTCTGTGTTATTAAGATGCTTAGAGAAAACTGAAGCAGAGGAAGTTTGGCAGGAACTCTATGAATGGCCAGATGAAGGAAATTTTGGAGGAAATACACCAGCACATAAAATCCTGCATGCAGGTTACTATTGGCCTACACTTTTCAAATATTCTCATGAATATGTAGGAAAATGAAAAATTTGTCAAAGTGCATTTGGAAGACAAAAGAAACCAGCCTTCCCATTACAACCAGTTAATATTGAACACCCAATTGAACAATGGAGATTATATATAATCTGTAAGATCATTCCTAATTCTTCCAAACCACATAAATATATTCTCACAACTACAGATTATTTTACTAAATGGGCGGAAGCAATTCCACTAAAGATAGCCAAATCTAAGAATATTATTGAATTCATTGATCAATTTATCATAAATAGGTTTGGTTTACCTACTGCTTTAATGTTTGATAATGCATGTTATTTATCAGGAGCTTCTATGATAGAATTTGCAATCAAAATAGGTTTTAAAATTAAATATTTTGTTAATTATTATCCAAAAGGAAATGGTTTAGCAGAATCCACAAAAAAAAAACCTTATTAGAATCATCAAAAGAACTGTTGACCAAAACCAACAAAATTGGAAAAAATCATTAACATTTTCTCTCTCGACAGATCGAATAACTAAGAAGGCCTCCATTGGCACTTCTCCATTCAATCTTGTTTATGGAAAATAAGTTGTTCTTCCTACTAATGTATTTATTCCTTCTCTTGCCTTAGTTCAATTTATTGATGAATCCCCTTCTTCTTCCTTGCAATTAAGACCATTTCAAATTCTCAAGCTTGAAAAAGAAAGTGAAAAATCTAAAGTTACTCATGCACATCATCAACAAATAGTAAAAGCTTCATTTTATTCAAATTCTGTCACTCCGAAAAAATTTCAAATTGGTGATTTGGTATTGAAATGGGACAAAGCACATGAGGAAAAAGGTAAACATACCAAATTTCAAAGACTGTGGCTAGGTCCATTTCAAATCATTGAGGAAATAGGCCCATCAACATTTTTATTGCAAGATCTATCAGGGAAAATAGATTCTTTTCCTATCAATGGGAATATTTTAAAGAAATATTTTTCATAGGGGGTAACCCATTCCCTGTATATTATTGTCATTTCTTCTCCTTAGGAAAATAAAATTTGCATAGTATTACTTTTTTTTTCTTTTCAAGTAAACATCTCAGAAAATATTTTTTGATCTATCACTTATATAAATAAGAATTGTTATGGAAATAATCAAAAGATTCGAATATCAAATATATTTTATTTTACTGAAAGATTTAATTTCACTAAAGTTATTTATTCTCTGATGAACTCTCATCTTTATAAAGAATGGTTACTCTATTATCAGTCAATAAAATAATATTTAACATAGTAAAGACTCCTTTACAGATAAGAAATCTTAAAACTCTAAAAATTATCATTCAGAATCCTGAAAAGGACCAATGATTCACCCCATCCTAGAAAAATTATCAATTTTTAGAAAGAAATTAAAAAAAATTATGCTAAAAATATTATAAGATAATAAGTCTCATCAAGATCTTGTTTGACATGTTCATAGGGAAATAATTGAACTGACATTACCAATACTCCCTACCAAAACAGGGTAATGACTTGAGATTATATCAAAAGAACGAGGGGTCTCATCAAGAGCTAGTTTGATCAGTTCCATTACAACCAGTTAATGGAATTTTCAATATTTGGTTACCAAGACAAGACAATGGCTTCTACGTAAATAAAATACAATAGAAAATATCTACAAAATAGAAAACAAGTTCCAAAAGAGATCAAGTATATAAAGTTGAAATTTATTTTTGAAGATTGTAAGAAAGACTAGATGGGAGAATGAATCATTGTTCGGTTAAAAGTAACCTTGCTTAAATATTAAAAATCCTATTGGATCAGAGGTTCTATCTGTAATAAAACAATATATATTTATAAAGCTAATCTGAAAGAGCCACCTGCTTCATATTTTTTGAAATTAGTAAAGACTGATATAGATATTCATACTTTTATTTTTAAAGAGGAATTCTTGTGAATTATAATTAAGAGATATTTTATTGCTTAGTGAGATGTTATTTATTGAAATTCATTCGTGCAACTATTTTTATTTCGAAAAAGTTTTTAATAAATTTCAAAAAATTAACCAGAGATAGTTGGTTCTCCCAAGTCAATCACCAATTGTTGTACTATACAAAAACCCCCGATATACTTTGACTGAATGGGGACCATTTAAAATAAATAGAAAATATATAAGCTTGATGTTATCTTAGCCTAAGTCTAAAATCTTTAGGAAATAAAGTTCTTTCCCTTTTCGCTTTGATTTGTTAGCGCTCATCACAAATCACATAACTTACATGTAAAACAACTTAAAACATAATAAGTGTTGCAAGCTATGTATGAGATATAACCTTTTTCAGGTCATATAAAACTCTCATTATAAATCCTTTAATCACTACTTTAAAAGAAATTGCATCGCGCCTTTTAAAACAATCAACTTATGACAATTCGGTAAAAGTTGCTATGAGTCAGACCCGACGAATTAATAAAATAAATAATCATAAAACTTTGGAAATCTGATAAAGCGCATCAGCATGATTCCTTACTTCACTTCTCATTTCGTAGAAAATAACCATATGTAGGTTTTATTACCATATGAAAGTTGTGATCTACAATTTGCGCAGATCACATTTCATGAAATTCATTGGTGACAAAAAACATAACTAATAGCAATGGTTTAGAATTGCGATATGAAATATTTATAGTTATTTCTCAAGTCCGTGAAATGATTCATATCTATTTGAAGAAATCTCTAGATTGGCCATCGTTTTATAACACTGTGGATAATCTAGAGATTCCTTCAAATAACGATAACCAAAGAAGATTGAAAACCACGATTCATATCTAATCAACCAGATATAAGATCTAACATATTGAATTGATAGAATAGAAATTTTATGTAAAGGTGTGTAAGAGATTTGATATGAAGAATTATGGGTGATTAATGGCATTTAATGGGAGTAAGGTTTGAAATATTGATATCTACTTCGAGCGTGTTTTGAATTATTGAACGCCGGATTTGTGATTATATCGTTTTAATTCTATCCTTCTCTCCATTCATCTTAGATCCAAAGTTTTATCTAT
Organism: Pinus albicaulis; assembly: GCA_034641835.2. Lineage (NCBI taxonomy): Eukaryota > Viridiplantae > Streptophyta > Pinopsida > Pinales > Pinaceae > Pinus > Pinus albicaulis. The sequence continues at coordinate 1,899,410,580 of CM076578.1, forward strand.
TCACTTGAATTCAGGAAACTGCCTAATGGAGTAGGGATATTGGAATGAACAAGAAAGGCAAGGAAATTCTGAAACATCATCTATTGAAGACTCAGACATGTCTGCCTTATTTTTAGATACCACTTGCAACAAGGATTGTTGCAGTTCCTCATGGGAGGGAATGTACCAACTCTTCAAGAATGAAAAACCAAGGGTAATAACCAAAATTGTTACAATAGATGAGTCAGTTTCCCCAGACCCGTCTTATTTCGATGTTTCATGCTAATTTCTTCACAAAGTACCAATGAGGCCGAAGATTCTCCCCTATACATATATGGTTAAGTGGGTAATTGACCACCTGAACATAGTAGATAGGAAATTTAAGAATTCAAAGGAGGATAATATTGGTTCATTCATGATAGAAGATTTGAGGACAATGTACCACTTACCCATCCTACAACAGAACTATGACAAAGATTTTGTCTAAAGCTTTACAAAGAAACATACAAACCTGATGAAAGTTATAAAGGAATGGAAGGTTGACCAAGGAAAGATGAAACAAGACAAACTTGGTATGTATCTGATAGCACAATTAACTTCCCCTTATTGCTATGTTGCTGGAATGTTATGCAGATTGTTTGCAAAGCCTGATACTACTAGGTTTTCTATACACTGTGTTAGCCATCAGTATTTTTTACATGTTAGTGATGACTATATCTTCAGCTGAGTTTTTGATGTGCATAACTTAGCCACTAATAATGGTTATTTTCTATACAGGAAAAGGAGAAAACGAAGAGTTGCCGCTCCAAAGGAAAGGACAAAGTGGAGATAACTGCTGTCTCTCTGGACGAGAACCGAACGCAAACAAAGAGAAACAGATCAAAGCAAATCGGCTCGGAAAAGAAGGAGAGGACACCAGCTCAGCGCAAAAGAAAAGACAGGATGAAGAGTTAACAGTTTGGCGAATCCCTCAGGATCGAAGATCCTGAGGGATCGCTGCTTTATTTATCTTGTTGCTTGGATATCTCCGCCGTCGTCTTTATAAAAAGAGACAGCACTGTTAGTTTAGGGGAGATAATAGAGAGATAGGATACGTTTTATGTAATCTTCTGTAAGACATCAGCTTTGGTTATTAAGTTTTGTTGAGGACTGGTTCGATGTATTTTTGATCGATGCATTAATAGAAGCTTGGTGATTATTCCATCTTCGCGTCTGCATTAACTTAAAGCGGTGTATCCTTTGAGGCTAAGGGCCCGGCCCCGAAGGACACTTGCTTCTGTACCATTACGACTTTACTTCTGTGTGGTTTGTTTATTATTGTTATTTGATAAATTGATATGCTTTACAAGTTCATATTATATGCTCTGTTCAAGTTTGAATCATTGAGGTTTCTACAGATAGAATTGTATGTTGACTCTGCATCAAGTTATTTATCCTTTCAAGAGTTAATCGCATATTCTTACTGTTATGTTACAGAGCTGTTATACTAGACGTTCGTGTGGTGTGCGTTCCTAATTTATCAGTACTGTTCTATAATTCATTCGTTGTTATTGTTGTTCCATTAGTATGATCTGTGTGAATCGCCCTTAGAGTGAAAGAATGTTATTTGATTGCAAAGAGTGTATAGATTAAGTTTGGTTATAACCCGCGGGACTTAGTTATTCAATTGCTGTTCCATTTTAGAGTTGCTGTTCCATTTCAGAATTGTGGTTCAATCCTTTATTTACTTTGCTGTTCTATTTATCTGCATTTGTTGGTTTGTTGTGAGAGATGATCTAAGGCTGTAGTGAGCAGTAGCAGTCACTGTCTAGCTCCCAGGCTCGTGATCTATGCTCTAGTTCCTTTTCCATCAGTTTCCGAAGGGATGGGTTATCATTGCCGAACCCTTGACTGATAAGTTATTGAGTTTTCTGAGTGTGTGATTTATTTCTTTAAAGTAATTTGATTTCAGTTAAGCATCCGTTTACTCTTGTATTTCTTAAGCACTGTACTACTAGCATTACCCTGACAAATGAGCCTCGGATTGAGTCACTCTTTGTAATGACAAAACGCTCTCGGGTTGACATATTAATGTGAGGTAATTAGAGGTGAAAGAGACCCTTTTTATAGCTCCACATTTTGGCGCCGTTGCCGGGGAAAGAGTGTCGCCATTTGTCTTTTTCAGAGTAGTGTACAAGCCTGCTAGGGAAGAGTTGGATCCTAAAAACGGAAGGTAAGAACCTACGTGCAGAGCATGTAAAAGACCTGCTCACTATCCGCTTTCCTAACAGATTTGTTTTTGCTTGTTTGAATAGAAGTTGGTAGTTCATTTTTTTTTGAGTGCATGACTAAGCAGAAAAGACCAGAAAAGAATATCAAACCCCCATCCAAACCTGAAAAAGCTAAGGGGCCGGTGACCCTTGGCCGAACGACCTTCATAGACGAAATCTACAAGAAAACAGAGTCTCAGCCATCAGTAGGCTTCAAGAAAAACACGTCCAAACCGCCTACTAGTTCCCTTTAGGCCACAGGATCACCATCTGTAGCCTGTGCTGAGGTGCATAGTCAAACTGAGGAGCAGGACTTTCAAGAAGTTGAAAATTCCACTCCAGAATTATTGCAAGAAGGGAACTCTAGCAACTTTTGCGAAGGAGAAGGAGAAACAGGGGAAACCAAGGAACCAAAATCTCCTCTTGAAACAAATCAGCCATTAGATAGCCCAGATAAGGGAAGTGCTGCGAAAGTCATTGTTGAAGAGATTCAATCTCCTCAAACACCTGGTATTCCCATTATTCCAGATAAAGGAAGCGCTATTAAAAAGATCCCTGTCAAAACCATTCCCACCCAACCTAGGAATACCCTCCTAGATATCCCAGAAGGTTACTGGCATATATTCGATTCCATGGCTCAAAACCAACCAAACGCTCAAAACCAGCCAAACACTCAAACCTCTACATTACAATATCCTATAGTGGATTCTGCAGCAAATGCACCCATGAAAGCTATCCCTCTTCAGCATATCCCTACATTTCATGGACTCACATCGGAAGATCCGGATGCATTCCTATTCGAATTCGATGTGTTATGTCGAGGATACGATTACACCACTGATCCCCAAAAATTGAAATTATTCCCCTCTACATTGAAAGGGGCTGCTTTAAGATGGTTTATGGGGCTAGGTGGCGGGGTTATCAACAATTGGGATCAAATGAAAGAATCCTTCTTAAAGAAATACCAGGATTATTGTAGGTCTAGAGAATTAAAAGACGAAATATTTCAAATGACAACCAGACCAAATGAAACATTAGAGGAGTATGTGGAACGTTTTCAGTATAATTTACAAAGATCTCCTTATGCATCGCTACCTTTACCTGATAATGTGTTAAAAACCGCATTAATGAGGGGCATGAAGGAACAATGGATTGAAACATTAAACATTATGGGCAAAGGGGATATTTATCAAGAGAATTTTACTGACATCCTTGACTTATGTATCAGGAGTTCGAGAGGCAGCACAAGAATAAAACCGACAGAATATGATCGGTTTGAAAGAGATAAAAAAGTATCAGCAGAAGGAGTAACACGTGCAGAAATTGGAAATTTATTAGAAAATTTTAAAACTGATATTATGGGGACACTAACTACACAACTTGATATGGTGCAGGCTAAACAGAAGCAGCTGGAGGCAGAACAGAATATGGCAATCTTCTGCCCCCGATGCAGAAAGAAACATATCCACAAGGAGTGTCCATTAGATAAAGTCCAAACATGCGCCATCTGTACAAAAGATCACCTTACGGAGAGCTGCCCCTCACTTCCTGGATTGAGAGCGGTATATAAGGAAGCAGAAGAAGAACCAGAATCGGTGAATTCGATCAACCAGCGCCGCCCGTGGCAGCCAAGACAACCTGGTATGTTTCCGTACCCAACCTCTTTCTTTCAAAACCCACAGTATAATGCTCAACAATATGGTATGTGGAAAAATCAATCTCAAACCCCATTTACAAACTGGTCACCACAATCATTTCCTTCTCCAAATCCATGGCTGAATCAAACAAGCCAAATTGGTTGGCCGAATTTCCCATACACTCCACCATATTGGCAAAATGGCCCGTATCCTTCACAATGGACTCCCTCTACTTCACAAAGTTCACCCTGGCAGACAAGCTGGCAAAGACCAATGTACCACCCAGCTGGAACTATTCCGCTCCCTCAACCTACGTTGCCAGCTTTACAACAAAATCCCCAGTCTAACCTGAGACCGCAACTCCCAGCCCAACCCGATCCCAATCCAAATAACAGACAGGTCCAATCCATCCAAATCATAGAATCACCAGAAACAGGACCTGACTTGAGGGAGTGCAATGACCTTCAGTTAAGATCTGGACGTATAATTGAAACTGAGGGAGATAAAATAGTTCATATTGAAGATCAGTTACCCAGAGAACATCAGTCACAACAAGAGGATGTAAATAAGCAACAAACTCATAATCAAGCAACCACATCCTCTCCTCCGTTCCCAGAACGATTAGTCATACCTCGATCCATACAATATCCCGACTTTGACATTCTGGGAGAATTACAAAATCTGTACATAAAAATTCCATTCCTCCAAGCCATTCAAGACATTCCCATATACGCCAAAACTATAAAAGAATTGTGCATAAAGAAACCAAGGAGGAATATAACAAATAATCCAAGAGTCCAAGTAGTCGGTACCTTATCTGACCTATTGTCCGGAAGAGAAACACCCCTTAAATATGAAGACCCCGGGAATCCAATTATAACTGTTCAAATTTATGGTCAGACCCTATCTAATGCCTTAGTTGATCTAGGGGCTGCAATTAATATTTTAACAACCACAACTTGCCAAAAGCTCGGCATTACATCTGTAGAACCCACCTCTACTCTGTTAGAATTGGCTGACCGATCCGTGGTTAGACCAGAGGGCACTCTACATGATGTCATGGTCTCTGTAGAATCCTGGGAGTATCCAACTGATTTCCTGATAATTAATCCAAAAACCCGACTTGATGGACACCCGCTAATTTTAGGTAGACCTTGGCTCGCTACTGCCGATGCCTACATTGGCTGTCGGCAGGGAAATATGACCATAACCAGAGGACCGAATAGCAAAAATTTAGTTCTATATCCTCCAGCGCAGCCAAGTGTCACAATGATTAAAACTAATAAGCACCCTGTATCATATCTTACTGATAACATCAGATCTACATTAACTATACAAGAGGCACTCGATTTCAAAGATCAAACAGAAGACGATGCCATTAATAATTTCATTACTCAAACTGAACCTCGCACACAGTGTCACATGATAGAAGCAACATTTGATAATGAATTGGAAGAAGATCCCCCGAAAGATATCCACGACCAAACAATACCTGTTACTTCTGTTGCAAATAGTAAAACTGTGGAAATTGCACCGGGGAAAACTTTAAACATCAATGCTAATCTCACACCTGAACAAGAAACAAAGCTCATCCATCTGTTAACAAAATATCAAGAAGCATTTGCATGGGACTATCCTGATATTAAAGGAATCGATCCCCAGTTATGTACACACCACATTTATATAGAAAAGGATGCCAGACCTGTGTGTCAGCCGCAAAGGATACTTAATCCCCATCTAAAAGATGTTGTAAAAACTGAACTTCAGAAGCTTTTAGATGTGAATTTTATATACCCTATTTCTGATAGTAAATGGGTCTCTCCACTTGTGGTGGTACCAAAAAAGAATGGGAAATGGAGAATTTGTGTGGATTATAGGGAACTTAACAAGGCAACACAAAAAGATCATTTTCCTCTTCCTTTCATAGATCAAGTATTGGACACTTTAGGAGGGAAGAAGTTCTTTTCTTTCCTGGATGGCTTCAGTGGATACAATCAGATTCAGATTGCCCCTGAAGACCAGGATAAAACTACCTTTACTTGCCCCTGGGGAACATTTGCCTATCGAGTTTTACCTTTTGGCTTATGTAATGCTCCTGCCACATTTCAGAGGGCTATCCTTAGCATTTTTGCAGATTTAATCAATGATGGACTTGAAGTTTACATGGATGACTTTACACCATATGGAGATAATTTTGATCCAGCTCTAGACACCCTAGAAAAAGTCCTACAACGCTGCATTGTCACCAGGCTTTGCTTAAGCAACGAAAAATGTTTCTTGATGATGACCGAAGGACTTATCCTAGGACACTATGTCTCAGCAGCCGGCATTCAGGTAGACCCGGCCAAAATCCAAATACTTTTGCTTATTCCCACTCCTACTACTCAAACAGAGGTACGCAGTTTTCTTGGATTTTCAGGTTATTATAGACGATTTATAGAGCATTATTCACACATTGCTGCTCCTTTATATGCACTGACTAGTAACGTTAATTTTCTTTGGACAGACAAATGTGATCGTGCTTTCGAGGATCTAAAGAAGCTGGTATCCACAGCCCCAGTCCTTCGAGGACCAAACTGGGACCTACCATTCCAGATATCATCTGATGCCTCAGATACAGCCATTGGTGCAGTCCTTGGGCAGGAAGAGGATAAGAAACCATATGCTATCTATTACATCAGCAAAAATTTATCCCCTGCTGAATTGAATTACACTGTTACTGAAAAAGAATTCCTAGCTGTAATACATGTTGTCAATAAATTTAGACATTATATCACAGGCTACCCTGTTATCTTGTATACAGATCATTCTTCCATAAAATATTTAGCAAATAAGCTTGTCACAAATGCCAGAGTAACTCGATGGTTAATCTTATTGCAGGAATTCGACATCACAATCAAGGACCGCCCTGGCAAAGAAAACCCTGTAGCCGATTTTCTTTCAAGAATACCAAAATCAAGCGATGCAGCAGCAGTGGAAGATCAATTTCCGGATGAGCACCTGTTTGCTGTTGCTGTTCAAACACCCTGGTATGCTAATGTTGCCAACTACCTTGCAGTAGGTAAATTACCAAAACATTTAACTCCTAATGAGCGTAAGCAGATTATTCAGAAAATTTCTCGATTTTCGTGGATTGGAGGTTATTTGTTTCACACAGGAGCAGACATGCATATCAGGCGATGTGTTAGAGAGGATGAAATCTTTGACATCCTAAAAGCCTGTCACGATGGACCGTGTGGGGGGCACTTCGCTGAGCGTAGGACTGGACATAAAGTATTGCAGACAGGATATTACCGGCCTACGATCTTCAAAGATGCAAAGAAGTTTGTCCAAGCCTGTGACAGTTGCCAGCGAGCAGGACGACCTGGTCAAGCTGATGAGATGCCTCTGAAACCACAGTTAGTCATCGAACCATTCGAGCGGTGGGCTCTTGATTTCGTCGGACCCATCAACCCTTCATCAAATCAGAAAACATATATTTTGGTGGCAACAGAATATGTCACCAAATGGGTTGAGGCAGAAGCATTTCCAAGAGCCACAGAGGACTCTGTCATACAGTTCATGTTCCTTCTATTTGTTCGTTATGGCCTTCCTAGGGAAATAATTACAGATGGAGGACCACAATTTGTTGGGCATAAATTAGCTGCAACACTTAACAATTATCATGTCCAACATAAGATCACTACTCCATATCACCCACAGGCGAATGGGCAGGTAGAAAGTAGCAATAAGATAATATAATCAATCCTAACAAAAACCATTGCCTCACATAGGCGTGATTGGGCTACCCGACTGCCTGAAGCACTCTGGGCATATAGAACCACATGGAGGAGCACCACCGGTTACTCACCTTATCAACTAGTGTTTGGAAAACAACCCATTTTTCCCATAGAATTCGAAATCCAAACACTGCGAACAGCACAAGAAGTTGGCCTAGATCTAAGCAAGGCACAACTCAATCGACTACAGCAAATCAATGAATTAGACGAAATTTGGCTCTCTGCACTACAAAATACAGCATTGATTCAACAGCAGCGAGCCAAATGGCATGATGCGCTCATCAAGAACAAAGTCTTCCACGAGGGAGACTGGGCTTTGTTATACGATTCTCGGTTTCAGGACTTCCCGGGAAAACTTCAGACTCGATGGTTGGGACCATACGAAATCCAAAAGGTACATGACAACGGAACCCTTACTCTAATCACCATTGACGGTTCTGGATATGCATTCAAAGTAAATGGCCACCGAGTCCGTCTCTATCGTAAACCACTTACTCGGGAATCCTTCTGCCAGCAGCTACGCCGAGATACTGATCTGGAGATCTTAGGAGAGGAAGAGAAATCTTCCTCACCTGTAATTCATTAAGGGTCTATTTTCTTTTTTTTTGCAATTTGTACATAAGCTCTTGTTTTTGAGTGATTTTTGTACATAAGTTTGATTTGAATATTTTCTTGTCATTTTTGTTGTTCCTTTTTCTTCCACAAAGTTTGATTTTTGCTCTTCTAATAGCATATGCGTGTTTTTTATGATGTTGGTTTTGCTTGTTTTGCTGTTCCTTTTCTAAAGGAACAGCATTCGGATCTCTGCTGTTCCTTTTTTTTTTTTCAAACGAACGATATTGTTACGTTTCTCGCTGTTCCTTTTGGTTACCACTATTCCTTTTCCTTCAAAGAAACAGCGTTCTTTTATTGTTGTTTTGCCTTTTTCAACAGAATGGCATGTTGAGTGTTTTATAGTATTATTGCCGTTCCTTTTCCCAAAGGAACAGCATTTGCATTTTTTTTTCCTTTTTCTATTATCCATCGTTGTTGCTTTTCCAACGGAACACCATTAGCATACTTTTGATCTCTTTTGCTGATTTAAAGTGAGGATGCTTTTTGCCCGTCTTCTTTCTAGTCTTCAAGCTTCAGCTATGTATTTGTGCGATGAAATATAAAAACACAACATACCGAAATCTGCAAATCATAAATCGCTATATCTATAAGGCTCTGCATTAATAAGAGGACAAATGGAAGGACATACTTATTTCTTACCTTTTGTTGACATGGTTTACTAATTTTGCCCTGATTGGTTATCTTTATCATGCTGATTCCCTTAAACTTTTTATTAGCACTTGGGAATAAGAGCAAAGAGTTTATATCTTCCTATTGAGATAATAAGACTTCTTCCGCCATTCCTACTCTTAAGGAGTGTTGAACCACCCTTTGTGTATAAATAAGGAAAAAGATTCTATGAAAAAATAATAAAACATGTGTGAACATGATATGTCAAATGTCAAATGCAGGATAGGGGGTCTCATCGAGAGCCAGCCTACCATGATCATGAGGATGGAAGTGAAGTGGCATTCCCATTCTGGCCACCACACCAGGGATATGGTCCAAAAGGTATATCAAATAAACAAACCTTCGAACAGGAGGTCTCATCACGAGCCGGCCTGCCCACGTTTCGCTCTTTCCTCGTGAATGGCATTATGGTTAACTGGTCACCAAGCCAGCATAATGGTCTACATTTTGATATAACAACATTCCTAAGTATATACAAAGGATCATGGTTCCGAGGGTGAAAAACAACTCTGCCAAGGTTATGGACACCTTTTGGCAGCAGAGTAATGTTAATGGTATTGAAGTCACCTTGCTTACACCAATGGGTAAGATACTAACACTCTTTTGTTTCTTATATCCTAGGCACTAATCATATGTTATTTCCCGATTTATACATCGCATGAATATTTATCATTACCAATCATGGAAACGGAAGTGACCATGACCACTTGAGATTGGCAAGTACGATACATGCCCTATCCATCAGCCTCAACTCATAACACAGCAGCCTCTTATATCATATGCGATCAATTCTCCGCCTCGATTTCGGTAAACTGTTGTCCTTTTTCAACATGGCATAATTCCACATGTTGTTCCTTTATGACTTGATTGCAGACTGGGTGCCGCTCCTTTATTTGCCGGCTGGGACAGCCTATCACACTGTGGGGGGGGAGGTTAACCTCATCATTCCCTGTATTACGTGTCAATTCACCATTCGGAAAAATTAGTTTACGACGGTTTGGCATGGTTTCACGGCATGGCATATTTTTATTTTCACACAAGTTGTTTTTGTTGCACTGTTGCATACTCTGTGTTTTCTGTCTCGAAACCTTGCGATTACTCTCTGTGTTTCAAACCAAAAACGTTTTTGCTGTTCCATTTAGAATTCACAGTGAAATCATGGGAGGAAGAGCAATTCGAAGTGAGCCTCAACAGCTGACGATCTCCGCTGCTGCCCGGGAGATCCTGGAAAGGGCGGGATGGTTGAATTATTTCAATCGCCTACAGGAAGCTAATGAAACAGTAGCAATGGATTTCTTGCAGAATTTACAAGATGACCACTCCACAGTAAGAGGGAAACATATAGCGGTCACTGATGCCATAATTGCAGAAGTTTCAGGACTACCAGCCACTGGACCGGTATGGACATTAAAAAAGGAACGATTACAGAAGGTCATCGACATCTTCCAGGACGAAGGCCAGAATTTGACAATCAAGGGGAAGGGAGTTCTACCAGCAACCCTAGGTGAACCCTGGACGGAGCTAGCAAGAACGGTGCAGAGTTATATTACTTGCGAAGGAAGAAAAGACGTGGTAAGACCACGACACCTTAAACTTTTAGCTGTTTTAAAGCAGAGATGCTCTGTGAATTTACCGACACTCCTAAACTCGTTACTGCATGATGCTGCACAAAGTATGAAAAGGGCACAGCACGTAGAGGAAATTGTTAGTCACCATGGGTTGATTCGACTTGTTGTTAGTTATGGTCTTACCCAGCAGCAGAGCAGCTGGGAAGAGCTCATTGCAATGATTGAGGGGGGATTGGTAGAGCCATCCCCGAAACGTAGACATTCTATAAGCCCACCAGAACAACCGGAAAAACGCAGAGAAAATGTTGCTAGTACATCACAACAACCAGAGACACACCAAGAATCGGCAAAGCGCAAGCATGCCGTTGATCCACCCGAGCAACCGGAGGAACCTAGAAAATCAGCTCGGTTAGCTCGGATGAGAGGAAGCATAGATAAGCCCAGAAAATCAGCCTGGTTGGCTCGGATACGAGGAAGGCTGGAAAAGCTCCAGGAAAGTGCCAGCCAACCGGTGGTAATTGAGGACGAACAATCCGAAGAGGGGGCAGAGGCTGAACAGGAGGAGGAAATAGAACAGCAGGAAGATAGCCCATTACAAGACCTACTGGGAGAAGATGACTTGGCCGCCATCCTAGCCAATATGAGTAAGTATGGTCAACCTTCTAGTTCAGAGGACCCTCACGACAAACCCCAAGAAGAAAGCATGCCTGTTCATGATGAAGAGGAGGAAAATACTGAACAGGAACACTCTGTTCCCAGGTCACAAGAGGAAATTTTAGAGGAGGTAGGAGCAGAAACAGCATTTGCTCAGGAAGAAACAGAACCAGTTGAGGTGCATACCCCAGAACAGCCGGAGCAGAGCAGTGAGGAAGAACCCCAAGAGGAAGATTTAGCAACTGGTCATGATCCAGTCCACCATCGACAGACTGCTGTTCCTTCAAATGAAACGATGGAAATTAAGAAGTTGTGGAAGGAACGGACTAAATTGTTAAATACGATAACCCAGCTCAGACAACAAATTAGGATTCTGAAAAAGAACCAGAAGGTAAAGAGGAAGAAGAGGGCCAACAAACGGCCTGCTGTCCAAAACCCTGAGGATCCAGCTGCCGTTCCACATGATGCTGAGGATCGGGAACAAACGGATGTTCACGTTAAAACAGAAAAGGATGATAAGCAAATTCAGACAGAGGCACCACCCTCAGGGGTAATAAGGGTTCTGAACTCCAAACAGCATAACAAGAAAGTTCAGGTAAAACTCCCGGCCTCCACTGACCTATGGAAGAAAGATCCGAAAACGAAAACCCTGCATAAGATGGTGAAGCAAGCCCAGCAAGAAGCTGAACAGCTTAGAGAGCAAACGGTTCCTCGAGAAAAATACGAAGAGTTGCAGCAGCAACTAAGGGACGTCAGTCAATCCAAAAGCCAGGCCTTTGAAGGCTGGAAAAAGGAACAAGAGGCAGTTGCACAGGTAACCAGTAGACTAGATACTGTTGTCAAACAGATGAATGACTTGTGTTCTTTATACAATAATGTTTTAGCATGTAGGGCCCCTGCTAAAAACTATGCTCTGTTTTTATTAGAACGGTATTTACAATTACAAATAAAAGTTGTTAAAGCAGGCACCCCTATACAAATCAACAATGTCAATGATTTTATAGACTGCTGTAAACATTATGGAGTGAAAGTCCAGAGATTGTTGTGTGAACTTTATTTGCACGACCTTGTGCTAAGTCAGGAGACTGAATTGAACCCTGGCCCCTCCATTGGAGATATCCAATTCCAAGCATTCATTTCCTTCGGGGTTAATCAGATTAAGTGGCTCAAAGCCTATGATACTTTCCAGAGTCAGGAAAATGGCCTAGATTTACGAGTTAGGGCTGAGCCTAGGAACCCAATACAGTTATGGAAAGCTCATATAAACCACATAAGGACTCCGGGTGTCATTGAAACATTAGGACCCATGCATGAGGCACTCATTCGAGAGAGTTTAGAGTATTTTCTTTCCATCAAAGACTTGGCCATTAATGCAGCCAAATTTCGATATCGAATCTCTGATCCACACATCCAGCTCAGAGAACCATTTAAGTATGAGAACTTTGAGTTAGCTGCTAACCGTTTGAATCTCTATGGCCAGAGCATTCTGAAAGCAGGGTCATCTTGGTTAGGGTATAGATTTCACGCTCCAATTATTTGGCATCCTGCACCTGGATACCAGGCCCTGTATGATATGCCTGAAGGGCAAGCAGGTCAGTTCTTTGATTATTTAATCACTCACCATGGTTGTAGGCCTCCGCATGAGACTCCTTCTCCAGCATACTCTCTCACTGCATTACATGTCAACTACAATGTTTTCATGAGGACATGAAACAAGGTAAGCAGGGGGGTGTGTGGAGTACTAAAAAGGTATGATTCTGATGATTATTTCAATGGCTTTTTAATAGAATTTGTGAACCTTTTGTATCATGAATTTGGAAAGTAATAAGGAACTATAACAAAACATGTGAGAATTGATGTGCATAACTTAGCCACTGATAATGGTTATTTTCTATACAGGAAAAGGAGAAAACGAAGAGTTTCCGCTCCAAAGGAAAGGACAAAGTGGAGATAACTGCTGTCTCTCTGGATGAGAACCGAACGCAAACATAGGGAAACAGATCAAAGAAAATCGGATCGGGAAAGAAGGAGAGGACACCAGCTCAGCGCAACAGAAAAGACATGATGAAGAGTTAACAGTTTGGTGAATCCCTCAGGATCGAAGATCCTGAGGGATCGCTGCTTTATTTATCTAGTTGCTTGGACATCTCCGCTGTCGTCTTTATAAAAAGAGACAGCACTGTTAGTTTAATATAGATAAGAGAGAGATAGGATACGTTTTATGTAATCTTCTGTAAGACATCAGCTTTGGTTATTAAGTTTTGTTGAAGACTGGTTCGATGTATTTTTGATCAAATGCATTAATGAAAGCTTGGTGATTATTCCATCTTCGCGTCTGCGTTAACTTAAAGCGGTGTACCCTTGGAGGCTAAGGGCCCGGCCCCGAAGGACACTTGCTTCTGTACCATTACAGCTTCGCTCCTGTGTGGTTTGTGTATTCTTGTTATTTGATTATTTGATATGCTTTACCAGTTCATATTATATGCTCTGCTCAAGTTTGAATCATTGAAGTTTCGACAGATAGAATTGTATGTTGACTCTGTATCAAGTTATTTATCCTTTCAAGAGTTAATCGCACATTCTTACTGTTATATTACAAGAGCTGTTATACTAAAACGTTCGTGTGGTGTGCGTTCCTAATTTATCAGTACTGTTCTATAATTCATTCGTTGTTATTGTTGTTCCATTAGTGTGATCTGTGTGAATCGCCTTTAGAGTGACAGAATGTTCTTTGATTGCAAAGAGTGTATAGATTGAGTTTGGTTATAACCCGCGGGACTTAGTTATTCAATTGCTGTTCCATTTTAGAGTTGTTGTTCCATTCCCGAATTGCTATTAATTCTTTATTTACTTTGCTGTTCTATTTATCTGCATTTGATGTTTTGGTGTGAGAGATGATCTAAGGCTGTAGTGAGTATTGGCAGTCACTGACTAGCTCCCAGGCTCGTGATCTATGCTCTAGTTCCTTTTCCATCAGTTTCTGAAGGGATAGGTTATCATTGCCAAACCCTTGAATGATAAGTTATTGAGTTTTCTGAGTGTGTGATTTATTTCTTTAAAGTAATTTAATTTCAGTTAAGCATCCGTTTACTCTTGTATTTCTTAACACCGTACTACTAGCATTACTCCGACAAATGAGTTCTCAGACTGAGTCACCTTGTAATGACAAACGCTCCTTGCTGACATATTAATGTGAGGTAATTAGAGGTGAAAGAGACCCTTTTTATAGCTCCACACGCACCGAATAATTAATAAATCAACAATCATAAAACTTCAAAGATCCAATAAAGCGCATCGGCGTAATTCCTTAGCACACTTCACATTTCACAGCGAATAACCAAATGCAATTATTATTACCGTATGGAAATTGCGATCTGCGATTTGCGCAGATTGCATTTCGCGAAATTCATTAGTAACAGAAAACATAACTAAAAGTAATGGTTTAGAGATGTGATATGCGATATTGATAGTTATTGCTCAAGTGCGCGAAATGATTCATATCTAATCAACTAGATATAAGATCTAACGTCTTAATTTGATCGAATAGACATTTTACGTAAAGGTGTGTAAGAGATTTGATAGGAAGAATTATGGGTGATGAACTGAATTTAATGGGAGTAAGGTTTGAAATATTGATATCGACTTCGAGTGTGTTTTGAATGATTGAACGCTAGATTTTTCATTATATCGTTTTAAACTCTATCCTTCTCTCCATTCATCTCAGACCTAAAGTTTTCTCTGTTCACTTGAATTCAGGAAACTGCTTAATGGAGTAAGGATAATAGGGATGAACAATAAAGTCAAGGAAATTTCCAAAACATCAACTATTGAAGACTCAGACATGTCTGCCTTATTCTGAGATACCACCTGCAACAAATATTGTGGGAGTTCGTCATGGGAGCAATGTACCAACTCTTCGAGAATGAACAACCAAGGGTAGTAACCAAAACTTCTACAGCAGACTCATCAGTTTCTTCAGACCCATCTTATTTCAACGTTGCATGCCCATTCCTTCATAAAGTAGCAACGAGGCTGAAGATTCTCCCCCATATAGATATGGTTAAGGGGGTAATTGACCACTTGAACATAGAAGATAGGACATTTAAGAATTCAAAGGAAGAGAATATTGGTTCATTCATGGCAAAAGATCTAAGGACAATGTACCACTCACCCATCCCACAGCAGAAATATGACAAAGATTTTGTCCAAAGTTTTACAAAGAAACATACAGACCTGATGAAATTTATAAAGGAATGGAAGGATGACCAAGGCAAGCTAAAACGGGACAAAATCGGTATGTACCCGATAGCACAATTACCTTCCCCATATGATTATGTTGTTGTAATATTATGTAAATTGTTTGCAAAGCCTGATACTACTAGGTTGTCTGTAGACTGGGTTCGGTTAATTAACGCTATCGTCAATTCTTTAATTATGAATTGGGACAATATCTTTTCTGATAATTTGGCCAAAAATATCATGGAGTATAGAAGTAAAAGAAGTGTTTCCTCTAGGGAAATACCCCCCTTTTACATGAGTGCCTATGTCATGGATGCAATTTTCTTTTGTTCGAGTTTTCCTACCATGGGATGGAAATGGACGGCCCAAGACCCCACTCCAATCCATAGTTACCACAGAGCCCTTTGGGAGTCAGATTTTCATTTACATTTTTACAAAATTTTCCATAGAGTCATGCTACCTATGCACCATATTATATTCAATGAGAAAGCCCCTAGGATTTCCAAAGAGGCTAGTACAGAAATTTTTCTTGTTTCCAGATGGTTTTCTGAAGAAAGTTTCTCCTACGTTAGAGTTTTCAGGAGTTATGCTTCTCCCCACGTCCTACCCTATGATGTTCCTAACAAGCTACTTTCTAGAGAAATTTCTAACCAACTTGTAGTAAGTGGTATTTCGAAGCAAATCAAAGATGCCAAGAAGGCCATTTGGCCTCATTTCCCTTTGCAGTGCGGTACTATTACACTTTTGATATTGGCCATACATTCAAGGAAGTTTCAAATATTAATTTATTGAATTTGGTTGTAATGCCAAAGAGGTCATACGACCCCAATGATGTGATTAAGAATTTCACCACAGAGCTTAAGCTGGAGCCTTTTCTGAAAGAAATAGATATGTTTGATGATTTCTTTCAAGACATTGAGAAATTCCCAGATGTACTAAAAAATGCATCTAGCCAGCTCAATCAATATGACTTTGAAGCTTTCCAAACATACATAAATAAGAGATTGGAAATAATACTTTTATATTTATTTATTATTGAAGATTTCAACAGATCGAATCGAAGTATTAGCTTGGATAATGAAGCCAAAGACATGTCTAAAAATGAATCCCAGGATAAATCTAATCATGGGTCACGGTAATCAAAACATCAATATCATAATTTGGATCTCTCTTATAATGAATTTGAAAACAGAAATGAAAGCGCATAAAAGGTAATTAATAAAGTAATCAAAGAGAAAGGAGTAATTAATGGAACTGGAGCATCTTCCCAACAAATTCAGCACAGCTAAAATACACTTGATCAGGCAGAAAAATCTCAGCCAAAGGATATGAAGAATGAATGGGAAAATTTTTCGAAGGCACTGCGAATTTCACAACCAAATCCTAATATTGATCAATATACCAGTTTTCAAACACTATAGCATTCTAAGAAATTAGTGGAAAATACAGTTCTGCTACAACAGGTATCTGAAACTCATGATCGATAGATCATTCTGGCCAACCCTACATAGCAGATAGTTTTACAAATTGAAGTAACCCCTTCACTGGCTGTAGTCAAGAGAAGAAAAAGGAGAAGAATGGATGATACAGTTTCAAATCTAAACAAATGAATGTGTTGACGTTCTATGGAAGGATCCTCTAGCTGATCCTACTGAACATTTAACCAAGCTATCATAGTTTGCAGGGGCATATGCTACTGCCGCTATTGACAAGGCAACTAAAGTTCAATTGTTATTAAAGAAAAGAGAAGGAAAAATACAATATTTAGAGAGACTAGTAGAGAAATAAAAGTTCAACTCCAACAGGAAAATGGAATTGAGAATGTCTCAATTTCAAATGGATTTTGAAAGGATAAATTTGCAGCATCATGTGAAACTTACAGAAAAATAAACACAACTGGAAGCAGCAATGAACAAATTAAAAAGCCAGTCACATGTAGAGAAATTCAAAAGAGAAGAATTGGAAATGAATGCAAAGCTAAAGCAACAACAAGAATATTTTTTCCAACAAGCTTTAATCACCAACTCTTATTATGATTCAAGTGAAATCCTAATCGAGCAAGTGGCTAATAGGAAACTTGAGTGTGAGAAAAATGAAAAGAAAATTATTGAGTTCATTCAATGGCAAGCATTAGACTTAGGAAAGGAAGCTGATCTACCCCAGGTAGATAAATTTCACAAGGAAGTTCTATTTAAATATTGGGAAGTGCATTTGAGACAAGCAGACAAAGCAGCAACAAAAGCATCAAGGTCAACAAAGGAAATTATTGAAATTGTTTATGAACAACTTTTGAAAGCTGAGCTTATCAAAGAGTCCACATCTGAAGTTCTCTCAGAAATCAAGTCGTTAGAAGCACAGTGGAAAAAAAGGATAGATATGCAAGAAGAAATGATTAAAAAAGTAAATAAGTTTGATCAAGAAAATTATTGGAATTTTCTGATCAAACCTTATCATCAGTACCAAACCTTGCAGTCATTAACTGATTCAACAAAATGGTCGCAACCATCACTTTCAAATGCGGTATGCAAGGGCCAGGTCGGATCAAGAGTTTCGCAGCCAGCTCAACTTAAACCTATGCTAGATATTTGTCAACTTCAAGATCAAATCCACAAGAAGGATTAGCACTCATAGTTATATTGTTACTTTATTTTCCTAGATTGTAGTTGAAGTTTACTATTTACAAGGATGGTTGTTTGAAACCTCCTCTATTTTTATGTAATAATATATTTTTAAACATATTGTAGTTTAGTATTTAAACCCTTCTCATGAATTTAGAGAAGGGTACAGAAATTTGTCAAAAACATTTGCAAAGAATGCACTTCTATAAGTTTGTAAATGCTTTGATGGATTAATGGAACAAAGTTTGTTATCTTTTGACATTTGAAGTTGTTTAACTGATGTTGCACTATTGTAATCTTTAAATTGCTTGAAAGTGAGAAGGAGAAAAAAACTATTGTCAGATTATATGAGTAGGACTTTGTATATGTGGTACTTCTATTCATTTGTATTAAGTTTTTCTTTCTACATTGACAATTATCTTTTTACTTGCATTATATATTTGAAATGTTATCATAAATGAATGTTAAATGCACTTTTGTACTAATATTTGTCTATGATATCTTATCTGATATATAATCACACATATGAATGCAATACACTTTTCACAATTCTTTTAATCAAACTATTTTGTTAAAATAATCATGTTTACATAATTTTCATCTCTTTCAACTGTTAAATAATCTTCATCACTAATAGTTGAAAGATATCTTTTAAGATCACATAAAGAAAGAAACACCCCAGGAATATAGTAAAATAGATAGTATTAGATAAATGCATGTGATAGATTAAAATATTTTCCCATTTCATGTTATATAAACAAAACACACTCCAAAATCATCCTTATTGGGAAACTGGTCCCTTTACCCCCATTCGGAGCCACCACACCAAATGGAAAAGGACTTGCTCTAAGGTCCGGACTGGGTGGTTTTCCCCCATGTTATGGCAATGGAATTCCGAGGCCTCAACAAGTGGCCAATAATATTAGCCTAAGAAAGAAAATGGTCCAAACGCTGTTGAACAAAAGAAAGAGGTTCATGGGAAAGAAATTGAAAAGGCACAACCTATTTTTAATCTAGAAAATGAAATTTCAAAAATTAAAATTGTTGTCCCCTTTTGTGAAATAATAAAGGTCACAGAATATAGAAGTCAAATTGTGAAGATGTTTAACACTCAAGTTGGACCCTCTGATACTCTAAATCTGTAATAAGATCACCCCACCATATTCTTAGGACCAAGAGTGGAAGATGAGGAAAATGAAGAAGTGCCACCATTCTATGTAAGTTTAAATATTCATGACATGACATTACACAATATTATGTTAGATTCAGGGGCATCTCACAATTTAATTCCAAAGGTCATCATGGAGAGATTGTGTTCAGGGATAGCTAGACCATAAAAGACTTTTTCTCATTTGATTCTAAGAGGGTTAAATTTATTGGTCTAATCAAAGATGTAGTTGTTGGTTTAACTCAAGTCCCTACTAAAACTGTATTGATGGACATAATTGTAGCTTATATTCCACCAAAGTTTAGTATGCTGTTATCTAAATCATGGGATGCCAAAATCAAGGGATTTATGCAATTGGACATGTTGTATAATACTATCCCTATTTTTGGTGAGAAAAAGAGATTGTATAGAGAGCCTAGGATGGAATATATGGTCAACAGCAAAAACAAATCTCAAAATTTCCCAGTCTATGCAGTGGAAACTGAATTAGGATCATCCATACTTTTCAATGAAATCAGTGGTCAAACAGGAAATAAACAAGTTGAAGAAATTGAAAAATAAGGTTAGTGGCACAGGAGCTTTGATGGTGTTGCTGGAAGAGATGGAGCCAGTGCAATAATTTGGATAATCATCCCAAGAGATGAAAGTAATTAGTTTTTCTCTTACAAAATCAATTTTGATTGCACAAATAACATGGCAGAATATGAAGCTTTGGTTTTGGGTTTAGAAGTCTTGAAAAACTTAGGTGCTAAAAATATTTCAGTCTTTGGTGATTATGAGTTAGTCATAAAACAAGAGAATGGCACCTATAAAAATAAAGATGTTAGAATGAGAGAATACAAAAATCTGATTCTTGAAATGCTGGAAAATTTTGAAGAATTCAATTTCAAAATTAAGCCTAGAGAATAGAATGGTATTGCAAATTCCTTGGATCTTTCATCCAATCTATTTAAAATTCTCATTCATTCCATAAAGATATATGAGATTTAAATCATACATAGGCCAACCATTCCCGATAACATAAAAATATGGAAAGTATTTGAAAATGATCAACAAGTCAAAAAAAAAATTGGAGTTGAAAGAAGAGTTTGAAATCATTCAAGTTGACCAGCAAAACATGTTTGCTGAAATCAAAGCCAGTACAAAAATCATCCAGCTAAAAAAAAACTGTATTCCTAAGGGCCTCATTCCTCTTGAAAAAATGTTTGACCAAAATGATGTAGCCAAGAATCCTAAAATAAAATCTGATGACGAAGAGGTTGAAACTTATAACCTTGGTACTACAGAAAATCCTAAGTGTGTCAAGCTGTCCAAACTCCTTTCTTTTGAGGTAAAACAGAGATATGTTGATTTGATGAAGATATATATAGATGTCATTGCATGGATTTATGCAGATTTGAAAAAATATGATCCTAGTATCATTCAACATACAATACCAATAAAGGAAAATGAAAATCCTTTCAAACAAAATCTTAGGAGAATCAATCCATTACTTCTAACATTGATTTAAAATGAGATTAAAAAGTTTTTTGAAGCCAATATCATAGTACCATTGAGGTTTTCCAAGTGGTTTGATAATTTGGTACCTATAAGCAAGAAAAATGGGAAGATTAGGATATGTATTGATTTCAGAAACTTGAATAAAGCTTCACTAAAAGATAAATATCCTCTTCCCAAGATGGATCACATACTGCGGAACATAGTAGGATCACAAATGATGTCAATGTTAGATGGTTTCTCAGGCTATAATCAAATATTAGTGCATCCATATGACTAAGAGAAGACATCTTTCACCACGCCTTGGGGAACATTTATGTATGCAAAGATGCCCTTTGGACTTATGAATGTAGGGGAAACTTTTCAGAGGGCCATGGACATTGCATTTGGAGAAGAAAAGGAAAAATCGGTGGTTGTATATTTGGATGACATAATTGTGTTCTCAAATAAAGAAGAAGAACATCTCAAGCACTTGGAAAAGATTCTGCAAAAATGCAGAAAATTTGGTATTTCTCTAAACCCCACCAAAAGTTTTTTTTTTATTTTACAACTGGAAATTTATTGTGTCATATAATATCAAAGGATGGTATTAAGATTGATCCAAGTAGAGTTTCTATTTTTCAGAAGATATATCTTCCGAGAAACAAAAAGGAAATCCAATATTTTTTAGGTAAGGTGAATTTTGTAGGAAGATTTATTCCTAACTTTGTAGAAATTGTGAAGCATATCACCAAGATGCTTATGAAGGACTATGATATTAAGTGGACAACATAGGCTAAACATTCTTTTGAAGAAATCAAAAGGGCTCTTACTCAAGCTCTAGTACTCATAAACCCTTATTTTTCAAAACAAATTTTGGTTTTTACATTCACTTTAGAACATACAATTGCAGGGGTATTGTTGCAGAGAAAACTAGAAGGTAATGAACAACCTATTTCATTTTTCAATAGGACACTTGGGAATTTTGAATTGAAGTACAACATTATGGAGAAGAAATCTTATTCTTTGGTGAAGGAACTTAAATATTTCAGGGTATATGTCATCCATTCACGCATTGTTTATTTTGTACCTAATGTTGTAGTAAAATATATATTAACCCGAGTTGATCTAGATGGTAAGATGAGTAAGTGGATTGCCACTTAGCTAGAATATTATTTGGAAATCAGACCTACAAAATTGGTGAAAGGATAAGGACTAGCAAAGTCGATGACTCAATCAAATTTTGACTGTCTAGACATTAATTCTATAGTATAAATTTCAGATATGATTGCAGACGAAGAGATGATCCCTATTGAAGAACATTTCACTATTTCAGACTGGTATAAGGATGTTATTTTGGTTCTACAACACCATAGAGTTCCTCCCAAATTAACAAAATCAAAATCTAGATTTTTGAAGCTGAAATATGAGAGGTACTGCATCTTGAACAAAACTTTGCATCGAAAAGACACAGGTGGAATACTTCTTAACTGTCTACTAGAGGACGAAGTTGAGAGAGTGATTGAAGAGTTTCATAAGGGTGATTGTTGGGGTCATCATTATTAGAAATAAACAATGAATAAAACATTCATAGCAGGCTTTTATTTTCCTTCAATGTTCAAATATGTTATAAGAAGGTTGCTTCTTGTCATGAATGTCAAATATTTAATGGAAAGAGAAAGTTTCTCCCATTACCTTTGAAACCTATATTTGTAGAAGCTCCTTTCTAGCAGTGGGGGTTGGATTTTATTGGTGAGATACATCCTACATCTTCAAGCCAACATCAATGGATCTTAACAGCCATTGATTATCTCACAAAGTGGATTGAAGAAATTCCTACAAAACAAGCCACAGATATAGAAATCATACAATTTTTGGAAAATAACATCTGATCTAGATTTGGTTGTCCAATGAAGATCATCATTGACAATGCTCAGGCTTTCAAATCAAATAAGTTGGTAAGTTTTTACAACTAGTATAATATCACCCTTGGTCACTCTACAACCTATTACCCTCAAGGTAATGTCTTGGTTGAGTCATCAAACAAGTGCCTAGTCAGAATTATCAAGAGAATTTTGCAGGAAAACAAGAGGTCATGGCATTTGAAACTTAGATTTTCTTTATGGGCTGACATAATTTGTACTAAAAAATCCGTAGGGACTTCTCCTTATGAGCTAATTTATGGGACTGAAGTTGTTTTTCCTAGCTCTCTTGGAGTCCCAGTGATGAAATTGTTACAAGGACTAGATGAAGAACCAAATGCAATACAAAGGAGGATCAATAAGTTGATTGCTTTGTATGAAAAAAGAGAAGAAGTGTACACAAATTATCAGCAATCTCAAAACAGAGTTAAAAGGACATATGACAAAAAAGAAAAAAGAAGAAAATTTCAATATCCAGATGTGGTTTTGAAGTGGGAAGCTAAGATAGAAGACAAAGGGAAACATGGAAAGTTTGAAAACATCTGGAAAGGGCCATATAATATCTCATCCTACCATGGAAATAATACATTCATACTGCAAGATATGGATAGTCAACTATGTAAAGGAGGACCTGTCAATGGCAGGTTTCTCAAGCATTATTCCTCCTGATTCAATCAGCTGGAAGGAACACCATTGTATATATTCGATTTTAAATTTCCCATTTGCAGGTGTGGATGATCTCTTCAACAGGTTTGAGCCCGGAGTGAAGGCCATAAGGACTTGGAGATGACATCATCAAAGTTTCAGTTTTTAGTTTTCAATAAGGAAGTTTGTTTGGTTCTTTGTTGCACCACAGGGGTGCAACATCCCCATTGGAGCCATTGTTATCCAAGATAACACTTAGGATTAGTTCTTGAGTCAATTGGTTAAATTATTTAGGGCTTTTAATTTTCTCAAAATAAAGTTCATGTAAAAAATTCATTTTTGTCATATAGTCAGTTTGTAGGGTCATTGTCAATTTAAGTAGGGTTAACCATAAACATGAAAATCAAATCTTCCATGGGTATTGGGGCGTATTGGGTCATGATTGGAATTTTAACAGTTTTGTAGGAATCTGTAGAAACTCCAGTTAGAAAAACTGAGGGTTTGCTACAGAATTTCCTAACACTACCATAGCGGATTTGTCTCTTCAAACACTTGTCCCGCTACGAAATTTTATTGTTGTGGTCATGGTATTGTAATGGTAATTTTTTTTCAAAGGGATTATGGTTAGCTTCATGGTGGGACATGAATACGTGCTTTTGCCTTTATCAATTATTCCCAAAATGCTCAAACCATATAACTTAATTCCTACATCGTTTTTCTTTCCACTTTAGAATGGTTTCGTTGTCATAAGCTTGGTCTTGTTGTCATTCAAAACTGGATTTTTTGTCATAACTTTGGTTTGTTGTCATAGTAGATGGTATTTTAGTCTTTAGGGAAGAGTCGAGTGTTGTCAAAGCGGGTCTAGTTGTATTTAGGGGAATTTATAGGTGGAAAGAAACTCTCAACATGTTGAATCCATGGCAACTTAGAAAAAACAAAATAAAGGAGGTTCATTTGTAAGATATGAACTAATGGATATGAAGTTATTGGAGGAGGACCCTGATTTCACTCAATCATTTGCCAGTGTGGGGTGCCTTCGTTTCTGTCAGAAGCTGCAAGGTTACCATGGGTAGATTGGAAAATATTTTGATATCAATTTCACACAGACAGAGTCTAAGATGGGCATGTTGAACTTTGCAGTGTCCCATGACACTATTGCTCATGCTAAAAAATCCTTAGGTCTAGAGAAATGTGGTTTAAAGTGCAGAAGTTTCAATTGCGTAACTATGACGAGTTTCTTAAGGAAGAGCACAAAGGGATTGATATGACTACATGAATATCCATAATTTTTCCTCAAAGAACATCTTACTAAACTCCTAATGGTCATTTAGAATTACTTCACATGTGAATATAGGTTCAACATGGTCTACCAATACCATTTCAAATTGCTACTGCATGTCACAGGTAAACAACCCCTAGTAATAGCTTTGTTTTCCATCATAGTCTTATTAAATTGTTGGTTATATAAGAGTTAAACAGGTTGAACAGAGTGTTATCACTCATAAAACTGTGAAACATTACTTGACATGGTTATTCAATTCACTCATCAAAAGGATAAGGTCCCCTTAAGCCTTTTCAAGTTGGTATAGGAAAAATTCTTTTTTTACATGTTTTAACCTATCCCAAGGTTCAAGGTCACCTCCATTTGCGTCATGTCATGTCCCATCAGTCCTCATATGGTGTCAGTTTTCATTCCCCATGCATTTAAATTCAAAAAGGGCACTTGTGTTAGTTTTTCAAATTTTCGTAGCGTTTTATATAGAAAAACAATAGTTTTTGCTACGAAACTACCTAATAGTTTCGTAGAAAAACTGTCAGAGGTTAAACTAACTACACTACAGAAATATTTTTTCTTACCTATCTTGTCAAATTCGATATGAAATGTCATTCCATGATTGGAGGAGTTAGGGTGGTGGTCATTCGAGTTTGTTATGGTTAAGTCAAAGGTACATAGTTGTGTCTGAGGTCATCATTACCCTTTTTGGCATGCATGTGTCATGATTAAAGCATGAGCTATCATTCAAACCATAAAACCTTACTCCAATAAGAAATTTTGTCATATTCCACATTATCTTTACATGTAATTGGATCTCTGGAGAGTTACTTCATCAAGCCAAGCAGGTTGCTGGCATATTTGAACTTTGCAGGTGTCATCAAGCAAGTGAGGCTGTGAAGATATAAAGAACCCATGGTTGCTAGAAGGAAAACAAACAAAGGTGGTCATTGCCACGGGTATGAGCTCATGGACATGAATTTGGTAAATGAAGACCCAACTACCATGGAGTTTTTCAAAAGAACTGGTTGCTTGAAATTCTATCAAAGGTTGCAGGGTTTTCATCTACAAGTTTCCAAGGATTTTTCTAATAGCTTCACAGGAACAGCTTCAAAAGTGGGAATTATGAACCTTACAGTGACACCAGATAGCATTTCATCAGCAATAGGAATCCCTAGAGGAGGGGAACAGTGGTTTAAAAGCATCAAATTCACAATGCAGGACTGCAAAGAGTTCATCAAACCATAACAAAGTGAAATTGATTTGAAAAATGCTATCCCTAGGGGTTTCATGAAGGAAAATTATTCAAAGCTGTTTATGATCATCCAGAAATATTTTACCTGTGAAGGAAGGTTTCACATGATCTACTCTTATCATCTTAGGCTTCTACTACATTTTTTGTCTAAGAGGTTAGTTGACTTGACTTTTTATTTATACAGAAGTCTAGGGAAAATGTCAGATAAGTTTCAAATCAAGAAAGAAGGCAATGAAACTTCTCTTTTTCATCATGGTTTGATTAAGCTATTGGTGTTAGAGGAATTGAAGAGACTAGATAGAGATTGGAATTCCTTTTTGTTCATGAGTGGTTATGAAATTGATGTTGTCACTCCTAAGAGAGCCTCCAAACTTAGAAAAATTTCATAACCAACTGTGGAAGAGGAAGTTGAAGAAGGGAATAGATCATCTCCTCCAGAACTAGTAAGCATGGAGGCAGAGCCTTTGCAGAAGATTGACACACCTAAAACAACACCTGCAAAACAGAAGCAAACAGTCGACAAACAAGGTAGCAAGAGAGTCACTAGGAGATAGAAATTGGTGAAAGGAAACTTATAGGACATCCTTCATGCAATTGACATTGAAGAAACTCCCATTGTCCAAGCTCAAGACATTGAAGATGGAGGAAGAAAGTTGAAGAAAGGTAAGATAGCTAAAAAATTAGAGTTTGTAGGTGATGATGCTGGTTTCATGTTTCAACCTAGAAAGCCAATGACCAGACATGCAAGAAAGGTCATGGAAAGCAGCAAATATACTGAGAAGATAAACGAAACTGCTCAGCCACCAAGCATCATAGATCTTTCTTCACCTGCAAAATAAGAGCATGTTATCAAATAAAGAAAGGGTAAAGAGAAAATTAGTGAAAAATCAGAAATTGAAACCCTTAAAGAGCAGTTGAAGGTGGCAGGAGAGGAGATATCAGTTTTGAAGCAAGAGGCAAAGAAACACAGAGTTGAGAAAGTTCAGTTTGATCAAATGATAAAAATCTTGGAAGATCAAGTCACAAGTGTTTCAAAGACCTTGGACAATATAGAAAAGTTGATAAAGTGGACATAGCCATTAAGAGGAGAGGTCAAGAACATCAAAAATATAAACTTGCACTTGCAATCCAAGAACAGGGCATTAAAAAACAAAGTGCAAGATCTGCGGGAACAATTGGATTTGATTCATGTGGAGTTGGAAAAGAAAGGATTGAAGATGATAGTGGTAGAAGAGCCCATTAGTCAACTGATTATAAATGAGGAGGAAACACCACAGAAGTAATAAGTTAAAATGGAGTATGTTTTAGGAGGTTCATAACATGTAGAGAACCCAAATTTTGCAGGTGGAGAACAATTTTTGAAGACCATCTTGAAAACAACATTTTCTGGTTTTTTACACAATTTCGTAGCATACCTCAGGCTTAAAGCCAAAAATAAGCTACGAAAATTCCTGTAGCTGCTTTTTTGCATTTAAACTTAGTTTTGGCATGTTTTAAGGAGGGATATTTATGGTTTGCAAACTTTCATGGCATACTAAAGATGTTGGAACAACAAAGAAGTCAAGAAGATTGATGGAAAAGCCATTTTTCTGACGCTAGTAAAACTCGCTACGAAACTTCCCTGTTTTCGTAGCAAGCAATTATTGAAGGATTTTAAGCATCTTAGTAGAATTTTTTGCCAGCTAGAGACCTCCAGCATGTCAGTGGACCTTATTAACAAATATTCATGACTTAAAGGGAGTACTACATAGTCATCTCATTAGTCAAAACAACGTTAAAGATGAAGGTCATCTATTCCTAAAAAGCAGGATTATGTTCCAATCTAGGAGTGCTTTAAAGGTGTAAAGTGGTGTTAAACTAGGGTCATTTGTCATTCGAGCATGTGACATTCATGACGTAACCATTATGTAACTATTTCACTAATAGGATAAAGGAATGTAATAAATATGAGATAGAGTCCTATTAGGATTTTGTTTTCTTTAAAGATAGTTGTCAGTTTTATGTTTTAAGTTAGAGATTTAAGTTATGATAGGTGTCATAGTATAATTCAAGGATCTAGCCACCACGTAGATCATCCATATTGTAAAGAATGTATATTTATAGACAAAACATCAAAGAAGCAAGGGGTTCAAAAATATTGCACCAAATTGTTGCTTGTATGTTTTTTACTATTATCAATAATACAAAGTGGAATTCTAGTTCCAGACCTGAGATTCTCATGAGGTTTTTGATGTCTTATTGATCTATATCTTTATGTTTAATCACTTGCAGTAGATTTCATCTCTAATTACTCAGAATTCATAATATTATGCCCTAACTTCCTTTAGTGGTGAAATGACTGTGTTTTCCTATGTTGTGTGTATGAATTATCTCTATTAAAAAACCTCTATCTACCTTAGCTTACATGTGAAGAACCGATGTCATTAAGACTACTGATTGTTGACTCCATAAGCCTAATGGTAGCAAGCCTTCATTTTTCAACCTGCAATCATACGAAAAAAGTTAGAATTCCATAGAGTTAGCCATCTAGTACTATCTTTATTCAAAATCATAAACACCCCTTTGAGAGAGCCCTCTCAAACTGAAGAGAATAATCTTCAGTTAGAAGTGGTTTGAAACAGTTACATTGAGTTGATTGATGAGCATCCAATCAAGATCAATTTGGTGATAACATAGAGATTGGCTCACCATTCTATTTTTAAGTGGCTATGAGTTAGATACTACCACCCCTAGGAAAACTCCAAAATCCCAATCAATAACCCCTAGGGAAGAAAAGAAACTTGAAGGATGGCTTGAAACAAAACTTTTAGTTGAAAATGTAGTAGAACCTGTGGCAGTAGTAAATACTTCTACAAACAGCAAGAGGATCGTCGCTAGAGGTCAAAGGAAAGGGAAGGGAAACTATTTGATATCCTAGAATCTATTGAGATTGAAGAAAGTCCTATTGAGATTGAAGAAAATCCAATTGTGAAACCTGTATAGATTGCAGAGGAAGAAACTAAAAATAAGAGAAAGAGAGACAAGAACTTAGATTTTACACAAGAGGAACTAGGTTTTGTTTTCAAACATAGGAAGCTTGTCACAAGATCACAACAACCAGCTGAAAATATGCTTGAGGTGCCTTCAAGAAAGGCAGAGCCATCAAAGAAAAGGAAAGTCAGAGAGCATGTACAAGAAAAAAGTGACGTGGAGGTTTTACAAGAACAATTAAGAGAAGCTAAGTAGGAGGTGATAGAAATTAAACTATTCTTTAAGGAGTTAGAAGAAGATATATCAAAACAACTTGATTTCTATGAAAAGGTTGGAGAAGAATCTAAAAGAATGGTGAAGAGGACATTTCCTTTACATAGAATGATGAAACACTTGTGCAAAAGGAACAATTGGTTACAAGGATATAGGAAAAAGTTGCAAGGATATGTAAAAGCCTTAGAAACTCAAATTGAAATGATTAAATTGAGCTTCTAAAGAAAGGTCTCAAGATCTTTGCTGAAATAGATGACACTCCTTAAATATGGTAACATCCTTAATTTTTTCCTACGTTATGTTTAACCAATATTTTTAGTAGTATACATTCTTGGATAGCTATTAGGAGTGACAAGGAGGCACACGAAACCAAGAAAAATAAAAAACTCAGAAAATTGACAGTTTAGTAGGAACTCCCCATAGTTAAGCCAGATATTTTCTACGGAATTGTTGTAGGTTTTCATGGAGGAAAATACAAGTTTAAACCTCGACTAAGGGAGTGCTAAAGGCATGTATTTAACTAAAACACATCAATGAATACCCCATAACTATTAGAAAGATCACATGGGTAGCAGAAAGTTGTTTTTTGCATTTTCTACCAAATTTTGCTTCTAAACTGCCTCACTTTGTTTTTTCTGCATAACAAAGTTTTGATTAGTTTTTGGGCAGTCAAACAGCAAGGCATTATATGAGCTACAAGTGGTAAAAGTATCCACATCATCAGCTCATGGACTCCTATTTTTCAGCAAGACAGGTCAACAGGTCAACCAAGTTAGCATCCACGTCGCAAAGGCTCGACATTCCAACACAACATTCCAACACATTTCAACAGTTGGTTACATTCGATGAGGGTCTCCAAAAAGAATTGTTGAGTTCATAAATGAGAGGATAATCCTATTTGTATTCAAATTCTATTAAAACATAAAATATCTCTACAAAGGTTCCATGTTTTCTAACTCAATTAGAATTAGGCCTCTTATTTATGCATCAATCTAGCCCATGTTGCAGATTTTTGTTATGAAGACTTTTCTCTATATATGTGTAAATTTTTCACTTTGAAGGGGTTGATGGATGATGTGAGAGGACCACCTTTGTAAAAAAATTCTTCAATTTAATATGCATTTACACCAAAATTTCTTTTTCACCTTAGAATTTGTTTTGGATCATATGTTATATCTCCATGTTTTGTATGTTGTAATCAGTTTCATAGCAATTTGATTACTTGGAATTCATGTCAAATGCTCCAACTTCCTTCATTTGCTATGTTTTATTGTAAATGTTTATTTCACACCATTTTAAAGCCAAAATTGCTTCAGCTTCCATGAAAGAAGTGTTGTTTGTAATTTATTTTTCTTAATTGAATCCATGCCCAATGGTGGCACTTGTCACATTCTCTTTTCCTGCAAAATCACATGAATTAGAAATAGAGTTAGCCATCTGCAAATTAAATTTTATTTAGAAAATTTTATTGTTTTCCTTGAGAGAGCCCTCTCTAACTGGAAGGGCTAACTTCTAGTTAAAATTTGGTTTGAAATATTTATGCTTGGTTGGAGTTTGACAAATCCCAGCCTGTCTGGCCTAGTGATAATAGAGAGGCAGCCTGAAAGACTTTCTGTTGGTATTGGATGCATCACTTGACCTCCTCTTTAATTCAAATTCTTAATTCATGAGCAACTTCAAATACTTGGTCAATATTTTGATATCAAGAGAATATATATCCTTAGCATTGTTGGAAGAGGCTTGGGTATTCTTACCAGTTTCCTTGGAGTATTTAAGACCATTAGTGTCTTCAATGACTCCAATAGAATGCAAATATTTTTGGATAGAAAGAGCTTCTAAAAAGTTTGAAGCCAAAGTATTAGTTGCAAATCTTTTGACAAACACAAAAATATTAGTTGGAAAGGAAGTTATATAATAATATTTAGTAATTCCATCTTCTGGTTGTACATATGCGGGGAAATTGTTCAACAGACGAGTAAATCTCTGGTTGAAATCTTTAACTCTTTCTTTGTCCCCTATTTTCAAGTTCCCAAGTTCTTTTAATAACATGGTGGGAGTTTTATCATCAATATGTTTTTCCAAAAATAGCTTCTTAAACTCCCTTCAACTACAGATTTAATTGGCTAGAAGACTATGATACCATACAAACACTCTACCTTCGAAAGTGTATGGAAAGAGTCTACAAACAATGTCGTCAAAATGTACCTCAAAAATTCACAAATGCAGGTAGAAATCATCAATATGGTCTTCTGCTTTGGTTTTCTTATCGAGATCAAACTTTGACAACAACTTTTCTAGATGTTTTGGCATATTATGAAGATTATCCAGAAGAGAGAGTGGCACTTGGGACATCCAATCCAAGTCTACATCAGCCATGTCTTCATCTCCTTCCTCCTTCTCTTCTTCTGAGTTATAAGAGGCTTCTCCTTCATCGTTAAATTTTGTGTTATAATCAGGATGGTACTCAACAGAAAACTAAAATTCGTCCCCTTCACTGTCCAAATTCTCCTCAACAGGTGGAAGTTCACCTTGGTGATTTTTTCTTTCCATAGGATCCACTAACTCCTCAAGGGTTGTGAAAATGAAATATTTCACTGAAGAAACCAATACGTCGTTGGGATTTATTTATTTTTTTACAAGATTATGAGGTAGAATAGAAACAACATGGATTAAACCAAGAGCTCTCGCAAAATGACGAGTAATAGGTCGAACCATTCATAGTTGATCGTAAGTAACCTCAATTGTTTGTCTCAAAATAGGCTGAGAAGTTTCCTTTTTCTTAGGAATATGAGTTGGAGTGGAAATGGGAATGTTACTCCCTTGTGTGAAATTTTTATTGTTAATATGTGGTGTGTTATCATCCATAAAAGGGTGCCTACTGTTGGTGTCCCGTGTTTTGATAGTTTGGAAAATCAAAAGACAAGGCAACATCAGAACCAATATTTAGAGTTACAGGATCTAGTCCTCCTGTTCTCAGAGAGGGATCTCTCAAATGCTTGTTTGCAAAGGTTTATCTTGTGTGCTTTGAATATTGGTTTTAGACTAGTTATTAAGTGCAGGTGTTTGTTTGTTTGTTTGGTTGAATTGATACAACAGAATATGAAAAGGTCTAGGAAAGATAGATAGAAAGAAGAAGTGTCAGTTTCATTGTGCAATGGAGTCAAAAAGAAGTTGGTAACAAGCTTATAAGTGGATATGGGATATCAAAGGGCAAATCTAGCTTGGCCATGGGATCCTTTAGTTTATGAATGAGATGGACATTAACGGTTTGGAAAAGAGAATTTGAATTCTCAACAAAGGGAAACTTAAAAAACATAACTTGAACATAAAGAGGTATTTGATAGACAGGGCTAACCATGAATTCTACAAACCACAGTTTAAGTACATGATGACTTTAAGACAACTTTCAAAATTAAATCTAAGATTTGGGGAACACCCTATTTCATCAAAGATTTTATTTCAAATGACTTAGAAAACATAAAAGATTCACTAATAATTGCAGTCATAGAAGAGGGAACACCTAATACATCTGTTATCACTCAGGTTTTCCTAGAAGTTGTGTAAGAGGAAATTATACCCGAGGTAACCACAAACCAATCTTTTAGATGCGTAATCTAGCTGATCTCGCATCCGTGAGAGGGCTCTCTCTTTTATGATTTATCTTTTTTTTTGAATGATTTTAGGCTAATTATAGATGCAAAGTTTGTTTTGGGAAAATGGTGGAATCCACAAACTAAGGGCAAGGTTGAGGGCTTTCATCCCATTGGGCTATGGAGTCTAAGGATGGCTTTACTGATTTATTTTCTAAACACAAGATGGTATTGACGGTGGCAAGATAGCTAGACAGAGAAAGCAACTTTAAAATTTAAAGTGGATGGATGGTCTTGAAAGGATGAAAGGTGACTCAAGAATCTTTCACCATGTTCAAGAGAAAGAAGAGAAATGACTACAAGCAAAGAGCAATGAAGGATTATTTGTTACAAAGAATCAACAATATTTAAATCAGAAAAACATGAGCAATTAAGAATTCATGCTTATAACTAATCCGTAAGAAAACATCAAGAATAATCACATTTGAAAACAAAGTAGTACAATTAAGCAAATTGCGTTTCAATCCTTTATGTAAACTATTCGTAAACGGATATGATGATAGCATAAACTAATATAAAATTTAAACACAAGGGTTGGGAAAACTTATTGAACTCAAGTCCAACACATGAATCCCCGCAACAAGTCCAAAAGCTTTCAAAACGCTCATCCAAGCAAGCCACAAGTAAATTTGTCCAAAAAGCTTTTTATTCCGAAAACCTCAATGTTACAGATATAATAGAATCCACCCTCAACTCTCTCTTTGAGGGTTTATTTATACAAAAAATAATCCTAACAATCTTATCTCTATCCTAGCCAATAATCCAGCCGACTTAAAGCATATTTACAAACAAACAAGAGACACATGGTCTCGTAAAATAGAATAATGAGTAACGGCCGATGTGTCGTCCTTTCTTCATGGACGTGCTAAGGATAAGTGCTTAAAATAGGGCTCCGTGTTGTCCTTTGCGTATTCCTTTGACTTGTTGAATACTCTTTCTTCTTACGGATACTCTTTAACCTTTCATCTGATACTCTTTCTCTATCTCGTTTTTCTGTTTTTTACCATTTACTCAATAGTAAAGATAAACTTTCATCCCGAAAACATTTTTTACAAAATTTCCAGCATTTCCTTCCACCACTCGATCATCTCGTATCATTGTTCTTCCCGAGTTTCCTTAAAGTTTCATCTCGTCAAGCAAGTTTATAAAAAGTGGGCCTCGTTCGGGAAATAGATACTTTAGTTCATGCTCCAGATGAAATAGATTCCTTACTTTTTCATAAATACTTTTCCTGGTTGGTAATACGAGTTCATGAGCTAGTAGAACCTATAGCCGTATTTTTAGCATGAGCTTTTTATTCTTTTCTCACATGTTTCCAAGTCTACTATTTGATCCTCTCATGAGCATGGGACTTGGCAATTCACCGCTCAAAAGAAAGCTTGAAACTTCTCTCTCGAAAACGTTGATATCGACCAAAAATGTCAGCACACTCTTTTTTCTAGATTTTGCATGAAAGTCCTCTTTGGTGAAAACTCTCTTTGCTTCCAACACTACACTCCGTTCGCATCAATTCCTAACAATGCAAGCCGTTGTTTTGTTCTGAATTCAAAAAATTGAATGATCTCACCGGGCATGCTCCGACTTGCCCCTTAATTCATGTCTAGTTTTATTTACTTCCTCTTGTGCTATCTTGACTAATTCATTTTGCTCAAAAATAGCTTGAATGGAAGGCCAAATATCTCTAATTAATTCAATGATGTTGCTCCAAAGAATATCATTTATTTCTGTTCGCAGGCTTTTCCAAAGGAAGTTCTTTTTGCAAAGCCTCAACCAATTTCTCCAATCTTTTTTATTTTCCCCCGAGGTTGTCGCCACTGCCTTTTTGGATGTGTCATATTTTCCCTCCAATTTTGTTAATTGTAATTTTGTTTCTTGGAGTTCTCGTGACTCTTTAGCCGCAAACTCTCCATTTGTTTAATTAAATCCTCGAATTCAAATTAGAAATGTTTACCCGAGATGGTTGTTCCCGCACGTCCCTCGTAGTTGTAGTACCCGTTGTTGAAGTCTCGTTTGATAATTTCCCGTTCCCGCAATGCTTTTTTCCAACTCCTTCTCTCGTTTCATTTTGAGTCGCTCCGTCAAATTCAAGAGCAACTCCATCATTTCTTCTTGTGAATTTCCTTTTATAACTTCCCCGTGTTCGAGGGTGCCTCGAGGGTCGGTATTTTTCACTGTTTTCCGAGTGCGACATATATCATCCTCTTTCTTTTTTTATCGTGCCTCAATACCTTTAGTGTCTTTGGGATTGTGACCCAAACCAATGATGATCTCTTCTAGAGACTTTATTCTATTGTCCTTGGCCCGTGAGGAGGCCCTCTCAATCTTTAATTGTGCAAAGAGTATTATTCAAGGAATCTTGCAGTTGTTAAAGCTCGCCATGGCTTTGTTGGTGAGAGTAGAATAAACCATTTCCCCTCGTTTGTCTATGAAGCTCTATCTGATCCAAGGGATGGATATCTTTTGCTAAAAACTTCAAAATTTGTTCTGATATAATCTGCAAGTTGAGTTGGCTTTTGCACCTTTGCTTTGAAGTGGCTCATTTGCATTTACCTTGTGACAGATCAAATGCCGACATCAACCTTTGCCGATTGTGAGGAGCCATCTTCATATACCGATCGTATACCTTCATTTTCAATGGTTCATTCTTTGTTTTGATATTAATGAAGGTTTTCTTAATGTCTCCGCATCCGTCTTTCAAGTGCCGAAAGAAGATACTTGGCTCAACCGTTTTTGTATCCCCTTTCTGGCTTATGTTTGTTTCACTTGCCGTACCCGTTTGTCGACTATCTTCCCCTACCATCATCAAATACTTCATCTATAATCTCTACATCCCGGAGGTGGACTCGACTTGTGTTTTTTTAACTTGATAAACTTGTGGGGCTCCCTTTGAAGGTGTGGTATCCGGAGCCGGCCTCTTTTTTCCCTATTTCCACATTCAAGGAGTTTGCATCTCCGGAACTTGGATTTGCTTTGCCGGTGTTTGAGAAGCTCGAGATTGTTCTCGGTGCTTTTTGGAACTTTTCTGTGATTTTTTTCTGCCATTACTGTGGTTTCAAATGACTCGAACTATAGGTTCTTTTCCTTTACCCTGGGCTCGCTCGCTACCGATGGATTATCTTCCCCGTATAGCTTGTTGTAGAGTGGTCACAAGATGTGCCAATGTAGGGTACCCGTATTTGATCATATGTTTCTAGGTCAAATTTCTTCTCAACATCTTTCATAAGTTTATTCAATTTTCGCAGACTCCACTTCCCTCTTCAACAAGTGTTCCTTTAACCCATTCATCTTGATTTGCACACTGCTTCTATTTCGTGAATTCTCGTGATGTACATAAGGAGATGACTTATTTTTTTAACCTTCTTTCACAAATGAAACCAAAGGGGTCATAAGGGACCCAACGGAAAGATGTCCTGGAATTTTTTCTCTAATATAAGCTCTCGCATCTCTCTCTACCTTCTCTAGAATTGCAAATGAAAGGACCTAACCGGCTTTTGATCCTTAACTGCGTGCTTTCTTCTTTACATTGCAAAATGGATTACATCCGAGTTATTCATCCGTCTAAAGTATTCCAAAGCAAAAAATTCTCATTGGTACATATCTCGGGTAACTTGAATGGGATGTAATTCACATCCATAAATCCCGATGACCGTATGGTTTTGGTATAAGTACCAATCCCCAACTTTATAACTCTTTGACAATTTCGTGGTCTTTCTAATCTCGCACTAAGCCTCGGGGGGGAGAAACTCCCGTTAACAAGGTTGTAGCAGTGATGTACAAACCGATCAATGAATTCGAATAAGAGTAGGGGAGAATCGTAGGACAAATGAATGATGGGGGACCAAAAAATAATGCACTGGGATTACCTTTTAGCATCAAGTTTCTGACGTGGAAAGGGAATCATGTCTGGAGTGATAGAAAATTATGAGATGATAGATAACCGAGGAGTACTTTGAAAACCTTTTTCATCATCTAGCCTTTAAAAATTGATCATGGATTTTGTTGGCAATGAAGGAAGCATAATCATACTTAATCTCAGAGGAGGTCTGCCCAGGGTAAAGATAGACAGCAAAGCCGTAGTTATCTCATCTACATACTCACCGGTATTGAATCCTAAGACAAAGGATATTACATTCACAATAAGCCTTCCCAATTGATTGAAAAAGTAAAAACCATAGGGGGGGAGTCCCTTTTGGCCGATGCTCGTGTAACATGAACATCGACACATTGCTTTCAATTTCTCTCCCTGAGTTAACAAACTCGGTTTTCTCAATCAACCCTTCCATGGATAGAGGTGCTAATTCTTGTTCTCGTTCAAATTGTAACATAGCATTGATAGCCCGAGGTGTGATAGGGAACAAAAACACTTTGATCGTGAGCTAATACGCCTCTTTGTGCGGGATCATAATTTGCATGACAAGTAATGAATGATTTCAGTAGAAAAACGTGGACTCGTAGGAATAAAAATACCTTGGGAGATTGGATTCCTCACAACCCTATAAGATCTTGCCCCTTTAAGTGTTCGTCTCGTAGCTACGTAAGCTCAAACGGGACTTTCATCAAAATGTAGGTCTTTTTATTTGGAAATCTTCATCTATCGTAGGTGAAAATAGTTCTAATTTCTGTGAGGAGCATTCAAAGGAGTGATATTTAGAGTAGAGTTGGGGCCTCCATTTTGGTTCTTGTGGATTCAAAATGGAGGTTTTAGTTTTTTCTGCAGACTCAGCGTGATGTCCGATAAAAGAGGAAGTTGGAACAATTTTTGATAAGTTTGGGAAGTGAATTCACAGGTGTTCTAAATCTTCAATGAGGACTCGGAGAGGATTTTTAACCATTTTTTCGTAGAAAAAACAAAGGAAACTAAGCTGACTTTGCAAATTGGGCGCGAAATGATAAATACCTGCTTTTTAGATGGAACTGGTTCTTTAACAGTAATGAACAATGGCGGGGACGTTCTTCAACACGGCGCAAACTGAATTTCGGAGTAAATTGGTGTATTTATGATGGAATTTGAAATTGCAATGAGCTCGTCTCTTTCGTAAACTAAAAAATAACCGAAAAAACACGAAAATGGCTTTATTTACAAGTCAAAAAAGGGTTTTTGTCTTTTTCGAGGTGATGACGTCATTGACGTACGGGGTGATGTGTAGGCAAAGTGGGGCCGGCGGTATGCGGTGAGGTGTAAGCGGTAAGCCCGCACCGCTTATGGACGAAGGCGGTAAAAAGACGCGAGGGGAGCGATTCCATAGCTCTAACGCCACGTGGATGGTCCGACTAGTCAAAACCACCCATTCCCCGCTGGGTAAATAACTCACACGGGATGGGCAAAGGGATTGATCATGACCGTTGATCAATGGAGGGATGATCCGACTGGGCCGAAGGAAAGGGAAACATGCGGGGATTGAAAAGTGGGCCCTGGGGGATTTACATTTGTTTAACCGTTATTTAATCGCCCCCTTG
Organism: Pinus albicaulis; assembly: GCA_034641835.2. Classification (NCBI taxonomy): domain Eukaryota; kingdom Viridiplantae; phylum Streptophyta; class Pinopsida; order Pinales; family Pinaceae; genus Pinus; species Pinus albicaulis. Next base: position 1,899,448,676 of record CM076578.1, read on the forward strand.
AGGATTTCGATTGGTAAGTGAAAGGTTATTAATTAGTTCAAATAACTAATTAATCCCATATGCGTGAAGGGTAAAGGGTCGAGGCGGAGTTGAGCTGAGAGGAATGCCACGTGGACTCGACTACTGCATCGCAGACTCCGTCGCATTTTTATTCTTGTTTTTTGGTGTTAAACACATATATTACATGTCTAACGCTTTTTTTATTATACGATGAATTAATTAATACATAACTAATTCACCATAGGGCGGGGATTAATGTATAAGGCTATAGTTTTAACCAAAGGGCTTTATAAAGCGGGGTATTTATTTTAAATGTGCGGGAATATATACTTTGGTAAAACATTATAATAAGAGGGTTTTGGGGGATATTTATTAGAAAAGGGAGTTATATACTTAGGGAAAAAGGGGGTTTCACTAGGGATTTAATATAATAGAGTTAAATGTTAATATGAAAAAGGACAGAGAAAATCAAAACATCTTTGTACATCTAAGAAAGTGATAACTTATGAAGTAAATTGCAACATTTTATCTTCAACACTTAAACTTAGAATAACAAGTTGTTTTGAGGAATTTTATGGAATATTGTATCAGCTTTCCTAAGTAAAATAGGATTTTACTTAGAAAAAGTTAAAGATGGAAGATAATCAATGATGGATTATTTCAAGTGCTTAGATCTTTTGATCATTAGGCCGAGGGTCCCGGTCCCCTCCGTAAGTCAAGGAAATGCCTTGAGCCCTTTTTGATCTCCAAATACCTTAGTACTTTTTGGGGGAAATTAGTAAAAACTCTTGAGGGGGGAAAATGATGAGGGAGGTTAATGAATTTGACTTTTGCTTGTCATGTGATTTTCCACAGGTATTTCCTCGTCAAACATTTGTGATGAAAGTAAAGGATCAAAAACATGTAGCGCGATCATTCATCGTCATAAAAATTTGCAGCACCATCTACCTACCCTATCTACTTAACACTACCATTTTCTTCTTTATTAGGGGTGCATTTAGACTTGCAAACCCCGATCAATCTTTTTCTTTTTTACATGATGAATCTATCTATTTCTACCCTTATTACATCCAAGGGCTCGATTAAAACCGTTGAGCACCTTAATTCACTTACCTAGCTACTTATCTGCCAAGATTAAACCGTTTGGCTAGATATTTATTCTCTAATCTATAACATGAAATTGAAACATGAGTAAGCCAAGTTTAAACAGCTTGACTTATTCATGAATTGTGGCAAAAGTTTCACAAGTCGCACACAATTGATTTATTACAACGAGTAAAAAATTAGTGGCATTTGGATTTGCACACTTTCCTTGGTATATTTTTTTTGCTTTGGGGTTCATTTTTTCTCTTTTTGACCATTTTTATTCTTTTTACCCTTTGATCTTTCTTTTTAGGTATACCCTCTTACATTTTTTTTAAATTTTTTTGATTTTTTTGGTTTTTTTAAGAATATGGAACACCTTTGCTCAAGTAAGAAGGTTTGAACATATTCCACACTTCCATCAATACAATCATGAAAGATGAAACCTATTGATATAGGAGGCTAACACCTGCTCCACTTGGGGATGGCTTTTCCTTGTGGAAAGTCAAGAATCAAGCAGGGTCGCATGCCTGCGATTGTCTTCAAACCGAAAGTATGAAATCTTCCTTCTTCTCGATAGCTTTATTTTACATATGATAGTGAAGCTTTTGGAACTTAGGGCCTTCACTTCTAGCTTCAATTCCAGGAAGTCACCATCCAATCCAAACCGCAAGAATAACAAAAATAAAACAAGCAAACAATATATTATGTACAAGTTAGAAACATTTAAACATTCTAGTAAATTGGATCAAAATAATGCTTAAGCATTCGACTCATTGACTCGGTCCTTCTTCAACTTCGAATTGTCCAAGTCCTTCAAAAAGTAAGTGTTGTTTCCCCCGCAAGGCATGAATGATATAAGGCCCTTTCCACAAGAAATCAAACTTCCCATGTTTTCCTTTTTCTTCTCTTTCTAGAATCCCATCTTAGACCTTGTCCCCCTAACCGAAAATCCTCTCGCTTTTAGTCCTTTTATCAAACATTTTCTTTAGCTTTTCCCGTAAGACTTGTGATCTTTGGTATACCTCTTCTTCCGGTTTGTTATGGATTGTTTGATTAATTTTTCTTTGAATGTCATTTGGCTCCACTTGAGCTCCCAAGTAATTTCATGACAGTGGATTCCTAAAGATGATGGGAATCTTGCTTCCGACCACTAAACCAACTCATATGGACTAGTCCCAATGGATTTCTTGGTTGTAAGTCCTGTCTCGCCCATAATGCATAGGTCGCTTTCTTTATGCCAGCTTTCTTTTTATTTTCCCTCCAACAATTTCTTAATGATATTGATCAAACTCTTATTGGAGGATTCTCGCTAGTCCATTACCCCCGGAGGTAATAGGGGCCGGGAATGGCCTAAAGTAATATGATATTTATGGCGTAAAACTAATCATTTTCTTTGATTTAAATGTAGCAAAGATTGTCTCGATATAATCTTTTTCTCGGACATCCAAATCTTAAAAGTATGTTGGTTTCAAGAAACCCTATGATTACGTAATCATTGGACTGCTTCTACATGGGATGGCTTCAATCCATTTAGTGAAATAGTCTCAGAGTCGCGCAAAAATCCATCTATGTTGCCCCCGAAGAAGGGGGGTGAATCTCTCCAATAAAATCTAATCCCCCCATTGTTGAAAGGGTCTTTTCGTGGATACCGGTTTTAAAGGCAGAGGTAACAACTTTCTTTACCCTCAAATATCTGACATTTGTGACAACTTGTTACAAATTTCTTTACATCGTAAAATAATGTTGGCCAGTAAAAGCCAGCCCTTAAGATCTTGTCTCGTGAAAGTGGACTTCAAAGAGAGATGTCCTCCACAATCCCCCTCGCATGAAATTCATTAAGCACTTTATCACTTTCATCTTTTAAGACAATTCAATAATATTCCTTCATGATTCTTCCAAAAATAGAGTGCTATCTAAAATACAATATTTCAAAGATGTCATTTTTTAAAAATCTTTGCTTAGTTCCTCGGACAACCCCTCGGGAGGAGCTTGGTGTTTAATAAAACATGAATTATATCATGATAACAGTGGTGAATCTAAGAAATCTTAACTGATCTCGAGGAGTCGCCATCTCCTCGCTCGTTATCCAAATTTCATTGATATCTAAAGCTTGGCAATTGGTTTCTGTCATAAGTTGTGCTAAACCTTGGCCTTTATCGCTTTGGTTGGTTTAATCTCAATATCATATTCCAAAATGGTAGCTATCCACTTACCTCGCTTTACCTTCAATGCCATCTTGAGTCAAAATATCTTTAACTACCGCATTAGGCACATATGCTATCACATGAGAATATAATATGTAAACTCGAAATCTTTTGATTGATTTTACCAATGCAAAAGCCCGTTTTTCCATAATATTGTACTTTAGAGGTGCATCCCTCGCGTTTTACTAAAAAATGCTATTGGCTTTTCACACCCTTGGTCATCTTTTTGAAGTAAAACAAATGCAACAAGATGTTCAAGCAAATGAAAAAATAATAAAGTCTCTATCAAATTTAGGATCTGGTCGGGAACCGGTGTCCTTGTTAAAGCCATTTTAATTTCCTCGAATGATTGTTTGGCTTCTACAAATTCGACTAATGCTTGAATCTTTTCTCAACATGTTAGTCGTGAATCTAAGTAACTCGCTAGACTAGAAATAAATCTTCTCAAGAAGTTGATTTTTTCCTATAAATGCTTGCAATTCTTTTATGTTTCTGGGTGGGGTATTTGCAAAATTGCTTGAATCCTTTCTCTCGATCAATTCTAATGCCATCTTTAGAAATGATATGTCCTAAAAGCTTTCCTTCTTCCAAACCAAACAATGACTTCTTAGGTTTAAAGAAATTCCATATTTTTCTCGCACTTTTATAAATACTTGCCTTAGGTGATCTAAATGTTCTTGATCCGCTTTTAGAGAAAACAATCAAATCATCTAAGTAAATAACCGTAAAATCATGTATCTCTTTAGCAAAAGCAATGTCCATTGCTCTTTGAAATGTAGCTCCCGCATTCTTGAGCCCAAATGGCATTTTGACATATTTAAACGTACCCCATGGTGTGGTAAATGCCTGCTTTTTTATCCCGATCATCGGGATGAACCGAAATCTGGGTTGTACTCGAAAATCCATCCAAAGAGTGATATTCTCGAAGATCCCACTCACCCTTTGCGTAATGTGGTCCATTTTCTAGAGAGGATAGTTGTCTTTTAAAGAAACTTTATTCAAATTCCTTTTGCAAATCAACACAATACCGATTTCTCCTGTCTTTTTCTTGTTGCAGTACCTGTGTTAGAAACCCATTCTCGAAATCGATAGGAGCTATAATCCCCGCTTCAAACATTCTTTTGATTTCCTTTTCAATTGAGGGTAATAAAACAGATTAATTCTCCTAAGCTTTTGTTTAAAAGGTTTCGGTCCGTTTCAAAGGTATAGTATGTTGAATGATGGATGTATCATAAGATTTGAGGTCTTCATAGCTCCGTGCAAAGACATCTTGGAATTCTTTTAATAGTTCAACATATTTAACCTTCTGATCTTTTGGAAGAGATTTGGACAACTTAACATTTTTAGGATGTTCTCGTGTTCCTAAGTTGCATTCTTCCATATCGACTCTTAACAGTTCCATTTTAGGTCTCAATGGAATATCATTTGAGTCGAATATGATCTTCCAAAGGTGTTAATCCCTTTGGGTAATTGATTATCTTTTAAATTTATGATTTCTCGTCTCATCTATGATCTCATCAAATTCCATTTGTTTCAAATTTTGCATGTCTTTTTTCATAGAACGGGTTGGATGCAAGATATGAATTGCATTTTCTATTGAAATTTCTATTTTTTTGTTCTTTTTCTTGATCAAATTTATCAAGAATATGTCTTCATCTATATTACGCTTAGAAAACTCATTCTCGAAGTGTCAAAAAACTATTGATTTGATTGTTATTCACAAATACTTGCCAATTCAAAAGATTGTCTAGTATTGTAGTCTTCGTGCCTTATCTCAACCGAAACTCGATGACTAGGATCAAAAGGCAACTTGCATGTACTAGCAAACATTGCTAAACCGTGAGCATGCAAGTTTTGTTTTTCCCCTGGGAATCTTGCGTAAAGTTGGGCTTGTAGAAATGTGTTGAGAATTCTACAACTGCGCTCTCGGTATTGTTTCAGCCTCATGTCCTTTGTTGCACATTCTCCTTTAATCTGCTGGATGATTAATTCGCAGTCGCCTATGATTGATACCCTAATGCCTCCTAACTTCTTGACATGTTTAAGCCCCCAATAAAAAGAGCTTCATACTCTGCCATGTTGTTAGTGCATTTGAAATTTAACCTATAAGCATGACCCTCTCGTATGATTGTTCTCTACATTGTGTAACCAAATCCTCAGCTCCCGCTCTAGTCCGTGCTTTATCGAGCCATCAAACTCTAAATGCCATAGAATTTCATGTTCATAATCTTCATCATTTGTTTTAACGTATTTTCCGATAGGAGCTAGTTGTTTAGTTTTTTTAGGTATTTCTCAGTTATCCGGTGTTTCTTTGTTTTCGCAGATTTCTTCAATTTTAACCGTGGTTTTGTTTATGACTTCCATTTCAGAGCTTCTATTTTAGTAGGAAGATCTCGACTCAAGATTGTATAGAATAAAAGAATCCATGTCCGAATGTACGTAATAAACAGGGAAGTTTTCGTGCTCTCTTGGCTACTCACTAAGTACTTCATCAAAGTTTCTCTATATAATCTTTTAGGGCCGACCCAACATCGAAATAGTTGCATAAGACATGTCTAATTGAATAGATCCTCCAAGTTTAGCACCCCAAGACCTAGACAATAACATACCATATTTAGGTGGAATATCAGCAAACTACTATGTCCATTAAAACAAATACTTTAAAGGTGGTATTGAACCAAAGTGACACACGTATCTTTAATTAAACCTAAACATTTTACCTCGACCGGAATCAAATGAAAACAAATCTTTGTATGGTCTCGGTAATATCTAGATTCAATCTTTCCATTATCGCTTTTGGCATCAAATTGTGAGATGCTCCCTAATCTAAGCATTGCATTATGGAGTATCTTGTCGTGAACATTCGTGCTTACATAAAATGGAGGGGTTCTCCACTTTCATCGGTTTGCCATTAACCTCGTGGCCAAAAAGAAGTTTGGGTTGATCATCAAGAATATTTACCGAATCATCTAATCCATGAATGTTAATGTTTAAAGATTCTGGAAATCTGATTCCTATAGACATCATGTTTGGCCAATTCTCGATAAAGGAACAGCTTTATCTTGAGTTTGCCTATTTCAGCCTTCCAGATAAAGGGTTTTTTCTCGCTTTGAGCTTTAGTGTTTTGCATGTTTGGATTTTCTCTGTTTACTCGGATCTTCAATGTTTTTCTTTTTCATGAATGAAGTTTTTGCTTTGAAGATGTTTCAGACTAACTTCTAATGCTTTCTTCTACATGCTCCCTACATGAGGAGATGTATTGGATTGTGCGTTTGTCGATTGGTTGGTTGTCGAGACATCTTCAATTATTGGATTAGAAAAACTAGGAGTTATCCTAGTGCAAAATTTGTATTTGGGGAATGTTTTGTACAGGGAAGTATTTTGTACAGTGGGGGAATGTTTTGTTTTCCTTTGACATTTTGTTTTGTGGTTTTCTCGTTTATTTTTCTCTCGTACATCTATCCGTCTCACTTTCTCAAGTTGTACCGTTTATGAACCTCGTAGATTGCCGTGTCATAGCCTTTCTTTGAAATCAAAAAGTCTCACCGAATGAGTGTGGAATGTTTCAAGGATATGATTCTCTTGATCATCCCGAGATAGGAAGACTTCGGTTCATCTTTGTCCTCATTGACATTGTTTATTTCTACATCTTCTCGTAGGTTCTTCTCGAGGTTGAACTCTTCAACAAAGTTTTCTTGGAAAAGGTGGTCTAATGTTTTGATCGTGGACATTCTTTCCAATATTTTGGTCCCGCATTCCTCCTGAAAAATTTGGGTTTCTTGCAACATTCGGGGTTATCGCAGCGTACTTTCTTTCAATGGTTTCCACTCTATCACCTAATCTTTCCATACCTTTAATGATTACATCCAAACTTTTCTTTTTCAAAAAGATGAAGGTTCTTCATTCATAGGCATTCTTCTCTCCGCTCTAGCTCGGCTCGTTTTTTCTATCGATTTGCTTCTACACTCACTACTATGCTTGCATTTCCTCTAATGTTTGTGGAGCTCTTTCCCTAAGAGAATAAGCTATATCGTAGTCAAACCATCTCGGAAATTTGACCAACACGTTATTAGGGTGGGGGTCTTAGGTTCGTAGGAACTGCATGATATGATTCATTGAATCTTATGATGTAATCTTGTACGGTTTCATTTGGTCTTCTTCTTAATTTTTCAAATTCTCGATAGATCTCGAGAGGATCCCTTCTTCTTTTCTCCCATCTCGCTCAAAAATGCCCCGTACAAAGCTTCTAGGTCTGGCAATACCGTTTGGGGTGAGAGCCCTAAACCAAGTTCTAACTTCTCCACGAAGACTTTGTACAAAAATTCTCATACTGGGATATCATCGCATCAATCTCATAAAACTCAAAGTAATCGCATCCTTTTGGTGTGTTGTTGGGCCGTGTAGGTACTCGATCCATCAAAAGGTGTGATCTTACTTTGATAGTCTCACTGGGGTAAAGCCGGGAGGGTTGGCCGGTAACTCGTAAAGGGGCATATCGGGATTAGCCATTGGAAGATAAAGTGGAGTGACGGAGTAGCTGGTCTAGTAGGAGGAGAAGGTGGTCTTACGGGAGGAGATGGAGGTCTAACAGTGTTTGAAAAAAGTGGCCGAGCTTGGAGATGCTTCTAGCTTACTAGCTAAAATGTTTGAGCTTTCTTCAAAGGCTTGCTCAGATTGAATGGAGTTATGCAATTCTCTCGTCAAGATGATGTGAAACAAATCAGCATTGCAAATCTTCAAAGAACAAAGGATCCGGAATTAATCTAGATAATTCAGCCTCTGCACAAATTTACAAACAAAGATGTTTCAAATCGTGCATCAAAAGGAATGTCATCAATATAAATAATTTTCACAGACAAGATGCAGATCTAGAGAGTGGTCTAGAACTACTCCGTACTTTTCCCCGACTTCCTCTTTCGTAACTTTCGACTTCCTTGTCTTCTAAGAATCCTAGGGATCGTGTTTGGATTTTCAAAAATTGGTGGTGGATTTGGGTCAGGATTTGACCTCAGTATGTCGAATCCTTTCTCGCCGCTTTTCTTAGAATATGTGTTTTTGGATTTTGGGTTTTAATTGAAAAATAAATACAACTTCTACAAACTCTTTAAGAAATAATGATATGTGATTAAGATTTCCTCAAAGATCTCGTTTTAAACTAGAGAATCGATTGAAACATTTGAAACTAAGATTCAACTTATAAGCTAAATCGTAGATAGACCGAAACAACATTTATTTACTTTTGCATTTGGCAGAGCAAAAGCAATTTCAAAGGCTACCCGTTGATCTTCGTACTCGCCTATAGCTTATAAATCAAACACTAGTATCAATAAAATGATTCAGCTTCCCCAAGATGGTCGCCACTATGTTATCACTCGTGTTTTCCTAGAAGTTGTGTAAGAGGAAATTATACCCGAGGTAACCACAAACCAATCTTTTAGATGCGTATTCTAGCCAATCCGCATCCGTAGAGAGGGCTCTCTCTTTTATGATTTATCTTTGTTTTTGAATGATTTTAGCTAGTTATAGATGCAAAGTTTGTTTTGGGAAAAATGGTGGAATCCACAAACTAAGGGCAAGGTTGAGGGCTTTCAGTCCATTGGGCTATGGGAGTCTAAGGATGGCTTTACTCGGATTTCTTTTTCTAAACAAAAGATGGTATTACAGGGCAAGATAGCTAGACAGAGAACAATCCTTAAAATTTAAAGTGGATGGATGGTCTTGAAAGGATGAAAGGCAACTTAAGAATCTTTCACCATGTTCAAGAGAAAGAAGAGAAATGACTACAAGCAAAGAGCAATGAAGGATTCTTTGTTACAAAGAATCAACAATATTTAAATCAGCAAAACATGAGCAATTAAGAATTCATGCTTATAACTAATCCGTAAGAAAACATCAAGAATAATCACATTTGAAAACAGAGAGTACAATTAAGCAAATTCTCGTTTCAATCCTTTATGTAAACTATTCGAAACGGATATGATGATAGCATAAACTAATATAAAATTTAAACACAAGGGTTGGAAAACTTATTGAACTGAAGTCCAACACATGAATCCCCGCAACAAGTCCATGCTTTCAAAAACGTCATCCAAGAAGCCACAAGTAAATTTGTCCAAAAAGCTTTTTATTCCGAAAACCTCAATGTTACAAAGCAGTAGTAATAGAATCCACCCTCAACTCTCTCTTTGAGGGTTTATTTATACAAAAAATAATCCTAACAATCTTACTCTATCCTAGCCAATAATCCAGGCCGACTTAAAGCATATTTACAAACAAACAAGAGACACATGGTCTCGTGAAAATAGAATAATGAGTAACGGCTGATGTGATGTTCCTTTCTTCATGGACGTGCTAAGGATAAGTGCTTAAAATAGGGCTCGTGTCGTGTCCTTTTGCGTATTCCTTTGACTCTGTTGAATACTCTTTCTTCTTACGGATACTCTTTAACCTTTCATCCGATACTCTTCATCTGCTTTCGTTTTTTACCATTTACTCAATAGTAAAGATAAACTTTCATCCCGAAAACATTTTTTACAAAATTTCCAAAGATTTCCTTCCACCACTGATCATCCGGTATCATTGTTCTTCCGAGTTTCCTTAAAGTTTCATCTCGTTCGAGAAGTTTATAAAAAGTGGGCTCGTTCGGAAATAGATACTTTAGTTCATGCTCCAGATGAAATAGATTCCTTACTTTTTTCATAAATACTTTTTCCCAAGCTTGGTAATACAGTTCGATGAGCTAGTAGAACCTATAGTCGTATTTTTAGCATGAGCTTTTATTCTTTTCTCATATGTTTCCAAGTCTACTATTTGATCCTCTCGTGAGCATGGGACTTTAGCATTCACCGTCCAAACAAAGCTTGAAACTTCTCTTCGAAAAACGTTGATATCGACCAAAATGTCAGTGATACTTTTTTTTCTAGATTTTGCATGAAAGTCCTCTTGGTGAAAAACTCTCTTTGCTTTCCAACACTACACTCCGTTCGTCATCAATTCCTAACAATGCAAGTCGTTGTTTTGTTCTCGAATTCAAAAATTGAATGATCCTCATTGGCATGCTCCGCTGTCCCTTAATTCATGTCTAGTTTTATTTACTTCCTCTTGTGCTATCTTGACTAATTCATTTTGCTCAAAAATAGCTTGAATGGAAGGCCAAATATCTCTTTATTAATTCAATGATGTTGCTCCAAAGAATATCATTTATTTCGTTCGTAGGCTTTTTCCAGATGAAAGGTCTTTTTTGCAAAGCCTCAACCAATTTCTCCAATCTTTTTTATTTCCCCGAGGTTGTCAGCCACTGCTCTTTTTTGGATGTGTCATATTTTCCTCCAATTTTGTTAATTGTAATTTTGTTTTCTGGAGTTCTCGTGACCTTTAGACGTAAACTCTCCATTTGTTTAATTAAATCCCTCGTAATTCAAATTAGAAATGTTTACCCGAGATGGTTGTTCCCGTTGTCCCGTAGTTGTAGTACCCGTTGTTGAAGTCTGTTTGATAATTTCCTCGTTCCCGCAATGCTTTTTCCAACTCCTTCTCTCGCTTTCCATTTAGTCGCTCTCGTCAAATTCAAGAGCAACTCCATCATTTCTTCTCAGGAATTTCCTTTTATAACTTCCCCGTGACCGAGGGTGCCTCGAGAGTCGGTATTTTCACCGTTTTCTTCGAGTGCAAACTATATCATCCTCTTTCTTTTTATCGTTGCCTCAATACCTTTAGTGTCTTTGGGATTGTGACCCAAACCAATGAGATGATCTCTTCTAGAGACTTTTATTCTATTGTCCTTGGCCCGTGAGGAGGCCCTCTCAATCTTTAATTGTGCAAAGTAGTATTATTCAAGGAATCTTGCGTTGTCAAGCCAGCCATGGCTTTGTTGGTGAGAGTAGAATAAACCCATTTCCCCGCTTGTCTATGAAGCTCTATCCGATCCAAGGGATGGATATCTTTTGCTAAAACTTCAAAAATTTGTTCCGATATAACTGCTGTCGAAGTTAGCTTTTTTGGCACCTTTGCTTTGAAGTGGCTCATTTGCATTTTACCTTGTGACAGTATCAAATGCCGACATCAACCTTTGCCGATTGTGAGGATCCATCTTCATATACTGATCGTATACCTTCATTTTCAATGGTTCATTCTTTTGTTTTTGATATTAATGAAGGTTTTCTTAATGTCTCCAAGATCTCTGCTTTCATGGTTCGAAAGAAGATACTGCGTTCAACTCGCTTTTTGTATCCCTTTCTCGCTTATGTTTTTTCACTTGTCAGACTTCATTGCCGACTATCTTCCCTACCATCATCAAATACTTCATCTATAATCTCTACATCCGGAGGTGGATCGACTTGTGTTTTTTAACTCGATAAACTTGTGGGGCTCCCTTTGAAGGTGTGGTGATCCGGAGCCGGCTCTTTTTCCCTATTTCCACATTCAAAGGAGTTTGCATCTCCGGGAACTTGGATTTGCTTTGCCGGTGTTTGAGAAGCCCGAGATTGTTCTGCGTGCTTTTGGAACTTTGTGATTTTTTTTCGCCATTACTGTGGTTTCAATGACTCGAACTATAGGTTCTTTTTTCCTTTACCCTTGGGCTCGCCGCTACCGATGGATTATCTTCCGTATAGCTTGTACAGAGTGGTCGTCAAGATGTGCCAATGTAGGGTACCCGCATTTGATCATATGTTTCTAGGTCAAATTTCTTCTCAACATCTTTCATAAGTTTATTCAATAGCAGCCTCCACTTCCCTCTTCAACAAGTGTTCCTTTTAACCCATTCATCTTGATTTGCATACTGTCTCTATGTCGTAATTCTCGTGATGTACATAAGGAGATGACTTATTTTTTTAACCTTCTTTCACAAATGAAACCAAAGGGGTCATAAGGGACCCAACGGAAAGATGTCTCTGAATTTTTTCTCTAATATAAGTTCTCGTATCTCTCTCAAACTTTCTAGAATTGCAAATGAAAGGACCTAACCGGCTTTTGATCCTTAATCGTGCTTTCTTCTTTACATTGCGGAAATGGATTACATCCGAGTTATTCATCTCGTCTAAAGTATTCCAAAGCAAAAATTCTCACTGGTACATATCTCGGTAACTTGAATGGATGTAATTCACATCCATAAATCCCGATGACCGTATGGTTTTTTGGTATGAGTACCAATCCCCAACTTTATAACTCTTTCGACAATTTCCGTGGTCTTTCTAATCTCGCACTAAGCCTCGGGGGGAGAAACTCCCGTTAACAAGGTTGTAGCAGGATGTACAAACCGATCAATGAATTCTCGAATAAGAGTAGGAGAATCGGGAGGACAAATGAATGATGGGGGACCAAAAATACTGTACCCTGGGATTACCTTTAGCATCAAGTTTCGAACAGGGAAAGGGAATCTGTCCGAGTGATAGAAAATTATGAGATGATAGATAACTGAGGAGTACTTGAAAACCTTTTTCATCATCTAGCCTTAAAAATTGATCATGGATTTTGTTGGCAATGAAGGAAGCATAATCATACTTAATCTCGTGGAGGTCTGCTCTAGGGGTAAAGATAGATAGCAAAGCCAAAGTTATCTCATCTACATACTCACCGGTATTGAATCCTAAGACAAAGGATATTACATTCACAATAAGCCTTCCCAATTGATTGAAAAAGTAAAAACCATAGGGGGAGTCCCTTTGGCCGATGCTCTGTGTAACATGAAATACCGACACATTGCTTTCAATTTCTCTCGGGAGTTAACAAATTGGGTTTTCTCAATCAACCCTTCCATGGATAGAGGTGTTAATTCTTTGTTCTGCTCAAATTGTAACATAGCATTGATAGCCCCGAGGTGTGATAGGGAACAAAACACTTTGATCGGAGCCACATACAAACTCTTTCGTGCGGGATCATAATTTGCATGACAAGAATGAATGATTTCAGTGAAAACGTGGACTCAGTAGGGAATAAAATACCTTTGGGAGATTGGATTCCCCACAACCCCTATAAGATCTTGCTCCCTTTAAGTGTTCGTCTCTGCAATGGCTGCAGCTCAAACGGGGACTTTCATCAAAATGTAGGTCTTTTATTTGGAAATCTTCATCTATCGTAGGTAAATAGTCTAATTCCTGATGAGGAGCATTCAAAGGAGTGATATTTAGAGCAGTTTGGGGCCTCCATTTGGTTCTCTGTGGATTCAAAAATGGAGGTTTTAGTTTTTCTTGCGACTCGAGCAGGGATGTCTCGATAAAAGAGGAAGTTGGAACAATTTTGCAAAGTTTGGGAAGTGAATTCACAAAGTTCTAAATCTTCAATGAGGACTCGTAGAGGATTTTTAACCATTTTTTTCAGAGAAAAAACAAAGGAAACTAAGCTTTGACTTGCGACGAGGGCGCGAAATGATAAATAATTCGCTTTTTAGATGGAACTGGTTCTTTTAATGGTAATGAACAATGGCGGGGACGTTCTTCAACACGGGACGCAATGAATTTCGGAGTAAATTGGTGTATTTGCAAAGTGAATTTGAAATTGCAATGGGAGCTCTGTCTCTTTCGTAAACTAAAAATAACCGAAAAAACACGAAAATGGCTTATTTACAAGTCAAAAAGGGTTTTTGTCTTTTTCGAGGTGATGACGTCATCGACGTACGGGGTGACGTAGGAAAGTGGGGCTGGGCGTATGCGGTAGGCGGTAGATGCGGTAAGCCCGCACCGCTTATGGACGAAGGCGGTAAAAGACGCGAGGGAGCGATTCTCATAGCTTTCTAACGCCACGTGGATGGTCTCGACTAATCAAAACCACCCATTCCCCGCCGGGTAAATAACTCACACGTGGATGGGCGCGGGATTGATCATGACCGTTGATCAATGGAGGGATGATCTCGATCACGAAGGAAAGGGAAACATGCGGGGGATTGAAAAGTGGGCTCCGAAGGGATTTACATTTGTTTAATCTAGTTATTTAATCGCCCTCGGAGGATTTCGATTGGTAAGTGAAAGGTTATTAATTAGTTCAAATAACTCAATTAATCCCATATGCGAAGGTAAAGGGTCGAGGCGGAGTTGGGTTGAGAGGAATGCCACGTGGACGCGACCACGGTGGCGCAGGACTCCGTCGCATTTTATTCTTGTTTTTTTAGTGTTAAACACATATATTACATGTCTAACGCTTTTTTTTATTATACGATGAATTAATTAATACATAACTAATTCACCATAGGGCGGGGATTAATGTATAAGGCTGTAGTTTTAACCAAAGGGCTTTATAAAGCGTGGTATTTATTTTAAATGTGCAGGGAATATATACTTTGGTAAAACATTATAATAAGAGGGTTTTGGGGATACTATTAGAAAAGGGAGTTATATACTTAGGAAAAGGGGTTTCACTAGGGATTTAATATAATAGAGTTAAATGTTAATATGAAAAAGGACAAGGAAAATCAAAACATCTTTGTACATCTAAGAAAGTGATAACTTATGAAGTAAATTGCAACATTTTTATCTTCAACACTTAAACTTAGAATAACAAGTTGTTTTGAGGAATTTTATGGAATATTGCATCAGCTTTCCTAAGTAAAATAGGATTTTACTTAGGAAAAAGTTAAAGATCGAAGATAATCAATGATGGATTATTTCAAGTGCTTAGATCTTTTTGATCATTAGTCGAGGGTCCTGTCCCTCCGTAAGTCAAGGAAATGCCTTGAGCCCCTTTTGATCTCCAAATACCTTAGTACTTTTGGGGGGAAATTAGTAAAACTCTTGAGGGGGGAAAATGATGAGGGAGGTTAATGAATTTGACTTTTTGCTTGCCGTGGATTTTCCAAAGCAGTATTTCCCGCTTTAGTATTTGTGATGAAAGTATAGGATCGAAACATGTAGCAAAGATCATTCATCGATAAAACTTTGCAAAGACCATCTACCTACCCTATCTACTTAACACTACCATTTTCTCTCTTTATTAGGTGCATTTAGACTTGCAAACCCCTGATCAATCTTTTCTTTTACATGATGAATCTATCTATTTCTACCCTTATTACATCCAAGGGCTCGACTAAACCGTTGAGCACCTTTGAATTACTCTACCTAGCTACTTATCTCAAGATTAAACCGTTTGGCTAGATATTTATTCTCTAATATATAACATGAAATTGAAATATGAGTAAGCCAAGTTTAAACAGCTTTGACTTATTCATGAATTGTGGCAAAAAGTTTCACAAGTCAGCACTAATAATTGATTTATTACAACAAAGTAAAAATTAGTGGCGATTTGGATTTGCACACTTTCCTTGGTCTATTTTTTTGCTTTGGGGTTCATTTTTTTCTCTTTTTGACCATTTTTTATTCTTTTTACCCTTTGATCTTTCTTTTTAGGGTATACCCTCTTTACATTTTTTTAAATTTTTTGATTTTTTTGGTTTTTTAAGAATATGGAACACCTTTGCTCAAGTAAGAAGGTTTGAACATATTCCACACTTCCATCAAGACAATCATGAAAGATGAAACCTATTGATATAGGAGGCTAACAACATCTATGATCACAACTATAAAGACCTTTAAAACAACTGTTCAAGCAAGGACAAAGGGCAAGATCAAACAAACCTCCTTGGCTAACTTAAAACAATGGTACTTCAAAGGGAGACTTCAATAACGAGCCTTTTCAAGTGATAGTAGACAAGCAGTGAGAACCATAAATCATGCCGAAACCAACTATTTGAGCTATTATAGAAATAAACAAGCATGAGGACTAAAGAGAGAGATTAAAGACTCTAAAATACCTCAAATAGATGAAAACATAAAATAGTCAAGGATGAACAGGCCTAAGGTGCTTCCAAGAGTCATTTCTTAGCCTAAAACTTTCTATCCGATCGTAGCAAGAAATTATGAAACATAATGAAAACATGAAAAATAGCTGTATAGTTCGAATACATCACCAATAGCCAAGCTCATGAATCCAATGGTAGAGCCTTCTCAAGAACAAGTATGTCACAACATCATCCACCTTCCAAGACTTCAATTTCTTCCTCAAACTTCAACAAACTATGTATTATTTCGTAGGAGTTTCCAAGATTACAACTAGTGACCAACTAACAATTTCTCATCTTCTACGAAAGTATATATAGAAGAATGAGGAGGTGAGATCTCGATAAAATATCTCCCAAGCTAATTAATATAGATTAATGACTTCTGGGCCTTTGAGGGGCTCGATGGAGAAGTTTACAGGTGTTTCACTATATTAATTGATTTACATTAAAGATTTAAGCTTTTGGTGGGAGCTTTTGTTGATCTTTTGAGGCTCTGTGTCAAGATGTAATAACTCTACCGATATTTTTTTTGCATTAAGTTCCCTTTAGCATAACTAAATCTTTGGCTGCGCCCTCGAGGCAACATCTTCGTTTGATCAATAACTTCGCCTCTCGTTTGAATGCTTTGAGGAAAAAGGTGGCTTTGTGGTAGCCGAGAGGAATCAATTTGGCCTCTCGATGTGGTGGTGGAGGTCTTTTGTCTCGATAAAACACTTATGATTTTCCTTTAACTATGTTTTAATTTGGAGGATTAGGCTTTTGATAATCAATCTTAGCCGTAATCCTCATAAATTTGTCTTCAATCTTCCATTCTCGTGTGTTCTGTCTTCAACACTCGATACTTTTGACTTTGATTCATTTATCGTGTTCTGTTGGTGTGCAAAGTGCTACATAGTGCTCGTGAGGCATCAATTCCTTTGGAGTATTGAAGAGGTGTGAAAAATTTGAACCCATGGATGGCTTCCTTTTTAAAGGATCGAAGGCGCGAGGATTAAACCTCATCACCTTTGGCCTTTCTACATTATATAATGGAAAAAACCATATAATCACCCTTACCAAATAATATATCTAGACTTTAAACTTTGATAAAACCAAGTTATATAACCATTTCGGGTCACAAAAGGTATTTGCTAATGTTAGGTGTTTTAGACCAAATTTTTATTAAATCCGCCCTTTACGTGAGCTTTATTTCGGGTCCGTTTTTGGGGCTCTCGCCGATGTTCTAGCTTGCATGTGACCCTGAAATCCTAATGAAATATGCCCTATAAAACATCATCGTGTCCGGATTTCACGACCATACGAGCAACCAAACAAGGGCCCGCCTCAATCTGCCGCCGCCGCGTGGATGCCGACCGTTGCTGGGACCCACCTGCTCTATGGGGACCGCCGATACTCGTCGTGGCCATGGGGACCAGGGCGACCGATGTGGGTCGTCGATCCCGCTGCATCAGATCGACGGTGGAGGTCCTTTCGATAAACACGTCATACCTCAGCCCTATTCCCCCGAGCTCCTTTTGAGTGCGATCACCGTCCAATGAGCCGGCCTGCAGATCGTGACGGTAGTATGCCAATATCGCGCTAAGCCCACAAGTCGACTTTTTAATGCGCTGATGAGAGTGGATTTTCAAAACCACCGAAGACCACGTGTTGGCCTATGGCATTAATCACGTCCAAATGGGGAATACAACTTTCCTTTCAAAGCCGGTGCGATAAAAACTACTAGTTTTGTATAGTGATGGACCGTGGGGACCACCGAAAGCCATTGATTAGAGCCATCGATCCGCAAATCGATCGATGGTGGGGAGCGATTTAAGCTTTGTACCACGGAAACCTTTCAAACCCCGCAAAAACCCAAAATATTAATAAAAACAATGGTTTCATGTGTTGGGATGGTTTTATATATATGAAGTGGATAGGCGCTCGATCTACGTGGAGCCTTTGGTCTTGTGAAGCGCAAAAAGGACCAAGGCTCATATATAACGGAGCTAATCACATCTGAGGTTTTTATAAAAGCCAAAGACTTGCACTCGTTGATTACTTCCGATGCAATAAGCGCTTGGGACCCTTAGCACTGCGGGTTCTAGTGCTAGGGCACATGGAGGGGAAGTGTTTTAAGACTTAGCCCCGAGGGGGCTTAAGTCTGCAATAAAAAAAGTGTGTTTTTTATGGATTTTTAATGGTTTTCGTAGGATTTTGAGGATTTCACAGAGTTGGAAAAGGAGTTTTAAACTCAGAAGAGTTTTTTTATGAAGGGGAAATGGGAAACAAATGGAAAATAGAAGAATTCCATGGGAATGAAAGGGGTAAAAATGAAGGTGAGTTTGAAGTGGAAAAAAAAGGGAAAAGGGTGTTTTGCAAATGTGCTCTTCCTCTATGGAATCATGAATTTCGAGCTTAAAATGGAAACAACATGTGAAGATTTAGACCAAAGGGCATGAGGCCTTCAATAGTCTTCAAGAGATAACATTTTTTTAGTAATAAGAATTGTTCTTGAAGGCTCCAAAATTATTTAGCCCAAAGATTTGATATGACAAATTTTATAGCCGACTAACAAGTGACTCCACATGAGGATGATGCCTTCTTGAAGGTATCAAGAATTTCAAACTTGCATTCTCTCGGGGCTGATCGTGCCTTATCCATTGGCCCTCGCTTTCTTCATTTTGAATGGTCTTTTGCTCTAAAAGTATTAGCAACCCTATGAAAAATAAATGGACTTTCATCAATACCACTTTTTCCTACCTACCCTAATCCCTACCGATCTAACATTTTTTCTTTTTTAGAGTGCACTTGGATTGGCAAACTCTCTTACAACATTTTATTCTTTTGAAAGCAAGAAACTAATCTATTTCTATCCTTATTTCGCCATGAAATCAGATTAAACAGTTGAGTTCATATGTGTTGGGAAAAATACTGAGAGGGGGGGGGGGGTGAATCAGTATTTACTGCATAATCAAATATTTTTACTTTTTCATTCCTTAAAACCCATACGCTACTTTCCTTCAGTAAACTAGCGTATATAATGCAGATCCCCTTTATTAAACTAGCGTATACACGCAGGTCTAGATATGTCATTAAATCTTCACTCCTATTATTCCAGTCATTCTTTCATCGCTGATTAATAAACAAGAAACATGTGCAAAGAAGAATGAATAAGCCATCACACAAAGCATCACACATGAACACTCAGGATTTTTAGGTGGAAACCCAAATCTAGAGAAAACCACCGCCGCAGCTTGCTCACCCTTCAATACTTTATTATTATAGAGAAAACATCTTACAACATATAGCCGTGAGCACGCACTTGACCAGCACGACGTGCACCCACCGCACTCGTTTACCGACGCTCTCTCCGGAAGGGAGCTTTAACCCCCCTCGACTCGTCCCAAACTGCCCTCTCCCCGGAAGGGAGCTCCAACCCCCGACTCGTTTACCAGCCTCTCCCCGGAAGGGAGCTACGACCCCGATCTCGCTTACCAGCCTCACCCGGAAGGGAGCTACGACCCCCCGACCGAAGGCTACAACCCTCAAAGACCACCTTGAACCACGTTTTCATCAATTTTCACACCGGATCCAACCACTTTAATAGAACACAACTCGGTGTGCCACAATTCATCATATTTCCGGCATCGAACCCTTTCCATACTTTTAAGCACAACCATACATCATCAACAGATCCATATCAACACAGATCAGATAGCGTAAACACAAAGTATAGGCATCGATATTTCATACCCCTTGTTTCAAGCAAACCTAGTATGCATACGCGCTTTTACTTCACCGATGTCGCGTATATACGCGCTTCCGTCCACACAAACCACAACCGTATACCTCGTTGTATATTTTATTGCGCATATCGTTTCGCCGAAGTCGCGTATATACGCGCTTTCCTCCGCGGCGAAGTAAGCGTATAGATCTTCAATCAGTACGCAGCAGCATACTTCATCGATCGATATTCGCTCGTATCTGCACCTTTTCTTCGAGCGTATGTTCGCCTTGATGCTCGCCCATCACGATCTAAGCCTTCCCTAATCGGATCTAACAAATACAAGAGCTAATTCAGATCTAGATCCCCTTCTTCATCATTAGTGCATCATACAATCAGATTTATCATTCAAGTGTAACCCTTTTCCATTCAGATATACTTCAGAGAGAAGTATTCATCTGGGCTCGACATCTTGCACCCCTCGCTCATCTTGTGCAATAATGAATTTCTTCTCTTTATATGATTATCCTTTTTCAATACCATGAGCCCCCTTTTTTCAATACCATGGACCAAAACAATACCATAAGCCCAAAACTACCCGGACTGTGGTCAATTAGAGCGATCATTACCCAACTACTATGGGTCAATACCATGGTGGTTACCCCTTGATTTCAGTAATTTTTGAGCGCTTTAGCCCATACGTGACTTTGTAACGTTCCTTTCGACGGCATACGCGACTTCTCCCCTAGGCCAATCCGCGTATACCAAGAGACATGCTCTTTTTCATCATTCTCCGAGTACATTCCCGAAATCCTTTCTTCATTGCGCTTCCGTAAATACCGTAGATACATCGCATTTCCTTCACTCAAGGATATATTCTATCAAACACAACTTCATCAAGTAAGTTGTCAACATCTTCATCAAGTGGGTTTCCTTTCAAGTGACAATACTCAACATCATATCATTCACAATCATCATATCACTTCGAGATTTACATCATTTAACAAATCCATCAAGTCAAGCATAACTTCATCGGGTGGAGTGCCATCAAGGACAATACATGTCAACAACAATATCGTCTTCATCTTCATTCAGGGTTGCCATCATACGGGGACAACACTCGCATCATATTTCCAACAATCTCCCCTTTGGACTTGATGGCAACTCACGATGGTGTTTGGTTACCACAGCAGATAGATACCATGTCACTCTCCCAAATATATCACATCATTACCTTATCTTTATTCAAACACCATGTCACTCTCCCCTTTGACATCAAGGGCAAAGGGCGGATCAAAAAACCAACATTCTCCCCCTTTTCTCCTCATGTGGAAGAAACAAAGTCTCACAGATCCGATATGTGTGCCAAGTGGCCAAGCTCCCCCTGAGTCCATGTTGAATCTTCAAACATATATGTCAATGAAGTACATGACTCTATGAACTTCCTATCACCAAAGACTCATACTTACATCAAATATCCAACCAAGTGGATTTACATATAAGACTCAAGTACCCAACCAAGTGGGTTTACAAAAATTTGACTCAGCCTACCCAACCAAGTGGGTTTACAAAAATGACAAGTCCTTACATGATCGAATATTACAATTTTTACATCATGGGTCTCAACAAGACCTTTTCACCAAAATATAAATATGACCATTTATGACCAACACCTAGAAGTCTCTCAAGAAGGAGAACATATTTCGTAACCATAATAATGCCAACACCGCATTACTAGTCAAGTAAAGCTAATGCTCCCCCCGAAACCGTGCAACCATGCATCCTTTTCATATGACTAAGGCTCCCCCTTAGTTTGTGCAACCTGAACATTTTCACCAACAAATCATCAAGGCATCTTCATCAAAATATTAGAAACAGATTTATGAGAACCGGAACACCACTAGAGATACCAACAAGACTGCAGCCCGTGTCAAGAGAGCTGAACCAACCAAGAATTGTCACAACCAACCATACGCGGTTTTATGTGCGAGGAACTCGCGTACATACGCGATCGTGTTTCGAGAAACCCGCGTATCCTAAGACACCTTCTAAATTTCAACCGTAGATCCGATTCTTTGTAAGGCAAAGACAAGATCAGCCTTTTTTTCTGAGATATTTGATCGCTTCCTGGACTACAGTATATAATGTAATAGTGTAGTTTTGTCTTCAAGCGTCATCCAATGGTTGTAGCATAAGCCCATTAGTAACTAAGCCTTCGGATCCTTTATGCAAAGATCAATACATTCTTTCCAAAAGAGATTATCATATCGTAACAACATCTTCGGATATGTGTCAAGCAATCATCCATGTGGTCCAAAATCACCATGATCTTCAAGATGTAACATGAAGTAACATATGTAGGCAAAAGATCTCATTCATAGCAACCAAACTCTATATGATTCAAACAAATGATATCCAACTCTATCCACACAAAGATACTTATCGAGCAACTAGGGCTCAAAATCTTATCATAATAATCCATGTACCAAATCATCATCATCTGAGCATGAGTATCACTCAAGACCCAAGAATAAGCAAGTCATATTTCCCAACAATGCAACCATTAGAATTCAACCTCGCTACTCCCCTAAACCAAAGTGCTTCTTCCTTAACTTCGCAACTGGAGATACCTTCAACGAAATAAGTCATCAATAACAATCTCTCGCATGATCCGTTCCTCATCTCTCGAATTATAAGACTTTCATCTTAACAACGTAGTGCTCTTCATCATAAAGCAACCAAGCTTCATCCATAATGTTCAACACAAGAACCACATGTATCATTTCATTATTATGAGTATAACCGTAATAATGCTAACGAGCAATCATCGCAAACTGACCGATGCTCCCTCTCGGACCTTTGTCGCATCTTCAGCTCATCAGATAAATTTTCTTATCATCAATGCATACGCGATCGCGTTTTTCTCGGAACTCGCGTGTATACGCGACTTTAGTTAATGGAACCTCGCGTATGGAAAGTGAAGCATAGAAAATTTTCATCTTCCTTCATTTCTTCCGTAGCTTGTACCTCCGTACCGTCCTTTCCACATCGTATGCGCTGTCGAAGTAAACATAACCAAGATAATCAAATCAACCATGAGAGTCATCATGCATTGCTCCTCTTGTGACGACACATTACTAGATCTCATAATGTATCTCACATCATTCCCTCGCAATCAACAAGAAAAGTCACCTTTCCGTGAGCGGATGACTCGCAGTAGGGTCATAATTCCTCACGTTTCGATCGGTCCTTCATCTTGAATTGAGTGTTTTCTTCAAGAACATCATTGTCTTCTAGAGCATCAACAAAAACATCCTTTTCTTCTCTAGATTGTTTCTTATTCCATCCCTCCATCTTCTTCCAGATTTGTTTTCTATTTGTGTGCCGAAATTTCTCATATCTCGTTCGACCCGCATTCCTTTCTTATATGTCCATACTTGTTACAAGAATAACATCTCATGTGTCCAAAAAATAAGCATAAGAATCATAATGAGTATTTCTATTCTTCCTCCTTTTACAATCAGCCGCTTTGTGTCCATACTTGTTACATGAAAAACAATATCCCTTGAAGAAACCAGAGTACCTTTTCTCGTGTAGGAACCGTTTGTTTGAGGTCGAAATGATCTCGCTCCCGCAATTTGCCGCAACATGTCCATAATTATGACATTTAAAACATTCAACATTCTTGAATGAATTCTCTTTGAGAATTCATGATTGTTGGTTGAGCTTTTGTCTCTTTCAACACTTCAGAGTTTTGCATTGACATCCTCCGAATTTTTGGCACTTCCTTGTGAGCTAGATTCTCCTTTAACAGCTTTCATGGAAACCAAGACCATGTTTGATAGCAGAGACCTTTGATTACTCGCAATATTGTCCAAAATGTTAGTACTATCATGAAACCTCAAAAGTTTAACCTTTTCTTCTAATTTACCTTTGAGAATATTTACCTCAACTCCAAGGCTAGACATTGCTTTGTCATGCTTTCTTCTTTTCTTCTTCCATCTTCAACTTGATCCTTCGCATTTAGAATCTCTTCTTTCAACCAATCTTTATTTCCTTCACAAGTTTGTTGCGCACCCTCTTCATTCTTCTTGTTTGATTTTTCCAGCATCTTCTCTTTTGAGAGAGACTACTATGCCTCGCTCTCAAGGCCTTCCTTTTCAAAACGGATTGTAGAGGTTCCTTATTCTCCTCACTTGATGCTTCTGTAGCTCGCTTTGCGTAAATATGATATGCACTTTCCAAGTCCTTCATTCTTCTTTGCTTGATTTTTTCCGCATCTCAGCTTCTAGATCTTTAATCTCGACGTTGGGATGCATAAGTATGAAACCTTTGATACTTGTCCACTCGTTCATTTAGTGCATTTCTATTTGATCTTTCATTTGTGAGATCATCTCTTTATAGATAGTTTCCTCGCTTATTGTATGAACTTTGTAGTTCTTCTTCTTTAATCTTGAGAGCTTCTTCTAGATCCACAACTTTACTTTCACTATCTTTCATTATTGTTTGCACAAAGAAGAGTATTACAAGTGGCCTTCTCCTTTTTTCTTCTTTGCCATGAGTGCTTGTAGATCTTCGTCGTAATCGTTTACCTTCTTCAATTTCCTTGCTATACATGATTTCTCGAGATATCTCCTTTCCTCGAGTAACCTTCTCTTCTTTTGCTTCTTAGCCATAGAGCACTTTTAGATCTTTGGTACGTAATCTTCTTCATCTTCACTGGACACTTCATCATCATCTTCTTTTGCATAATAACTCTTTCTCTTTTCAAATTGTTTCCCTTTACCATGCTTTTCTCTATAAGTGACATTTAGCAAGCATAATGACCAACTTTTCCACACTCAAAACATTTGAAGGGAATCTTACCTTTGAATCTTCCAAAGTACCTAGTTGGAGCTTTCTCTACGAAATTTGCTTCTTCTTCATCTGGATATATAGTCGGATTCTTTGACAACTTCCTTTTCCTTTTTTTTGTAGATGCCTTAAAAGTAAAGCCTTTCTCTTACTTGAGAAGGGACCTCCTTGTCTCATTTCAAAAGCGAAATCGCAGTGCCATGTAATTGAACAATAGTAAGCGATTGCAGCATCTTGCCTTTTCTTCAATAGCTGAAACTTTAGAGTCAAATTTTGAAGTCAAAGATCTTAAGCACCTTTTCTACCAGTAGTAGTATCAGCCATGGTTTCCACCTCCAATTTCTCACATCCGATTTACAATATCATCTAGACGAAGAAAGAAAACCGCCAAATACTTTCATCACTAATGCATCTTCAAATTTTCATATTCAATTCTAAGAGTTTGGAGTTTTGCACCTTTTTACCTTTTTGTGTCTCCTTCATAGCTTAGAATAGATTTTTTGTCCCATATGTCTTTTGCTGAATGTAGTTGCATCACTTTGGGCAAATTCCCGATTCGTACATGCTTCCCAATAAGATCGTTCATCGTTTTGGCATTGATTTCATACTTCTTTCTTTCCTACCGTACTCGCAGGGAATACTTGACTGGCATCGATAACCTTCTTCCACGATTTCTGCTCATACATTCCGCACCAAGACTTTGCGATATGCTTTTGTACGTACCTTCCGATATCAGATTGCTTCCATTGCAATAGAGGTGGCTTAATAGACATTACTCCTTCTTGACTTCCCATTGCGTACTGGATCTCCTTTAAGCAATCAAGCTTCGCACAAGGACCACTTTCCTCCGATACCAATTGTTGGGAAAAAAATACCGAGAGTGAATCGCATTTACCGCATAATCAAATATTTTTACTTTTTCATTCCTTAAAACCCATACGCTACTTTCCTACAAGAACTAGCGTATATGCACATCTCTATTAAACTAGCGTATACACAGTAGGTCTAGATATGTCATTAAATCTTCACTCCTATTATTCCATCATTCTTTCATCGCTTGATTAATAAACAAAGAGAACATGTGCGGTGAAGAACGAATAAGCCATCACACAAAGCATCACACATGAACACCTCGAGATTTTTAGGTGGAAACCCAAATCGGGAGAAAACCCACCACCGCAGCTTGCTCGGCCCTTCAATATTTTATTATAGAGAAAACATCTTACAACATATGTGACGGCATGCGGACTTGACCAAAGACGTGTGGTGCACCCACTGCGCTGCGTTTACCAGCCTCTCCGGAAGGGGAGCTTCAACCCCCCGACTCGCTTAATGCCCTCTCCCCGAAAGGGGAGCTCCAACCCCGTAATCTCGCCACTCGTTTCACTGCTCTCCCGGAAGGGGAGCTACGACCCCCGATCTCGTTTACCAGTCCTCACTCCGGAAGGGAGCTACGACCCACCCGACCGAAGGCTACAACCCTCGCGACCACCTTGGACCACGTTTCATCAATTTTCATCACCGGATCCAACCACTTTAATAGAACACAACTTGCAAAAGTGCCACAATTCATCATATTTCCCAGCACCGAACCCTTTCCTATACTTTTTAAGCACAACCATACATCATCAATGTATCTCATATCAACACAGAATCAGATAGCGGAAAACACATGTATGGTAACGTATCAGTATATTTCATACCCCTTGCTTCAAAGAACCCTAGTATGCATATGCACTATTGCTTCACCGATGGTCGCGTATATACGCGCTTCCGTCCACACAAACCGCAGTATACCTCGTTGTATATTTTGATTGCGCATACGCGCTTTCTCGCCTCGAAGCCGCGTATATACGCGCTTTCCTCCGCGGCGAAGTAGCGTATAGATCTTCAATCATTACAGTAGTCAGCATACTTCATCGATCACGATATCTGGCCCAGATCTACCCTTTTTCTTCGTATGTATGTTCGTCTTTGATGCTCGCCTCATCGCAGTATCTAAGCCTTCCCTAATCGTATCTATAAATACAAGAGAAATTCAGATCTAGATCCCCTTCTTCATCATTGGTGCATCATACAATCAGAGATTTATCATTCAAGTGTAACCCTTTCCATTCGCACATACTTCGTACAGAGAAGTATTCATTCGAGGCTTTCCGTACATCTTGCACCCTCGCTCATCTTGTGCACAATGAATTTCTTTCTCCTTTTATATGATTATCCTTTTTCAATACCATGAGCCCCTTTTTCAATACCATGGACCAAAAACAATACCTATAAGCCCAAAACTTCGGACAACAGTGTCAATTAGGCTGATCATTACCCAATACTATGGGTCAATACCATGGTGGTTACCCTTGGATTTGCACTTTTTGAGCGCTTTAGCCCATACGCGACTTGTAACGTTCCTTTGTTCGCGCGTGCGCGACTTCCCCCCCTAAAGCCAATCCGCGTATACTAAGAGACATGCTCTTTTCTCATCATTCTCTCGAGTACATTCTCGCAAATCCTTTCTTCATTGCCTTCTCGTAAATACCGTAGATACACTCGTATTTCCTTCATCAAGGACATATTCTATCAAACACAACTTCATCAAGTAAGTTGTCAACATCTTCATCAAGTGGGTTTCCTTTCAAGTACAATACTCAACATCATATCATCCACAATCATCATATCACTTCAGTATTTACATCATTTAACAAATCCATCAAGTCAAGCATAACTTCATCGTGTGGAGTGCCATCAAGGACAATACATGTCAACGCACGTCTTCATCTTCATTCAAAGGGGTTGCCATCAAGGACAACACCTCCGCATCATATTTCCAACAATATGCTTCTCTACCTAATCTACTAATCAGTATAGGATTAAACAATACCCTAATGTATTTTTTATTCACTAATTTCGTAACAAAATTTGAAAAGCATACAAGCTAGGATTGAACAAGCCTAGCTTGATGCTGTCTATGGTATAAAACAAGCCGCACATAGACATTATTATTTGCGTGTGTAAAATTAAATAAAAAATGGTGAAGGCATAAGATCCGCGAAAGTTTTAAGAACATCCTTCTCTATTCTTCAAACTTTTCGTTTTTACTTTTATTTGAGTCGCCTCCTTTTGTTCAACTCGCTCGGATTTGAGTCGATTAGAACCGAGCGTATACCGCTTTGACTCGGTAAAATAAAACATATTTGAGTCATCTCTCTTTGGAAACTTAGGTTTGGATTTTTGAGCGTGTTTCCGAACCTTCAATTTCTATCTTAATCTACCTACCGATAAGCCAAGATTAAACCGTTTGGAAAATCTAATTTCACCACGTATCGTTAGCCAATTTAAAAACTAATTAGCCATGATTAGGTCAGATGGCTATCTAGAAGTGTGTTTTAGTATGGCCTTGAACTGGCACACTTTCGCATTTTGCTTCTCTTTTTTGGTATGGGGTCATGTACCTTTATTGTTTTTACAATCGCTCTCTTTTCTCTCTTTTACTGCTTTTTTGTATTTTTATTTTTATAACTTTGAATGCAATGTTCGCACTATGATATTTAAAAAAATAAGATGCTTTGAAACTCATGATTCCCCGGCGAAGTAATGTTTTAACATCCTCGCCATTGACAAAATGACCTCCATATCGCATCTTCTCCATTCAATTCTTTCAAGAAAAATGCATTGTGACCCCTCTCAAAGATGAACAATATAGGACCTTTCCACAAGTTCTCAAACTCTGCCATGTTTTCCCTTCTCTTCTTCTTGAATCCCATTTAAGAACAACATTTCCAACTCGGGAAATTGTTTTGCCTTAGTCCTCTTGTCAAATAATTTCTTTACATTTTCTTGACTAATCGCAGTCTCTTTTCATAGACTTCTTCTCTCCGGTTTGCGTCGTAAATGGATGGTTTGGTCGATTCTCCTTTGCATATCATTTTCTTCGACTCTGCACTCTCTTGAAGGAGTTTCATGACTCGGAACTCCTAATGAGGTGGGAAAAATTGCATCCATGCCATAGCACCAGTACCGATGGGGGTTACATTTATTGATTTATTTGTAGTTAACCTATCGCCCATAAGGCATGAACCAGCCTTACTATGCCATGACTTCTCGATTATGTTCCAACAAATTCTTGATGATATTGATAAGGCTTTTGTTGGAGGATCTAGCTAATCCATTTCCTTGGGGATAATAGGCGTAAGAATGGCCCAAGGTAATGTGGTATTTGTAACAGTAAATCAACCATTTCTTAGATTTAAAAGGGATAGAATATTATCTCAAGTTATGATTTTTCTGGACAACCAAATCTAGATAGGATATTTTTGTTTTCAAGGAACTTGATAATAAAAAGAGAGTCATTAGCATTCCTCGGGAGGGTATAGCTTCTATCCACTTGGTAAAGAAGTCAAGTAATGTGAGGATCCACTTATGTTGAGCCGAGGAGGATGGGTGAATTTCCCTAATGAAGTCTAAACCCTATTGTTGAAAAGGTGCCTCAACTTTGATAGGATGTAAGGGTAAGGGAAGAAGTTTTCTTTTTCCATCAAAAATTTGACACTTATGGCAAGACATGACCAACTTTTGAGTATCTCGGGGGAAAAGGGTAGGGCCAATAGTAATGAGATCTAAGAATTTTGTTTGTTGTGGCCTTCCAAATAGAGGTGTCCTCCACATTCTCTATCATGTAAGTCATGCTTGATTTTCCCCGCATCATATTCAAGTAGAACATTTAAGAAAAATTCCAACAAGCATTTTTCTAATATAATACCCCATCTAAGATGCAATAACTTAAAGCTTTTTGTTTCAAAAATCTAGCTTTAGTTTTAGACAAAAAAAGGAGGGGCATTTAAATATAAAAGCACACATAAATAATGTCGACATGCCAAGGGAGAATTTAGAAATGTTTCTTCAATGAAAGGAGCGTAAGAGATTCTTCTATTTCTTTCCAACACATCTACCATGTTCATGTCTAGTTCTTGGAAGTTAGACTTAGCCATAAGTTTCGCTATTCCTTTCCCTTTCGACTAGTTTGGTGGGCTTGATTTCTAAGTCATATTAAAGAATAGTTGCAATCCATTTTCCCTTTGTTAGCCGCTAGGTCTCTGACTTAGAATGTCCTTGACAACATGATGTGGAACAAAAGCGATTATGTGAGAGTGTAAAATATAGGACCCTAAAGTCCCTTTAAATCTTTCACTAATGCTAAGGCTTGCTTCTCCATGATGTTATATTTGAGAGGAGCATCTCTCTAAGTCCCTACTAAAGAAGGATATTGGTGGTTCTTGTCCTAAGTCGTTCTTTTGGAAGTAATACCGCAACAGCCTATTGTATGCCTCGCGATGCAAAAGAAAAGATATAAAAGTCTTTGGTAAAAATCTGACTAATCAAGACTCGTGTTTGAGTGAGAGCTTGTTTAACCAATTCGAATGATTGTTTAGTGGGTAAAGTCCATCTGCTCTAGCACCCTACATATTTCTTAAGCCATGTTTGTAATTTTTTTTAATAGCTCAAAGAAGGTTGGGGATGAACCTCCGTAAAATTAATCTTTCCAATGAAAGATTGTAATTCTTTTGAGGCTTCTTGGATAGTTGATCTCGCAATATGCCATCTATACTTGTGGGGTCTATTTTGATTCTCTCTTCTCGAAATTATATGGCCAAGAAGTCTACCTCTCTTGAGACCAAAGAGTGTCTTCTTGGGGATTCAATGACAAGCCAAATTTCCTACACTTCTCAAAAACGTTTCTCAAGTGAATCAAATGTTCTTCATCAGTTTTTGAGAAAACGGTTATGTCATCAAGGTAGATGATTATGAAATAGCCAATATATTCAGAGAAGGCTATGTCCATGGCCCTTTGGAAGGTGGCCCCTGCATTCATAAACCCAAAAGGATTTTTGACATACATGAAGGTGCCCCAAGGTGTGGTAAAAGCAGTTTTGATTTGATCACTTGGGAGCACTAACACCTGGTTGTAACCCGAGAACCCATATAAGAGGGATATCCTTTTTGACCCAACTACCCTTTGAAGTATATGGTCCATCTTGGGTAAGGGGTAGTTGTCTTTTAAAGAGGCTCTGTTTAAATTTCTGAAGTCAATACAGAGCCTTATTTCCCCTGTTTTCTTTCTAACAGAAACTAAGTTTGATACCCATTCTGAATATCTAATTGGCACAATGATGCTAGAATCATGCATATTTTCAATTTTTTCCTTAAATAAAGGTAATAAAATAGGCTTTATTCTCCTTAGTTTTTGTTTAAAAGGCTTTTGATTTTCCTTCAAAGGGATTTTATGCTGGATGATGCTGGTATCATACGATTTTAGATCTTTGTATCCCCAAGCAAAAACATCTTTAAACTCTTCGAACAGCTCTATGTATTGCAATTTTATGTGAGCCGAGAGAGTGTTGGACAGTTTAATCATCTTGGGTTCTACTAGACAGCCTATGTTATTCTCTTCTACATTCGTTTCTACAAGCTCCATTCTCGGTTCTTTGGCTACATCGCTAAAATAAAAAAGGTGCTCTAAAGGGGTGAGACCTCTTGGAATTTTATCATTTTTTCATTGTAAAACTTCCAAGTCTTCTTGGTCTGCATTGTCAATTATCTCTGCTTCAAAAGGATTCTCATAATGATTTATATCAGTAGTATATGTCATTTCAACTTCTGGGATTTGTTCAATATACAAATAGTTTTCTTTATGGCTAGTTTCTGATATTGGTATGTCGAAATCATTTTCTGATTTTAAGAAATCATCTATGTGTTTTTCAGAGTCAAACACTTTCTAGTGATCTTTGTTATCAGGCACAATAGGCCTATGTTTTAACTTTACGCTGAGCTGTTCTTTTATCTCAGGTATTTGGCAATTGCTGGCAGTGAAAGCGAGTTCATTTGCTAGATGATTTAGTGCTCTTGGAATGAAAATAAGTTCATACTTTTCAAAGGTTTTCAATGAATCAAGAGCAGCATTCCGATATTCCCTAAGCCTTGGATTTCTAGCTGAGTATTCTCCTTTGATTTGTCTTATGATAAGTTCAGAATCTCCTAAGATCGATATCCTTTGGGCTTCTAACTGTTTAAGAAATTATAAGTCTAAGAGAAGTGCTTCATACTCAGAAATATTGTTAGTGCATGGGAAATCTAATTTATATGAAAAACTTTGATTTGTATTTTGAATCCAAACACCTACCCCTGCACTTGTTTTATTACAGGATCCATCGAAGTTTATTGTCCAAAGTACATTTTCTTCGTTTCCATTTTCTTGTTGCTGTTGGTTTTCAATGTTTTGAATTTGATTCGAGGGAAGTTTTGATTGCCCTGGTGAACTGATTGGTTCTATGTTTTCCTTTTCTTGTTGAGTGATTTCATCTTCGTTAAATAAGATAAAGGAATCTAAACTTGATTGAATAGAATAGATTGGAGAGTTATTTGGTTTGTATATGTTTCTCACCATGTACTTCATGTGAGATTCCCTGTATAGTCTTTTGTTTTGGTTAAAAATGGGAATGGTGGCATAAGACATGTCCATTTGAAGGCTTACCTGAAGTTTGGCTCCCCATGATCTTGATAAGAGCATGACATATTTATGGGGAATGTCAACTACAACTATGTCCATCACTAGACTCTTGGCAGGAATTTGAGCTAAATTAACACATAAATCTTTGATTAAACCCAAACATTTGACTTTGCTTGAGTCAAAGGAATAAAAATCTTTGTATGGTTTAGTAATTTATAAGCCTAAGATTTCCATCACTACCTTGGGCATTAGATTGTGTGAAGCTCCAGAATCTAACATGGCATTATGTAAGATTTTCTCATGTATGTTCAAACTAACATAGAAGGGAGGGACAGCCCCTTCCTGGTATTTTCCTTCGACCTCTAGACCAAACAACAGCTCAGGTTTGTCATCTCTCAAGTTTAAGGTGTCAGTATCATTTCCTAAATTCAAAGATTTTAAAACTTGATTTTTGTACACTTCTTGGGTTACTAGTTCGGCTAGGGGAATTGTAATTTTTATCTTGGCGATCTCTTCCTCAATACTGAAAGGAACAATTTATTTGTTGATATTTACATCTATTTTTTCAATTGAATTCTTTTCAGTAGTTTTGATTTGCTGAACCTTGTTTGGACTGGTAATTGGGATAGTTTTGTTAGGACCACTAGCTGAAGTGCTAGGAGTACTCTGTTCAACATTTAGCTGGCTATTTTTATCTTTGTTTAAATCTGGTTTTTTAGCCAAAATGATGGGTTTGTCTGCTGTCTTCTTAGGCTAACTTTCTACTTTTTTCTTGATAGCAGTATTAGTGTCCTTATCCTTCGACTTATCTATGCTCCCCTTTCTCCTAAGATCGTATTGTTTGTGCACCTCCATGATTGCATTTTCAAAACCCAATCTATAGTCATCAGAATATTAATAGGTGTTTGTTCTGTGATTAGAGAAGAAACCTTGTTCTTCCTCAGTGAGGAAAACATCATCCCCACTGTCTGATCCAGTCAAGTTTACATGAGCTTCTCCCAACCTTTCCAACTCCCTATCTTCCTCGTATTGATCTACATAGTTATGTTGGAAGGGGGTCTAATCTATTGGTCACTTTCTTTTTTATTATCTTGATTATTTTCTCTTCTGTAATTTTGATTTCTATTTATGTTTTGGTTGTTTTTAGATTCTCTTGGTGGCACTCTGTCATTTAAATTAATCTTTTCAAGCATCCTCTCCATTAAGTTTACTAGGTTATCAATTTTTGTGTCAGAAGTTGAGGTTGAGGGTAGTAGGTCATCTTTATAAGTTACCCTCTTCTCTGATCTCGACCTATTTATTTTCTCAATTATGTTTGATTCTATGCTCACAGCTCCTTTCTTCATGTCTTCTAAGGTTAAGTAATCTCTCTCCCTTAACTGATAAGTCATTTCAGCATCAAGGCCTTCGGGATACCTTACCAAGGCCATGCCTTAAGGAGGTTTCATGTGAGGTGGAAGAGAATTGTAAACGCTATTGAACCTAGTGGAGTAATCATGAACACTCTCCCCTTGATTTCTCTTGAGGCTGCTATACTCTGCTAGTATTTGGAGAGGATTATTTTTGAGTTCCCATTTGTTGAGGAATGTTTGATGCAAGGTAGGGAGATCATTTATGCTGTTAGGAGGTAAGTTTTTAAACCATTTCTTTACATCTCCTCCTAAACTTTGGGTGAAGATCATCATCTTCACAGTTTCTTCTTTTATTTCCATGTAATCGAATGCATCCTCCATCCTATCTACATGATGTTGAGCTGTTGTAGATTATTTTCCAGTGAAATGAGGGATTTTGGATTGGTAATCATTTGGTAAGGGAAGCATAGGTTGTGGTAACACTAATGGGGCATACCATGTTTCCATGGCTGGAAAGAAAGGTGGATTTACAAGGTGTGGGTTTGCAAAAGGGAAAGTGGGCTGCAATGAAGTGGTTTGGATAGTGGATGTTGGATGGACATATGTGGATGTACCGGGGATAGATTGTTGAGCTGATCTTGGATGAGAGACACCTAAATTGAGAAGGAAATGTAAATTAGGTGGTGTGGTTTCTCTACTACCAGGATGTTCACTTTGTCCTAGGGATGAAAGTGAAGACTCAAAGTCTATATGAATTATATCATCAAGCGACCTAGTTCTAAAAGGATTTCTTGAGTTGACTTGTGATTGGTGTAGAGCTGCAAGATTTTTAGAAACTGAATTAGCTCTCAAGGGTGATCTGAAAACAGTTCAAAATTTAATCTTAGGAGACTCCCTAAGAATACTTTTAGGGTTGCCAACTATTTTTGGTGGGTTTGGGTCAGGGAATGCTCTAGTATAAATACTTCTAGGAGCCACTACACTATGTTTTTCGAACCCAGCTAAAGGAAAATTTTAACCAAATATGACAATCTTTAAGAGGATAACTGATATTTTTAAAAGAATAAAAATTTAATCCTAAAGCCTTATAACTGAGATTTTATGATGTTACAAAGATTATGGGTCTTCCCAGTGGAGTCTTAAGGTCTGTTTAGGATTGTGGAGTCACCAGGTGGAAATTTTTAGCTCCTTTGGAGGTAAAAGGTTTTATGGTCCACCACCAAGTTTATTATGAAGCCAAACTGAAATTTTTTTGGGTTTTTCTGAGTTTCTCTGTCTTATAGGTTATGAGGGTGTCCTAAATCTGACTTAGCACTTAGCTAAGATGTCAAAACATACAGAGTTCACTCTTATGGCTTGGTAACTAATTCCTTCAAGGTTTGATAAGGAGGTAAGAGAATCTTAAGCGTTACTTAGTTTGTCACTGATTCAAAATAAGTCCTATCATGATTACCGTTATGCTTGGTAGTTCTTGAAGAAGGTTAATTATGTTATACTAGACAATGAGTGTTTAATTTTAAAGATTTTACTCAGGGTCCCACTATGATCGCCATTATTTTGGTGTCTCGTGTTTTGATAATTTGGCAAATCAAAAGACAAGGCAACATCAGAACCAATATTTAGAGTTACAAGATCTAGTCCTCCTGTTCTCAGAGAGGGATCTCTGAAATGTTTGTTTGCAAAGGTTTATCTTGTGTGCTTAGAGTATTGGTTTTAGACTAGTTATTAAGTGCAAGTGTTTGATTTTTTGTTTGGTTGAATTGATACAGCAGAATATGAAAGGTCTAGGAAAGGTAGGTAGAAAGAAGAAGTAGTAGCTTCATTGGGCAATGGATTCAAAAAGAGGTCATGAAAAACTTATCAATGGATATGGGATATCAGAGGGCAAATCTAACTTGGCCACAGGATCCTTTGGTTTTTGAAATGAGATGGAAATCAATGATTTGGAAAGAGAATTTAAATTCTCAACAAAGGGAATTTGAAAGCATAAATTGAACAATAAAGAGCTATTTGATAGATAGGGCTGGCCATGAATTCTACAAACCACACTTTATGCAAATAATGACTTCAAAACAAATTTTAAAATGAAATCTAAGATTCGGGGAACACCCTATTTCCTCAAAGATTTTATTTCAAATGACTTAGAAAACATAAAATATTCACTAATAATTGTAGTCATAGAAGAGGGAACACCTAACACATCTATGATTACAACTACAAAGACCTTTAAGATAACTGTTTAAGCAAGGACAAAGGGCAAGATCAGAATAGACCTCGTTGGATCACTATAAACAGAAATACTTCAAAGGGTGACTTCAATAACATCCTTTAAGTGGCAACAGACAAGCAAGGAGAACCATAAATCATGCTGAAACCATATTATTCGAACTATCACAGAAATAAACAAGCATGAAGACTAAAGAGAGAGATTAAAGACTCTCTAAAATACCTCAGCAAAAGAAAACATGAAACAGTGAAGGATGAACAGGTCTAAGGTGCTTCCAGGAGTCATTTATTAGCCTAAAACTTTCAACCTACTGTAGTAAGAAATTATGGAACAGAATGAAAATAGGACAAAACATTAAACAGTTCCAAATACTTCACGGCCAAAAGCCAAGCTCATGGATCCAATGATAGAGCCTTCTTAGGAACAAGCATGCAACAACATCATCAAGGCTTCCAAGACTTCAGTTTCTTCTTCAACTTCAACATACTATGTATTATTTCAGAGAGTTTCAATATTACAACTAGTGATCAACCAACCAAGCAACCAACACTTTATCATCTTCTCCAGTAGTATTTATAGAAGAATGAGGAGGTGAGATCTGATAAAATATCTCCAAAGATAATTAATACAGTCTATGACTTCTCGGCCTTTGTGGGGCTCGATGAAGAAGCTCACAGATGTTTCTGTCTGTATTAATGTTTTTAATTTAAAATTAAGCTCGGTGGGAGCTCTTATTGACTTTTGAGGCTCTGTGTTATGTTAAAGTAACTCCGTTGATATTTTGTCATTAATTTTATTTGCAGAATTAACTCTCTGGCTGCGCTGAGGCAAATATCTGATCTTGATCAATAACTTCAGCCTATGTTTGAATGCCTTGAGGCACAGGTGGCACTGTGCTAGCTAGGAGGAATCAATTTTCCTCAGATGTGGCAGTGGAGGCCTTCAGTCTGATAAAAACTTATGATTTTCTTTAAACTATGTTTTAATTTGGAGGATTAGGATTTTGATAATCAATCTTAGTCGTAATCCTCATAAATTTGTCTTCGATCTTCCATTTTGGTGCATTCTGTCTTTGACATTGATTTTCTTTGTTTTTGATTTATTCACTGTGTTTTGTTGGTGTGCAGTGCTGTGCAGGGCTCGTGAGGCATCAATGCCTTTGAAGCATTGATGAGACGTGAAAATTTAACCCACGGATGGCTTCCTTTTAAAGGATCGAAGGCACGAGAATTGAAACCCCAGGCTTTGGCCCCTTCTTTAGTATAATGTAAAAAACCATTTAATCACCCTTTATCAAATAATATATCCAGACTTCAAAAATTTTGATAAAACCAAGCTTTATAACCATTTCGGGTCACAAAAGGAGCTTGCTGACGTTAGGGTGTTTGTGACCCGAATTTTTTATGAAATCCACCATATAAAGTTCCTCGGGTCTGATTTGGGGCTTGCTGACGTCAGGATGTTTGTGACCCGAAATTTATATGAATTCCGCCCTATAAAGCGTATCGGGTCTGGATTTCATGACCATGGGAGAAACCAAACAAAACCAGCTCCAATCAGATGTTGCCTCGTGTGTGCTGACGGGTATGCTGACTAGGTGTTGGGGACCACCGGGAAATTTACTGTGGGCCATGGGTCATGCCATACCTTAGCTTATCCTTCGAGTTCCTTTTGAGCACGATCACCGTTCGATGAGCTGGCCTCAGATCGGAAGGCATATGTGAATATTGTGTTGATCCCACAGTCGACTTTTAACGCACGGGGAGGGCAATATCTCAAAACCGCTCAAGGCCACGTGTCGGCCTGTGGCATTGATCGCGTTCAAACGGGGAATAAAGCTTTCTTGGAGAAGGCGGTGTGATCAAAACTGATCATGTTTTGTACAGTGATTGACCATGGGGTTAACTCGGGGCTAACACAATTTTTTGTATTCGCTCCGGCCCATTAAATTCCGGGTTCAAACCTCAGAACTGTGGCTCCATTAACTATAAACCCGACTTATTTCTTCTATAAGCGGGTTTCTTCCTTTGGATAAGGTTCACAGCTCCTATGGGTAACAACATTATAGTACCATACTAGAGCACTATCGATCCTTCCAGTGATCAATAGCCGATCATAAAGTATATAATCCACCTCATAAAACGGAATTTCATTCAAACACCTGCACAATACAAAACAACATTACAAAATCCTGCGTTATTTGGTTTTACTACTTCAGAGGGTGTGGGGAGGAGCATGGCCATTGGATTGCGCAATGGGGCCATCGTAATTGGAGGTGGGGGGAAAACATTAAAAATGCTCCCAAAGGGAAACTCCGATGCGATAAGCACTTGATGGGTCTAGCACTTGGTTCCAGCACCAGGGCATATAATGGGTAAGTGGTTTAAAACCAAGACCAAAGGGGCTTAAGCCTTTATACAAAAAATATGTATTTTTTATGATTTTCTATGGTTTTCAAAGGGTTTTGGGGGTTTCGGTATAGTTTAAAAATGAGTTTTAAACTATGGTAAAGGATGATTTTCATGAATGGAAGACAGGGAATCATGAAAATAGAGGAGTTTTATGGAGGAAAAAGGGGGCAAAATGAAGGTCATTTTTTCAAGTGAGGAAAGGAAAAAATGTGATTTTGCAGCAGTTTCTTCTCATGAAATTAGCAGAATTCCAGAGTGTAAAATGGGCACAACAGTGAAGATTTTGGACAGAGGTATGAGGCCTTCAAGAGTATTCAAGAGATAACATTTTTAGCAATAATTTTTTTTTCTTGAAGACTACAAAAAATGATTTAGCCACATTTTGGTATAAAAAAATTCATAGGTGGCTAAGAGATCCATCTCGAACCTACCACTGATTTCCCTTCCGGCCTTGGGACAATATCCTATGCACTGTTTCTGACAATCGAATCATACTCTTCCACCATGGCATCTACCCATGCAGGGTCCTCCACAGCTTCCTTGAAATAGGATGGTTTTATCACGATACACTTTCTCATCAGAGCCATGTATCTAGTATATCGTTCAGGTGACTCTCTCTGTCTGTGCTATGATGTAGGTGCTCCTACAATCTTCTCTGCATCAAGATTCTGTCGCTCAGCTTGTGTAGTGCACTTCCATCCTCTGATGGTTGGCGATGCATGAGTGGTATCTTCCACTCCATGAACCTCCTCTTGTGGTTGATCCAAATCTTGAGGCTCATCCTTATGAACTAATATCTCCTCATCTGCATACAAGTGTGGCTCCCTCTCAAGCGAACACTTCATGGCTTTCTCCTCATGAAATTTGATATCCTGTCGCATAACAGTCTTCCGACTGTCTAGAAAATATACACGATAGTTGTGGGGTGTATCAATGTACCCCACAAATATCCCAACCTCTGTGGTCAGCTCCAGCTTCTTCCTGGCATCCTTCATCACATGAATGTAAACAGGTGAGCCAAAAATCTTCAAATGAGAAATATCAGGCTTCTTACCAGAAAACGTCTCTTCGGGTGTACTCATGCCAAGTACTCTATGAGGACAATGGTTTTTCACATAAACCATAGTATTGCATGCCTCAACCCACAAGTGTATGGGAAGGCCCTGATCATGCAACATCGCCCGTACAGCACCCACGATCGTTCTGTTCTTTCACTCCGCGACCCCATTCTGATGTGGGTTATGAGGCGCTATGAGCTCTCTTCGAATTCCTTTTGCGTTGCAAAAGTCCTTGAATTCACCAGAGATGAATTCACCACCATTGTCTCTCCTAAGAGCCTTCACCTGCTTCCCCGATTCTTTCTCAACCAGTGCCTTGAACTCACAGAACTTTGAGTATGTCTCGCTCTTCTTATGCATGAAGAATATCCAACACTTTCAAGAAAAATCATCAAGAAATATCACATAATACCTATGCTTTGTTGTCGAAGCTACTGAGAAAGGTCCACACACGTCTGTGTGAATTATCTCAAGGATCGTCGTGGCGCAACTATCCTTCTCGTGAAAGGTGGATTTCGCAAATTTTCCCAAAGTGCATCCTTTGCACTGATATGACTCCGCAAGTGTACCTTTGGGAAGCCCGGTAGAAATATACTGCAAAATTTTCAAAGCACCATGGTGAATATGGCCCAATCTCCTGTGCCATAGCTCGCCCTCATCCCAGCTCACCACTCATTCTGCCTTGCCTGCCATTGCTGCATAGCCATTTACCTGCAATTGATAAAAGTTCTTAACTCGAACCCCTATCCTCCGGGTGTCACCAGTTGCCTTACTACACAGGAAAGCCTTTCCCTCGCTAAAGGCAAAATCATATCCCTTGTCTTCCAACATCGCCACAGAGATAAGGTTCTTCTTCAATCCTAGAACATGCATGAATTCCTTCAATACGAAGGGTTTACCAGACTCCCTCTCAAAGGAAATGGTCCTGATACTGGTCGCACTGTATCTACCATCATCGCCCATCTCGATGTGCACTCCAAGATCTTTGTCTTCTAGATCAGTAAACAAATCTTTGTCTCTGATCATGTGAAAAGACACACCACTGTCAAGAAACCACACTGAACCCATAATACTTGAGACTAAGCATGCGATCAGTGAAAAATATAGCTCAAACTATGAGGCTAAGGCCTCTCCAGCTGCAGATCCAGAAACCTATTTATTTTCTTCTTCTGTGGACAATTAGTGGCGTAATGTCCATGTTGGTGACAGTGAAAGCACTTCACCTTGGACATGTCCTGCTTCTTGCCTTTCGCATCGGACTGAGAAGAATTATTCTTGCTCTTCCCATTCCTTGCTTTGCCATCCAAAGCACAATTTTCTTCATATTCATTCTTCGATGAAGATCTGTCCCCGATACTCTGCCTTATCTCCTCCTGCACAAGATCCGACCAAAGTCGCTCCCATCCTGGCAGTTTATCCCGACCATTGACAGAGTCTTGATAGGAATGCCAACTCTTCGGAAGCCCAAGGAGAGCCAAGCTCACCAAGTCCTCATCATCTACAGCAACCCCCACACTTCCCAGCTCATCCCTGCATTGGAAAAAATTTGTGAGGTACTTGGGTATACTGTCGCCTTTCTCCATTTTTATGTTCCTGAGTTTATCCTTGAGCGCCAACTTTATCTAGTCACTCTTGCTTTGGAAAAAATCTGTCAAAGCTTTCCACATCAAGAATAGAGAAGCTTTACCATGAGGGTTGGACACTATGTGATCCTTCACACCTTCCAACAGAATCCTTCAACATTTTTTTGTCTTCTTTTGCCATTTGTCAAGTGTGACAGCATCGCTAGAAGCAGGTTTTGGAATTTCTACATCTATGAACTCCTTCTACCCAATGTCCTCCAGCACTGCGTCCATATTGTCCTTCCATGAAATATAATTCAAGCTTCCCTCAAGGGCATACTCCAATCGCAATCCATTGAAAGACATCTCAACTTTGACACCAAGAAAACACTGCTGCAAATTCGAATTCCACTAGCACAAAACTCAACCGCTTCAATGCTTTGCAATTGCTCCAATGATCAATAATGATATGATACCATGTAGAACTTATATAACTAATATGTTATACATTCGAGATTCACCTGATTACACACTATTTGACTTCATGCACAATACATAATCTCTTCTACTATTGATCATTACTTGTGGAAATAAAATCAATTGCATGCACACATTAAAACCATAAAAATTCACACATATGAACACAGTAATTTATGGGAAAGATTAAAGATGAAAACCCCCAACTATATGTATATTATATGTCATAGATATCATGTAACAATCATCATAAAAATCTCCTCACAAGCTCTCAGTACATATCTCCAATTGCTACACACTAACCATGTCTGATCTAGCAAATCCCATGCAAGTTTCTCTGCCCCCTGGTAGCCTGCCTCTACTGTGCAATTGTTGGTTCAAAAAAAGGTATCTTTTGAACACCTAATTAGCCTACATTAATCATCAATCTGGGAGTGAATTTTTATTTCAAGAGTGTACTTTGTCTAAGGCTATAATTATCTAAGAGCATTGTTATGAATATGTAGTACAGAACGTTAAATGAAAAAGTAACAAATGCTCGTAAAAAAATCTAATTACAGTGACATGAATAGAAATGCTCTAAAAATGAAACTACATCAATCTGCAAAACATCGATCAGGGAGACAGTAGCAATAACTCCTTCCATTAGAAATCGATGCAAGATAACCAATCTGGGGACTTGGAAGCAATAACCAATGTCCTCTACAGTTGGCGATCTTTAAAGAAATCGAAATAAAAGCAAACTCAATCTTCGTACTAATGAAAATAACTAAAAGGAACAAAATTTGGAAAGGAACAACAACATATAACTATAACTCATCTATTTGCTAATCGAAAGCTATGAATAAACAATGAACAGAAATGGAACAACAATATGAAATGAACAGCAATTACAGTTATGACGCGATCAAACAACTAGATTTCCACACTTCAATCCTGTCGACAGCCAATCACTACGCAACAATCAATTATAGAAAATCATAACTTAATGGAACAACAACTCGAATTAGATACAAAATAGAAAAGCCTTATAATGATAACAAGATAACTGAATAACAAATGTGCTTTTCGTAAAGGATGAAATAGTAATAAATCTGTATTTTATCTAACAACGATAAATCAATTCTGAAATAAAAATTAAACACACTTCACAAAATAGTAAGCAAGGATTAAAAATACAAATAGAAAAGTGATTCCACCAGAGTCGGGCCCTTAGCGCCAGTGAAATACTACTGGGCTAATTCAAAACTTGGAAGATGAAACAAAACACGTGTCTTATATTAAACAAACATAAAGCATTATAGAGGAGGTTCTCTCGAAGCCGAGAGTTAATAAAACATTATATTACAGAGGAAATGTTTAATTGTAAGGATTTTCGACCAGCTCACTCTCTCAACAACACGTTCCCTTTGTCACTAAAGGATATATCAAATCTCGATGGAAAAATCAAGGAATAAGATGAGTTTGAACAGCGATCTCTCAGGATCGAAGGATCCTGAGGGATTTGCTCCTCTTTTTTTAGTCATCCTCCTGTTTACTCCGACCGAGGCCAAGTTGTCCCCTGCCTTTTCTTGGCAATTCATTCGGATCTCCTTGCCTTTGGCTAGATATGGTTCAACACTGATGGAGTAGCAGTAAAATTCATTTCAGCCCTGCCTTTGGTGCAACTTTTCACCTCGTTGAATTCTTGTTTTTTCAACAAAAAGTAACCTTTAGCCATCGTTTTACAATAAACATAACCCTTTCCAATTCTATTATAATTCTTACAATAAATTACCTTTCCAAGGCAAAAAGGAGTATGTCTATGGTAAAATAATGAGAAGATACATAGTAATTTCATACCTTTTTCACTGCCCAACATACCCCCCTGCTTAATCTTTTTCAAGTCCTCATGAAAACTATAGTTCACACGAAAAGAAGTCAAAGAATAAGCCGGATAAGGTTTGTCATCGACAGGCCTAAAACCATGTAGTGCAGCTAATTCCTCAAAAACATGTTCTATCTGTCCTTCAAGGAGTTCATAAATAGCTTTGTAGTCTGAAGCAGGGTACCATGCAATAGGGCTGCAGAACCTACATCCTAACCATAATGGTCCTTGTTTTAAAATGAGATTACTATAGGAAATCAAGTGGTCTGCATCTAGCCCAAAATTTCTATAATTAATTGGTTCCCTATATTACACATTCTGATTGGAGGTTCTCCACCGGACCTTAGTTGCTATATAAGCTTGGTTTCTAATGGATGAGAAATAATCTATTCCATTCAAAATAATTGATTTGTGGACAGGCCTCAAGGCTTGGGTAACGGCTTCCTTAGTCATCAATATTTTCTGCCTAGCCCAAAATTGAAGTGGGTTCTGAGGTTCACTCCTGACCCACATATCTAATTCATTTTCCTGCCTTTGAAAGGCGTTATAGGCTTTAAGCCATTTGAATTGATTTACAGCAAAGGAAATGAATGCCTAAAATTGAACATCTCCAACAAAAGGGATAGGGTTTGATTCACAGTCATTTTCAAGTATTAGATTATGCAAGTAAAATTCACACAAAAGGCGATGTACTTTGATCCCATAAATTTTGCAGCATGATACAAAGTTGTCTATAGTTTTT
This sequence comes from Pinus albicaulis, assembly GCA_034641835.2. Taxonomy (NCBI): domain Eukaryota; kingdom Viridiplantae; phylum Streptophyta; class Pinopsida; order Pinales; family Pinaceae; genus Pinus; species Pinus albicaulis. The sequence goes on from CM076578.1 coordinate 1,899,492,486, forward strand.
AGCTCTATGGATTTCCCTGCCCTAACTGCCTTGATCTTTAGTTGTAAATATCTTTCTAGTAAAAACAAAGCATATTTTTTGGCGGGGCATCTACATGCTAAGACATCAGTATACAACAAGCAGAGAGTGTCCATTCGATTGTAGGCTAGATTTAGTTGGTTCATTACCTTATCTGCCTTTTCCTCTGCTTTCCGACATTTTTCATGAGCTTCAGGTTCTGCTTCATGAATAATTCTCATTTGTTCCTGCAATTCATGATATCTCTTTCTTGGGAAAGTGTCTTCCTACAATCTTTTCCTTTCTATTTGGGCCTGTGCCAACTCTTCTTGGAGTCTGGCCAGTGTCGGATCACTAAAAGTGTGTTGACTACTAGATTGCATATTTCCACTTGAAACAGGTTCCTCTGGAATATCTTGTGTTGGAACAGTCGTAAGTTGCTCCACATCCTCATAATTAGGCTAAGGTATGGTTGCTTCTACAGCTTGGGGGTTCCTGTTAGCGTCACCTTTCTCTTTTTCGAAATTCTTTTGATAGCTATGCTTCTTCTCTTAAGGGCTCGCTTAGGCATTTGTTTCATTATCAGAACCCTAATAGTGTGCCTAAGCTATTCTACTAGTTTATGAAGCTTTATTCGTTCCCTGCGAAGCTTCTCAATCTCAGTTGTTTTCCTCCTCTTTCTTAATGGAACAGCAACTCCTTTATCTGAACCCATTTGCTCAACAAGGTTTTGATCTATATCAGTCGTGCCTTCAGTTAAATTTTCTTCTTGACCTTCTTCTTGGGGTTCTTCTTCCACATTCATATTCCCTTGGCTAGATTCCTCGGGAATAATATTCTCAGTTGACTCTGCAATCTCCTGTGGGCTTCCAAGTTGAGATATTGGTTCAGTGTTCTCTTTCTCCTGTTCACGCCTCTCAGGAGAAGCAACCCTAGCGTCACTAGGGTTTTGTGTTTCATTCAACATTTCTCCAGTTTTTTCTTTATCAATAGAAGAGTACTCTGGTAGTTGATTAATATCAATATTAAGGTCCAAAGGGCTATGATGCCATGCATAATCACTCATATTGGCCAAAATCTGGGCCAATTGGTCTTCTTGTAAAGGGCTTACGATAACATTTTCGGGAGGCTCTGTTCCTTCCTTATCGATGCTATGATTGTCTTCATCCTCCTCACATGTATGATAACTTCCTTCCTCCTCATCCGAATACCAAATTTCTCCTTCAATTTATTCTTCCTCAATATTTCCTTCGATTTCTTCTTCCTCATTATTTGCTTCCTCTGCACTAGATTGTTATTCACTACCGGTGTGGTGACTTATTTCTTCTTCATTTGAGTAGCGAATTTCTCCTTCCAATTCTTGTTCGTCATCAGTATGGGGGCTTGCTCCCTCCAATTGTGGAGGTTGTTCATCCTTTGAGTTGTGCAATTCTAGGGGCTGGCTGCTGCTGCCCGAAAGTCCTTCCACCATCCTTTTACTTCGTTTTGATCGGAGGGACTGTCTGTGAGTAGATGGCTCAGCTATTGAGCCAGCCATCCTCTTCCGTTTTGGGGCAGGTAAAGCTAACCCTCCGTCAATGGAGAATATCAACTCTTCCCAGCTAGTCTATTTCTAGGCGAGACTACGACTCACTATTAATCGAATTAGACAATGGTGGCTGACCACCATATCTGCATGTTGAGCTTTTATTATACCACGAGCAGTATCATGCAACAAAAAATTTAAAAATGTAGGCAAATTAATGGTGCATTTCTATTTTAATACAGCCGGTACCTTAAGGTGGTGAGGTCTTACCACATCTTTTCTTCCGTCACACGTTATATAAGCCTACACAATCTTAGCCAACTCTGTCCATGGTTCTCCTAATGAGGCTGGCTGAACTCCTTTGCCTTTAATATCTAATGTTTGTCCTTCATCTTGAAAAATCTTCATGGCTTCTCAAATCCTAATCTTTTTCTGAGTCCAAATAGTCCCTTGCGCTGGGATGCCAGACACCTCTGCGATTATTTCGTCGGATATAGCTATTTGTCTTCCTCTGACCATGGAGGATCCTTCTTGCAAGTTCTATAAACATTCGGTGGCCACTTCTTCATGGGGTTGCTGCATCCTCATAAAATATGTAATCCACCCCAGTCTTTCTAAAATTGCTCGTGTCGCATCAGAAACGATCAGCACCTGTGGTTCACTACGAATTGGCCGTCCTCCCATCGTCTCTGTGCTCTGTTAGTTTTTCTCAACACACAATAATCGGAATGGAACAACACAGCACGGTTAATTGGAATAATGTCATTGAAAATTTGTTATTTCCTAAAATGCAGGGATTTGGTTCACATATAGGTAAACAAATCTCAGGATTTGATCATCTGCAGACGTCCGCGCCCCCCAAATGGATGATAGGTCATCCTCGACCCTCAATTGAGAGAGGCAAGTGTGGCATAGCAGTAGTACAACAGTAAAGCATACATAATTATGATTCATCCAATCAAATTATAACAATTACTGAAATCAATGCATGTGATGAATCGGTAATGGATAGAAAAACGTTTTGTAATGATTCAAATATGAGGAGAAGGGACAGCATAAGATAAACATAAGTAAAATTTCATTATTTACCATTTCAAACTAATATGATCGATTTGTAATTATTTTCATGTATAATAGGTTTGGAAGTAAAGGTAAGGGATTCATACTTTCATTTGATATTTAAATAGAGATATAGGAAAAGGGTTAAATATAACTATTGATGTGTATAAATGCGACTCCAATACCATCAGCAGAGCTCTGATTCCCATAGGTGTCCATAACCTTGACAGAGTTGCTTTCTTACCCATGGAACCATTGTCCTTTATTTATGATGATGAAGTGCTTTTTTTTTGAATATTATGACGGAGGCCATTGCGCTGGCTTGGTGACCAGATAAACCACAATGCCATTCACCGGGAAGAAGTGAAAGGTGGGTAGGCCGGCTCGTGATGAGACCTCCTATTCCAAAGACTTCTTGATTTTTTCCAACTGTCTATTGGACCATATCCTTGGTTTGGTGGCCATGATGGGAATGCCACTTCATTGCCTTCCTTATGATCACGGTAGGCTAGCTCTTGATGATACCCCCTATCCTCCATCTGCAAAATCATAAAGTTATTAATATTTTTTTTTTTCATATAACACTTTTCCTTAGTTATTCATAAAGGATGGCTCAACACTCCTTAAGAGTAGGGATGGTGGAAGAAGTCTGAACATCTCAATAGAAAATAATATGCCCTTATTCCTATTCCATAAATAAAAATCAAAGAAATTTATAGCATATGGGAAAGAACCAGTCATGATAAAGATAATAGATCAAATTAATTCAATGGTAATAAAGTAGCAAAATTATGTTATTGATCATGCCCCTTTTCCTTTTTTTCTTATCATTACTAGAAAATTTCCTTAAAAATGACGATTTATTTTGATTTGCTGATTACAGTAAGATTTAATTTGTATGATTGTATATAAATGATATATTTTCCTTTAGAAGAGTGATAAAAAATTCTCAAAATGCTGGCTTAAAACAAAAACAATCCACTCAAAAAGGTGTTGTTCCTTTAAAAAGAACAACAAAAACAATCTACGGAAGTGATGTTCCTTTCGAAAGGAAAAACAAAAGCACTCTGCAGAAGTGTTGTTCCTTTGGAAAGGAACAACAGAAGTGTTGTTCCTTTGGAAAGGAAGTACAAAAATCAAAATAAACGAAATAAACAGAGTTTTTTCTTGTTTTACAGAATTTCATAAAACAAACGATGATGGAATAAACAAATGATATAAACAATTTTTTTTAGAAAAAACGAACAACAATCAAGAAAATGAAAAATGATTTCTGTACAAAATTTAAAAAAAGGGATGATTTAACAAACTGGTGCCAAGGAGGAGTTCTCCCCTTCAGCGATAATTTCCATGGTAGAATCTTCTCGTAACTATTGGTAAAAGGATTCCCGGGTAAGCGGTTTATGATAAAATCGTACTCAATGATCGTTTAACTTAAAGGAATGTCTAGATCTGTCAATGGTAGCTAATGTAATAGTGCCATTATCATGCACTTTTTGTATTTCATAGGGTCCAAGCCATCATGTCTGGAGTTTCCCTGGGAAATCTTGAAACCTAGAATCATATAGGAGTGCCCAGTCTCCTTCGTGGAAGATCTTTTCTTTGATATGGGCGTCATGCCATTTGGCTCTCTGTTGCTGAATTAATGCTGTGTGCCGAAGAGAAGAGAGCCTAATTTCATCTAACTCATTAATTTGCTACAGTCTTTTAGCCTGGGCTTCATTCAGATTCAAACCCACCTTTTGAGCCGTTCTTAATGTTTGAATTTCAAATTTTATAGGAAAGATGGGTTATTTTTCAAATACCAATTGATATGAAAAATATCTTATAGTAGGTCTCCACGTTGTTCAATATGCCCACAATGCTTCTGGAAATCTGTAGGCCCAATCTCGTCTGTGTGAGGCAATGAATTTTATTAATATAGATTCAATTACTTTGTTCGTGCTCTCTACTTGGCCATTGGCCTGTGGGTGATATGGGGTTGTAATCTTGTGCTGAATGTGGTAGTTTTGCAAATTTTCAGCTAATTTATTACCTACAAATTGTGGTCCTCCATCTGTGATTATGTCCCTTGGGAGACCATAGTGCACAAATATTTGGAAAATAAACTGTACTACAGAGTCCTCTGTAGCTTTTGAAATTGCCTCTGCTTCGACCCACTTAGTGACATATTCGGTTGCAACTAAGATGTATGTTTTTTGTTTGAGGGAGGACTAATAGGGCCAACAAAATCAAGTGCCCAGCGTTAAAATGGTTTAATCACTAGTTGAGGGTTCAAAGGCATTTCATCAGACTGCCCAGGGCGACTTGCCCTTTGGCAACTATCACAGGCCTGCATGAATTTTTTGGCATCCTTAAAGATGGTAGGCCAGTAATAGCCTATTCCTAAAACCTTATGGGCAGTTCTACGATCTACAAAATGTCTGCCACATTGGCCATCATGGTATGCTTTCAAAATGTCAAATACTTCGTCCTCCCAGACACATCTTCTTATTTGCATATCTCCCCCTGTGTGAAATAGAGAGCCCCCAATCCAAGAGAATCGGGTACTACGCTGTATTATATGTTTTCATTCACTAAGGGATAGCTGTTTAGGTAATTTACCTACTGCCAAATATTTTTCTATATCATCATACCACGGTGTTCTGACAGTAACAGCGAAGAGATGTTCATGTGGAAAGTGGTCTTCAACTACTTCTGTATATGTTGGCTTTGGCATTCTTGACAGAAATTCAGCTACAGGGTTCTCTTTCCCAGGTCGATATTTGATTGTGATGTTGAATTCCTGCAGTAAAATCAACCATCTCATCACTCTTCCATTTGTAACAGGTTTATTTGCTAAAAATTTAATGGAAGAGTGATCAGTATATAGTACTGCAGGATACCCAGTTATATAATGTCTAAACTTATTTATAGCATGAACTACAGCTAAAAATTATTTCTTAGTCACAGTATAATTTAATTTAGCAGGGGATATAGTTTTCCTAATATAATAGATTGCATATGGCTTCTTGTCTTCCTCCTTCCCAAGTACTGCTCCAATTGCTGTGTCTGAGGCATTGGATGAAATTTGGAATGGAAAATTCCAATTTGGGCCCCTCAGCACTGGGGCTGTTGAAACAAGATTTTTTAGATCATTAAATGCATTGTCACATTTATCTATCCAAATGAAATCAACATTTCTAGTCAGTGCATATAAAGGTGCAGCTATTCGAGAATAATGTTCTATAAATCTTCTATAGTAACCAGAAAATCCAAGAAAGCTACGTACCTCTGTTTGTGTGGTGGGTGTGGGAATTAACAAGATTATTCGAATTTTAGCTGGGTCCACTTGAATTCCAGCTGCTGAAATATAATGCCCTAAGATAACTCCTTAGGTCATCATCATAAGACATTTTATGTGGCTTAAACAAAGCCTAGTGTAAATACATCTTTGCAATACCTTTTCTAGGTTTTCCAATGTAGGCTCAAAATCATCTCCATAAGGTGTGAAATTGTCCATATATACTTCGAGGCCTTCATTTATTAAGTCTGCAAAGATGTTGAGAATTTCCCTTTGAAATGTAGCAGGGGCATTGCATAGGCCAAAAGGTAAGACTCGGTAGGAAAATGTCCCCCATGGATAGGTTAAAGTAGTTTTTTCCTGGTCTTCAGAGGCAATCTGAATTTGATTGTACCCAGTGAAGCCATCGAGGAAAGAAAAGAATTTCTTTCATGCCAATGTGTCTAATACCTGGTCAATGAAAGGAAGGGGAAAGTGGTCTTTCTGTGTTTCCTTATTAAGTTCACGGTAATCTACAGATATTCTCCACTTTCCATTCTTTTTTGGTACCACTACTAATGGAGAGACCCACTTGCTATCAGATATTGGGTAGATGAAATTAACATCCAATAGTTTTTGTAATTTAGCTTTCACAATATCTTTGAGGTGAGGGTTTAGTCTTCTTTGAGGTTGGCGAATGGGTCTTGCATCTTTTTCAATATAGATGTGGTGTGTACACAATTGAGGGTAAATTCCTTTCATATCGGGGTAATCCCATGCAAAGGCTGCTTTGTATTTTCGTAATAATTGGAGCAATTTCTCTTCTTGTTCAGCAGTGAGATTTTTGTTAATGTTTAGAGCTTTTCCTGGCTCAATTTCTACAATCTTGCTATTGTACACAGAAGTAGTAGGTATTTCTTGATCAGGAATATCTTTGAAAGGATCTTCTTCTTCTTTATTATCAAATGCTAACTTGATCATGTGACATTGTAGATGAGATCTGGTTTGTGGTTTATTAATAAAACTATTAATGATATCATCCTCTGTTTGATCTTTAAAATCAAGAGCATTTTCTATAGTTAGAGGTGATCTCATATTTTCCATTAGATATGATGCAGGTTGTTTTTCTATTTTTATTATTGATAGACTTGGCTGGGCTGGGGGATATAGGGCTAAATTCTTGACATATTTTCCCCTTGTTATTGTCATATTTCCTTGTCGACATCCAATATAAGCATCGACAGTTGCCAACCAAGGTCTACCTAAGATCAATGGATGTCCTTCTAGCCGGTTCTTTGGATTAATAACCACGAAGTCAGCAGGGTATTCCTAGGAATCTATAGATACCATTACATCTTGTAATGTACCTTCTAGTTTGACTACCGATCGGTTAGCCAATTCCAATAAGGTTGTTGCTGGTTCTAGTGATGTAATGCCAAGTTTTTGACAGGTGGTGGTTGTTAGAATATTGATTGCTGCTCCCAAATCAACTAAGGCATTTGGAAACAACTGCCCATGGATTTGGACTGTCACTATAGGATTTCCTCGGTCTTCATATTTTACAGGTGTTTCCATTCCTGATAATAAATCAGATAAGGTACTGACTATTTGGACAATAGGATTAGTGGTTGTTCTCCTCTTTGGCTTCATTATGCATAATTCCTTAATGGTTTTTTGATATATAGGAATGTCTTGGATAGCTTGGAGGAGAGGGATTTTTATACACAAATTTTTTAATTCTCCTAGAAGATGAAAATTAGGTTGTTCTAATGGACGAGTTATAATTAATCGTTCTGGGAATGGTGAAGAGGAAGTTGTTACTTGTTGTTGACTTTGTTGTTGATTTTGTTGTTGAAATTCCTTCTCATTCTGTAATGTTCGTTCTACAGGTAATGGATCTTCAATATGAGCATCATTTTTTCTCTCTGTTTCTACTATGCACCCAGACCTTAATTGAATATCATTGCACTCCTTCAGTTCAGTTTATAATTCTTGGAATTCTATTATTTGGACAGACTGAACTGGCCTATTGTTTGGGTTTGGGTTTGGCTGGGCTGGGAGTTGCGGTATTAAGTTGGTCCGGGGGTTTGTATAGGGAGCTAGCAGTGTAGGTTGAGAGAGAGGAATTTATCCGGCTGGCTGATTTGTAGGTATTTTCCAGTTTGACTACCAAGCCCGACTCTGGGAAGTAGAGGGGGACCATTGTGTAGGATAGTTATTTTTCCAAAATGGTGGGAAGAAAGGAAAGCTAGGCCAATTATTTTGGTTTGTTTGATTTGGCCAAGATGTGGGAGGAAATGGCTGTTGTGACCAATTGGGGAAAGGTGGTTGATTTTTCCACATCCCACTATATTGTTGAGCATTATATTGAGGAGGCTGAAAATAAAATGGATCATTTGGCATACCTGATTGTCACGGCTGCCATTGTCGGCGCTGATTAAGCAGACATACCACTTCTAATTCTTCTTTTGCCTCCTTATAAACTGCTTTTAGGCCAGGAAGCGAAGGGAACCCCTCTGTAGGGTGATCTTTTGTACAAATGGCATAGACTTTAATCACATCCAACGAGCATTCTTTGTGGTTGTGTTTCTTCCAACATCTAGGACAGAATATTTCCAAATTTTGCTCTGCTTCTGCTTGTTTCTGTTTGGCTTGCATAATAACAAACTGCGTTGTTAGAGTCCCCAGTATGTCTTTCTTAAAGTCTTCTAGAAAATTTCCAATCTTTGCACGAGTCACACCTTCATTAGAGGTCTTATTTTTCCTTGTAATTATATCACGTTCTGCTGATTTTAACCTTGTATTGCCCCTCGAACCCCTGATACACAAATCAATGATGTTAGGATAACTTTCTTGATATATATCACCTTTTCCCATAATATTCAATGTTTCAACCCATTGATCTTTCATTCCCCTAATTAATGTGGTTTTCAAAAAATTATCAGGTAAGGGTAAAGATGCATAAGGGGATATCTGAAGGTTGTATTGAAACTGTTCCACATATTCTTCCAAGGTTTCATTTGTTTTTGCTGTCATTTGGAATATTTCATCTTTTAATTCCCAAGATCTGAAATAATCTTGATACTTCTTTAAAAATGCAGCTTTCATCTGATCCCAATCAGTTATGACACCCCCACCTAATCCCATAAACCATCGTAAGGCTGCCCCTTTTAATGTTGAAGGGAATAGTTTTAATTTTTGGGGATCGGTGGTATAATCATATCCCCTGCATAGCACATCAAATTCAAACAAAAATGCGTCTAGATCCTCTGATGTTAAGCCATGAAATGTGGGAATATGTTGAAGGGGAATAGCTTTCATAGGTGCGTTGACTACAGTATCTACTATAGGATATTGCAGCGTAGAGGTCTGTTGGGGTGTCTGCTGGTTCTTATTTTGGATATGGGACATTTGATTGAAGATATGCCAATATCCCTATGGGATTTCTAAATAATTTCTAGGTTGATGAGCAGGGGTAGGAATGGCTTCGACAACACTCCCTTTATCTGGAATAATAAGTATTCCCTGTTGACTTACTGTTTGAGGTGATTGAGGACCTTGGTTCTGAATAAGTTGAACAACACTTCCCTTATCTGGGCTGCTTATTGTTTGGGCGATTTTAATAGGAGATTTTGAGTCTCTGGTTTCTCTCGTTTCCCCTTCTCCTTCTCGGAGATTGCTAGAGTTCCCTTCTTAAGGGAAACTTATGCAAGGATTCTCAATTTCTTGGGAATCTTGCTCAATTCCCTCTGTTTGACTGTGTATCTCAGCAAAGGCTTCAGATGGTGATTCTGTAGCTTGAAGGTGTTAGCTACCTATATTTTTCAATCATATCAAGCTGGTGGCTAAATTTTCTTTACAGCCTTCAAGAAACAAATTCAGGCCTAAAAATTGTTGGTACTTGAAGTCTGTTGGTGAGATCACAAACTACTGATTGGTTCTACATTCTCTCCATCCCCTCTGCCTCTGACATACCATGAAAAATCCTGAACAAAAATTGCTGTATCTTCCCCCTTTCCTTTTCCCCTTCTTCCACTTTTGCCTCATTTCTTCGAGTATCCTTTCATCCATAAAATAACCCATTAAACCCTCTTATTCCCCTTATTCCTCCATTAATCTCATTTCCTAAGGTCAAAAACCCACTTTTTGATCTATCAGAACCTTTATTCTCTTACAAAAAATTATTCAAAAACCATAGAAAAACATGCGTTTCTATGTGTTAGGCTTTAGCCCCTCAGGCTAAGCCCCTTTCTATTTCTCCTTCCATATGCCCCCACGCCGGAACCGCGTGCTAAACCCGCCAGGCGCTTAACCTCGGAAATAATTTATTGCCCAAAAACATTGAAAACCTTTGTAAAATGCAAAGACGGGTTTCTTTTATTTTTCCACCAAAGAAAATAATATTAAAATTCCACCGTTGATCTGTCCCACGGATCAACGGTGCGGAGTGTCCCGTCATCTGGTGGACCCCTCCCCCCTTTCCGCTGCGCTGTTTTCCTTTCCCACCGGTTTGCGCCCGCACCACCCTTCGTCCGGACACGGTTTTGTGCCGTCGGCCAGCGATTCCACGCGCCGGCCGACACGTGTTCTCCACCTCACCCCCAAAACCGTCGTTCCGTGCCTTCTCCCCGCGCGTTAAACATTGTCCTATGGCCCCGCAGCGGGATTCGTCCCCGCCGTCGGATCTGGGCCCTCCCATCCGACGGTCCCCGATCACTTTTCCCGCTCACCCTTTAACCAATCCGCTCGTCCGATAAATTTGCCCCGGCGCGTTTAAAATCAAATCCCCGCCGTCGATCTCTGTAGATCGACGGTCTGCATCTCCTCTCCCGATTCCATTATACGGTCCACTTTCCTCTGCGTTGACCGTTTGATTTGCTCCCAACCGTCGATCGCAATACGATCAACGGTCCCAATTTCTCCGTCCGCCCGCACGCCCTCCGATGCAATCTATCCATATAAACGCAGGATTTCCTCATTTTTCTTGTCTTTTGCAGGTTTTCAAAGGTTTTTCCTTCGTATTCTACGAAATCTGAAGGATGAGAGTGACGACTCCAGTCCTCCCAATTTGTCCAAGGAATTGATCATACGGAGAAGAACAAAGATATTTACAAAGCTTCATGAGCTTTGGTTTCCGCATGTCCCTGCAAAGCTTGAAGAAGGCCGCCAATATCAGAGCGGAGAAAGAGTAGCAGATTAAAGGTAGAATGAACCAGAGCAGTGGTTTTGTGAGAAGATTGGCGGGGATTACGGCTAAGACGGTTATCAAAAGCCTAATCCCCGGCTCCGAACACGGATTAAAGCAAAACCTAAAGGTGTTCGGCATACATATCGCCCCCACCGCCATACTTCGAGGCGAATTGATTCCTCAACCACCACAGTGCCACCTATTGCCTCAGAAAGCTCAAACAGAGGATGAATTTATTGAACAGGATCAGATATTATGCCTCGAACAACCAAAGAAGTTATTACTGCACCGGATTTCAACGACAGAATGTTTGCAGAGTAACCCTAACAGTACGCAGAGCCTCAAAGGTCAATATAAGCTCTCTTCGAGCTTACTTTTTAAGTAGAAACACATTAATGCAATATAACACCTGTAGAATTTCTTCATCGAACCTCTCGGGGTCAGGAAGACATTAATTCTGCATTGATTGTGTTTGAGATCTTTTAAACAGATCTCACCTCCTCATCCTTCTATAAATACTTCAATAGAAGATGAGTGAGGGGTTGGATTAGTTGGTTGTTAACGTAATTGCTGAAGCGCTGTAGCTATTTCTGAGTGGAAAACTCTTGACTGTAAATAGTGGTTTCATGGGCTCTTGGAGCTCTGCTTGTAACAGATAGGTTAGATTGTGAAAAGAGATGGATTAAAACATTGGACTTGAAGATTGTAACCGGTTTGAAGCAATCAATACAAGCCGATTTATGGGATCCTGGTCTATGCTGATGGTGATGTTATTCTCACTGTAACTTGTCATTTTATTTCTGTTTTCAATTTGTTTCATTTCCCACTATAAAGAACAGTTTAAACAGTGTTAGAGTTTGCTGTATACCAGTGACCTTCTCTGGCTGAAAAATCTTTATCCCAATGTTTTCTTCTTATTGTGTTATTTAGAAATGATTTAATTCAGTCTAAGCACAGAGATGCTGGCGGTCCCTCATCTTTTCGTCACTGCTGAATGTTGTTTTTAAATGTTACTTTCATATATGTTGTGTAAGGAATGAATTGAGGAAATCAAAGGTTAGCCCCGAGTCCCTTTCTTGTTTGCTCAACTATTTGTCTGTTTCCCTTAGAATGTGTCACAGCTTCGATCATTTCTGAAAGCACTTATCGTATTCAAGCCATTCTCAGGTTATCTGTGATTGTCTGCGTTAACTGCTATGTTGGAGAACTACAGATATAAAAGGTGAGCCCCGCCTCACTAGTTTCTCGTCTCCAAAGGTTGCCTTCTTCAAGTTTCCTTTGTTTTTAACTGCTTTCTCTAGCGTGTTTTACATCAAGCATCGGATAGTTTCAAATTACTTACCGCATCCTAGGCTGTTTAGCAGCTTAAGGGCCCTCAGCCAAAGGCCAAAATAGAGTTTCAAAGTACTTACCAGATCCTGGGCTGCTCTTTGTTCTGCATCTGTTAATTCTCTTTCTTATTGTATCACCCCATTCCATAAATCAAACTTCAAAGAGATCCTTAGGCCTAGATGACTTGCCCCATAGATTACTCTTGAACCTGGATGTTTCAATTAAAGTCTCTTATGACTCCATAGCCCAATGGATTGAAAACTTGCCATCATCTTTCTTTAGAATCAAAGCTTATTCTGTTTGCTTGCAACTTCTCACCTTTGAACCTATTTTCATATAGATCTTTCCGCCTCAGACATCAACTATGTTCAACCATCCGAGAAAACCAAACAAAACCCTTGGCCTTCATAACTAGCCTAATATCATCACCCCAAACTTCAAAGACAATATCCATCTTTGTGCATATTGGAGAGATCCCTCTCCGGATTCAGGAGGGCTAGATCCTAGAATCCCAAAGTTGGTTGAAATGATGTTAACTCTGTGATCGGACTTTGCCAATCTTGCTTGTTACAGAGACCTAACATTTCTGGCGACTCCGCTGGGGAGAACTTAGAGTCTTTTACATTCAAATCAATTTCAAATCTATTCATAAAGGAGCTTGTGTTGCAAACCCAGAATCTTCGTATAAACATCTTGAGAGTAGAAAGCAGCCTTTCCAGGCACTACCAAAGAATGGTGATCATGATAAAACTCGTTTGAATCAGTGACAAACTAGGTCAATCCTAGGGTTCTTTAAAGTCTTTATCTAACCTTGGAAAATCAGCTAGCCTAGCCACAAGGATAGACTGTCTTTGTTTCTTAACTGTAGCTAAGTTTTGAGGCAAAGTTAGGACATTCTTTTAAAACCACAAACATAAACAATTCAGAAAATACCAAAAACATTTCAGATTGGTAGTAAAACACTAGTTTTGATACTTGTATACGTCTTTGATGTGTTTTACCCTATACTCTTAGACAGAGTCTGGAAAGGGCCAGGTAGCCTCTGGATCTCATCCTCTTTTGGGGGTGACATATCTAGTGAATGCCCTCCCAGTCAATCTCTGGTTAGAGTTTGTTGTATTTTGAGATATCCCTGAAAAGAAATGTTCCACAAACACTGGGGTGGACAGTGTACTTCTGTGAAAACTCTCTGAACCTTCCACCTGGCGACTCCACCATCCTGAGCAGACCTTAAGACTCCACTGGGAAGAAACCTTATCATTATTAAATCCTTTAAATTTAGTTAGAAGACTGTAGGATGTGAGTTGAGAAAACAAGATTAGTTAACCGTCTAAAGATTGTCATACCTGGTTGAACCTCTCTTGTTGAAAGTTGGGTCTAAATAGATAAACATTGTGGCTACTAAAAAGATTCACACCAGAGCCCATCCTGACCCCGATCCTCCTGAAATAGTTGACAACCCCGAAAGAATTCTTAGGAGGTCTCCTAGGATACAATCCTCAAATATCTTCAGACCACCCCTAAGAGCCAATTCAGTCCCTGAAAACCTTTCAGCTCTTCATGAATCACAAATTGACTTATTAAACCCACTTAGAACTAGGTCTTTTGGTGATTTAGATCAGTTAGATTCTGAGCCTACCCTTTCATCTCCCGAAACCAGTGGTACTCTTGGGAATAGAGAATCAACACCTCCTGATTTACATTTCTTACATAATCTAGGTGCCTCTCACCCGAGATCCGCTCAGAGATCTACTGCTGTTCCATCCACTTCTGTTCATCCTTCATCCACTGTTCAAACCACTCCATTTCAACCCACACCTCCACTTGTAAACCCACCCCCACCACATATCATGGCAGCATGGTATGCTCCCTTAGTCCTTCCTGTACCATTAGTCAATCTTCCACAGGACTATCAGTCCAAAATTCCATTATATGATGCTAGTAATACCATAACAGCATCTCAACATGTGGACAAGATGAATGACTACTTTGACAGAAATGAAATTGATTATGAATCTGTCAAAATCCGACTGTTTGCTCAAAGTTTGGGGGGAGAAGTCAGGAAATGGTTTAAAGGTTTAACCCCCCATAGCATTAACGACCTTCAAGCCTTCCATCAAACATTCTTAAACAAATGGGAAGTAAGGAAAAACCCTCTCCAAGTCCTTGCCGACTATAATAATCTCCATAGGAACCCTGGGGAGAGTGTACAAGCTTATTGCACCAGATTCAACAGTGTGTATAATGCACTTTCCCCTGAACTAAAACCCCCTCAGGGTTCAGCTCTGAACAAATTCCCTGAAGGATTTGATCCAGACATGACATATTCTCTCAGAGAAAGAGTCTTTGCAACCCTTGAAGATATGCAAAGAGGTGCTCTTTCTGTGGAGGTGAACCTTATGGAGAAAAGAGCGAGGATGAAAGCTGAGAAGAGAGTATCTTTTAGGGAGGAACCCACCCCTCCTACTTCAAGCTCAAAGATGGAAAGAATGATGGAAGAAATGATGAAGAAAATGAGCATTCTAGAGAGAGCACAAGCGAGTCTAAATCAAAACGCTCCTCAAAACAGAAATCAAAACCAGAATCAGAATCTTAGGAGAAATCAGCCTCCAAACAGACCCAGGGAAGATGATCAGCAGATCATTCCTCCCTTTCATCAGAACTTTTTAAGTGAGGTTGAACAAACAGATCAGATAACAGAGGAAGATGATATAAAATTGTTTGGGGTAGATGATGATGACTTTGAGGTTCATTATGATAATAAACAAGGCCTTTATACACCTTATGATGACAGAAGAGATGATAATCAGAATTACTATCAAAACATGGAGAACGCTGTCATAGAGCCTTTTAAGGAGTATGAACTCAGAAGCAAATCTAATCAAAAAACCCCCAACAATAAAAACTCTGACAAACCTTCTCAAAACAGCGCTACAACCAAGACTAAAACAATCAAACAAAAGGACAAAATAGTGGCTGTTGATTCTGGTAGTGGTAAAGAGAAAGACACTCGAAATATTGAAAAACAGAGTGAAAAGACTAATAGTACTAGCACCTCAGTTAGTACTCCTGCAAAAGTAACTGTTTCAACTGTAGATAAACCAAATCAGTAAGTTGTTAGTGCTGATAAAGTGGCAGTAAACAAGGCTGAAGTCAATGCTTTAAAAACTCAAAACCTTTTCAGTCTGGAACAGGAAATCTCAAAGATCAAAATCTCTGTTCCTTTGACTGAGTTGGCTGCCCAACATGTATATAGGTCCAAAATTTTGAAGGCTTTAAACTTGGAGGATAACGAAGATACTCTCAATCTTAGTGATGACCAACCAGAGCTTATTTTCGGTCCAAAGATTGAAGGGAAGTTCCAAGAGGGTCCTGTCCCTCCCTTTTATGTAAGCTTAAACATTCATGACAAAATTCTCCATAATGCTATGCATGACTCAGGCGCTTCCCATAATTTGATGCCAAAAGCTGTAATGGAAAGCCTGGGTCTTGAAATTACCAGACCTTACAAAGACCTGTACTCCTTTGACTCAAGCAGGGTTAAGTGTCTAGGATTGATTAAAGATCTCTGTGTTAATCTGGCCCAAATTCCAGCTAAATGTTTGGTTATGGATATCGTTGTGGCTGATGTTCCCCCAAAGTATGGAATGCTTTTGTCAAGATCTTGGGGGGCTAAGTTACAAGGGACTATGCAAATGGACATGGCCTATGCAACCATCCCTGTCTTCAATCAAACTAGGAGGCTTTATAGGGAATCTCACATGCAATACACAGTAACAAGCCAGGAGCGGCCTCAAAACTCCCCACTTTATGCTATAAACACGAGCCTTGATTCTTTTATCATGTTCAATAATGAAACACTCACCGAACAACCTGTTTCGAAAGAATCCATGGCTGGAGTTAAAGAGGAGGAAAACGATGCTGGATTGCCAAAACAATCTACTATGTCCGAAGGTCCTAGCAAATCAAACACAGATCTTGAACTGCAAGTCATCCATCCATTGAACTTAAATTTTGGCAGTCAGGGAGACAGTCCTCAACCCGATGAAAAACTAGAGGAATCTAATATTACAACGTTCATTCACCAAACGGAAAATCAACCTCTCTGGACTATGTATTTTGATGGGTCATGTACCAAAACAAATGCAGGTGCAGGTGTCTGGATCACTAACACTGAAAACGATCATACAGAATGCATCTCATGCAAATTAAACTTTCAGTGTTCCAACAACATAGCAGAATATGAATCCCTTCTCTTGGGCTTGCAGCTTTTGAAAAAATTAGGTGCCAAGAGAATCGATGTATATGGGGATTCTGAATTAATCATTAGGCAAGTCAATGGGGAGTATAATGAAAATCACCCCAGACTTAGGGCCTACAGGAATGATGTCATTGATCTTTTAAAAACATTTAACGAGTACACCTTATCTTTTGTCCCAAGGAAAAGAAACATTGTTGCCCACAATTTAGCCTTTGCTGCTAGAACCTGCCCAATGCTGTATGATGACACCTCTCAGATAAAATTCAGACCAGCTATCCCAGATAACAAGAAATATTGGCAAGTATTTGATGGAGATAAACAAATAGAAGACTTCATGCAATTCAGAAATGAGTTTGAACCCCATAGTTCAGATTCAGACTATGATACAGACTGCAGTGAAGAAAATTTTCTTGGTGAAGAAGAACCATCTCCACAGCTGGCAGATATAAACCATCAGACTATCATATCTAGAAACCAAACAGAATCAAGTGCAAAACCTGAAACAGAAGAAATGGAAACTCTGCATTCTAATAATGATAGTCTGCCTAAGGGTTTGGCCCCTCTAGAAGAACTATTTGATTTTGATGATGTGGCCCACAAACCAAAACTGGGACCTGTGGAAACTGAAGTGGAGGAATGTAATATAGGCAGTGAGGAAAAACCGAGATTGATTAAACTGTCTAAAACTTTACCAGCTCACATTAAACTCAAATACTTAGAGCTGTTTAAAGAATTTTCTGATGTTTTTGCATGGAGTTACGAAGATCTTAAGTCCTATGACACTGAAATAATACATCACAAAATCCCTCTTAAAGAAAACCAAAAACCATTCAAACAAAAACTGCGCAGAATCAACCCTGTCCAGTTGCCATTGGTTAAGAAGGAAATTATGAAAATGCATGATGCTGGTATTATTGTCCCTATTAGATATTCTGAGTGGGTATCTAATCTAGTGTCAGTTAGGAAAAAGACCGGAGAAATCAGGCTTTGTATAGACTTCAGGAATTTAAACAAAGCTTCATTAAAGGATAACTACCCTTTGCCCAAGATGGATCATATTTTGCAAAGGGTGGTAGGTTCTAAAAGAATTTCTTTGCTAGATGGCTATTCAGGGTATAACCAAGTCCTAGTCCACCCTGATGATCAATTAAAGACAGCTTTTACTACACCCTAGGGCACTTTCATGTATGTGAAAATGCCTTTTGGTTTAATGAATGCTGGAGCAACCTTTCAGAGAGCCATGGACATAGCATTCTCGGAAGAATTAGGCTTCTTCATCATTATCTATCTTGATGATGTAACTGTGTTTTCAAAAACAGATGAAGAACACTTAGAACATTTGAGAAAAGTTTTCGAGAAGTGTAGAAGGTTTGGGATATCTTTGAACCCCAAGAAGACTTTATTTGGTCTCCAAGAAGGTAAGCTTCTCGGACATATCATTTCAGAAGAGGGTATAAAGATAGATCCCATGAGGATTGAGGCCATTTTGCAAATCTCCCATCCTCGGAATATCAAAGAGTTGCAGTCTTTCATAGGAAAGATTATCTTTTTAAGAAGGTTCATCCCAAACTTGGCTGAGCTCCTTAGGAATATCACAAACATGTTGAAAAAAGAGCAAGGGGTAAAATGGACCGCAGAAGCAAAGACATCCTTTGAACTGGTTAAACAAGCGTTAACCAAAACACCAGTTCTCATAAGTCCCGATTTCTCGAAAGATTTTTATATCTTCTCATTTGCATCAGAGCATACTATAGCTGCTGTCCTTTTACAGAAAAACCCACAAGGACAAGAGCAGCCCATTGCGTTCTTTAGCAAGGCATTGAGGGATGCCCCTTTGAAGTATAACATTATGGAAAAACAGGCTTTTGCCCTGGTGAAAGCTTTAAAAGACTTCAGGGTATACATCCTTCACTCTCATATCATTGCCTTTGTCCCAAATTCAGTGGTAAAAGACATTTTAACCCAGGATCCAGACGGTAAGAGAGGTAAGTGGATTGCTGTTATTCTTGAATATGATTTAGAGATTAAACCCACTAAGCTTATCAAAGGTCAGGGTCTAGCTAGGCTAATGGCTGAATCAAATTGTGAAGTTCTTGATATTAATATGATTAATGCTTTGGATGACCAAGAAGAATTCTCAACTCCCATTATTGAAGATTATTTTGCGAATTCTCCTTGGTATACTGATATTGTTTATGTTTTGCTTAATTTAAACGCACCTCCTGGTTTATCCAAAACAAAGGCAAGATTCCTAAAGTTAAAAGCTGTAAACTATTGCATTATTGATAAATGTCTTTATTGGAAAAATGCTAGTGGTATATTGCTTAAATGTTTGCCTGAGTTTGATGCAGAAAAGATTAAGAAGGAATTCCATGAAGGAGAGTGTGGAGGCCATTTATACTGGAAGTCAACAGCCAACAAAATTTTGAGGGTTGGTTTCTATTGGCCTACTCTTTTTCCTGATGTACATAAACTGACAACCACTTGCCATAAATGCCAATTGTTTGAAGGCAAGAGAAAATTACTACCCCTTCCTCTGCATCCAATTACTGTTGAAGCCCCTTTTCAACAGTGGGGACTTGACTTCATAGGAGAAATCCACCCATCATCTTCTGCCTAGCACCGGTGGATCCTCACTGCCACAGACTATTTCACTAAGTGGATAGAAGCCATTCCGTGTAGACAGGCCAATGATTCAGTCATCATTAAATTCATAGAAACTAACATCCTTTCCAGATTTGGCTGTCCTACCAAGATCATTACAGATAATGCAGCAGCATTTGGATCAAAGAGAATGGTAGAATTCTGTCATAAATACCAGATAGTACTGGGGCACTCCACTGCCTATTACCCTCAAGGTAATGGACTTGCAGAGTCTTCCAACAAAAGCTTAGTGAACATAATAAAGAAACTGTTGGAAGGCAACAAGAAGTCTTGGCACACAAAGCTGATTCATGCACTCTGGGCTGACAGATTGACTCTGAAGAAATCCATTGGTATGTCACCCTTCCAGCTTGTGTATGGTACAGAGGCAATTTTTCCCAGCAGTCTTGGTGTACCAGTTATGAAAATAATTCAAGAACTCCAAACTGAAGAGGATGACATAATCAGAAGAATAAATCAAACCATTCATCTTCAGCAAACCAGAGAGGAAGTGTACAACAAAGCATTACAGAAACAAGACAATATCAAGAAGATATTTGACAGAAGAGCAAAGGCCAGCAATTTAAAAATTGGGGACAAAGTCTTAAAGTGGGACTCAAAGAGGGAAGACAAGGGAAAGCATGGTAAATTTGAAAATCTGTGGCTTGGCCCTTACTCCATTCATTCAGTAGCTGGAAACAATGCATTCTTCTTACAAGAGATGAATGGGACAGAATTGTTTGGAGGTCCTGTCAATGGCAGGATGCTTAAACATTACCTTTCTTGAAAATACTTCATGCTGAAGCCTTTTTTCCTTTTCCATTGTAAATACTACATTCACCATTTCATTTGAAGTTATGAAAAATCAAAAAATACAAAAACAAAGAAAAAAAGAAAAGAGGGCAGAAAAGAAAAAACAAGAAAGGCAAGGCCCCATGCCAAAAAAAGAGAAATGAATCTGAAAGTGTGCAAGCATAAATGACACTCCTTTAAACACACTTCTAATTGGTCAAACTGTTTAATCTTGACTGATTAGCTTTCAATTTTCTGCTGATAGGGTAGCAAATTTGATTTGCCCAAACTGTTTAATCTTGGCTTATCAGTAGATAGAGTAGGGTAGAAATCAAGGTTCAAACAAACTCAAAATCTGAACCAAAGTTTCCAAAGAGATGACTCAAAGCTATTTTAATTTTTGAGTCAAAGAAAAGACCTGGTTCTAATTCACTCAAAACTCGAACCAGAAGACAAGCAAAGATAGCTCACTGAAAAGAAAAAGCAGAGCTGTGAATATGAGGGAAGGCCACAATGAGAAAATTTTCAGATCTTAAGCCTTCTGTTTTGATTTTAAATTTTCTGCAAATAATAATCTATGTGCAGCTTGTCTTTATGCCATAGATCATAGCAAGTCATACAGTTCAATCTTGGCTTGGCTATTTTTAAATTTCTGTTGTAGAATTTAGAGAATGAAAGTTTGTTGGACTGTTTAATCCCAACAAACAGTAGAATAGGTAGAGGAATATCTGAACTCAACTGTTTAATCTGAGTTCAAGGAGAAGTAAGGAGTAGAAGTAGATTAGATTTACTGCTTTCAAAAGACTAAAATTTTGTGTTAAGAGTTTGCCAATCCAAGTGCACTCTGAAGAAGAAAAAATGTTAGATCAGTAGGATTGGGGTAGGTAG
This sequence comes from Pinus albicaulis, assembly GCA_034641835.2. Lineage (NCBI taxonomy): Eukaryota > Viridiplantae > Streptophyta > Pinopsida > Pinales > Pinaceae > Pinus > Pinus albicaulis. The sequence goes on from CM076578.1 coordinate 1,899,513,433, forward strand.
AAGTTGTATTGAGGAAATTCATCTCTCTTTAAATGAATGACCTTATTTTGTCCAGAAGAAAAGCAAGAGCAAGTGATCAGACACCAGACACCAGTCAGCATCCCAGAGAAATCAAGTCTGAATTCTCGATGTCTTCAAGAAGACGCCATCCCCAAGTGGAGCCACTGTTAGCCACCTATATTTTTCAATCATATCAAGTTGGTGGCTAAATTTTCTTTACAGCCTTCAAGAAACAAATTCAGGCCTAAAAATTGTTGGTACTTGAAGTCTGTTGGTGAGATCACAAACTACTGATTGGTTCTACATTCTCTCCATCCCCTCTGCCTCTGACATACCATGAAAAATCCTGAACAAAAATTTCTGTATCTTCCCCCTTTCCTTTTCCCCTTCTTCCACTTTTGCCTCATTTCTTCGAGTATCCTTTCATCCATAAAATAACCCATTAAACCCTCTTATTCCCCTTATTCCTCCATTAATCTCATTTCCTAAGGTCAAAAACCCACTTTTTGATCTATCGGAACCTTTCTTCTCTTACAAAAATTATTCAAAAACCATAGAAAAACATGCGTTTCTATGTGTTAAGCTTTAGCCCCTCAGGCTAAGCCCCTTTCTGTTTCTCCTTCCATATGTCCCCACGCCGGAACCGTGTGCTAAACCCGCCAGGCGCTTAACCTCGGAAATAATTTATTGCCCGAAAAACATTGAAAACCTTTGTAAAATGCAAAGACGGGTTTGTTTTATTTTTCCACCAAAGAAAATAATATTAAAACTCCGCCGTTGATCTGTCCCACGGATCAACGGTGTGGAGTGTCCCGTCATCTGGTGGACCCCTCCCCCCTTTCCGCCGCGCTGTTTTCCTTTCCCACCGGTTTGTGCCCGCACCACCTTTCGTCCGGAAGTGGTTTTGTGCCGTCGGCCAGCGATTCCACGCGCCGGCCGACACGTGTTCTCCACCCCACCCCGAAAACCACTGTGTCGTGTCCATCTCCCGCGCGTTAAAAATGGTCCCATGGCCCCGCAGCGGGATTCACCCCTGCCGTCGGATCTGGGCCCTCCCATCCGACGGTCCCTGATCACTTTTCCCGCTCACCCTTTAACCAATCCGCTCGTCTGATAAATTTGCCCCGGTGCGTTTAAAATCAAATCCCCGCCGTCGATCTCTGTAGATCGACGGTCTGCATCTCCTCTCCCGATTCCATTATACGGTCCACTTTCCTCTTCGTTGACTGTTTGATTTGCTCCCAACCGTTGATCGCAATACGATCAACGGTCACGATCTCTTCATCCACCCGCACGCCCTCTGATGCAGTCTGTCCATATAACGCAGGATTTCCTCAATTTTCTTGTTTTTTGCAGGTTTTCAAAGGCTTTTCTTCGTATTCTATGAAATCTAAAGGATGAGGGTGACGACTCCCATCCCCCCGATTTGTCCAGGGAATTGATCATACGGAGAAGAACAGAGATATTTACAAAAGTTTCATGAGCTTTGGTCGCCGCACGTCCCTGCAAAGCTTGAAGAAGGCCGCCAATATCAGAGCAGAGAAAGAGTATCAGATTAAAGATAAAATGAACCAGAGCAGTGGTTTTGTGAGAAGATTGGCGGGGATTACGGCTAAGACAGTTATCAAAAGCCTAATCCCCGGCTCAGAACACGGATTAAAACAAAACCTAAAAGTGTTCGGCAGACAGATCGCCTCCACCGCCATACTTCGAGGCGAATTGATTCCTCAACCACCACAGTGCCACCTATTGCCTTAGAAAGCTCAAACAGAGGATGAATTTATTGAACAAGATCAGATATTATGCCTCGAACAACCAAAGAAGTTATTACTGCACCATATTTCAACGACAGAATGTTTGCAGAGTAACCCTAACAGTACGCAGAGCCTCAAAGGTCAATATAAGCTCTCTTCGAGCTTACTTCTTAAGTAGAAACACATTAATGCAATGTAACACCTGTAGAATTTCTTCATCGAACCTCTCGGGGTCAGGAAGACATTAATTCTGCATTGATTGTGTTTGAGATCTTTTAAATAGATCTCACCTCCTCATCCTTCTATAAATACTTCAATAGAAGATGAGTGAGGGGTTGGATTAGTTGGTTGTCAATGTAATTGCTGAAGCGCTGTAGCTGTTTCTGAGTGGAAAACTCTTGACTGTAAATAGTGGTTTCATGGGCCCTTGGAGCTCTGCTTGTAACAGATAGGTTAGGTTGTGAGGAGAGGTGAATTAAAACATTGGATTTGAAGATTGTAACCGGTTTGAAGAAATCAATACAAGCTGATTTATGGGATCCTGGTCTATGCTGATGGTGATGTTATTCTCACTGTAACTTGTTATTTTATTTCTGTTTTCAATTTGTTTCATTTTCCACTATAAAGAACAGTTTAAACAGTGTTAGAGTTTGCTGTACACCAGTGAACTTCTCTGGCTGAAAAATCTTTATCCCAATGTTTTCTTCTTCTTTTTTTTGTAAATCTGTCTACTTCTATATTAGTACAAAAATAAATTACAAAGAGGCTGAGGCCTCACCGAGCTAGCCCAGAGAAGAGGCATACTTATCAAAAGACCAAGACTGTTGACTGACTGAGATAAACTTTAAAGACCAGGACCTTGTACTACTGTCGAAACAGCTGATACTGAAAACCAAAATGATGATTGGAGCGCTAGACTCGCTACAACAAGTGTGACCAAGACAGACATAATCCAGGGCAAAAAATACAGACATATAGAAGGATGCGCTAAAGCTGTGTCTTGCGCCTGAAAGCATGGAAAGCTGTGCGTAGGGAGCAACAAGTCGACTACGGAGAAATACATTAAAACACTGACCAAAACTATGACAAAGAAGGGCGAAGAACCCCTTCTGAATACCTGAAAGCCAAAACTGAAGAGCAGAAACCATTATGCGTCGTTGGAGGGCGAGGGCGCTTCTTCCACCACAGGGCAAGCATATGGACTGAGTTCAGCATCTGCAGAGGGTGAAGGAGCTTGACCTGAAGGCGCGCTCGGCCTAGCTTGCTGGAGCTCTGGCTGAGAGGCTGAAATACCCTGAAAACTTTGCAGACTAACCCCTGGCGGGCAGAATAGTAAACCTTCTTCAGAATCCGGAACAATGCCAGTTGAAGCAGAGGGCGGAGCTTGGGCTGTCGGGTTAATCCTGAATTTGATGGAGACCGAAGCAATGAAATCATGGCGGTTGAAGGAACAAGGATAATTGAAGCGAGCCGAATGGAAGTGCTCAGTGGAGGTAAGGCGAACATGGGCCGCAGAGGTAGAAGGCCGTCTGCCACGCCCTCGACCTCGTCTTCTGCTGGAAACCACCGAACGACCAACCTCTGTATCCGAAGATTCCGACGAGGTGGCGGAGGAGAGAAATGCAGGTGGTGTAATGGCCTGCCCCCGAGAAGACCCTCTTCTGCTCGACATTTTGGGCCTCAGACGAGGCATATTGAGAATGGAAGGGTAAGCTGTCCAAGCAATCGAGAAAGGAAAGGAGCGCAAGCTCTGAGACTGTAAAAAACCAATGAACGGACTATGAAAGTTGCAGAACCGACCACAAGAGACGTGAAGACCCTCCGCCAGCTCGGAACAGCAACCTAAACGACACCTCTTGCCATTGCTGGTGCGCAACCAAGGTTCGAAACTGACCTGAGAGCAACTGGAATTCAACGGAGGGACAAACAACACTGGATGTATAGACGCCATTGCAATGTAATGGTCGAGAAAACGAGGCAGGAGGAGCTGCATTAAAGCAGCAATAACTATATACACTGTCATGTTTGAGGTGAGCTCGGAGCGCGTAGGGGTGGCGGTGGTGGTAGACCACGTGCCCACCCGCCCCCTTGTCAGCAGATCATAATGCGACTCGTACATCTGCATCCGGGACCAATGTTTTCTTCTTATTGTGTTATTTAGAAATGATTTAATTCAGTCTAAGTACAGAGATGCTGGCGTTCCCTCATATTTTCGTCACTGCTGAATGTTATTTTTAAATGTTACTTTCATATATGTTGTGTAAGGAATGAATTGAGGAAATCAAAGGTTAGCCCCGAGTCCCTTTCTTGTTTGCTCAACTATTTGTCTGTTTCCCTTAGGATGTGTCAAAAGCTGACTAGTTTCAAAGTACTTATCAGATCTTGGGCCATTCTGTGTTATCTTGGTGATTGTCTTGGAAAGTAACTAAGTAAAGGAGAACTAAGATGAGGAGAAAGGTGAGCCCTGCCCACTAGTTTCTGCTCCAAAGGTTGCCTTTCAAGTTTCCCTTTGTTTTTAATCTGTTTTGCTAGCAGAAGTATATTAAAGGCTGGATAGTTTCAAAGTACTTACCAGATCCTAGGTTGCTTCTATGTTTTCTTAAGTGCCTGGTCAAAGGCTGGCTAGTTTCAAAGTACTTACCAGATCCTGGGCTGCTCTTTGTTCTGCATCTGTTGATTCCCTTTCTTATTGTATCACCCCATTCCATAAATCAAACTTCAAAGAGATCCTTAGGCTTAGATGACTTGCCCCATAGATTACTCTTGAACATGGATGTTTCAATTAAATTCCCTTATGACTCCATAGCCCAATGGATTGAAAACTTGCCATCATCTTTCTTTAGAATCAAAGCTTATTTAGTTTACTTGCAACTTCTCACCTTTGAACCTATTTGCATATAGATCTTTCCGTCTCAGACAGCAACTATGTTCAACCATCCAAGAAAACCAAACAAAACCCTTGGCCTTCATAACTAGCCTAATATCATCACCCCAAACTTCAAAGACAATATCCATCTTTGTACATATTGGAGAGATCCCTCTCCGGATTCAGGAGGGCTAGATCCTAGAATCCCAAAGTTGGTTGAAATGATGTTAACTCTGTGATCGGACTTTGCCAATCTTGCTTGTTACAGAGACCTAACAGAAGGGAACTAGTAAGCTGTCTAGAAATAGCTTTTCTAAATCCTACTGATGGCTGAGATTCGGTTTTCTTAAGGATTTCTTCAATAAGAGTTGTTCACCCAAGGGTCACCGGTCCCTTAGGTTTTTTAGTTTTAGGAGGAATTTTTTTTTTCTTAGTTGGTCTATTCATTCAAGAAAACAAACCTTCATTCCTACCTAAAAAAACAAGCTTACCTGCTTCTACTGTGAAGCGGGCTGCGAGCAAGTGTGTTTCTTGCCCAGTGCGCAGGTTCTTACCTTCCTTCTTTAATACCAAATTATTCACAAGCAGGAGAAAATCAGCTATGCATGACTCCTTTGAAATGACATACACTCTCCCCGACAACGGCGCCAAAATTTTGGGTCGTAAAAAGGTTTCTTTTGAACACCTAATTAGCCTACATTAATCATCAATCTGGGAGCTACTTTTTATTTCAAGAGTGTACTCTGTCTGAGGCTGTAATTATCTAAGAGAAATGCTATGAAGATGTAGTACAGAACGTTAAATGCAAAAGTAACAAATGCTCATAAAAAAATCTAATTACAGTGACAAGAATAGAAATGCTCTAAAAATGAAACTACAACAATCTGCAAAACATCGATCAGGGATACAGTAGCAATAACTCTTTCCCTTAGAAATCGATGCAAGATAACCAATCTGGGGACTTGGAAGCAATAACCAGTGTCCTCTACAGTTGGCAATCTTTAAAGAAATTGAAATAAAAGCAAACTCAATCTTCGTACTAATGAAAATAACTAAAAGGAACAAAATCTGGAAAGGAACAACAACATATAACTATAACTCATCTATTTGCTAATCGAAAGCTATGAACAAACAATGAATAGAAATGGAGCAACAATATGAAATGAACAACAATTATAGTTCTGACGCAATCGAACAACTAGATTTCCACACTTCAATCCTGTCGACAGCCAATCACTACGCAACAATCAATTATAACAAATCATAACTTAATGGAACAACAACTTGAATCAGATACAGAACAGCAAAGCTTTATAATGATAACAAGATAACTGAATAACAAATTTGCTTCTCGTAAAGGATAAAATAGCAATGAATCTGTATTTGATCTAAAAATGATAAATCAATTCTGAAATAAACAGTAAACACACTTCACACAACAGTAAGAAAGGATTAAAAATACAAACAACAAAGTGATTCCACCAGAGCCGGGCCCTTAGCGCCAGTGAAATACTGCTAGGCTAATTCAGAACTTGGAAGGTGAAACGAAACGCGTGTCCTATATTAAACAAACATAAAGCATTACGAAGGAGGTTCTCTTGAAGCCGAGAGTAAATAAAACATTATATTACAAAGGAAATGTTTAATTGTAAAGCTTTTCGACCAGCTCACTCTCTCAACAACACAGTCCCTTTGTCACTAAAGGACATTGCTTTATATATCAAATCTCGATGGGCAAATCAAGGAATAAGATGAATTTGAACAGCGATCCCTCAGGATCGAAGGATCCTGAGGGATTCACTCCTCTTTGTTTAGTCATCATCCTGTTTACTCCGACCGAGGCCAAGATGTCCCTTGCCTTTTCTTGGCAATTCGTTCAGATCCCCTTGCCTTTAGCTAGATATGGTTCAACGCTGATGGAGCAGCAGTTACATTCATTTCAGCCCCACCTTTTGTGCAGTTGTTCACCTCGTTGAATTCCTATTTTGTCAAAAAAAAAAAACCTTTATCCATATTTTTACAATAAACATAAAACTTTCCAATTCTATTATAATTCTTACAATAAATTACCTTTCCAAGGCAAAAATGAGTATCTCTATGGTAAAAGAATGAGAAGATACATAGTAATTTCATACCTTTTTCACTGCCCAATAACAATCACTGCTGAAGAATGGCTCTGAATGAACCCGAATTGGTCTAGCCTTGCTCACACAATCCTCATTGGCATCTCCAACCATTGTGTGTTGCAAATCATGCAACACTATAGTCACAACTGATAGTCACACTACTCTTTCACCTACCTCTTCACTGGTCTCCACTGAAACTGTACATGCACTGTAGTTAACTAATGTATTCTTCAGTTGATTAATGAGTTAATAATTAGTGAATTAATTAATAATTAATTCACACCACTCTCACTAGTGTATCAATTAGTTAGACTAGATACAACTAGCTCAACTATGTTTAACTAAGTTAAACTGAACACAACTCCACCAACTACGTCAATAACTCCACAAAACTCTGTCACGTGAGTTCTAACTAAAGTCTCCATGAAATATCTCCACTTAACCCTCAGGAATAGCGTAATTTCTTCTATAAGCTCTTGTGCCACATGTTTGTGCTCAACCTAGTGTTCCTAAATTGAGTTCATTAATTGTCAACCAAGGTTGGTAAACTGCTGAAGTGTGGTCCACTATATGTGCCTAGGTATTTGTTTCTCACTATGTTGTGTTTAGTGTTTTTTGATGTTTTTGGTTTTATGGTTTTATGTTTTAAAAGGGAAAGAACTAAATGCTGGTGAAAAGAAGCTATTGGTTATATTAAAGTAGAACAAGGCCTAAACTATGGATGGCAAACAACAAATGCAAATACTAAAAAAGAACAAAGCCTAAATTATGGCTGGCAAACAACAAATGCAAAGCTTGATAATGACTTCATTGCAAGGAAATAAATCACAACATGAGCTTGAACTTATCCAATTCATTCATTAAAAATGTGGTGGAAGAGCTTGAGAAATGGACAAGTTAAGTGTGAATGAAGTTCTCCTAAATAAACAATCAACTTACAATGTTACAACATCTCATCCATGATTAAAGGTTTATTGGAACATATTTGGAAAAGAACATTTGTAGCACAATAAGATTTTTATTCTAAACTAACTTCTAATTCTGTTCTGCAACTCAATTTAGCACCACTAGGCCTCACTCAAAAGTTATAGGTTTCTTTTTTTTAGAATGGTCCTTGAGAAAAGGCTTGTTTGTGAAATGGTAAAAAGGTTGCAAAATACTCCAGGCCTTAGACTGAGACTAGCTTATGTCCAGATGATTATGTATTAATATGAGGTTGGAACAAAAGAAGTTTTTTTTTGTTGTAAATAATGAAGACCGTGGTATCTAAATTTAACAACTAATACAATTTAAAATGCAATGGATAACAACTAAACTGGAATGCTAATACAGTGAGCTAAGACTAAACTAGAATGCTACTAATCTACTTGAAGTACAGTGAACAGAGTTAAATTAAAATGCTATTATCAAACTTGAAATGTAGTGACAGATCTGAACTAAATTAAATCATCCTCCGGAGTGTTATGACTAAACTAACATGCAGCTAGTCTATTGGAATTCTACAGCCCATTTTGTTCAATGTGAATGATATTTTGGAAGAGTTTGTAAAAACAATTCTGGCTATATTATTCAATGCAATTGAACATAAACATAAGATTTGCAAGCAAATACAATTAAAATCTAAGATACCATAGTTTTTTCTTATTCATTGTTAATGATGTTTTGGAAGAGTTTGTAGGAGTAGGACCGGTTGTGACACTTAGTGTAAACAAGCATAAATCATAAAATTCGAAAGGAAATGCAACTAAAACCTACAACACCACAACTATGCCTTATTCATCGTGATGATATTTTGGAAGAGTTTATAAGAGTAATTCTAGCTGTGATGATCAATGTAAACAAGCATGAAACATAAACTTCAGAAACGTGCTTAAGCTAGAAATGAAAAACGAGACTAAAATACTTATCTAAACCGTATAAACGAGGCTGCTCAGGAGGCAGGGGCCCTCTACCACGGGAGTAGCACACAAAATATACTTCAATATTGACTCAATTATTTCAATAAAGTGATACTTCTTGCATTAGAGAGAAATTACTTCAAAACATAGTGTTTTCGTACTTCTGAAATCTAGCAATCAACCACAAAATATAACCTTGTCCCTCGGTTTCCTGAGCCATATTTATAATCAAAATTACATAACTATCTAGAGATAACCCAGGGATAATTGTCTTTCCAAATAAAAACCAAACTATGACTCTAATGGTGGTCACGTAATAGAATTAAGGACATCTGGACTGTCCTTGTCCTATTAGGAGTCTCTCTCCTAGTTTGAGTTCCCACGTACATAACCGCCTACAGAATTCCGTTCAAACTTCGTGGAGAGAAAAAAATGATGAGGGAATGATGTGGAATACGCCCATATGTTTTTTTCTCCAAGATGACACCTGGAACCTGCATAGAGATGAAGACAGCTGCAGAATCGTCAACTAGCTACAGAATGTCTACATTCTGTAGCTAGATCTAGTTCAAAAAGTACTACAATGACAAAATCATAAAAACATAGCAAGTTAGTCATGATATTCATTCTTAAATCAATTTCAACTAATTCTATTGATCATTTGAGCCTGTAATTAGTAATGGATAAAGGAAATGGAGTGGAATGTGGTGGAAGAAAGAACATCTTTGGAGCTCAACATACCCCCACTGTTAGGTTCTTGCATGTCCTCATGCAACTATTCCATAAACTCTGAGACCTCTGCAAGGACATCCAACCCTCTTCTTTTGCTTTGCCTGGAAGTCAAAGGCCTTCTGGGCTTTCTTGTGACTAACTTAAATCTCAAATTTGTGAGTGCCCTGGTTAACTTTTTATTTCTCTTTTTCAATTTTTCACTGACCTTGTATAACTTTTTCATTTGTAGAGACAGAGTTGAATTCATATCAATTTTCAATTTAACCTGCTCTCTCAGAATTTCATTCTCATTCTGGATATGCCGGTTGAGTACTTCTAACTCATACCTATCTCTTCTTAGCATATCAATTTTAGACTTTGGTGGGCTAGGAGTTCCGTCTCTAGATTATGAAGCTCTCCTCTCTAATGACTCAATATAATTGTAAACTTGTTGCTGTGCTGGGTCAATTTCTGGAACTTCTTCATCAAAATCCTCCTCAGTAGGTGTTTCTTCATCTTCTATGTTTATGACTCCAGTTTTTTTAACCTTTTTTTTCTTTAGTATCCCTCTAAGTATATGGCTCCTTCTGGGTTGAGATGGCCCTTCTCCTTTCTCTTTGGAAAATTTTCTTATTATTCTCTATTTCTTAAGATGCTTCTTAATCTAAGTCAATTTATCAGAAATCATTTCTTCACTGCTTTCTTGTATTGTTTTACCAGTTTCAGTTTTGGAGGTTTTCCATCTTCTGCTTCTTTTTGTAGGTTTGTCTTCAGGTGGAGGTTCCTTGGGTTCCTCAAAGTGATTTCTCACTAAGAAGTCTTCCCAATTATCTCCCATTTTACTCAAATGATGTTCAATCAAAATTTTGACTAAGCCATGGTGGTATAAGGTTGTTTCCAGAAATTGAATTCTCTTTTGAACGCTTGAGGCCATTTTCTTTAAACTTTGAAGCAAGAAAAAGGGAAATTGAGTTCTTCTTCTAGGAAATGCATTATCAACCGAATATGATAGACATAGAAAGTACCATATCTTCCTTCACAAGTGATGAATTTTTGCAAGATAAGCAACATGTTCCTCCATTTGTTCTTTGGTGCAGAGCTAGGGATACCCTTTTTAAAAATGGTAACATCCATACCTGGTGACTTGAGTATCTGCTTTCATGCTTCGTTATGAAATTCTCTATTCTTGAACCACCTTTCTCCTTGTCTGGGAAATTCGGTTTCTTCTGCAATGGAAGCTTCTGTAATGGTGAATTTAATGTCTCGTATCTCAACCTCAGTTCCTTTGAAGGATCTTGCAAACGTTTTTGTCACCTCTTTCTGAAACCCACTAAATTTTTCAAAGAATTGCAACCACCCTGCTTGTTGTAACATTTCTCTGACTTGAGGATAACCTTCCAAGTACTTAGTGCCAACTGGTTCAGTCCTCACTATAAGACCCATAACTCCTCTTTCCAACCTTAAAATTGTTTCTCCTCTATTCACGGTGACAATGGTTGTTACAGAGATGCCTCTGTTTCACAGACCGGAATGGTTAAAAATTGGCTATGGGAAAGAATGATATGGAGTGATTGCGGAATGAATATAATGAGGTGAGGATGATGTATATTAGTTGAAGGATATCACGGAAGAAAAGACCGTGGAGATATTTTGTAACGAATTCAAAATCATCATTAAATGCTTTGGCCTAGTGACATGACTAATCCAATCACTTCAACACTTTAACCGTTTAGATTTTTAAATGATGATCAAATATGGGATTTGAAATGGTCGAATAGAAGGATTTTTATCCAAAGTTTTTGCGGGAGGTTGGTTAGGCATGATCAAAAAAATTAATTAAATTTTTTTTTTGAATTATTCATAACTTAACTATACTAAAATATTTCATGATATGTCATTATAATCAAAACTTTTACCTTTGCCTTTCCTCTGATTTTTTGTGTTCTTCATATGCTTTGTTCTCTCCTGAAAATCATTAATTTTTGAGTCTTCATAACCTTCTTGATTTTTCTTGTTGTCATGGTTATGCAGGATCATTTTATTGCAGATCAGGTGATTACTAGATAGTGCCTTCAGGATCTCTGGCTGCAGAATGTCTGTCTGGCTGCAGAATGTCTAACTGGTTGCAGAATGTACCTGTAGAAGACTTGAAACATAAAATGGAATGGTTTGGAGCATGAATGGAATGTTGTATGGAATGAGTGAGAATGGATAATAAAATATGGTGTAATGGGATATGAATGAAGTGAGTAATGGAGTGGAATGGATCACATCTTATGAAATGGAGTGAAGTATGAGAAGTGGCCTACAATTCATGATATGTATTTTTCAATTGCAGAAAAACATCAAACTTTAAAAATCTGGAATGAAAATGAGGTGGACCATGGAGTGAAGTGAATGAAGTGTGGATGAATGAATGAAATGGAGTATGGATGAATGAATGGAATGGAAAATGAGATGGACCATAAGTGAAATGGATCTGCACTTATGATTTTGTAATAACTACTTGCAGAAAGAACAATTTTGAAAAGCTAGAGTGTTAGAAAGATTCTGATTTTCACTCCACCTTTTCTATATAAACATGCCAATCAATGATTGGTTTTCATGTTTATACTTTATTTTTTTATTTTTATTTATTTATTTATTTCAATATCTGACTTCAGAAAATTCACATAAGTTGATGAAGAAGAAAAATTCTTCTTCATTAACTTCATATCACTGCTTTCCTCGAATTTCTTGACAAATTCTTCTCTTGAGAGTGGCTTATGATACAGCTTCAATCTATGACCATTCACAAGAAAGGTGACCTTCTCTTCATCTATTGTCCTGATTTTTATTTCTCCATTGTAAAAAATTCTTATGATTTCATATGGCCCAAGCCAATGTGTTTGGAATTTACCTTGAAAATCCTTGAAATTTGAATCAAACAAAAGAGCCCAGTCACCTTCCTTGAACTTCTTTTCCTTGATGTACTTGTCATGCCATCTAGTCCTTTGCTGTTGGACTAGACTTGTTTTCTGAATTGCATCTTGTCTGATCTCATCCAATTCATTAATATGCTCCAATCTGTGCTTTTGTGCCTCTGATAGATCAAATCCTAGCTGAACTGCCATTTTGAAATTTTGAATCTGGAACTCTATGGGAAACAAAACTTTCTTTCCATAAACAAGTTCATAAGGAGTATGGCCTATTGTGCTTCTCCATGTAGTTCTATAAGCCCACAAGGCTTCAGGAAGCCTATCTACCCAATCTCTTCTATGTAAATGGACAGTCTTTGTTACGATCCCTTCAATAACCTTATTAGTAGATTCCACTTGACCATTTTCTTGTGGATGATAGGGAGTGGATTTTCTGTCTGATTTTGTACCTCTCCATCATTTGTTCCACTATCCTTGATCTGAATTGAGCTCCTTGATCTGTAACAATTTCCCTTGGGACACCAAAATGAGTAAAAATATCCTCAAAAAGAAAATTAACTACAGATGCTGCAGTAGCAAAAAGTAATGGCTTGGCCTCTACCCATTTGGTAACATAATCAGTACAAACTAATATATATCTCTTTTGTCTTGATGGAGGACTAATAGGTCCTACAAAATCAAAAACCCATTTTTCAAAAGGTTCAATATGTACCTGAGGTTGTAATGGCATCTCACCTGAAGGAGAAAGCTTCCCTACCCTTTGGCAATTGTCACACCTTTTGACATACTCTTTAACATCTTTAAACAAGGATGGCCAATAATATCCTAAATGAAGGATCTTATAGGATGTCCTCTTATCAGAAAAATGTCCACCACAAGGTTCATCATGACATGCTTTGAGAATCTCAGGCATCTCATCTTCCCGAACACATCTCCTAATGATAAAATCTGGACCAATCTTGTACAACTCATTAGCAACCCATGAATATTTTGCACTATCATAAATGATTTCTCTTTTATCTCTTACATTCATTATTGAAGGAAATTTTCCTGAAACTAAATAATTAGCAATGTCAGCAAACCAAGGAGTTTGGGTAGAAATTGCAAAAAGATATTCATCAGGAAATTGATCTTCAACTGGAGTGTCATCTTTGATTTTTTGGAGTCTAGATAGGAAATCAGCTACTGTTTTTTGTTTTCCAGGCATATCTAGAATGATAATGTTGAATTCTTATAAAGCAATAACCATCTTATGACTCTGCCATTAGTAATTGATTTGTTCATTAAGTATCTAATTGCAGAATGATCTCTTTGAACAAAAGTTTCATAGCCTGTTATATAGTGTCTGAATTTGTTTATGGCATGAACAACAACTAAAAATTCTTTTTCAGTTACAGTATATTTTAACTCTGCAGGAGTCAAATTTTTATTGGTATAGTAGATGGCATAAGGAATCAGGTCTTTTTGTCCCAATACTGCTCCTAGAGCTGTATCTGAGGCATCTGTTGAAATATGAAAAGGTAACTTCCAGTTAGGTCCCCTTAAAATAGGTGCTTCAGAAATTTTTGTTTTCAGGGTCTCAAAGGCTAAGTGGCAATCAGAATTCCATTTGTATTCACAATTTTTGGTAAGTAATTTTAAGAGTGGAGATGCTATCATGGTGAAGTTTTCTATAAATCTTCGATAATATCCTCTAAATCCTAGAAAACTCCTAACATCTTTTTGACAACTTGGAATAGATAAATTAGAGATGACTTCAACTTTCGACTCATCAACTCTAATCCCATCCCCTGAAATGTGATGTCCTAAAACAATTCCTTCAGAAAACATCATAAAACAATTTTCATGACTAAGTGCAAGATTTGATTATTTATATCTTTTTAAAACTTTTTCCAAGTCTTCAAATGTGTTTCCATAAACTGTGAAATCATCCATATATACCTCTACACAATCATGTATTAGATCTGAAAAGATTCCTAATACTTCCCTTTGAAATGTTGTAGGTGCATTGCATAATCCAAATGGAAATACTCGGTAAGCATAGGTACCCCAAGGATAGGTAAATGTGGCTTTGTCTTGGTCCTCAAGCGCTACTTGAATTTGATTATAACCACTAAACCAATCTAGAAATGAGAAGTACTTTTTTCCAGCTAAGGTATCTAACACCTGATCTATGAAAGGTAGGGGAAAATGATCTTTAAGAGTAGCTTTGTTTAATTATCGGTAGTCAATACATACCCTCCATTTACCATTTTTCTTTGGCACAATTACCAAAGGAGAAACCCACTGACTATCTGAAATAGGATAGATAAAGTTGACATTCAACAATTTCTGTAATTCTTCTTTAACAATCTCCCTAAGATTTGGATTCATCCGTCTTTGAGGTTGTCTGATTGGTTTACAATTTTCCTCTATGTAGATGTGATGAGTGCAAGTCTTAGGACTTATCCCTTTCATATCAGTGTACTCCCATGCATATGCAGAAGAATGTCTCTGTAAGATCTTGACTAGCTCTTCTTGTTGAGATTTTTCTAGGTTCTTGTTTATGTTTAAAGTTTTGCTTGGAAATATCTCAATTGTAGAGCTGCCAAATTTATCCATAGAATAAAGAGACATCTGTCTTGATGATAAAAACTCAATGTTGGATTCTCTTTGAAATTGTTCATGTTTGCATTCCGAAAAGGATTCAAAGTTTTCTAAAGTATTCAGAATTTGACTATCTTCACTAATTTCTGAAATTGTGAAGAGAGGTTGTAAGTCTTCTTCATCCTCTATCCATTGAGTATCATCTAAATCTGTAATTGTCCTTGCTGGAGGATACAAAGTGAATTTATTAGTTGAACTACCATCAGAGATGTACATATCAGTGGATCTACAACTAATAAAAGCATCAGCTGTAGCTAACCAAGGTCTTCCTAATATAATAGGATGCCCTCCTAGATTGTTCTTAGGAGTTAGGATCATGAAATCCATGGGGTACTCCCAAGAATCTAGGGACACTGGAATGTCTTCTATTACCCCATCAGGTTTTATCACAAATTTGTCTACTAAATGTAATAATGTGGGCGTAAAGAGAAGATTAGGAAGTTTCAGTTTATCGATGATTTGTCTACTCATGATATTGATTGCTGCTCCTAAATCAATGAGTGTGTTTTAGATCTCAATTCCATTGATGTGAATTTTTACAACTGGATTTCTTGGGTCTAGATACTTTGGAATAGCAACCTTACCCATCATGATATCTGTTATTTTTCCTGCCAGTTGAATTTTCTTTGTCTCTCTTATTCTTTTTCTTGTTTTCTTCATGCTCAACTCCTTTATTGTCTTTGCTAAAATTGAAATTTCCTTGATAGCTTGTAATAATGGAATCTTAATGCAAACATTTCTCAGCTCATCTAGGAAATCATAATTAGGCACCATAATCCATTTTTCTACACCCCTATAAATTTGTAATCTTTCTGGAAAGGGAGGTATAGAAGTGGATGTTGACGGTTTCTCTAATACAAGAGTTGAAATTATTGGTTCCTTTTGTTTTAATTTTTCAATGTTTGGGTCCTGAAAAGATGTGTCTTCTTCAAGACTTTTATTTTCCCGTAGAGAATCTTCCTCATAATTATCTTGTTCTTGTATGATCACTGAAGGTTTCCTCTTTTCAAGTATTCTTCCAGACCTAAGTTGAACATCACTAAGGTCTAGAGGAGTAATTAAATAAGTTGGAAACTGTTGGCCTTCTATCATGTATGTATTCTGAGGATTTTTATTGTTGGGGTTTGGTATGGATTGAGCAGGCAACTGATTTGATTTTTGAGGAAATGGTAATGGAAGTGGTTGATTTTGATGTTGTGGATTTTGAGGATTCTGTTGAGGATTTTGTTGAGGATTTTGAGGAGAAAAATGTGGGTATGGTGGATAGGATGGTGGATACTGATAGTACTGAGAGTATCTTCGATAGGGATTTTTTTCTCCTTGTGCCCAAGCTTGAGATTAATTTTGAAATTGGGGCCAAGGTTCCTGCCAAGAATTCCAGTTTGGTGGGGTTTGATTATACATTTGATCATGAAATCCTTGTGTTTTAGGTCCTTGCCAAGGCCTTCTAGAGAAAAAATTGAGAGATTATGTGGAACTTGTAGGAGTATCTTCTTGAAAGACATCTTTAAGACCAAGAAGTGAAGGACAACTCTTGGTCTCATGTTTTTCTGAACAATTTACACAGGCCTCTACAACTTTTGCATCCAAAGGACATTCTCTTAAGGCATTCTTCCTTCTACATTTGGGACAAAATATTGCTAAGGCATCAGATTCAGCTATTTGCTTGTTTTGTAACTTAAGGGTGTCTATTTGTTCACTAAGACTCCCTAAGATGTTAGATTTGAATTCATCAATCATATGCCCTATCTCTGCCCTACTTACTGTCCCAGAAGCAGACATACTTACCCTTGCAAGAGCAGGGTCTCTTGGTCCTTTCACAGTTTTAGATTTCCCTCTTGAAAGGTTGATACATAACTCAGATATTTCATGTAATGTGAGCTGAGATATATCCCCTTTTCCCATCATGTTAAGGATATCAAACCATTCGTCCCTAATTGTTTTCAACAAGAGAGCTTTTAAGGTGTCTTGATCTAAGTTCTCCATTTTTTCTCTTTTGATATTGTACTAAAATCTCTCCAACAAATCTTCCAGGTTTTCATCCTCTTTTGTATCATCTTGAACACTCCTCCTTATGATTGACTGGCATACAATAATCCAAATACCTTTCTAGAAATGCTTGTTTCATATATTCCCATGTCCTAATAGAACTTTTGATCAAACTCATAGACCACATCAATGCTGCTCCTTTCAATGTTGAAGGAAATATTTTAAGTTTTTGAGCATCTTGTAAGTAGTCATAAGTTCTACATAGGACTTCAAATTCAAATAGGAAGGTTTCAGGATCTTCAGTTTTAAGTCCATAGAAGTTTGGAAGGACAGAGGGTGAAATGTTTTTCATAGCT